>OY978222.1:20488665-21088665 GCA_963854785.1 Vaccinium vitis-idaea
AAAAAAGGGGAGCCAAAATCAACCCTTCATTTAGGCCTCCTTTGGGTAAAAAACTTAATCCAGATTATTGGGTTTTTGGTTTTTTGTCAAATAATCCAAAAAACCGGTTTGGTTTTTTCTTAAACTTAATCCAAATTATTCCCTCCTTTGGCTAATAATCCAGTTTATGGATTATTCGTTTGTCCTTATTCAAAAAAAATTGAGTTCTGACCATAATTTTATACTTGTTAGATTCGTCTCGTCGAGAGTAATCCAGAAACCACAAAATCTTGATGCAAAACTAACGAATGCAAAAAAAATTTGAATAAAGACAAACGAATAATCTAGATTATTGGATTATTACCCAAAGCACTCTGATTTTTTGGATTAAGATTATTACCCAAAGCACTCTGGTTTTTTGTACCCCAAAAAATCAAAAATCTGAATTAAGTTTTTTACTCAAAGGAGGCCTTAATCCATTTACTGAGGGGTAGTGATTAAATTTCTGATTTTACCACCCAAAAATCCATTTTAGTGGGGTTATACTTCATTCGGTTCTGCTTGCTAAGGTGTGTTCAGTGATATAGTTCCTCAAATCTCTTGGTCAATCGTAAGGTTCTCTTCAGTTCAAAAAAATCGTAAGGTTCTCTTGGTCTCATGCGGGGACAGCTTTTCCTAGTTGCACGTTAAAGGTGAAAATGGGGTCCAGCTGTAATGACATGAATTTCAAATTTAAAAGGCAAAAGCTAGGAACCACCCTAAGAGGGTGTTTGGGAGCCAACTTTTCAACTTTTCATTTTCTGTTTTTTGGCTTTTTGGCTTTTTGGATTATGGTTAGAATGTGTTTTGAATATATGAGGAGTGTTTGAGAGAAATGTGCAGAATGCATTTTGTAACAAGAGTAGTGTTTGGGAGAATAATGAGGAGAATGAGTTAAGGATTGATTGTTTACCATTTTGCCCTTATTTATTTATTTTGTTTGAAAATAATTTTTGCTCTTCAAATTTTTTTTTTTGGTAATTGAAAGTATCCCGTACTTGACAAAAAACACTGTAAAATGGAAATACTTGCCCTAAAATAAATAAAATAAAAAAATTGGTCAGTTGGTCTAGTTTTTTTCCACTATGTTCACCAATCTTTCTTGACCGTTGGATCACAAAACGAAATCCCTACCATCGGATAATGGTAGAATTGTGTAGAACATATAGAAAGCACGTGGTGATCTGCTGGACCTGGTAGATCATTTGTTCCCACTTTCCTCTCTCTCTCAAGATCAGAGTTCTCTGTCTCTGATTTCTGAAGCAGCGACGGCACGAGAGAGTGGAGGAAAGGCTTACCCTGGTAAACATCACCTTCACTGAACAAATGAACAAGGCCATATCAAGAAACCAACAAAGCAAATCATGTTAACCTTATGTGTCTTCACTGAAAAGGTAACCTTTCAAGCATTTCATTATTGAGCCTTCTTCGATTATGGATCTCTTTGTTTGAGAGGTTTTAATTAGTGAATCAAGAGTTGCCTTTCCTCCTCTCTCTCTCTCTTGTGGTTCGGTGTGTGTGGTGGAAGAAAATAGAATCCCAGATATAACGTAAACAAAAGGGGTAGGAATGGGAAAAGGATTGAAGGGAAAATGAAAAAGAGAAAATGAGAATGAGAAAAGGAGGTGAGGACCAGTTTTTGGCTTTTGGCTTAGAAAGTGAAAAATGGAGAAGCTGTTTTCAGAGAATGAGTTTTCTCTCCAGGCGGCCAAACAGGCAAAACGTGAAAATGGGAATGAGAAAAGCCAATAATGTGGCGCCCAAACACCCTCTTAGTGGTCAGGTTTGATATGCACGTGCTTACCAAAGAGAGTGTTGGCACTTGGCTGTCCTTCTTCTGTGATCCGAAATGACAGGGCTCAGCTCCTCTTTCTTTTTAACTTTTTTCCTGACAAGGGCTCAGCTTTCGCCTACTGTAATACTAGTACTTCGGTAAAGTAAAAAAAAAAGGGACTTTTATTTTTCATACTCCTCTTATTGAGTGTTTTGTAAAATGAGAAATTTAGGCCCCGTTCCGCTAAAAAAAAACAGTTTTGTTTTAACTCAAAAACTATTTCATTCCACTAATAAAAAGTCTCTTAGTTATTTTGCAAAACTAGAAACCAAAAAAACCAAAAAACTAATTAGTGGAACAAGTTAGTTTTTTTTTGCAAGGCAAAAGCTAGAAACCACCCTAAGGTGGTCAGGATTGCAACGGACGCGCGCGTTGGGCGCGTTGGTTGGCGATACATCATCGTATCTTGGTTGGCGCGTTGGTTGAACACATTGGACGGCTCGGATTTTCAAAAATATATCGGGAAGGTGGAGTCCTAGATCCGGGATTCCACCTTCCCGATATTTTCTTGAAAATCCGAGCCGTCCAATGTGTTCAAAAGGTGTTTTCAAGGGTCCACGCGGGAAATCTTCAAAAAAAAATACCAGGAAGGGCTTGATCCGAGCAGTTTTTTACAAAATTGTAAATATACAGTTTTTGCGAAAAACTGCTTGGATCAAGCCCTTCCCGGTATTTTTTTTTAAGATTTCCCCCGTGAACCCTTGAAAACACTTTTTGAACACATTGGACGGCTCGGATTATATATATACAATTTTTAAAAGCATCAAAACATCAAAAAACCTCCCATCCGGGATCCTTGATTGGATAATTGCCGTATATATATATATATATATATATATATATATATATATATATATATATATACAATAGGCTTCTAATGAGGACTCCCTCATTTGGGGAGAAATGAGGACCAAGCACCACAGCCCTTGGATGAGATCCAAGAGCTCAGATTTAAAAAGCCAATTCGCGGGTCAAAACCACCCAAATCACGGGTCAAAACCCATATCCGGGTCAGCCAAACCCATCCGGGTTAAATCAAAGAGTACGCTATACTCTTCCCCTCCCCTCATTTGAGAGAGAGAGAGAGAGAGAGAGAGAGAGAGAGAGAGAGAGGAGAAGAGGAGATCGATCAATTGAAGGAGCTGGAAATCGAAACAAGGAGACAACGGCCACCAGGGTTTCGATCGATCTCAGTCGCTCTCGTTTTCTCTCTGTGTGTTTGGTTGGCTATCAAAAAACTAGGGTTTCAAAATCGATTTTGAAGAAAACCCATATCCAAGGTCTTTCTCTCTATCCCTCTCCCACTCTCTCTCATTTTCTCGTTTAAATCTGACTGTGTATTGTTAACGTTTCTCTCTCTCTCTCTCTCTCTCTCTCTGGGGTTTGAACAAACGGATTTTGAACAGATCTAGGTTTCGAACAACCAGAGTCTATTTTGAACAGATCTAGGTTTCGATAAATTGGGAACATACCAGATGTACATAACACAAGTAAATCGAAATGGGAATCAAAACCCCTTGTTTTTGCTGCTACCTTAAACATCATCTCCTAAATCGAAATCGAAATGGAAATCGAACCCCTATTTTTTCGAGTTCGATCTGGAAATCGAAACCCTAGTTTTTCAAATGCCATGGAAATCGAAGCCCTAGATTTGCAGCCCCAACCCGACACTGAGAGTGAGAGAGAGGAGAGAGAGAGAGAGAGAGAGAGAGAGAAAGAGAGAGAGAGAGAGAGAGAGAGCGACCTTGGTGATGGTGATGGTAATCTTCTTCGATCTGGAAATCGCCGTCCTCTTCTTGTTCGCTTCGTCGGTCCAGATGTTCTGAAAATGGTCGTATGATTTGGGGATAGGAAGGCACCCATTTTGCTGGTGGGTTATGACCCGTATGCTCATTTAACCCGCAAATGGTTTTTTAACCCGGTTTTGACCCGCGAATGGTTTTATAAAATCTGAGCCCTTGGATCTCATCCAAGGGCTGTGAGCTCAAGTCCTCATTTAGCCTAAAATGAGGGAGTCCTCATGTGAAGTGGATTGTATATATATATATATATATATATACAGTCCCGATCCCTTAAGGGATCCCTTAAATGGGATTCCGTGCGGACTTGGCCCTTTTTCAACTTTCCGGATCAAATTTTGACGATCCGAACCGCTCAATGTTTTTAAAATGCATTTTCCAAGGCCTACGCGGAAAATCTTCAAAAAAAATACCCGGAAGGGCATGATCGGATCAGTTTTTGTCAAAATTTGGCTCGGAAAGGTGAGGTCCGCACGGAATCCCATTTAAGGGATCCCTTATTAGATCATTTGTGTATATATATATATATATATGGAAATTTTCTTATCCACCTCCTGGAAATAAGAAAAAAATGGTTTTTTTTTGTGTTGCAAATTATTTTTGGAAAATCCGATCCGTCCAATGTGTTCAGAAGGTGTTTTCAAGGGTCCACGCGAAAAATTTTCAAAAAAAAATACCGGGAAGGGCTTGATCCAAGCAGTTTTCGCAAAAACTATATTTATATATTTTTGCGAAAACTGCTTGGATCAAGCCCTTCCCGGTATTTTTTTTGAAAATTTTCCGCGAGGACCCTTGAAAACACCTTCTGAACACATTGGACGGATCGGATCGTCAAAAAAAAATTTGTATCAAAAGTCCGGAAATCAAAAGTCCGGATAAGAATGGGAACCTATATTTATCTAATCCTATATATATATACAAAATAATACCAATATGAAATTAAATATGTTTCTAATATCAACTTAGATTGCAAAAGGTTTTAATATTTATCTAATCCTATCTAGTGTCTACTCAGGCATCGAAAAGATGATATATCGTGTACTTTCTTATTTTTGCCAACACTTCACTCAACTTTGAAATCGTTGACAAATTTTGGACCAAAAAGCAAAATAGTCAATTACAATGATTCTCACGTCAGCCCATTTTGGACTAAAAAATGGTGTGTGTGATTGTGTGTATGCAGTGCATTGCATTCACATGTATGGAAAATCCTCGTAAAATTACAATACATCACTCGGGTGCCTTTCGAGTTTTTTTAGAAAATCGGAACCGTCTATCTTTTTTCTAGGAGGGATTATATCATTCATGTCAAAAATTAAGTAAATTAATTATCTCTATATGCTCGATCGGAGTTAACAAATATTTTCCCTCTAATGATTCTCACGTCCGGAATCTCCCGATGAAGGGTTTTTCAAAATCCGATTGGTCCAAATTTTTGTGAGGTTCATTAAAACACCAAGAAAAACAAAATAGTCGGTGTTGATCGTCGAAATTGTATTGAGAATGTGTGGCTAACGTACATTAGACTATAGCAGTATATATTGGTTCATAACTAAGTATGTTCAATGTATAACATTGAATGGTGGATACTAGTTCGTTTTCTTGAATGTTTGATCTAAATCGATACGATTTAACATCTTATCAATTCTATCATTCTCCCCGAAATTGATGATCATCCGATGTCAGTAACCACACGATCGGAACACATTCAGTACTTCCAGTGGCATTTGAACACTATAATGCACCAATTCAAGGCCATCTAATCTATTTCTTGAAAATCTGAACCGGTAGATGTGTTTAAAACGTGTTTTTAAGGTCCTATGCAAAGATTTGAAAAAAAAAATACCCAAAAGGGTTTGATCGGGCCAGGTTTTCATAGTAGTTTTACGAAAACCTACTCCGATCAACAACTTCCGGGTATTATTTTTTGCAAAATCCTCGCATAGGACGCAGAAAACACGTTTTAAACACATCTAACGGTTCCGATCGTCGAAATTTGGTCCGGAAAGTGGAGGCCCATTATTGTGTTCATGTGAGAGTGAGACAGTGAAACTATGAAAGGAATCAAATTTAATTTGTATAATTTATAATTTTCTATAACCAAATTTAATAAAAATAATTCTATAATTTAGCCCGTGCCAGGCCAGCTTCCGTGCTCGTGCCGTGCCGTGCCATGTCCGTCCTACTTCCGTGCCGTGCCGTGCCAGGTCAACTTCCGTGCTCGTGCCCGTGCCGTGCAGTGCCATGTTGACTTCTTACCGTGCCCGTAGAAGACCGTGTCGTGCCGTGCCATGTGCCACCTTAGCCCGTGCCGTGCCCGCTCATTTTCGTGCCCGTTCTGTGCCCGCTCATTCGTGTATTCTTATATATTTTCACACATTTTAATACTCCCTCCGTCCCAATTTAATAGTCCCTTTTGGGAGTTCGTGCCACTTTTCAATTGATTATATCTCGTAATTTACATTGCTTTACGTGATTTTGAAAATATTGTCTTATAGAATTAATTGAGATCTATCAAACAAGATCCATATTGAATATGAAATTCATTACCGATTTCAAGTTATAAGTAATTTTTTATCTGGTTAGAATAGAACGAGGAACTATTAAATTGGGACGGATGGAGTATATTTTTTAAACCTTAATATGTGTCTATTGGACACACACTAACATTTTCTTGGGTAAACAGAGGAGTGACCTTTCAGAACAAAGGGTACACATCAATGAAGAATTGAAAAAGGTGGAACAGTACGCTACCTAATGTAACGTCACAGTTTTTCAGTCGGATCAAAGGATCATTCAAAATGGTCCAAGTTGTTCTGACTTGCACTGCAGCAGTCACTCGGTGTAATCGATAAAGTCACTGAACCACTGCAAAAGGGCAGTTGTACTGGCGGAGAGATGTTAAATACTAATTGTTTATTCTTTTTTTGGGACACCCTAAGGGTGGTTACTAGCAAAACCCAATTAAAAATAGTGAGCCTTGGGCTTGTTTTTTATTGCACGTAAATTGCAATGGCAGTGTGACTTTTCAAAGGGGTCCACTGCCCTATTTGTGTGCTTAATGGATCGACTTCATTCCTTTTGGATCAATTTACTTACTAAAATGATACAGACACACCCACTCGGACACACTCTGCCACACCCTCTCTCACATGTGGAGTGGGTTCCTCCCGGGTGGGTCCCCTCACATGTGAGAGGGGGTGTGGCAGAGTGTGTCCGAGTGGGTGTGTATGTATCATTGTTCATTTACTTATTGCACATAAATTGCAATTGGCGGACAGCTGTACTCAATGGATCAACTTTATTACACTGACCTCCCCTGAGGTTTCTGACTTGTACACTGACCACCCCTACTTTATCTGAAATAGCACTGACCTCCCTTGAGTTTTATATTTTAGTATCAAAAGCACCCTTCAACAGTACCGACGGGTACCGACGGCGCCGGGGACCCGTCGGTACTGTTGAAGGGTGCTTTTGATACTAAAATATAAAACTCAGGGGAGGTCAGTGCTATTTCAGATAAAGTAGGGGTGGTCAGTGTACAAGTCAGAAACCTCAGGGGAGGTCAGTGTAATTTACCCAATTAAAAATAGTGAGCCTTGGGCTTGTTTTTTATTGCACGTAAATTGCAATGGCAGTGTGACTTTTCAAAGGGGTCCACTGCCCTATTTGTGTGCTTAATGGATCGACTTCATTACTTTTGGATCAATTTACTTACAAAAATGATACAGACACACCCACTCGGACACACTCTGCCACACCCTCTCTCACATGTGGAGTGGGTTCCTCCCGGGTGGGTCCCCTCACATGTGAGAGGGGGTGTGGCAGAGTGTGTCCGAGTGGGTGTGTATGTATCATTGTTCATTTACTTATTGCACATAAATTGCAATTGGCGGACAGCTGTACTCAATGGATCAACTTTATTATTTTGGCGGACAGCCATACGGCCACAAAGCTCCTCGTGGGCCCTTTTCACACCATGTGGGTCGATTTTGGTTCACTTATTATTTCGTATTTTGTGGGCTACTATGTTAGAATCACAGTATAATAAGTAGATCTTTTCTACTGCTTTATGCATATTATACCTACCTAGCGAGTTGTGCTGGATCTCTAATTTTCTCACCCTTGCGGATTGTGCCGGGGAATATGTAAATTTTTTTATTTTTTATTTTGTCCACCCTGGGGTATGCTCCTTGTATACTGTACATTCGTTTAGTTCCTTTTAATTTCAAGCTAAATTACCCACAAAAAAAAATTCATTTTAATTGTTTATCGTTCAATCTATTAAATATTCGTTCTATTTACGAGCTATTTAAACTTCTGAATTTTGACTGTCCATTCTGTTTGTTAAAAATTATATCACAATTCACATGACCTTCAACTATTATAAAAAAAAGATACAAGTAAAGACAAAATAATCACACACACACATATATATATATATATATATATATATATATATATATATATATATATGGAGCACTTCTAGTCCGGTCTTCCCGTTTCCGGACCTCCATGATCCAAAATTTTTTTTGACGATCCAAGCCGTCCAATGTGTTCAGAAGGTGTGAAATTTTCAAGGGTCCTTCGCGGAAAATCTTCAAAACAAAATACCGGGAAAGGCTTGATCCAAGCAATTTTCGCAAAAATATATAAATACAGTTTTTGAGAAAAAATGCTTGGATCAAGCCCTTCCCGGTATTTTTTTTGAAGATTTTTCGCGTGGACCCTTGAAAACACCTTCTGAACACATTGGACGGCTCGGATTTTACCAAAATAATTTGCAACACAAAAAAAATCGATTTTTCCTTATTCTCGGGAGGTTTGGACTAGAAGCTATGCCTATATATACATATATATATATATATATATATATATATATATATATTTTTTACAACAGTTTCCATGTATTGGAATTTATCTCAGTATACTCCAGTTGATATAGTTTTATTTTTTGCGTTTCTTTTCACGAGATAGATTAAACATTATAGGAACTAACCTCATTTTTAGCTTTTCATTTTAATTTTTTGGTTTTTGAATTATTGTCAAAATATATTTTGAATTTGGTAAGAATATTTGGGAGAAATATGCATAATTCATTTTGAAACATGGGTAGTGTTTTGTGAGATATGTGCAGAACAAATTCTGCAAGTCTTTTTGTTAATTGAAATGGGAAAAGTGGAAAATGAGAAATCAAAAAACTCATTTTATCCTATTTTTGACTTATTTTTTCTAAACTTAAAAACTAAAAACTCATTTTCGCAGAATGTGTTTTCACTATAGTGTGTCAAACACCTAAAATTAGAAAATGTGAAAACCAAAATGTAAAAATTAGGTAGCCAAACACCTCGTAAAAATATTGATAAAATTCACTCCCAATGTGTTGTACTAACAAAAAAACAAAAGGTGAGTTGTCAAATCGAAATTAGCTCGGAGTATTTCCTTTTTGAAAAAAATTGCTATAAAAAATTCGGTACGGAGGAGTAACATTAAGGCCATGTTCCACTAACAAAAAATTAGATTTGTTTTAACTAAAAAACTAATCTATTCCACTAACAAAAAACTCCACCAAAAAAGTACTGTAGTTTTATTTTAACCCAAAAACTACTTTATTCCACTAACAAAAAACTCTCCAAAAAAACCAACTACCATTTACAATAAATTACAACTAAAAAACTAAAAAACACCTTAGTGGAACAAGTTGTAGATTTAAACTACAACTAAAAGCCTAAAAATCAAAAAATCAAAAAATAAGTTAGTGGAACACCCTAACAAGGTTGAAAATGTCACTACTGTGGACCATGTGGAGTAGTATTCTGTATTTCCTGACTTTGAAATGACACATGCAATCAAATTGCGGCGCGCCAGTTGGCTACTTAAACAAGGGCGCATAAGCGAGCACATGTATTTTCTCTCCCCTCTTAGAGGGTGTTTAGGAACCAACTTTTCAACTTTTCATTTTTAGCTTTTTGGCTTTTTGGATTATGGCCAGAATGAGTTTTGAATCTGAGAATAGTGTTTGGGAGAAATGTCCAGAATGCATTTTGCAAAAGTAGTAGTGTTTGGGAGAAAAATGATGAAAATGAGTTATGAATTAGTTTTTACCAATTTACCCTTGGTTTGTTAAAACCATGCCAACAGTTGTCATTGGAAAAATATTGGGACCAATTTAATTTTTTTTACCACTTTAATTTTTTTCCCCAGTTTTTACCAATTTAATTTTTTTTACAAAAATATTGGGAATATTTTTGTTAAACGACCCGTCCAATTTTGAGCCTTTTTTTTTTGGAAAATATTATTAGATGCACCTTTTTTTTTTTTTTTTACACAAATTGATGTTCACCCGTAGTAAGAATTACGGAAAATAGAAGTAATTGCGAAAAAATAAAAAAAAGTTGGTCCAAAAAAACATAATTATAAACATTACACAATTTATAAAAACACACATAATCATATTATACATAATAAAAACAAGAGCAACTTTACAGTTTTTTCTTTTTTGGAAGAAACTCATTTTCTTTACCCATTTTTTAATAGCAAGTTTTGGGCTTTGCTACCCACAGTAATATAAAACAACATATTACTCCAGTTTGGTACCAATCCTGATACCCATTTTCTTTACTCATTTTCTATCCCGAGACCCAGTCAAAATTGGATCTTCTTCTCTCTTCGTTGGTCTGCTACCGTAGCCCTACCGCCGGTGCTCTCTCTCCGGTCTTCACAGGTGATCTCTTCAAATCGCAGGCAAAATTGGATCTCCTTCCCTTACATCACAGGTGCTCTCTCTCTCTCTCTCTCTCTCTCTCTCTCAATACTTGAGATTTTGGGAGAAGATACCTCAAAATCGACGAAGGTGGAGTGGATTTGAAGATCACAAGAGCCTCTTTCTTCTCTGTGGTTCTCGACTGGTGTGGAAGAGGTAAGGGGTAAAGGGGTAAAGAGGCAGGGTCACGGAAAACCAAAAAGCGAGAATGCAAAATGAGAATGGGAAAAGGAAGGGGAGAGCTACTTCTCAGATTTTGCCTCTATTGTCAAATTTGGCAAATGAGTTCTGGAGAATGAGTTCTCCGAATCAGTCGGCCAAACACCCAGAATTCAAAAACCAAAATGGGAAAATGGGAAAACACGGCTCCCAAACAGCCTCTTAACCCTAAATCTCTCAAAGCAGCAATGGCGGCTGCTCCAGAGCCGATCCAGTTTAACCTAGCTGGACTAGAAGTTTTGGATCAAGAGCGCTTCGCTGTCATCCCTACCCTAAACAAGGCGATCGTACGGATATCCGCAATGAGTGGTAAGATCAAGGCCATTTTATGATTTCGTAGTTTTTTCAGCCTATTTTAACGATTTCCTATATAATTTCTGCCGGAATCACTGCCGAAGGAGCACTTGCCCACTACGAATGTTTTAGTTCGGGGTTTTTGGTCGATGGAGGGTTTATTGTTACCACCGCACACGGAATCATGGATCGGGACTTTGAAAATGTTGGCATCGGTGCGGAGATCCCCTATGATTTCCGTCCCGTTTTAAAGGTGACCCATTTGCGTGACGGCCCAATGTCAGGTATTTCCGGTCGTCATCGATACCGGAACAGATCTTGCACTTCTTCGGTTACCGCCTTCCGTTTCTGTTGATCACTATTTCTCCTTGGCCAACGCACAAGAAGCTTCCCAGGGTAAGTCTTTGATGACCATTGGTCACCCCGGCGATTTTCCTTTTGCAATGATGTTTCCCCGTATTTCCTATCCTCTTCGAAATTTCCGTTCTTGCGTTCCTAACCCGAGTGCAACCCCCGAGGATTTTCATTTAGTTGAGGTTGACACAGTGGCACCCCCAGGGTTCTCTGGTGGGCCGCAAATTACAAACAATGGGGAGGTGCTTGCCTTGAACCATGCAAAGTACGAGTCGAATGGAAACCTTGTTTCATTGTGTATCCCTGTTTTGTTTATCCGAGATTTGTTACTTTGGCACTCAGAAATCCTGGTGAACTTTTCCGTCGCGGTGACGGGGAAAAAATTTACCAGAGGAGGTCTATAATGTTTGGCTGGAGACAGGGTAGTGAGGAATTTGTTTTTGACGAATTTAGATATATGTCTTAGGTATATAATCAAGCATTGGATATTGGATATTAGTTTTAAGTTCCACGTGTGTGGTTATTATAATTTACGTAGCTCTTTTTAGTTTGCTGGAAGTCCCAGCAGAATGTTTATCTCGTTAGTTTGCGTATGTAAGGCAACTGGCCTATTGTAGTGAATTTTAATCTCGTTAGTTTGCGTATGTTGGATCAATGTTTGAATACTTTGGCGCCTTACTGAAATTGAACTTTGTTTGAATGCCTGGAAAAACTCTTTGATGAATGTCTTGCCATATTTAGTTTGTTTGGCTCCTTATGACTCGTAGCAATTGTCCTGTTGTTTAAACAAAAGAATGGGTGGGCAATTAAGGGCAACCAACGCTACTGTTATTTGTGGCGTGACATGTCTTGGGATGCACTAGAACCCTTTACCAAAAATAATACAGTGAGCTTTGTCTAAACTTAGTCGACATTCTTACTTTTTGAAACCAAATAGATTCAATTTATGGGAACCAAATATGCATTGGTTGCCCTTAATTGCCCACCCATTCATTTGTTTAAACAACACGACAATTGCTACGAGTCGCAAGGAGCCAAACAAACTAAATATGGCAAGACATTCATTAAAGAGTTTTTCCAGGCATTCAAACAAAGATCAATTTCAATAAGGCACCAAAGTACTCAAACATAGGTCCAACATACGCAAACTAACGAGATTAAAATTCACTACAATAGGCCAGTTGCCTTACATACGCAAACTAACGAGATGAACATTCTGTTGGGACTTCCAGCAGAATAAGAAGAGCTACGTAAACTGTAATAACCACACGTGGAATATAATACTAATATCCAATGTCCAATGCTTGATTATAAACCTAAGACATATATCTAAATTCATCAAAAACAAATTCCTCACTACCCTGTCTCCAGCCAAACATTATAGCCCTCCTGTGGTAAATTTTTTGCCCGTCACCGCGACGGAAAAGTTCACCAGGGTTTTCTGAGTGCCAAAGTAGCAAATCTCGGATAAACGAAACAGGGATACACAATGAAACAAGGTTTCCGTTCGACTCGTACTTAGCATGGTTCACGGCAAACACCTCCCCATTGTTTGTAATTTGCGGCCCCCATAGAGAACCCTGGGGTTGCCACTGTGTCAACCTCAACTAAATGAAAATCCTCGGGGGTTGCACTCGGGTTAGGAACGCAAGAACGGAAATTTCGAAGAGGATAGGAAATACGGGCAAACATCATTGCAAAAGGAAGAGGACCTAATACGAAAGCAGCTATAACGTTTTGTGATGAAAAGAAGAGGACCTAAAATACGATAGCGGTGGAGTTCCCAACTATAACGCTCATTGTCTCTTCAATAGCGTTGGAGAGAAATATAGTTCCAAGCCCTCCGCGCCTCACCTCTTCAATTAACGTTCCATGAAAACAACAGGCGCCAATTTTTGCACCCTACCCTTCAGAAAATTTTGAATCTGTTTCGCTAGATTGGTACCAACACCACTTGTTCGATCCTTCCGCCATATTTCAATACCTCTTTCCTGCGACCTTCACTCGTTTGTTCTATACAAGTTAAATCATTCCGTGCGAGATGGGGTAAATTTGTGTAGCTGCGTGAAGCACCAGATTGCAGGTAATTGATCAATCATCTAGTATTCTAGGGTTTTGATCTTGAGTTGTATGTTCGTTCCTTCCTGTTTCTCTTACATCCAATCGATTAACTTTATGTTTCCCACTAATCTCCTGATTTTAATCGTTCTTTAATCGTTCTTCTTCTTCCAAGTTCCGTAGTGGTAGAAGAATCAAAGCACCGACAGAAGGAAATGACGGTTAGTTTGGGAGAGAGTCCTCACCAAATTTCGACGGGTTTAACGTCAATATGAGGTTTGTTCCCCCTACTGATTTCTAGGGTTTAAATCTTCAGGTCTTTAGGTCTATTCTCTATTTCTTGCCCAAATAGAAGGATTTGGTGGCTATTCTAGGGTTTTGTGTGGATTCATTCCAAAATATTTTCTATTGATACTTTTGTGTTGATTCATTCAAAAGATATTGGGGCTTTTGTTATGATTCATTCCATTATGGTATTGTATCTTGTTATCTTCACTACAACGCCCAAATACTTTGAAAATTCTTGAAAAATATGATTCACTAATTCACTGAAGGCAGCTTCTCGTCCTCAATGATTCACTAGATTAACGGGTGGAGTTAGCAACAATCGAACTCTTTAAGCTCGGTGGTGGTATTTTTCTGATTCAAAACTTACCTAAAGTATCTGAGAGGAACATAAATGAACCAATTGGAGAAATATTGTGTTTGAGACTCATCAGTTTAAGCAAACAAATTTGAAATTTATCGTTTTGTATGCGAAGTGCCGAATGATTTATGGTGAGCTCTGTTGTCGAAGAAATGATCTTTACACAATTGCTTATGATTGCAACCTACATATGGAAAAAATAAACTCTAAACATGCCATGTCCAAAAGAACGAAAAATGTTATGACCTTCTTGCGCATGTTTCCTTGTTATTAATTTGACACCTCTTTCGGCAAATTCTTAATGCTAGAGCATTCGACTTATTAATAGATAGTTTGTTTTACATACATCTAAAGCTTTCAATCACTTGTGGATAGTATCAGGCCACAAATGGAGGGGAAGAGAAGAGTCTTAACTTGTGAATAGACTTATTTACTGGAAATTTGGTGATCTTTCTGACTGATTCACATTTATGGCTATATCTAATTGAGTATCTCACGATGACCATATAGCATTGGTTTGAACGGTGAAAAATAGCTTCCCATTCCTATTTTTTCTTGCCATGTAGATAGATTAGCCTACCTATGGAACCAAAAAGGTTCAATAGATATTAGAGAGTTGAGTTCTTCGAACATAAGTTAGGCCTCTTAAGATGCCAATTGAATTTCCTTTACCTAACAGGAGGTGTATTGTATAGACATACAGATAAAAAAGTATTTCTATGCATTTGTTTTGGGCCGGTCTCAGAAAATATGCTGAACGGCTTCCATAACACAAAATAGGAACAACACTTCCTCCCCATAGTTGTTTTATAAAGGTTGTACAATCAACTTCCTACCAAAGCTTTTTTGCTGTCAGACTCGTGAGAAATCTTGGATTTTCTCCTAAATCGCAATCAGTATCTGGTTTTTATTCTGTGCCTTTAACCTGCCTTGTTCCTAGGCTAAGTATCCTGTTTTTTCAGGATATAATGGAACTCATGGGCAGCTTAAAGTGGATCAAGTCAAGTCAGATATGTCGATGGGACCTGAGGAGTGTCTTCTGCCTCCTTCACAAGTTGGTTATAGACAGTCATTTGTAAGTAGAATATAGCTAATATTCACTTAGCAAAAAAAAAAGAGTGGAATATAACTATTTGTTCTACAGTGATTCTCATCTGTTCACTTTAGTGAGTTATGGTTTACTGTTTCAGGCTTGCATTCCACTTCCGTACGCGGATCTGTACTATAATGGACTACTGGCTGCTTATGGGCCACAGGCTATGGTTAGTACATGTGATGCAATTCTGAATTTCTGATTACTTTTTCCTATGTATTCTGTTTGTGTTTTTTTTTAGTAACATGAATGGAGTTTAAAGGTGCAAATGAATTTCATGATAAAGAATATGATTCTCTCAATTTTACATAAGTTGAATTATTGATTTCTTCTGTTTCTTGCAAGGAAAATGAATAATCGCTTGTAACAAGATATTTGATTGATCAGGAGGTCAACATTACATAGGAAATGTGTTAGTAGTTATGTGGACTTGTGTCCATTTGGAAAACGCAAGGAAGTTTCTGGTTATCTCTGGATTGGTAATGCCCTCGGGTTATTTGATTGGGAATATCTTCTTTCTTGTTTGATATCCCAGGCGCCACTGTCGGGTCATGAATCAAATACCTTACGCATGTGTAGCTACTTGACTGTAGTGCTGCTATGGAAGAGCATTCAATTCCATGATCATGCTGTGGTGTATCTGCTTCTATTCAATGGTGTGTTGAGATTTACTCTGATATCCATTGGTACTTTACTAAGCATTAGATAATAGCCTGTTTTTATAGTATACCAAATTATTCTGCTGGCCTTGGATACTGTTCATGAAAAGGAGGTTATTGAACTATTGAGTTTTTATTTTAATTTTTTTCCACCTCCTTTTGTTTGGTTCTGCTTTTCTTCCAGTAGTTTCTTGTGTTTTGGTGAAGTTGTAGTAGAGTTCTTGTTTCTGCTGTTCAAAAAAACAAAAAAGAGTTATATCCACAAGGTGTCGATGAAAAAATGGTAAATTATTGAAGTAGGGAAGAAACCAAAGTGTTCGTTGGATTTTATTTTACATGCCACCACTTTTCTTACCCTACCGACGCCACTATCCAGTGGTTGTAAGGATTCTGATATTCTTGTCCGGTAATCAATCTATGATCTGCTAGTTTTCTTAATCCATTCCAGTACTTGTAGTGCTTTACTGTCCAAGATGTGGTTTCCTTTTATGAGATAATTAGCATTGCTGTGTTACCAGATTCATTGTCCCCAAATGCTGGGGATGGCAAATGCTCGTGTGCCACTGCCCCTCTATCTGCCCCAGGATGAGCCGATTTATGTCAATGCAAAACAATACCGTGCAATTCTAAGGCGAAGGCAGTACCATGCAAAGCTTGAAGCTCAAAACAAACTTTCAAAAGCCCGAAAGGTACAACTTTTGAGCCTATTATACTTCGGAAAAAAGCTATAATACATACCTGTGTGTATTCTGGAAAGTAAATTTGAATCATTTGATGGTCTTAGTTAAGGACTCTTGTGGTTTAGTTATGATAAGCTGGGTCACATAGAAAAGTTGAGGTATGCAGTTTTGTGGCTTTCTTTATACAACTGTTGTGGTGTCAATTTGCTTCCTCCTTCCTCACAAATCATGTCTAACCAAGACACAAATTTTCTTGCAAAAGACTTAGTATGTGTCTTTAGAGCCCACCTATTCCGAGAATCTATTGTTACGGTAAGCCATTTGACTATACATTTAGGCAGCTGGCTTGCCCTAAAGCCTTTGGTAGGCTATTGCCTTCATCGGGCTATTTAGACCGCTTTGGTACGGAATTTGGCACTTGGGTGGACCATGAAATTGTAGACATAGATAATAGATAGAAAGATATCTGCTTATTTTTTACTTTGGAGTTTTTAACTTGTTTTGGTTTATTTAGCTTATTTCCTTTGTTAGTGAATAATTTCGCTTAAAATTTTGGATTCGACGAGGAAAAATCGGAGAAAAATGGGATTGGGGGAGTATGGAGTAACAATGTAGGAGTAGAAAAATGTCTTGGCACAGTGCTATTGTACTAAGATGACAAAGAGTCTGAGGTGTTTTTACTGAAACTGCGTTTTAGACCTAGTGTGCCAGTTTTTAAGTTGGGAGACGTGATTATCACATTTGTTTAGTATTTAATTCTAAACTATTCAAAACACTAAGTTCAATACGAAAGATCAGTATATTGAGTTGTAGTTTACAAGGCAGTGGCTTCCATTGGTATATGTCTAGTAGTTATCCATGATACACGCATTGGTAATACAATTACATTTCTCTTCTGATCTGCATATGTAATTTTTAGTTGTGATGAGAGAGTGACTTTTGATTTTCCCCCCTCCTCTGCAGCAAGGGAGAAAGCCATGGTTGTCAACTTAGAGTTCATAAAGGCTATAGTTATAGCTGAAGAAGTGTTGTTGCTCGATCCTCTTTGGCATGAGGTTCTTCCATTTGTGGATCAGCTGCGGTAGCAACTTCCTGACAGAAGCCAGGTCAAAAGGTATCCTATGGAGTTTGAAAAGCAATCGGACTGGTTTACTTGCACATTTACAAAAGGTATCCTTTTGTCTATTGCTTTTTTCTACTAGATTATGTAGGCCACTTCATGGCGATGAGAATTCTTTGTATGATAAGCTCAGTTAATGTTCTCATGTGGGTGATTCTCAGACTTGTGAGAGGCTCATGGCACAAGGGCTTCCAGGTACTACTTTCTACAAAGGCCGAAGGATTTCGCGGGCTGCACCAGGGATTTGGATTGGCAGCTGTGACCCAATTCTGATTTGATCGTCTGTCATGCATAGGACCCTTCCTTGAGGAGTGTTTTTGTTGTCTTAACTCGAAAAATCCCCTATTGGTCTTATTGATGAGCAAGTTTTTATCTTATTGATGTTCATGACTTTTTGAGGGGTATTGATTAAGATTTTTTGTTTTTGCAGTGTACAAAATGAACAAGAGAAGAGAAGCTTATTGCAAAGGACTATTTTTTTATTGTGTTGTACCGTAGCGCAGATTGTTTATTAGTAGGCACATGCACATTTCTGTTTACTAAGTTATCTCGGGGGACACCCTAGGTTTTTAAGATGCTCTTTGGATATATATCAAACTTAGTGTCTTGCACTTTGTTACATAATTTTTGTACTTGGATCTTTTGATACAAGTAATGTTGGATACATTGTATCAATCGTCTCGGTTTTATGATATTGGATACAGAGGCTTGGTATTAATTGTTGGGTTTGAATTAAATTTATCAATAAATATAGTGCAACAAAAAATAATGCAACATCATAATGCTATCAAAAGTGTGCATTCACAAAATGCTTCAAAATGTTGTTTTTTTTTTTTCCCACGTGAAATTGTAGCAGGCATCAAAAGCTATAATACGCTTCCATGTTATTGCTTGCAGAGAATGCTATAGAAGAGCACTATATTGTAGCAGGCTGAAAATGCTATAATAGCTACCCCATACGATAGCATTCCAAGAATGCTATGGAAAGTTTGGACTTTTAATGGCGTGAGATAGAACAGCATTCCTCAGAATGCTATCTATTACTCTCCATAGCATTCATCGCCTGCTATGGAAAGTGATTTTTCTTGTAGTGTTATCTCGTTAGTTTGCGTATGTAAGGCAACTGGCCTATTGTAGTGAATTTTAATCTCGTTAGTTTGCGTATGTTGGACCTATGTTTGAGTACTTTGGCGCCTTATTGAAATTGAACTTTGTTTGAATGCCTGGAAAAACTCTTTAATGAATGTCTTGCCATATTTAGTTTGTTTGGCTCCTTACGACTCGTAGCAATTGTCCTGTTGTTTAAACAAATGAATGGGTGGGCAATTAAGGGCAACCAATGCATATTTGGTTCCCATGAATTGAATCTATTTGGTTTCAAAAAGTATGAATGTCGACTGAGTTTAGACAAATCTCACTGTATTATTTTAGGTAAAGGGTTCTAGTGCATCCCAAGACATGTCACGCCACAAATAACAGTAGCTTAAATTGTTTAATTGCTTCATACATATTGTGAAATTCATTTCTCAATAGCTTAAATTGTTGGAACAATCGGTAACTTAACGTTTGTACTCTGGACACAACTCAATCACTTTCTTGTTGCTTTGTATCTATGAGTGAGAAAACAAGATAACCAATTAAGAAGTGTCTCAAGACAAAAAAACGCATAAAATTCACAATCTTTCCTTCGTTTCTGTCTTTCTTCTTTTTTTTTTTTGGTAATTTCCTCAGTTGTATGAACATTACTTCGGCCTCGAAATTTCACTTTGCCAAGTATTACTAATCTTGTGCATTTCCTTGAAGATCTAGTACCAAAAAAAGGACGTAAGTCTTTGTATCAAGTTTTCTCCATAGACGGAACCACTCAGACCCAACTACATCTGTTTCAACTTTTCTACTTTACCTATAACACTTGAACTCAACTCTCTTCCACTATCTTTGCGGCTTTGCCCAAAATGGTGATTGTCAAATTTCAGTGCATTGAAAAGCATGGGTCCAATCTGTGTCCATATCCTTTGAAGTTTGGACCTTCCTCAATCAAGTAACTAGTTGGCAATACCCATATGCTGGTAATTCCACACGTTTACCTTTGTCATTCACTGCCCAGTATTCAGTAAAGTGAACCAAGAATAGGAGGAAAACAACACAGCATTGCGGGATTTTCCAAGGCATTCAAAGGCCTCCCGCCGTAGTCACTCAAACGATTACCATGTAAATAATTCCGCTACAATTTTTTGATTACACAAAAACTGAACACAGACACAAACACAGCAGCAACATACACAATACCTACAGGACACAAACTGAACTAGACACAGCAAACACAGCACAACAGCAGCAAACACAGCAAACACATCAATCCTGTCTTGCCATGATTCGAGTCACGATCACAGTAGCAGCAACAAACACAACAAACACAACAATCCTGACTGTATAATTCCAGTTACAAACACAATAGCAGCAACATAATCAAAGCTCAATGACCTTAGGACACAAACTAAACCCTACACATACACTAACCAGAAGCAAATAACCCTGTCATAACAGTAGCTACAGGTGCTGGTTCATATAGCACCTCAAAATAAAAGTTCCCAGACTACATAATTCCAGTTCCAGACAACCTGAGTTACATACTAAAAGTTGTTTCAATGGAGATGTTCATTTGCTTGATACATAAATGGAGAAATTTAACTATCAATTAAGAGTTCCACATGCTTCCTGATACCTTTCGCAATTGAGTTAATTTCAATGCGTAGTACCTGTGAAATAGCACCTTAAAATAAATTAAAGTTCCACAACTAAACTAAGTTGACAACATAATTCCATAGTTCCACTTATAGCTTTCAATTCCCACTGGCAGATTCAATTAACTCATTCTCGTCATCGTCCTCCCCATCAAAATTTAACGTAACATCTTGCGCCAACCTGAAGATGCAACTAAGGACTTACATTTTGAACCATTACATGTTAACAATTAAACAATTGATTGAACATATGTAGATGCAACTACCTGCTTAGAAGTAATGGACAATTTCTCTTGTCATGCGATTGACCCACTTTCCCACAACCATTGCAAAGCCTACCATTCTTGAGCATTGCCCTTCTCTTTCCCTCCTTTTAGTCGTTTGCCACAACCCTTTGTCCTTATTGGGAGTGGTTCTTTAAGAGTAACTTCGCTTGTACAAGTAGTAGGTGTTCGGGTACGCAATTGGACACTACTCCCTTCGCCATCTTTTTGCGAACTCTTCATCAAACCAAGCTTCTTTCGAGCTAATGACAAACATTCTTGCACAACATCCTTTCCACCTTCAATTACTAAGCACTAATCAATTACACTAGAAAAATGCTGGAAGAGAGAATTTCGCTTCTCTAACATACAAGAGTCAAATGTTTCATTCACGGCACCCAAGTCATCAAACACTCTATTAACTTTTATTGATTTCATCCATCTCTGCAAGATGTACTGTTCAGGAAGCTTCAACAATTGCTTTCTACTTACGTCAACATGTGCCGGCATGGGATTCCGTCACATTCAAACATCTTGCAACTGCAACTAAGTAAGTTCGATGACTTATCTAACAACAGCTCACGGCCCTTTGATCCACTCTCTCCCCGCTGCACTTTGTACAAACAAAGACGTTCGTCTTTACTTGTCCTCGTGACCACATACGCGTCCTTTTGACAAACTTCTTCTTGAAACTTGTAGAATATATTTCATGTATACAATTCACTCATTGTCGACGCCACCGCCCACATTGTTTTGGTAATTGGCTTCTCATTGACATCTTTATGGTCCAAGTCCAATTCATTATGCCGCATGTGTGCAAGTGCCCTATCAAACCGCACCACAAAGTCCAATAAAGAATTATCTACACACTCAAACCTCTTGAAAAATGCATGACAGCCTTCAGCGCGAGAACTACTAGTCACGTGGGCTGAAAAAAACATATGCGGGAACCCATCTATCAGGAATTTCATACATTTCATTTAACCACACATTGGATGACAAGTTGGCTTTTGCTACTACCTCTCTCCACCTTGCTTCAAACTCTGTCGGGCTCTCAGAATTCCATATACAATCCCTCAACTGGTCATAATGCTGTGCATACTGAATGGCACCTAATTTTTCAAAAAATTTACTTGTGATGTGCCAAATGCAATACCTGTGCTGCGTATTCGGAAGAACAATAGCAAATGCTTTTATCATCGCCGGACACTGATCAGTTATGATCATTTTGGGCGGCCCCGCTGGCATGACCTTCAACCATTCCTCGAAAAGCCACTCAAATGATTCACTTTTTTCATCATTCAAGAATGCACAACCAAAGAGAGTTGTCTGACCATGGTGATTAACCCCAACTATTGGTGTGAAGATCAACTTATATCGGTTTGTGTTGTAGGTTGAATCGAACACCACTACGTCCCCAAAATATCGGTAAGAGTCTCTCATGGTTGCATCGGCCGAAAAACAATGTTTCATCGGCCGAAAAACAATGTTTCATCCTCCCCTCACCATCTAGGAGAAATTTAAACTTAAAACCTGGATTCTTTTCTTCTTTAAGCCGATAATTCTCATGCAACAGCTCCACATCAAGTCCATCTAACTCTTTCCTCTTGTCCCTTGCAACATTATACAGATCTTGTCGTAAAAATCCAACATTCTAAAAACCCCCAAATTCCATCTCTAAAATACTCATTTGTTGCGACGGTGGCACATTTGCAAGAGCTAATTGTTCTGCTAAGGCTCTCTTGGCAGCTGAAATTTTGCGATGAGAACGCAAAAAACGCACCTTCCGAGGCGTCGCAAGAGGATGGTTATGGCCCTCGACAAATTGGCTTACAATAAACCCCTTTCCTGACTTGTAATCTCTTACAACCGTGAGCTTTGCACCACAACCCTCTCTAACTATCCCCCTTTTCCGTATTGTGGGTTCAGAACTTTGTTGACCTATCTTCCTCGACCCTTGTTTGAAGCACACATACTCTTTTCTAACTACTTAAGTTTAGCCCTTTATCTTGCTAGAATTTTTCCTCGTTCCAAATCCTGCTGCTCTGGCATAATTGTTGTAGAACTCGTGAGTGGCATCTAAACTATCAAAGTGTTGCTTTATTTTAGGTCTCAACTCCCTTTGTACGTGAGGAATGTGTACTATTGGGGCAGAAGCAACAGATGATACTTGCGCCTCTTCCAAGGATTGCATCCTGAAAAGCAAAAGACAAAACAATAGCTAAAAATCCCCAATCAACAAATTAAGAAGGTAAAGTACAATCTTTAGGACCTTATCTACAAGACATCCCCTAATTTATTCTTAATAGCTTTTGGTTATGCAATTAACATCACTGATTTTGAATGACAAACCACAAAACATGTAAAACAAGGACGAGAGGTACCTTTTCGTCGTGGGTTCCTTTACGATCGGAGTGTGGAAAGAGAGAGTGGAGTCGCGTGGAGCTCGTCGACTTCGATCGCCAGTTTCTTGTCTCTCTCTCTCTCTCTCTCTCTCTCTCTCTCTCTCTTCTGAATCACGTTATGTGGGAAAATGGGGGAAAACGAGTGAGATCAGAGTCTGGAAAAGTGGAGGAGCTCGTCGTCGTCGTCGTTCCTCGTTCGTCTTCAGAGGATCGCTTCTCTCTCTTCTCTCCAGAATAGCGTGCAAAATGAGGGGTAGAAGGAAAAAAAGGGGTTTTGTTGTTGAACCTTGACCCTTAGAGGGTCCATTTTAATTGAAAGGGTCAGTTAAATGATGGAGCGCGCCTGGGCCGTTGGATTTAATCCAATGGCTGAAAAGGTTGGTCCGGATACTTGCACCGGTGATCCAGTCAAGGATTCCGGATTGAAGGTTTTTGGGTGTTTTAATTGAAGGTTATAAAAATTGTTTTTGCATAATCTGAACCGTCCAATGTGTTTAAAACGTGTTTTTAATGGTCCCCGCGAGAAATCATAAAACAAAAATGACCGGGAAGGGCTTGATACGAGCAGTTTTTCACAAAAAATGTACATATACAGTTTTCTGAAAAACTGCTTAGATGAAGCCCTTTCCGGTATTTTTTTGGATGATTTCTCGCGGAGGCTCTTGAAAACACGTTTTAAACACATTGGACGGTTCGGATCATGAAAATTTGGTCCGGAACTATGAGTCCCGGACTTAGGTATCCCGAACTAGATCGGGACTATATATATAGGAATGATCTAGTCTGGGAATCCCGTTGTCCGGGATCCGCCTTCCCGATATTTTTTTTATGATCCAAACCGTTCAATATGTTTAAAACACGTTTTTAAGGGTCCCTTTGGGAAATCATCAAAAAAAAAAAAAAAAAAAAATACCGGGAAGGGATTGATCCAAACAGTTTTTCACAAAATTGTATATGTACAGTTTTTGTGAAAAACTGCTCGGATCAATGTCTTATGAAAATTTGGTCCAGAACTATGAGTCCCGAACTTAGGGATATATATATATATATATATATATATATATATATATATATATATAGGGAGCACTTCTAGTCCGGACTTCCGGACCTCCATGATCCGAACATTTTTTTGACGATCCGATCCGTCCAATGTGTTCAGAAGGTGTTTTCAAGGGTCCACGTGAAAAATCTTCAAAAAAAATACCGGGAAGGGCTTGATCCAAGCAGTTTTCGCAAAAACTTTATATTTACAGTTTTTGCGAAAACTGCTTGGATCAAGCCCTTCCTGGTATTTTTTTTTGAAAATTTCCCGCGTGAACCCTTGAAAACACCTTCTGAACACATTGGACGGCTCGGATTTTCCAAAAATAATTTGCAACACAAAAAAAACCAATTTTTTCTTATTCTCGGGAGGTTTGGACTAGAAGATTGGGCTATATATATATATATATACCGAAAACTTCTAGTCCGGGTTCCCGGACTAGAGGTTTTTTGGTATTTTTTTTTTGTTTTGCCAATTGTTTTGGGAAATTCCGAACCGTCCAATGTGTTCAAAAGGTGTTTTCAAGGGTTCCCGCGTGAAATCTTCAAAAAAATAAAATACCGGGAAGGGCTTAATCCAAGCAGTTTTTCGCAAAAACTGTATATTTGCATAATTATAATCAAATTAAAAAAGTGATTTTTTTGTGGATTTTCTAGTCCAAACCCTCCCGAGAATAAGAAAAAAGTGATTTTTTTGTGTTGCAAATTATTTTTGGAAAATCCGAGCAGTCCAATGTGTTCAGAAGGTGTTTTCAAGGGTCCACGCGGGAAATCTTAAAAAAAAAATACCGGGAAGGGCTTGATCCAACCAGTTTTCGCAAAAACTTTAAATATAAAGTTTTTGCGAAAACTGCTTAGATCAAGCCCTTCCCGGTATTTTTTTTTTGAAGATTTTCCGCGTGGACCCTTGAAAACACCTTCTGAACACATTGGACGGATCGGATCGTCAAAAAAATGCTCGGATCACGGAGGTCCGGAAGTCCGGACTAGAAGTGGAACCTATATATATATATATATATCAATTTTTTCTTATTTTTATATATATATATATATACAGGAAGCCGATCTCCTAAGGGATCCCGCACCAAATTTTGTATGCGGGATCCCTTAGGAGACCGCCATCCTATATATACATGCCACACTTCTAGTCAGGGATCCCTGACTGGGTTTTTTTTTATGTTTTGAAGGTTTTAAGAGGTGTTTTTTTTTTTTAATGATCCGAACCGTCCAAATGTGTTTAAAACATGTTTTTAAATATACAGTTTTGTGAAAATTGCTCGGATCAAGCCCTTCCTGGTATTTTTTTTTTCATGATTTCTCGCGGGGACCCTTAAAAACACGTTTTAAACACATTGAACGGTTCGGATTTTGCAAAAACAATTTTTAAAAGCTTGAAAACATCCAAAAACTTCCAGTCAGGGATATATATGTGTGATTTTTGCCACTATTCTACAGAGTAGTTGTAATAGTTATATTTTAATTAATAATTTTGGCACAGTAACGACATGGTCAATTGTGTACTTGGTTCTGCAATCATGATCCCATATTTGTAACAGGTTTGTGAACTTAATCGCTACTAATTACTACTACAATAAACTTAAAAGATCACGGGTAAAAACCGTTATTAAAAGTCTTTAAGATTCAACAACGGTTTACGTCTGTGAGTAAATGTAAGTCCAAATTGCTATGGAAACACATAAGGCGTGATGATAAACAACATAAGAACACGGTTTGGACAACAAACCGTGGTTAAAGATTGTAAAAGATCACGATTTGAACAAAAAAACGTGTTTAAATATATAATACAATTACGGTTTACATGGTAAACCGTGGTTAAATCCACAATATTATCACAGTTTGAAGATAAACCTGTGATAAAATTAGTTTTAAGATCACGGTTTGGACAAATAACATGATTAAAAACACTATACAATCACGGTTTGCTAAAAAAACTGTGATTAAATTAATTATACAATTACGGTTTGGACAAAAAACCGTGATTGAATTAACTATACCATCACGGTTTGGACATACGTGCCTCGTGTTGCTATGGAAACACATAAGGCGTGATGATAAACAAGATAAGAACACGGTTTGGACAACAAACCGTGGTTAAAGATTGTAAAAGATCACGATTTGAACAAAAAAACGTGTTTAAACATATAATACAATTACGGTTTACCATATATCCACAATATTATCACAGTTTGAAGATAAACCTGTGATAAAATTAGTTTTAAGATCACGGTTTGGACAAATAACATGATTAAAAACACTATACAATCTCGGTTTGCTAAAAAAACTGTGATTAAATTAACTATACAATTACGGTTTGGACAAAAAACCGTGATTGGATTAACTATACAATCACGGTTTGGACATACGTGCCTCGTGGCATCGTCTCCACAACCTCCCAACTCTTATCCCCACATGCATTTGCTAAGAATTGAACCTCCAACCTCCCCATTCTTATCCTAACACTCCAACCACTAGGCTACCCAAGTTTTCATGTCACATTTCCCAAAAAGAATGTATATGTATTATCTTTTCATTTATTCCCTTTTATATTACAACAATACGTAATATATTTTACATAAAATATATATTGCATTACATCATAATATATTATATTACATCATATTATAATATTTTAATTTATAGAAATTTTCCATCGACAATGTAAATTTGGTGCCGTAGTCTAACCTTTGGCGACACCTAGTAATTTAGTAGACACTAACAAAAAATTAGTTAGTGACATGTTTTCTTTTTGGTGACTAACATTTTTTGTCGCCATTATGTCTCTGTCAGATTCTACTTTGGCAACTACCCTCATATTTTGGTCGACAAAAGCATTGCATAAGGCGACAAACATTTGTTTCGTCGCCAAAAGTGATGCATAGGGCAGCAAAATTAAAAAACATAAAATAAACAATAAAGTATTTACTAGTCCATCAGACTTGTAATTGAAGTATGATTAAAATACGCAAACACATTTTATCAAGTTCGGAAAAATTGTGATAAAAAAGTTTTTTTTTTATTTTTATATCATGGTTGTAAAAAAGTGTGATTAAAATAATCATAATTTATCACGGTTTGTAACAAAACGTAGTGAAAAATAATACATTTTATCACACTTGTAATCGAAGTGTGGTTAAAATATGCGAAACACATTTTATCACGGTTGGAAAAATGTAATAATAAAGTTTTTTTTATCACGGTTGTAACACAGTGTGGTAAAAATGTATACATTTTATCACGGTTGTAACAAAGCATGGTAAAATAAACACATTTTATCACACTTGTAACAAAGCGTGGTAAAAATAAACACATTTTATCACACTTGTTAGAAAGCGTGATTAAATTAAGCAATTATAATCATAGTTATTTTAAACCTGTGATAATTATTAGCAAAGTGACATTAAAAACTCACCTTGCATTTCTTTATCACGGTTTCATCAAAACCATAATCTTTCAAATTTTCTTAGTGTGATCTTTATCAATTATTCTGCAGGACAAGTGCGAAAATGAATCCCTGTCCCATTTGGCTTGACAAAGGCACCGTCCACGTTTTTCCGATGATTTCCTTCCATACTCGGCAAGCAGCAGCTGGTTTGCAATTCTTCAAGGAGGGTCACTTCATTGCATTCTGGGGTGGGAGCCGGCATTGCAAACAACTAAGGAGCCCCCGCTCGTTCGAGCCGTTGTGAGATGGAAAGCGGACTGGTAGTTTGATAAGGACCATGCCGATGAATACATCTCAGGTCAGCTGATTCTGATATTTTTCCCACTTTCTTGGCTGTCTATTTGGAAATTATGACACTTATGATAGATATCTATCTTCATTTTCCTTTCCACCTTTGGTACAGTTATATTCCGAGCTGTACGTAAGGATTGAGGGGCATTTTTAGTTTGAATTATCACTTTGCCCTTCAATGCTTCAATTGTTGGGATTCCACCCCGTGTGGGCCATTGGGCTTAGGCCCAGATGGGAGGGGGCTAGGGTTTTAATGTGTACTCTATAAATACTTCTCATGCCTTGTATTATTCAGTGTTGTAGCACAATGTAAAAGAGAGAGGCAGAGAGTGTGAGAGGGGGAGCCGGTTGTGGCTCTCCTGGAGAGAGATACACGAGAGAACTAGTGAGGATTTCATTATTGTGAGATTGAGTGTGAGTGTGTAACACAAGAACACGGATTTTCTCCGGATTATAGTGAAACCCCCCTCCCCGTGGATGTAGGTTCGATTTGGCCGAACCACGTATATTGTGTGTCGTGTTTATCTCTTGTTTTACTGCTTCTGTTGCGTGTGGTGCATTGTTGGAATCCTAACAACTGGTATCAGAGCTTGGGTTAAAGCACCGGAGAGCGTAGAGCAGTCGGAAAATCACTCGGAGGCCATTGGAGCACTGGTTGAAGCTTTAGTCGGACAAAACAGGTGACGAAACTTGTTTTTGATCAGAGGGAAATGTGCTACTCTCAGAGACGAGTCCAACGGAGTGCTCGGAGTCAGTTTTTGTCACCGGAGAGGGTCCCACAGGTGGTCTGAACAGAGGCGGACAGAGGCGAGTGGCGGACTTGATGGGGTTATCAGAAAACGTGATCGGGTATGAGATTTGACGATAGGGTTTTGTTCGTCGTGAAGGGACGATCACGGGAGTGCAAGCCCAGTCCCTGGGAACTGCCGGACGCGCCCGCACGCCGGTATGATGGCGCGTCAGATCCTGCGTGGAGGTGATGTGCATGCGCGAGTCAAGGAAGAAGAAGCACAGTCAACGCCACGCGGCGCTGAGTCAGCAGCCACGTCGGTGCCACGCGGAGACACGCCAGCAGGTCAAGCCACGTCAGCAAAAAGGTTCATAAGGGTCAGGGTTCAGGGTCAAAGGGGTCAAAAGGTCAAGGTCCAGGTCAAAGGGATCAGAGGTCAGGTCAAAGGGGTCAGACCGGCGGTCAAAGGGATCAAACCGGTTCAGGCCGGCGGTTCAGAGTATTTTCAGACCGGGATCAGACCGGATAACGGTCCGGAGCAGACCAGATTGTGTTTTTTGACCGGTTCAATGGGATTTTGACCGGTTCATGGTCGGTTCGGACCGGTTCCCGACTCGGTTTTTCGTTTCGGATCCAACCACGCACTCTGTTTTTTGTGAAGAGGCTGGGAAGCAGGTTTTGTTACTGGATTGAGCTGGATTTGAGTGTTTGGAGGCATTTTGGGTTGTGAAGAGGCTTGTTCTTAGCTAATTGGACGGTTCCGGATCCATTGGTGGGCTTGGTTTTGTGTGATTCAGGCCGGATTTTGCAGTCCTAGATACATCTGGAGAGATTGAGGAGGATCCGACGCGGTCAGATCAATCAGATGGGAGGATGTTGAGTCGGAGGCAGACCATGGGAGATCCAATGGGAGTCCAGGGGGTGCTAGGAAGGCCGGGGATGGAACATGGATGGACCAAGGGACAGGATGAGATCCGGGAGAGCTAACGGAGAGTGGTGAGAAGACTATGATAGTGGCAGGAGTGGCGGATAGGTGACAGATTGGTGACAAGAGAGGCGAGCGGAGTTGGATAGCTACACACCAGGAGTATTGGACAGACTTTGCAGGGATCAGAGGTTGACTGGAGCAATCGGGTGATTGCGGATTAGCGGTGTTTGAGCCGTGGTGATCAGTCGGAGAAGCTAGTGAGCAGGGATACGTTCTCTCAGGTGTTGCATCTTTGTTGATGGGTGCGGATACACTTTTTTGGTAATGACACAGGCACTTACTAGAGTGACAGGTCGGAGTTGGTCAGCAGTGATCGAAGGCAGTCTGGTTCACTCGGATTTGAAGACCTATCATCAGGATTTGTAGTTGTGATTCAAGCTGCATTGGATTGGATGATGGCCCACCATACAGGCCTGTGAGAGTGCAGTGACAGTTGGAGCTGATGTCAGGCATGGTCAGGTAGTATGGGTGTTTTGTGGCGTGAGCTGGAGAGGCAACAGTTGCGGTTGCACACAGGATAAATGCAGGATTGTACCTGGGAGTCGCGACCGGGATGGTACTGGATGCGCTGGGAGTCGAATCAAGAGTGTGCGGAATGCTAGCTAGCAAGGATAAGGTGACTGGTTGCTATGGGTTGTTCACGGGAGCTCCGGATAGAGGGATTGAGATGGAGATCAGATGATGCATACTGGTATTCTCTTTCTTCTGTGTTTTTTGTGGCGGATTACCTTTTCAGTTATGAGCTCATGTTGGTGTGGAGAGATGGAGTCACGGATTATGTCCTGTGATTGGGAATGAGCATTTGGGTTTTGGATGCCCAGATGCGGGCACTCCGGATAGGGGGTGCAGGATTGTATCAACCGCGGAAGATCTGGCTTGCAGGGATACATTCATTCGAGTAGTGTGCCTGGTTGGGGTGCGGATATGCTTGTTTGGGAATGACACAGGCGCCTGTCAGAGCGGTAGATCAGTTTAAGCCACGGAGATCTAGCAGGATACTCCTCATTGCAAATTCCTCTGTCCAGCCTTTTTTGAACATTAGCTTATCCTTGCCTGCCATTGCTCCAAGTAAATTTTGGGCCAGATGACCCAATATCCACCATGTTGCAGCTGTTGATATTATCATTAAATTTCCTTCTCTGACTGTGGCTAGTGTCTGGGGCTGTAATTCGGCTCTCATCCACTGATGCTATGTCATTGAAATCCCCAGCTAAGGCCCAATGGTGATTAACGTACGTTGCAAATTCTTTCATGCTATCCCAAAGTAGATCACGGATTCTAGGGTTAGGACTAGCATAGAAGGCTGATAAAATCCAGTCTTCATACCCATTTCTACTAATTTTGACATGTATAATAACTTGGGAGGTAATTTTGATCGTAAACACCGACACTTTTGTAGGGTCCCAGAGGATCCAAATTCCTCCAGCTCTCCCATTTGGATCAGTGAAAGTGTCTCTAGTAAGACCTAAGTTTTTGAAAAAAATTCCCATGGATTGAAGGGCGACTTTGGTTTCCAACAAAGCTACTATTTTGGGATTTTGCTGATGAAAGATATCCCTAAAGTTGGTTTTGAATCTGTCATTCCCTGCCCCTCGGCAGTTCCAGATAAGAATTTTATGACTATCCAAAAAAAAATTACAATTGAGAGGGGGCACACCAGGAGGGTTGAGAAAATTACGTAGATCCACTAGTGTAGGCCTCCATTTCCTGTGGGGCTTCGCTGATACTTGATGAGGATCCTAGTTCCCCAAGATTTGCTCCTTTAGTTTTACCTTCAAGCTCATTTCCTCCGGCCACCAACGTACGCCGGCTAGGTGAACAACTTCTCTCTCTACATTGAGGGCCCAACGAACTTTGTGGTAGCTGATTGTTGCCATTTGGATTTCGGGCGAACTCATGGTAAGTTTGTGTTGTGAGGGTTGCTAGGTCCGGTGGGATTTTGTGGTTCAAGAAAGAAGAATTGCTCTCTGGGATAACTGAGTGAGCGTCTGAAATTATGCTTTCTGGGGTAATATTAGGGTTGAGGTCTATGATTATGTTGTTTGTGGGCTGGAAAGTGGGCTTGTCTCTTTGGGCTGGGCTATTTGGTTTAAGGAATGGGTTTATCTCAAATTTGTACTCTGCTTGGGTAGAGGGCCCTTTCCTCTTTTGACTAGCCTGGGTGGAATTTCTGGGCCGAACCATATTGGTTCTAGAGTTGGTTGGGTTGTTCATGCCTATAAGGCCTTTTCCTTTTCTAAAATCTCCATTACCTAGCCCATCTCCCTTGCTAGATCGAGTAGCATTGCCTTCTTTGATGTTTGGGTGGGCTTGACTCTTGTTATTAATCTCTCTTTGCAGCCCGTAATTAGATGGTCCAAATGGCCTAGGCTTGTTTGAGTTCTTTCGGGTCACCAACATCCATTCCCCAAAACCGATCTCCTCTGGCTTATCTGGTACAATTGTACCGTTGTATTTGACAGCCTTAGTTTCTGATGGTGACTTCTCCTCAATGGGCAGATTATTCACGTCATTCTTCTCCGGCACCGGCGTTAAGGAGCAGCTCTCTTTCCGGTGACCCACCCTTCCACAACCAAAGCAAATTAGATGGATGTGCTCATACTCTATTTGATAGTCATATTTCCCAACTGCCACAGAGACTTCCAAGGGTTGGCTCAGATATAGTTCCACACACACTCGGGCATAGCTCCCTCGTATCCCATCTATGGTGTTTATGTCGACCTTGAGAGGTTTGCCAAGTTTTGCCGCAATAATCAGGAGGCTCTCCTCGTCGTAAAACTCGTAGGGTAGATATTTAAACCTCATTCAGACGGCTGTTTTGATGGCCGGAGCCATATCAGCTTTGAATTGGGGGTGCCATTTCCTCACAGTAAGGTAGTGATCCTGAATTATCCATGGCCCTCCGGTATACACTTTGTTGTAATCGGTTTTGGATTCAAATCTAATTAGGTAGAATCCCAAACCTAGATCTACGGGGGTGAAAAGCCCTTCAAGATCCCAAAGGTTTGAGATTCTATCCATTAGGGGTTTGAAGCCCATATTTCGGCCCAACAATTTGATAATCAAACAACCTTTATGGTTTTGCCTAATTCTTCTGAGGTGGTCTTTTGTGAATTCAATTTTGATTCTTGAGACAGTATTGGAAGGTGTGGTTTCCAAATCTCCCTCATCACTATCATCATCAAATTCTAAATTTTTTTGCTTATCGCAGTCCATACCTTTCAAGTGTGCATTGAGGAGGCCAGCTTTGAATGATCTAGTCTTCTCTGTATGTATCACAGGATTTGCTTGCGTTGATGTGGTGGAATTTTGTTCCCCTGAGCCATTGGTTTCTTCCTCTTCCATTTGTATTTCTGGAGTAGCTTTGTGAATGATATTGGTTTGATCAGCATCCATAGGGCTCATTTCCTCCATGTGGTTGTTTTCCATCGATTGCTTTTAATTTTCTTAGTACTTCTCTCGAGATGATCCTTCTCTTTCGTAGAGATTTGTTCAGATTGAGCTTCTAAGTTGGTAGCAGTGCTTGACATTGTAGAGAGAGAAGCTCTCCTTTACTATTTACTATTGGAAGTTGCATATATAATCATATACCAAACTTTTTCACACAACTGGAAGATAAGACCCGAAAATCTCAACATACATTGGAAGTTTAGATCCGAGAGTTTTGTGTTTATTTTTCGGGTTTTTTCACTGGACTCAAATTTGAACGTGCGGGTACATGTCCAAACGACATGTAAATACTATTTTGGTAGGTCTTCCTGATCAATTGCAATTCACAATCAAAATCTAAAATACTTGAAACCCCCCAAAATGTTATTTTATGTAATCTAGAAAGCTAATTTTGAAGCAAATTGGTTGTTATCTAATCAATGCCGGGTTTGACTTTTTTTTTTTTGGTAAGTGAATTTTATAACCAACCCAAACAACCAACAAAAGGGCACGCCCTACAAACAAAAATGAACCAAGGAAAATAACTCCTATACAAACTACACCTAACAACTATGCCCTACTGATTTCGTGTATCTAAAATACGCCGCGACATATGCCAAGAATCACAAATGTTCCTATTCACCCCTGAATTTGGAAACTTCCCCATACATATCCGCAATCGGACATTCTCATCAATTCAATTCAGGACCTCACGCTGACTTCTAGATCGACCTTCAAAAACTCTAAAATTGCGTTCCAACCATAAATGATACACTGCAGCAGCAAAAACCAATCTAGCCACCAAGGATTTGAAGCTCTTACCCTTGCAAAATCCAATGGCCCAAGCAAGTTCACTATCCCAATCCTCAGCCTTCCGACATAGGTGGAATCTAGACAAAATGTTCTCCCAAATACCTGTTAGGATTCCAAACAACGCACCACACGCAACAGAAGCAGTAATACAAGAGACAACACGACACACAATATACGTGGTTCGGCCAAATCGGACCTACATCCACGGGGAGGGGGGTTTCACTATAATCCGGGGAAAATCCGAGTCTTTTGTGTTACACACTCACTCTCTATCTCACAATAGATGAAACCTCACAGTTCTCTCGTGTATCTCTCTCTCCGGGGAGCCACAACAGGCTCTCCCTCTCACACTCTCTGCCTCTCTCTTTAACATTGTGCTACCACACATCATAACCTGGGCATAACTGAGTATTTATAGAGTTACACAGAAAAAACCCTAGCCACTCCCTCTGGGCCTAAGCCCAAGTGGCCCACACGGGTTGGAATCCCAACAATCACCCCCTCCACACCAAGTGGGCAAAGTTGTCTGCAACACCCCCATGTCGCCTCCTCCAATCAGCTATCTCTGGCAAGCGCCTGTGTCACTAACCAGTCGAGCATCCATGCACCACCAAACAGAGTACATAAACCCGAAAGAGTGTATTTTTGCAAAACCAGAATCCGCAGCCAATCAGAAAATCCGAGTACTGCATCCCCTAAAAAAGAATGCGTCCACTCGTCCGAGTATCGCACCCCCTCAACTAGGATGCCTCCACTCGTACACCTCAAACCCGAGGTGTATGCGCTCACCAACAGAAGCGTCCGCGCTCTCCAAAAGAAGCGCCCATCTATGCGCTCACCAATAGAAGTGCCCGCACCCCCTCATCGAGTGCCCGCAGCTTCATCGCCGCGCTTCGCCACTCTAGCATCCTATCCTGTTAAGAGAATGTAGCTACCCTCTGCCCACACCGAGGCTCACTCCTCCAAATGATCTCACACACCATCTGCGATGAGACTGACTCCTTCTCTGACACTGCATCCCCCACCGAGCACCTCCGCACCCCTAAAACTGGGATACACCTCTCGTGAATCCGGGATGTGAACAAATCCTGCTAGATCTCCGTGGCTCAAACTGATCTACCGCTCTGACAAGCGCCTGTGTCATTCCCAAACAAGCATTACCGCACCCCAACCGGGCACACCACTCGAATGAATGTATCCCTGCAAGCCAGATCTTCCGCGGTTGGTCACAATCCTGCACCCCCTAATTGGAGTGCTCACATCCGGGCATCCAGAACCCAAATGCTCATGCCCAATCACAGGACATAATCCGTGACTCCATCTCTCCACCCCATCATGAGCGCTAGTAACTGGAAAGATAATCCGCCACAAAAAACACAGAAGAAAGAGAATATCAGTATGCATCATCTGATCTCCATCTCAATCCCTCCATTCGGAGCTCCGGCGAACAACCCATAGCAACCAGCTGCATCACCATTGCTGGCCAGCATCCTGCACACTCCTAATACGACTACTAGCGCATCCAGTACCATCCGGTCATGACTCCTAAGTACACTCCTGCGCCTATCCTGTGTGCAACCGCAACTGTCACCTCTCTTGCTCACGTCACACAACATCCATACTGCTTGACCATGCCTGACATTAGCTCCAACTGTCACTGCACTCCCACAAGCCTGTATGGTGGCCCATCATCCAATCCAATGCAGCTCGAATCACAACTGCAAATCCTGATGATAGGTCTTCAAATCCGATTGAACCAGACTGCCTTCGATCACTGCTGACCAACTCCGACCTGTCACTCTAGTAAGCGCCTGTGTCATTACCAAACAAGTGTATCTGCACCCATCAACAAAGATGCAACACCTGAGAGAATGTATCCCTGCTCACTAGCTTCTCCTACTGATCACCACAGCTCAAACGCTGCGAATCCGCAATCACCCGATTGCTCCAGTCAACCTCCGATTTCTGCAAAGTCTGTCCAATACTCCTGGTGTGTAACTATCCAACTCTGCTCACCTATTTCGCCACCTATTCACCACTCCTGGTTTCCCGCCACTCTCTGCCAGCTCTCCCGGGTCTCATCCTGCCTCGTGGTCCATCCATGTTCCATTTCCGGCCTCCCATCACTACTCCCATAGAATCTCACATGGCTTGCCTCCGACTCAACAACATCCCATCCGATTGACCTGACCACGTCGGATCCTCGTCAATCTCTCTGGATGTATCTAGGACTGCAAAATCTAGCTCAAATCATCCAAATCGAAGCCCACCAATAAATTCGGAACCGTCCAATTAGCTAGGAACAAGCCTCGTCACAACCCAAAACGCCTCCAAACACCCAAATCCGGCTCAATTCAGCAATAACACCTACTTCCGAGCCTCCAAATGAAAAACGGAGCACATGATTGGATCCGGAACGTCGAGACAGTCTAAATCGACTACTCATACGCGAAAAACGGAGCTGTATAGGCTCCGGAAATGCGAAAAAACCAATGAACCACCTTCAAAAGTCAAACTGGACCCTTTGACCAGCCTTTTGAACCCTTTGACCAGTCTCTGACCCCTTTGACCTGCGGCATCCTGACCCCTAACCCGGTCCAAAGGGTCAAAAGGTTCACAAGGCTGACCCCTGATGACGTGTTGCCACGTCATCGTTGACCGGATGACGTGGCAGTTGGCCGATCCCTGTGGCATCCTCTGTGGCATTGACTGTTGACTGGTCTCCTTATGTTGATGTCATCATGGCGTCATCGTCTTCTCCAGATTCCTGTGCGAAAACCCTAGATCTTGACCAAACTTTGACCGGCCTTCACAATCTCGTTTCAACTCCGTTTTCGACGTATTATATATCAAAACGATCGTCTCGTCGATCTCTATCCAATGGTCTATCCAAATCTGGTTTTTGACGCAGTTCATTTTTCGCCAGTTTCAATCTTGTGCGTGTTAACAGCGTCTCTGGTGACAAAATCTGACGGCGAACACTCCGTTGTGATCGTCTCCGAGAGTTGCACCTATCCTTCTGATTAAAAACAAATTTTGTCACCTATTTTGTCCGACCAAAGCTTCAAACAGTGCTCCAATGGCCTCCGAGTGATTTTTCGACTGCTCTGCTCTCCGGTGCTTCAACCAAAGCTCTAATACCAGTTGTTAGGATTCCAAACAACGCACCACACGCAACAGAAGCAGTAACACAAGAGACAACACGACACACAATATACGTGTGTGGACGGCCCACCGAGATCGCTCGAAAAGATTATGATTGTTAAAGTCGCCACCCGGATTTGAGGTCCGAACCCGAGAAACCGATAAAAATATGACTCGTTTGCCCATTTGAAAAAGATTTCACTGATCATGGCGGAACCAAAGATTTCTCGGATTCGGGGGTTTGGTTACGAGAGGGGAAGGGTTTTACGGCACCCCTCTCGCCCGGTCCGTGAACCGGTCTCTACTCGATATTTTGTGGGATTTTGAAAATGTTTAAAATTCGATTTTGAGCAAATAACGGGGAGTATGGGAATGGGAAAACACATAAACAAGTATTCAAATACGAACCAAGTGATGGTGGATGCTTGTGCAATGTACAATGTGATGGTGGAATGATATAAACAAAGAAAATGACAATGAAAGAGAGAAATAGGACTTAGAACACCATATTGAGCAAAATTATTTGACTTTCCAACACTATTTACATTTTTTGGAAGCCTTTGAGACATAATCAGGAAGAATATAAAACTACAAAGTTGTAGCCCTTCAAATTATCTACGTTTTGATATATAATATGTTGAAAACGGAGTTCGGAGTAAAAAGTTATGGCTGAAACACTGTGACTGACTTTCTGTTGGGGTTTGAGCGCTCAAAGTGGATTGAGCGCTCAAGGGTAAGGCCTTGAGCGCTCAAGCCACTTCCAGGTCGCCAAATTCTGCTATAACATGACATTGGATGATCAAACAACCCCAAATCAATGATTATACTTTATTTTCCCAAAACTGGACAGAAGCATGGACTTTGAAGAATTTTGGAAAGTAAATGATGTGTTAAAAATCGAGTTTGATGATTCTTGATAGATAACAGAAGAGGATCAAACTGATTTCAACACACACACACAGCTCATGCATATTAATCTCTGATCCATCATCAAAGCAGAACAAGATTTGTAAGCTGTTAGAAAACAGATTGAGCGCTCAAGGCCTTGAGCTTGAGCGCTCAATCCTACCAAAATAACAGGTTTTAAAAATACTTTTCTTGATACTTTTCAGACCTTGTAGGCTCATTTCAAGTATGAGGAACTTGAATGAGCCCACTGGTCTCCCTCAGCAAGACCAAAACAGTGATTTTCACATGATTTTAACTACCTTTTGGTTTTGATTGAGGCTTGAACTTGGCTTTTGATCAGATGATGGTGTAGAACAATGAGTTTAGAGTGTGTTTGAGTGATTGAGAGACCTGATTGGTTCAATATGATGTAGGATGAAAGTGTATTTGTAAGCAAAAAGATGATTTTGGCTTGATAGAAATGGATTTTGATGGTAGAAGAAGCTTGGATGAGTTTGGTGAGTTGGGACTGAGTTGTGGGTGTGAGAAGTGAGTTGTGATGACTGGAAGAGTATGAAAATCAGCCAAGAGGAGGGTGCACTTGAAGCTAAATGGCCATGTTCTTGATGTAATCAAGTGGGTTTGTTTGAAGGAACTTGAAGGGATGAAATTAATGGGTTGATTGTGGACTGGTGTAGTGTATATGCTCTGGTGGAGGGAGAAAATGGCAGTAGGGGCAGCCCCTTTGAGTGAGTGAGGGAGTGGAGGAGGTTTATATAGAGAGAGAAATGGGAGGAAAATGGGTTTAATTTTTGAATTGGGTTTGGGGGGTGATTGAGGAGATGTTCAAGGGTCTAGGAAGTGTATTTAGGCAGTAGAAAACATAGGTAGACGCTCCTCTCTGCAAGAAATCTCATGATGAGATATTCTGCAGATTCCCGACTGGATTAGAGTTGAGCGCTCAAAGCCATAGGCTTGAGCGCTCAAGGTGCTTCTCAGAGGTTTGAGCGCTCAAGGCCATGGGTTTGAGCGCTCAAGACTGTTGCTCAAAAGGTAAAACTTTACGGGGCCGCCCCGGGTGCTACCGAACGCCGATTTTGACGCGGTTTGAAGCGTTGGAAACCTTGTTGAGTCTACTTTCTAACCCAAGTGGTTTGGAATCCAGAAAATTTATACATCCAAATGTATGACCATTTTACCCTCAAACGGTCGGGAAAATAAGTCGTTTTAGCAACATTCGTGCATCTCTCTCATTTCAAAACGGATTGGGATGAATTATATATCAATAAAGAGGGTTTTGAATGTACTAGAAGATGGTGTAGGCTTGGGTTTGTTTTGAAGAGGTTTTTGGGTGGTTTTGCCAAGTTCCAAGCATTGTTCAAGCCTCGGGTAGCCACGATTGGTCCATTTCATCATCGGGAATGCTCGAGCGCATCCCGGGTTCAAAATCGGGGTGTCTACAACGTGGTTCGGCCAAATCGGACCTACATCCACGGGGAGGGGGGTTTCACTATAATCCGGAGAAAATCCGAGTCTTTTGTGTTACACACTCACTCTCTATCTCACAATAGATGAAACCTCACAGTTCTCTCATGTATCTCTCTCTCCGGGGAGCCACAACCGGCTCTCCCTCTCACACTCTCTGCCTCTCTCTTTTACATTGTGCTACCACACATCATAACCTGGGCATAATTGAGTATTTATAGAGTTACACAGAAAAAACCCTAGCAACTCCCTCTGGGCCTAAGCCCAAGTGGCCCACACGGGGTAGAATCCCAACAATACCTACCGAAAAGCTGCATTTAAAGAATAGGTGTTGTATGCTTTCGTCCTCCTGATCAGAATACAAACTGGATCCACTGCCATCTCCCACCTTCTAAGTCTGTCTTTCGTTGAAAGCTTGTGAAGACAAGTTAACCAAAGAATGAAAGTCCATTTAGGAACATTTTGCGAAAACCAAACTACATGGGCATAAGGGACCTTATCCCTCTTTCGTCGCACAGTTTCCCATGTGTATCTAGGAACTATATTGTTGAGTAGGAGAAGCACACCAAACCACTTCATCACTCCTATCAACCATAGGTAATATAGACCTAGAAATAGAATTCCGAATATGGTGAATTTGACGGCATCTAGGCCTAGGCCAATGCCAATTCCCATTAAGAATCATAGAGCTTACCTTAGCATACAAATCTCGTCCAATAATGGACAGCGTTCTGTCGTCCAGAAGTTTATACAAAGGGCCATTAGCATTCCAGTTATCCAGCCAAAAGAAAGTATCCTGGCCATTCCCAATAATATGTTTCACCAACAATTGCCCAATAGTCCTAAGCTTGAAAAGCTTCCGCATTGTCCACGAGCAATCCAAAGGAGTTTTCATATACCAAAAGCATTGATCCTTTATGATATAACTATGAATCCATTGCACCCAAAGCGTATCTTCCTTCTTGCAAATAGCCCACATATGTCTCAACATAGCAGACTTATTCCAATCTTTAAGCAACTTCAAACCAAGACCTCCTTCAGATTTAGGCAAACAAACATCCATCCACTTGACCTTGGCACTAGCTCTTTGAAGACGTAGGCCTGACCACAAGAAATTCCTTAGCAAAGATAAGATTGGAAAGGCTTATAATGTTAATTTTGACAAGTGGAGCTCAACATGAAATTTGACTTCTCCCATTAAAGATGCTTTAAATTTTATATTTTGTTGAGGATAAGGATATTTTTGAATTAGACATGAAATTTGACTTCTCGACATGAAATTTGGCCGCTTGGTTTGGTAGTAATTTAAATTACAAGGGAGTAGATTCTTTGGTAATCTCGTTTGTCATGAAGTGGACCATCTCAGTTATGGAACTTAAATTCAGCTTAGCCATATTTTTGTTAGTAAAAGTGTTTCTTTAGCGCGACACTTCTGGAAATCAAGCTTCAAAAGGAAGCAATGAGCAGAGCTTCTTTTGTTTGGGCTGGATTCCAATGAGTTTTGGCTAATCAACCGACCCAACGGCAGGAAGATAGTAATCAAGTTGTGCTCGACTGAAAACGGTCCGCCATGGGATTGTGCCATTGTTATTGAAGATATTAGAGCTCTTTCTTCGTTGTCTCAATTTTCCATTTCTTGGGTTCCTAGCATATGTAATGGGCTGCTCACTGGATAGTGACCCAGTGTCTTAAAGGTGCTATACCAATTGATTGGGTTTTAATCAATCCCCCTCCCTCTCTTTCCCAGATTTGTAATGTTGATGCCTCTGTTGAGGTTGCTTGATATATGAGAATTTTTGGTCGCTTAAAAAAAAAAAAAAACCAAACTGGCGCACTGATAAATAAACCGCACGAGTTGGGCAATTTAGTTTTTCAAGCTCCATTTGAAAAAAATGACACGAATTAAACATATGTTTAAATTTACTCCTTTCGTTCTAAGTAATTGTTAAGGCAACAAAATGATAACGGAGTAAAGAGTAAGAGCATATCCAACTTTTACATTAAATTATGTGTCAATTTTTTTTTTTTTAATGGCATCTCTCAATTTTACATGTACAAATTCCCTATCTTCAACATCGTAGTTGTCATTTTAATTTTTAGAAACTTTTGTTCGGAAGTTGCCATTTTTTTCTATCATAGAAGATTTCACACAGCCTTCAAAAATGGCATGAGTGGAGGTGATGCCAAATTCAAGAGTTTAAATTATTTCCGGTGGAAACAAAAGTTTCCTCCAAATAGATTGCATTGTGCCACTTGTCCATGTTCTACTACTTGGGACCACTGTTTGGACACATGACGCAATACAATCGATCTGAAGAAAACTTTTGTTTCCACTGGCGGTGGAATTAATCTCCAAATTTAATTTCAAATGGCAGCTAGGTTGTGAGTAGTCAAGAACTGGGAGTTATACTTCATGATGTCAAAGTTTTGAGCACGACGAGCTTTTAAGTGTCTTCATTTTCTTTTGCTCGAAGGGCTTGAAATAGAATAGCTCATGTTTTAGCAAGACGAGGTATTCTTGGTATGGGATCTAGTCTTTGGACAGAATCTCCGCCGTCGTGGTTACTTGATCCCTTACTTAGGGAAGAGGTCCATTCTTGATTTAAAGGTTTTGATGATTTTAATAACATCAGTTATTGTTTGGCTTAGGAAAAAAAAAATGGCAGTTAGGTTACAGACTTTATCATCTGTTATTGTTTGGCTAAGAATTGATTTCAAAAGTGACTTTTTACTTTACCACATGGATCTTCTCAAAAATTTCTTTTCAAAACTCACATTAGAGATGCTAAAGAGCTTTTACTTTTCCAAAAATATCACTTGTTTTTTTGTATGGGTTCTTCTATTGTCAGCCCACTGGACTGACAATAAGGCAACAAGAAAACAAAAAAAACACAAACTGAAATCCATTTTTTTCACTTTCCTATACACTTTTTACATATTTCAATAAACTTTTTAAGTCTTAATGTTAGCCCAATGGGCTGATTTTAGAATTTTCCTTTTTGGATTAATGAGGTGTACATTCTTCACCACATAATTTTTTCTAGAATAGAGAGGTTATATTAAAAAAAAAAAATTAATAGTTAACTTCAAATTGAACAAATATTTTAGGAAGGTAAAAGTTAAAAACTATACAAACAAATTCGAACGGAGGGAGTAGTTTGTTTGTGAGGCAAGTCAATCTCAAACGAGAGTCAATCGACTAGTGGCTTGAATTATGTAATATCGTAAATCAAACAAGCCGATTAGTAATCCTTCAAAAAAAGCTTAATCATGAGCTTCAAAAAATATTCAATTTTGGTTTCTTTTAGTGACAAATACATATCAAACAAGGTTTTAACGGGCTAACATGAACTCAAACTCGAACAGCTTAATTCGTTTCTTGAGGAGTTTTAAAAAAAAAAAAAAATTCCAGTTCGACAAAGGTAAAAAAAAAAGAGACAGTCCAATCCTTTCTGAAAACTCTTGTCCTCTCTCATTATTATTTTTTGAACATGTCAATTTCGCCCAAAGAAACATAGCTAAAAGAGGTGAAAACCAACACAACTTAGAAGATTCTCTGGAAAGTGTTACAACTGCGGCAAGAAATGGCACTTTCAGAAAAATTGTCCGTTCAAGAAGAAATCAGTAGAAGGGAACTTGGTGACTTCTAAAAATCACCTAGAAGATAGTGAAGAAGAGTGGGACCTTCAAGCATCCTTTGCGATGTCCGGGCCTACTGAAGGAGATTGCTCAGAAGAGGAGATAGACTTCGATGAACCTCCAGAGCAATCTAACACAGTCACTGAAGAAGTAGGCGCTTCTTTGATAGTGACAGAGAAGAGTGAAACGGCCCTTGCTGCAGTGCCCAACCGGGGAGCCATCAACTACAATGATGATTGGATTGTTGATTCAGGGTGTTCCAATCACATGACTGGAGATAAGAAGAAGTTGTCTAATCTGTCCGCATACAAAGGAGATTGGGTGGTGGTAACAGCAAACAACTCAAGGTTGCCGATAACTCACATTGGTAAGACCGTTATCAATCCTCGGTTTAGCCCTAGCAAAGTTAAGCTGCAAGATGTCTATCATGTGCCAGGGATGAAGAAAAACCTGTTGTCAGTCTCACAACTAACGTCCTCGGGTAACTATGTGGTATTTGGCCCAAAGGATGTTAAGGTGTACCAAAGCCTTAAGCCAGTAGGTACACCAATCATGGAAGGACGATGTCTGGAGTCAATCTACGTAATGTCAGCTAAATCGGCTTACGTAGATAAGACTAGAAAGAATGAGACTACAAATCTCTGGCATGCACGCTTGGGGCACGTGAGTTATCATAAACTAAAGATAATGATGAAGAAGGCTATGCTCAAGGATCTTCCCCAACTAGACGTTCGAGAAGACGTGATTTGTGCAGGGTGTCAATATGGCAAAGCACATCAATTGCCGTATGTGGAGTCAAAGTTTAGAGCCAAAGAACCCTTGGAGCTCGTTCACTCTGATGTGTTTGGGCGGGTAAAGCAAGCATCGATTAGTGGCATGCGCTACATGGTGGCCTTCATCGACGACTACTTAAGGTACGTTTGGGTAGACTTCATGAAACAAAAATAAAAAACTCTATCAAAATTTAAAGAGTTTCGTGAGAAGGTCGAAAGTGAGTTCGGAAAAAGAATTCGATGCTTACGAACAGATAATGGTGGAAAGTATACGTCGGATGAATTCTCAGATTATCTAAAGGAGTGTGGAATCCGACGACAATTGACCTGCCCAGGTACTCCCCAGCAAAACGGCGTTGCTGAAAGGAAAAATCGACACCTTGCAGAGATTTGTCGGAGCATGCTACATGCAAAGAATGTGCCCAGTCGTTTTTGGGCAGAGTGCATGAAGATGACAGCTCATGTGATCAATAGGCTACCACAGGCAAAACTAGGCTTTGTCTCACCCTACGAGAAGTTATGGTCCACACCGCCCACAGTAAGTCACTTCCGAGTCTTCGGATGTGTATGCTATGTGTTTGTGCCAGATCACTTGCGTAGCAAGTTTGATAAGAAGGCGATTCGTTGCATCTTCGTGGGCTACAGTGGTGAGAGGAAATGGTGGAAATGTTGCGACCCTACAACTGGTCGGTGCTATACATCAAGGAATGTGGTCTTTGATGAAGCTTTGTCATGGTGGTCGCCGCAAAAGGTGGAGCTGCCAAACTCTAGGGATTTAGAAGATCTTTTGCAAGAGAAGCTTGGGGAGATAAAAGAGGGAGAAGAATCTCCTCACTCACTCAAGGAACCAACACCTACAATAGGTGATGGTGAGCAAGAGCCTCGTTCGTTCGCCACGCCCGAAAAGTCTATGAGCCCTTGGCAAACCGGAGTACATCCTAGCAGTCCAGAAGAGGTTCGGCCAAGTCAACAAGAGGTAGAAGAAGATAATCCACTGCCAAGGTGATCTACTCGACAAAGGAAGCCGAACCCGAAGTATGTGAATGCTGCCTTGGTTGAAGAAGAGAGTGTGAAAGAGCCAGCAACATTTGATGAAGCATCCCGAAGAAAAGAGTGGCAGAAGGCAATGGAGGAAGAGATAAAAGCACTAGACCAAAATCAAACTTGGGAACTAGTTCCAAAACCCAAAAATGTGAAGCCAATATCATGCAAGTGGGTGTATAAAGTCAAGACTCGCCCTGATGGGTCAATAGAGAGATACAAGGCCAGACTAGTGGCACGAGGGTTCTCGCAACAATATGGGCTGGACTATGATGAGACATTTAGTCCAGTAGCGAAAACCACAACAATGCGACTGTTGATAGCACTTGCAGCAAGCAAGTGTTGGAGGCTATGGCAGATGGACGTGAATAATGCCTTCTTACATGGAGAAATTGATCGAGATATATACATGGAACAACCAAGAGGGTTTGAAAGTAGAAGGCATCCAGATTATGTCTGCAAACTAAAGAAAGCCTTATATGGCCTCAAGCAAGCACCAAGGGCTTGGTATGGCAAGATAGCTGAATTTCTAGTGCAAAACGGGTTTTCAGTTGCACCCGCGGACTCTAGCCTATTCGTGAAGTTCCAAGAAGGTAAACTAGCAATAGTGCTAGTATATGTGGATGACTTAATCATCACTGGAGATGATGAAGATGAAATCCGAAGGACAAGGGAGAACTTGTCGGTACGGTTCCAAATGAAGGAACTTGGGGAACTAAAGCACTTTCTTGGGCTGAAGGTTGATCGAAGCAATGAAGGGCTATTCCTCTGCCAGCAGAAGTATGCGAAAGATTTGTTAAAGAAATATGGGATGCTTGAGGGCAAGCCAAGCGCGACACCAATGGAGGCTAATGCAAGGTTATGCTCAGAAGCAGGAAAAGACCTGGATGATGCGACTATGTATCAGAAAATAGTAGGTAGTCTAATCTACCTTACACTGACGAGGCCTGATATTGCATACGCGGTTGGCGTAGTTAGCCGGTTCATGCAAACACCAAAGAAGCCCCACCTTGAAGCAGTACGTCGAATACTAAGGTATGTGAAGGGTACAATAGACTTTGGTCTCTTGTACAAGAAAGGAGGAGCATGCAAGCTGATTGGTTACTGCGACGCTGACTATGGTGGAGATCATGACACACGACGATCAACTACGGGATACGTATTCAACCTCGGATCAGGAGCTATCTCTTGGTGTAGCAAGAGATAACCTACGGTATCTTTATCAACCACAGAGGCTGAATACAGAGCATCAGCGATGGCAGCTCAGGAGAGCACGTGGCTTATGCAGCTAATGAAGGATCTTCATCAACCAGATGACTATGCAGTGGTATTGCGCTGTGACAATTAGTCAGCAATTTACTTGGCCGAGAATCCAGTGTTTCATGCGAGGACCAAGCATGTGGAGGTACACTATCACTTCGTGAGAGAGAAGGTACTTCAAGGAGAGATAGAGATGAGCCACGTTAAGACCGAGAACCAAGTTGCAGACATATTCACTAAAGGACTTAGCAGTGCTAAGTTCAGCGAGTTCAGAAAGCAACTTGTCATGATCAGTAAGACAGAGATAAGAGAGTTGGTGCTGAGGGGGAGTGTTGAAAGATCATCACCACCTCTCTTGATTTTTCCGGAGTCTTCCGGATGTCGCCGGAAACTTCTGGGCTATTCTGGAGATATCTAGACTTCTCTAGAATGCTCCGGAATCTTCTAGACTACGCTAGAATCTTCCGGTAACTCCTAGATTTTTCTAGAGTCTTCCGGACATTTCTGGAATATTATAGACTACGCTAGAACTTTCCGGATGGTACAAGAATACTTCGGAATATGATGGAAGCTTATGGGTTTCTCTAGAAGCACCTAGAAGTAGTGAGTAGTGTGTGCTTCTAGAAGTATCCATTGGTGCCTATAAATAGAGGTGAAGTCCTCATTTGTGTGCAACGCAAGTGAATGCAAGAGAGAAAAGCATTCCTAGCACAAAAAATGACTTTGAGAGCCCGTTTGGATGCAATTTTTTACCCCCGACTAAATAATCCGCCACCTCCTCATCCCGTCCCCCTCCTCATCCGTTGTTTGGGAGCACCAAAACCTCTCCCCGACTAAATCATCCGGCCTCCCCTCATCTCCCTTCCCCCGGACTAAACATAAGCGCGCGGGGGGGGGGGGGGGGGGGGGGGGGGCTTATGTTTAGTCCGGCTTCTCATCCGGGGCCGGATTACCAACGTACCCCTCTCCGAACACACTCACACAAGCACAAACCACCATTGATCTAACAAGTTTTTACCCAAATCTTACAAAAAAAATAGGTTTTTTACAAATACAACTTCGGATTAACAAAAGAAAAACCCAGAAATTTTGATTTTGTTTTTACCTTCGTAGACCCAGAAAAACTCAGAAATCCTGTTCGTCAAAGCTCTGATCGCTGGAATGCTTCGTGTGGCAGACATGAGCGGAGTGCTTCGTCGGACCAATTTCATCATCATCCGTCGGACCAATTTCTGGGATGAAAATGAGATGGGTTTTGTTGTTGGAGAGAGAGAGAGAGAGAGAGAGAGAGAGAGAGAGAGAGAGAGAGAGAGAGAGGAGAAAATGGGTGTAAATGGGGTAAACAAGTTGCCCAACCACTTGTCCAAACCAATCGCCACTTGTCCTTTATTTAGTTTGTGTATTTTTTTATTTTTTATTTTACATTTTACTACCTAATCTCATGTATTATACAATTTTTGGATTTAGAACTTTTAAATATTAATAATTTGAATTTATGTAAAAAAATATTAGAAAGACTTATTGTAGCTTAATTTTTGTTAAGTATAACAAATTAATTATTTTTGAAATTATATAATTGATTTAATTAATTATCTAATACGGGCTCATGAAAGGGCAAATATGTCATTTAATAGTTTTTTACATCATCTACCCTCCTCATCCCTCCTTTTTTATCCCTCATCCAAACCATGTATTATTTAATCATCCCTTCTTAACTATCACATCAATGTGGGCCCACCCTTCTTATTTTAATCACCCCGACTATTTTATCACCCCTTACTATTTAATCCCTCTCAAACTAATACGTCATCCAAACGAGCCGTGAGTTCCTAATACCTTACTTGTCCTAATAACAGCCGCATAAAGCAGGAACTTTGGCAAGATTATTCTCACCCCAGCAATGTGAAACTCAGACTTCCGGTTCGGACCCGCTCGATACCATGTCGTAATGCTTTGATTCTGGGAAATGTTATTTAAATCATGTAGACACCCCGATATTGAACCTGGGATGCGCTCGAGCATTCCCGATGATGAAATGGACCAATCGTGGCTACCCGAGGCTTGAACAATGCTTGGAACTTGGCAAAACCATCCATAAACCATTTCAAAACAAACCCAAGCCTACATCATCTTCTAGTACATTCAAAACCCTCTTTATTGATATATAATACGTCTCAATCCATTTTGAAATGAGGGAGATGTGTTCGTTTTACCAAAATGACTTATTTTCCCAACCTTCTGAGGGTAAAATGGTCACATACTTGAATGTACAAATTATCTTGGGTTCAAACTACTTGGGTTAGAAAGTACACTCGACAAGCTTTCCAACGCTTCAAACCACACATGAAACGGAGTTCGTTAGCACCCGGGGCGGCCCCGCAAAGTTTTACCTTTTGAGCAACAGCTTTGAGCGCTCAAGCCCTGGACCTTGAGCGCTCAAACCCAAAAATCCCACCTTGAGCGCTCAAGCCCATGGCTTTGAGCGCTCAACTCTGATCCAGATCAGTTTTCTGCAGAACATCTAATCATGATATTCTCTGCAAGAGGAGCGTCTACCTATGTTTTCTACTGCCTAAATACACTTCCTAGACCCTTGAACATCTCCTCAATCACCCCCCAAACCCAATTCAAAAATTAAACCCATTTTCCTCCCATTTCTCTTTTTATATAAACCTCCTCCACTCCCTCACTCACAAGCTTGGCTGCCCCTACTGCCATTTTCTCCCCCCATCAGATCAAACCCACTCTCTCTCATCACTTCAATCACGTTTTAGCCTCTCTCTCCTCCATAGCCACCATCCTCCATCATCTTCAACCTCCAAAACACCCAAAAACCTTCTTTAAAAGGCCTACAACACATGGGTCTTTGAGAAACCAACTACAACAACCCCTCTCTCACTCTAATAAGCCATTTACAGCCCATACACTCCATCAATTTCGTCCATACCTAGCTCTTCCATCAAAACCCACCTCATCCAAGCCAAAATCACCATTTTAAGCTCAAATCCTCCATCATCCACTCAATCAATCACTCAATCAGCCCTACACTCACACTCCTCTGTCCAAAATACTTCATCTATAGCCCATAAACACAGCCACTACCCATCCATTCATCAAACCACAAGTTCAAGCCTTGATCATAGCCGAAAAGGTAGAAAATCATGTGAAAATCACTGTTTTGGTCTTGCTGAGGGAGACCAGTGGGCTCATTCAAGTTCCTCATACTTGAAATGAGCCTACAAGGTCTGAAAAGTATCAAGAAAAGCATTTTTAAAACCTGTTATTTTGGTAGGATTGAGCGCTTAAGCTCAAGGCCTTGAGCGCTCAATCTGTTTTCTAACAGCTTACAAATCTTGTTCTGCTTTGATGATGGATCAGAGATTAATATGCATGAGCTGTGTGTGTGTGTGTTGAAATCAGTTTGATCCTCTTCTGTTATCTATCAAGAATCATCAAACTCGATTTTTAACACATCATTTACTTTCCAAAATTCTTCAAAGTCCATGCTTCTGTCCAGCTTTGGGAAAATAAAGTATAATCATTGATTTGGGGTTGTTTGATCATCCAATGTCATGTTATAGCAGAATTTGGCGACCTGGAAGTGGCTTGAGCGCTCAAGGCCTTACCCTTGAGCGCTCAATCCACTTTGAGCGCTCAAACCCCAACAGAAAGTCAGTCACAGTGTTTCAGCCATAACTTTTTACTCTGAACTCCGTTTTCAACATATTATATATCAAAACGTAGATAATTTGAAGGGCTACAACTTTGTAGTTTTATGTTCTTCTCATTTCTATATCAAAACCCTCCAAAACATGCAAATAGTGTCCGAAAGACAAATAATTTTGTTCAAAATGGTGTTTTAAATTCTATTTTTCTCCTTCATTGTCATTTTCTTTGTTTATACCATTCTGTCATTGCATTGTACACTTCGCACAAGCATCCACCATCACTTAGTTGGTGTTTTAATCTTCATTTACGTGTTTGCCATTCCCGTATCCCCCATTTCGTGTTTAAAATCGAATTTCAAATATTTTCAAAATCCCACAAAATGTTGAGTAGAGACCGGTTCATGGACCGGGCGAGAGGGGTGCCGTAAAACCCTTCCCCTCTCGTAACCAAACCCCCGAATCCGAGAAATCTTTGGTTCCGCCATAATCAGTAAAGTCTTTTTCAAATGGGCAAAAGAGTCATGTTTTTATCGGTTTCTCGGGTTCGGACCTCAAATCCGGGTGGCGACTCTAACAATCACAATCTTTTCAAACAATCTCGGTGGGCCGTCCACAAATCATTTATAAGAAAATAATTAAGTTAATTAAACTGATTAAAACATCAATGTCTAAATTAAACATCAAAAATGATAGTTTTGTACTTTTGTTATCATATTAACATAGTTTGAGTCTTGACGGAATTGAAATTATATTACATTCAAATTAAATAGTAACAGAGTTTATAATTAGGACAGGGGTTTCAGGCTTTCTCCTACTCTGTTGTCAGCTCTTTGGCCTGCAGGTACATCCCCGGGCCATGAGCTTTGTAGTGAGTAATTCTTGGCCGTTCAAAGTGTTTTGGACGGTTCAGATTTTCACTAATCTATTTGAGCGAATAGTTTATTTATTTGCGCGAATAGTTTATGTAAAATCCGGATCGTCCAAAACAAGAATGAATGACTGAGATGTCATTACACTCTATAGTGAGATTCACTCACTACATGGCCCTACTGTTGGTACGTCCCACCTCCTTCATATTTATACAACTCTATTTAATATTGTGCCCACTAACATCACACCTAACCATCTGATTTTTCTTCAATGCAAATATTCCTATTGAGATCTTTGAGCTTGGAAGTTGAAACCCACGCCCTCTCTTGATTACCTCTCACCCTATCCAAATTTTAGTACAACATTAACAGCTCCTCGCCTCTCTATGTAAATCTAGATAATAATTTCCTTCTTCAATATGCCATGCATGCATTCCACCACTCTCTGATTCTCATCCGAAATAATTTTTTTTTTTTTTGTCAATCGATAGAAGAGAGATCAATTACATCACATATGAAGTACAAACTACCAACCCGGGATACTACACGAATTGTGAGAGGCCACGAGACAAACTAAGCCCACCAACTTAATCAATAGGAGAAATAAGCCCGTTACAGGGTAGAAACAAAGAAACAAACAAAGAAAGGAAAAGCCCATGCATGCAGGCAGGGAGCTTCGAACTCCTGACCTCGTAGTGAGATGCAAGAGCCCTTGCTAACTGAGCTAACCCCCCGTTGGTTATCCGAAATAAAATCTAGGGAACAACAAAACTTAATAATGAAAAATTTCCTGATGATTCACCATCTCTTTCCTGCGAGTGTTATCGTCATCGATTTGATTCGATAAAAAGGAGTGGGGGCAAAATCCAGTGTCAACAACTCCCCTCTGTCTCAAATTGGTTGACCTTTGTGGGTAATCATGTACTTTGCATGATACAAATTATATATTAGCACGAGTTTTTCTATAAAAAAAAAAAAAAAAAAAAAACGTTACACTAATTTAAAGATCCCATTGAGAATTTTTTTTTTTTTGTGTGTGTGTAATTTTGTTTAAAAATATCGTTCATGCATTATAATTTAATCTTTTGTGCGAAATGGACAATAACTCAAAAGATCGAGTAATCTAGGACGAAGGAAGAATTATAGCTACTTAACACTAAACCTAAGGTCTCTGTATCAGATATTATTAAAACCAACAAATTGAGTTCTCTCAATGCATTATTGAAGAAAGGCGCCAAAGTCTTAGTCTAAAAGCCTTTGCAGAATCGCAAAGGTGACCGTGCATTTGTTTAGGAATATTGACATGATAACTCATCTAAATGACACCAACCAATCGTGATAGCAAAAGTATAAAATTCCTATGAATGCAATCTAATTGATTTTACAGCCCGAAACCATATAAATAAGGGAATAGTTAGCATGTCAATGGCGCAAATTTCCGAGGAAAAAAGAACTTGGCAACGGCAGTTGATTTTAGGATTAGAATTATTAGGTTTATATTTTGTCGAGGATAAGGGTATTTTCAAACTAGACTAAATATTTTCAGTGGTGTAATAAGAAATTGGGGACTACATATAATATTATTGGGTTCAATTGATGGTTGGCTAACAGATACGTACTCCCTCCGTCTGTGTTTGCCGATTCTATTTGGGAGTTTGTAACCCTTTCCAATTGATTATATCTTCTAATATGGATTTCAAAAAATATACAACATGAATCTTGTTTGATAAATTTTAATTTATTCTAGGTTAAAAGAAATTTTTAACCAAATTGAGAAGTTTGGCTTATTTGTGGAGAATCCCGAGGCAACTCCCACGCAATCCGGTGTACTATTTGTGAAAATTCCCGAGCCATCGTTATTTTCAGAGATTTGGTTCTCTAATTTTTTATGTTTGGTTCATCAAATATGAAGGCCACTCCATTTTTGGAGAACCAATTCTTTAAAAAGGACGATAAGTCCTTAAAAAATTATTTTTACCCTATTACACATATTTAATTGAGCTAAATTTTTTGCAAGTACAGTAAAAAAATAATTTTAAATATTTTTTGAGACGAACAATAAATTTACAATATTAAATTGAATTTAATAATGATTAAGAAAAATAAACTAGAAAACAATGACAAAAAATAGTGAAGATTTAAAATATTAGCACGCTTCATTTTTTAACTTTTTATAAAACCAAATCATTTCCGTTATAAAATACAAACAATCTTTAATGCGCCACACTGCATCCCGAGTCTCATTCTCCCTCTCCATGCTGGCTGTGAGACAGTAGAAGTTGATCATTTTGAGAGAGAGCAAAGTTCATTAGGTGCAGATTTCGCAGTTGTGCTTAAGCTGAAAAGTAGACTCTCTCTCTCTCTCTCTCTCTCTCCTCCCCCCCCCCCCGGTGGTTGAAATGGTATCTGCTATTTGCTTTTGCTGTTACCGCCTTTAATTTTGCCATTATTAATTAATCTTTATTCTCTTACCGATTTTACTCCTCATGTTCGATTCCTGTTCCCTTCACTTTCATTTCCATAAGGCAATCGTATTTGCTTTCGTTCTTGCTGTCTTTCGAGTTTCCATAATTTAGTTTCTTTGATTTCTCATAAGCACCAAAGGAGAAACCACAAACCAAAACCCAAAAAAAAAAAAAAATAGAGAAAAATATCAGTAGAAGTGAAAGATGCCTGCATCAATTGTTCTTACTTATTTGGGGAGTGCGGTCACTGCTCTGGGGAAAATCGGGGAATACTTGGCCGATCCGATCAGGCGCCAATTTACTTACATGTGTTGCTTCAATAGCAACATCACGGAACTTGAAACTAAATCAAAAGAGTTGGAAACAACAAGACAAGATGTTCAAATGGGGGTGGAGGATATCCGTAGAAAGATGAGAAGAGTTGGACCTGAAGTTGACGCTTGGCTGACTAAAGCGAATAAGGTCACACTTGATGTCCAGGGAATTATCCAAGACAAGGCCAAAGTCAACGAAGGGTGTTTGAATGGGTGGTGCCCCAATCTCAAACTGTGATACTCACTCAGCAGGAAAGCATCAAGGTTGTCGTTGAACACAAGAGCGTCAAGTATACTAAACCATCCTACAGCCCACTTCCTGAAAGCATGGAATTCGTACCCAATAAAGATTTTATAGAGTTTGAGTCTCAACATCTTATTATTGAAGAGATCATTAAAGATCTGAAGCTTGATGAGATCAAATCGCAGGTTGAGATCGATGTTGAGATCAATGAAGAAATCAATGAGGTTGGAATGATGAAGATCAACTTGATTGGGATTTGCGGGTTGCCAGGGGCGGGCAAGACAAAAATGGTGGAAGAAGTGAGAGAAAGAGTGAAAGAAAAGAAACTCTTCGATGAAGTTGCTTTTGTTGTTGGCCAAAAACCCGACCTACCAAAGCTTCAAAAGTGCATTGGAGAAAGGTTGGGTATAGACTCCACATCAATTAGAGCAGGTCTACTTCATGAGAGACTTGTGCAGGACAACAAGAAAATTCTTCTTATACTCGATGACGTTTGGGAGAAATTTGATCTACAGGACATGGGAATTCCTTTGGGAGGTTCTAATCAGAATTTTAAAATGCCTTATACATCACGTAACCGACGTCTATGGCACGATGTACAAACTAAAAAGGAGATCTCTCTTGAACTCTTGTCAGAAGACGAAGCATGGCAACTATTCAAGGAGAAAGTAGGTAATTTGGTTGAGGCTCCAAATTTGCGACCGATAGGCAAAAATATCGTGGATGAATGTGGACGTTTACCGCTCGCGCTGGTAATTATTAGCAGCACACTTTCGAAAAAATTGGGGGAAATTCCACTAAGGATATATGGGAAGAAATGCTTGATCGGTTGACTTGTCCAAGTGGCACTCCTGCAGATGAGCGTTTGTTGCTATCTCTCGAGACAAGTTACAATTATGTACAAGATGAAGAAGCAAAGCGCCTTTTTTTGCTTTGTTGCTTATTTGAGGAGGATAAAAATATTAGTATTGAAAATTTGGCTAGATACGGATTCGGATTATCATTTTTTCATGAAAAACACGAAATAAGAAAAGTAAGACGTCGAGTTATCACTCTGGTCAATGACCTAATGAGCCGCTATTTACTATTGGATTGTGAAATAGATGGGCATGTGAAAGTTCATGATGTGGTGCGCAATATGGGCATATCTATTGCATCAAGAGATAAAAGTTCTCTGGTAAGCCATGGCAACATGTCTAAGTGGCTAAAGGAGGACATATATGAGTTCATCTCAGTGATGTGGCCGGAAAAATAGAGTTCCGTGAAGGATCAAGATGCCCAAATCTTCAGTTTTTATTCTTACATTGCAATAATCTTGATGAAATGCCGTGCAATTCTTTTGACGGGATAAAAATACTTAGAGTTTTGGTACTTACAGCATGTCCAGTGGGCCATCTACATACTTATGGAGGAACGGCTCTCTTGCACTTAAATCCTTGAGGTACCTTCGAACATTGTGTCTTGGAAATCTTGATGTTTTACCCCATCATTTATCTGCAATTGGAGACCTAGAGGATCTTGAAATACTAAGTTTGGTCGGATGCTCGATTGACATGTTACCCACAGAAATAGGGAAATTGGCTAAGTTAAGGTTGTTAGATCTCACACGCTGTCACTTGCTTAGAATACCGCCAGGTGTCATATCACGCCTAGTTAGTTTAGAAGAACTATACATGAAAGATTGTGGATTTGTGGATTGGGAAGGAGAGGGCAATGAAGAAGGAATTAATGCGAGCTTAAAGGAGTTTGAGTCCTTGTCGAAATTGAATACTTTAGAGGTTAGGATAAAAGATGCTGCACTTTGGCCAAAAATCCCAGTATTTAGTAAACTGACAAAATTCTTGATTGAAATAGATGATCCAAATGATCCAATTTGGTTTGTGGACTGGTTAGACAGACTGCCAATGCCAAACTTCATGTCCATTAGCTCCTCGACATCGATTTGTTTAGATTACGGAGGGCTTAATTCACTCTTAAGGAAAACTGAATGTCTAGCTCTACAAGGCAAAGGAACCAGTTGTCTAGTGAGGGAGTTATTCGTGAAGGGGCCTGAAGGGCTCCAACTATTGAAGGAACTGAGAATTGGGCGTTGTGCTACGCCTGAATGTCTTGTCAATACAACGAATCCGCACCCTCGACTTAATGCCACTGCTCCTGTTGTTCTCCCTGTACTGGAGACATTGCATCTTTATCAGCTTACCAATTTAAGAGAGATATGCCATGGCCCAGTTCCAGCTAGTTCTTTTGGGAAACTAACTTCACTTACCATAGAGAGATGTGTCGCAGTGGAAGAAGTTATTATGAATGACCGAGGAGAATTTGCATGTAACGCCCCAATTTTCAGAAGCATTAATTAAGACAACAAATTAGGATTAATTTAATAAAACAAGTTTCCATCAGAGTACACATTGGGAAACGTGAAGTGCAACCCATTACAAAATATTTAGTACAGTTTGAGAAATTAATATTACAGACCCAACATTAAAGATAAAGGGTTGGGTTTTACAAATTAAGGTTCAACTCTAGATTCGACGGCTCCTCCTAAGCTTGGTCTGCCGGAAAACCCTCAGCTCCGAAATAACCGTCTCCTTCGACACCAACGGTACCTGCTTGATTACAGTCTAGCATAATACGTCCGAGTCGCGAAGTAACATCATAGTATTATACCAGGGTCAAACAAAGTGTAACACCTTGAGCGATAAATCACTCAATAGCTACTCTAACCCTCCAACCCTCCAACCCTTGCTTAACAAACAAGTACAACATATATGATTGAAAAGCAGTAATTAAAGGAATGAGTAGGTAATTAATCGTAAAGCTGAAAATAAACACATAACTGATTTTATTACTAGCCATTAACTTACATATTCATCTAAGTTCTCAACGTAGAGAACTTTCCTCCCGGTTAACCACTAAGGACTATGACCAAACTGTGATTTACTCCCCCCTTGCTTGCCCTTCACTCGGGGGCCCCGACAGAAGGTATAAGTTACGTACTTAATCCAGCCGTCAGCCGCCTCGAAAGGATGAATTTTCCAGGGATGAAACTGTACCACTGGGCTACGTATGGCAATTGTTAGGTCCTGTAGGTGTATAGCTGAAACTGGTCTATAATACTTCTACCCTTATAACACCTCAGAATTCAAATGAAGCAAATTACAAAGTGTCACATCCTAGGGTTTTGAAATCAAGGCAGACTGCCAAACAATCCTCCGAAACAATCACCTGGCGGAACTGTCATTCAACAACAATCTCGGGGTAACTCCCCATCAATCAATTCCAATTCATTTTTCCATTAACCTCATCGTCTATGTGATATTCGCGTACGATCACCCAACCCGGGAACCTAGTTGTCCATTCTAACATTCAACACATTTATGGAAAGTGCACTTAACAGTAGAAGCAAAGCGATAATGATATTCTAAGGGTCACAAAATAAAATAACACGATTCACAAATTCACAAGTTATCACAAACCAAAGTAATTAAAAACAAGGGGCCTTAACGTAATTAAATAAAGTATATGGTCATGAACGTAATTTATAGAAATAAGGGGTCGCCATCCAAATTTTAAGTAAGTATAAGGGTAACAAAAGTAATTTCACGGTTCTAGGGTCCTTAGTGAAATTTTACTAACTTTGGGGGCCTTTTTGTAAATAAACTTTATACAAGGGCAAAATTGTAATTTTGCCACAACGAACGGTAAATTCATAAAAATACTTTATTTTAGTTAATAAAGTCCTAACTTGTTACAAAACACAATTCCTTGATTTATTTACTACGTACAAAACTACACATTATGTAATTTACGCACATAAGGGCAAAATGGTCATTTTACACCCGAAGGGCATTTTGGTTATTTTTTTACACTCATAAATTTCTAGTAGTGACACTTAGTTGATAAAAATAGGTTTCGTAAATAATACACAAGTACACACGCCAACTTTCACAAAATTACACTATAAGGCCCTAACTTTAACACAACGATCAAGAATAAGGTTAAGCACAATACATTCATGGAGAAACTCACATAAACACTTAGTAAAGTCTTAAAAATGCTTGGAATAGTTAAAAACATGAACCACAATGAATCTAAGGTTTGCTAAGCACGAAAACACGGTTTGGGGTAAAAAGGGTCACATAGCGTTTTGGCTCGGGTTTTGTGAAACCCTTGATTTGGGGCTTTAACCCATCAACTATAAACTACTACTAGACTATTATAACACATTCAAAATCTTGGAATAGGTTGGGTACTACAAGTTTCTACCTTGTTTTGTGAAGACCTGGCGAAAAGCGAGTTTCTACGAAAAACCGGTGGAGGGAGCTCTTTGGCCGGCCTTGGGTGGCTTTGGTGGTGAAATATGGGTACCTTGGAGTGTGTTGGATGATCTTGAAGTGGAAGATGAGAGGTGGAAGCTTGTGGTTGATGTGTTGAAGTGAAAACCCAAATTTCTTGACTTTTCTCACTCTAAAACTTGAAGGATGGTAATGGGGCTTTGTGTTATTGGTTTGGGAGTTCTTGGGAGAGTTTATAGGAGGAAGAGAGTGAAGGAGAGGGGCAGTAGAGGCTGTGGACGAATTTGGGATTTGGGGGAGTATAAAATGGGTTTTGGGTGGAGTTTGGAGTTTAGGATGGGTGAAAAAAGTACCATGGTGAGTTGGTGGAGTGTATGGCAGCCAAGGGGAGGTCATGTTGACTGATTTTAGATAATGGGAGGAGGTAGAGTGTGGTTTTGGTGAGTTGGTGGTAGTTGGGTAGTGTAGGATGATGTATAAAGTACATGTAGGATGATGTATATGTGTGTGTATATGTGTACTAGTATTGCTTGTGTATGTGTATAAACATGTATAATTATGTATGAAATAAATTTATAAAAATGTAATGCTCGCGATTAAAATGTAAACATGCCTTAGGGTCGAATTTGTAGCAATTTGGAAGTATTAGGGTATAAACTGTAGTAATTACAAATTAAGGGCCCTAAGTGCAATTAGAAATTAAATAGCGCAATTAAAGTAATTAAAACGAAATTAAATAATCCTAAATTTTATTAAAAATTTCGGATTATTACAATGCACATATGACAACCAAGACGACTGAGTTCCCAAAGTTAGAAAGCCTCGAGCTTCAAGAACTACCAAGTCTCGTGGGTTTCTGCAGAGGAGTTGACAAGGTCCATTTTCCTGAATTGAAGGAGTTGTTAGTTGAAGATGTTGGCTTCATTTCTCTATTTACCCAAAAGGTATGCTTGCATTGCCTTTTTCCTTTTTTTTTTTTTTTTTTTTTTAAGAAGAGAAATTTATAATTACGATATAGTTAGAAAAACAATGATTTTCCTGCACACGTAGCCTCAAAAAATGTCAATGAAAAAAGTTGGATTTTCATAAGATTCGATTATTTGATAATTTATACGGGCGACATTGAATAATGATCATATATCATCGGTCATAGAGGATGTCAGCAAGTGACTCAACAAACTTTTATAGAGAAACGATCTAGATTTTAAAATAACTAGTTAGTAACATGTGAAACAACTTGTTTTCGTAGTTTGAAGAAAACTATATTGTAACTCATGATAGGAAACTCCAGTATCATGCATTTCATCAATAAGTCTTGCCCTAATAGTTTAACTTTTTGTTAAGTGCTCCCTCGGAGATGGCGGCTAGATGTGTTAAATTATTTTTTGTCTTAGTTGTGAAAAAAATAAAGGAAGCACCATAACTAGTGTCGATGAAGATCTAACTTTCTTTTTTCTTCTCCTCATTTCACACATATGGCCGCGATGCTACAAGCTACTCTTACATTTGAAAACTTTTCACGTTTTAGCAATGATTTTTTTAGGTTGAAACCATTTCACAATTGTGGCATTCTCAAACTTGTTAGCTTGTTCATAACTATATGTCAAATTTCAGGGCCACAATTTAAGGTTTAGAAAAACAAAAGAAAATGACAAGATAATGATTACATATTTCCCTATGTTTTCGTATTCAGACAAGTGTCCCTTGTGTATTTGATGAACTTCCATAATTCAAGGATGTGATGGTCTTCAGCTTCAACATAAAAAGAAAGGCAAGACAAGATCAGTGCTATAAATTGCTGACGTCATAACTGCACTGACCAAGGGAGTTTTTTTTTGCAGGTCTCATTACCTAACCTGGAGAATCTAGTACTCATCAGAATCTTGAAACACTAGGACACAGTCCACTTTCATATGGTTCAAAGTTAGAAAGCCTCGAGCTTCAAGAACTACCAAGTCTCGTGGGTTATTATGTTTATTTATTCGAATCGATTGTGTAACTAAGAACCCTTTTCATTACGATCGAATGAATTGATTTTTATGCTTTCAATTAATTGAGTATTTGTACGCATGCTTTACAAATATGAGTTATGCAATGGCTTTCTGTGTTTGTGCTTGGGTGACTGAGATGGGTTATGCTCGTAAGACGGATCGTGCCACTGGACAGCCCGTGAAAGAGACGGGTTGTGCTAGCGAGACGGTCCGTGCTATGGGATAGTCCATGCCTGTTAACAACACAATTATTTTCTTGACAATTATGATTCGAATAATAAACTTAGCCTACACATAACCTTGTTACGCGGTCGGGGTGGATTCGGAACTCTAGATATATTTCTCCACCAGTTTCACTCAAATCAATTACTCCCTCCGTCCGGATTTGTTGGTCCGTTTTGGGGATTCCAACTTTTTTTCCATTACTTTTTGTCCACTACTTTTTGTGTAACTTTTTCATATTTTAGCCTTTAACTTTTGAAAATGGACAAACATTTTCGGACTTGAAAAAGTATGTTTGTGGACTAACAAATCCGGACGGAGGGAGTACTATTTTTCTTCAGTTTAATTATTATTTGAGAATTAAAATCAACCAATCAATCTTCTCTGAATTAAATTAGAAGCCAATCGAAATTAACGTAATTTAGCCAATCTGTCTCCGTGGGTCGATACTCGGACTTAGCCACTATTCTCTGGGGTAGTAGTTAATTCCTTGTTTTTATAAATGTATATTTGACTCGGTACGACACGGTCAAATTTTGGCGCCGTTGCCGGGGACAGTTTGCACAATTACATAGTTTCAATTAGTTTCTATTTTAATTCATAGTTTAGAATTTTATTTAGTTCAAAAAAAAAAAAAACAAAACCAAAACAAAAAAATATATAATAGCAAAAAGAAAGAAATTTTTTTTTTTGAATCATGAGTAGATCTTTGCATTCCACCCGTGTAACATTAGTTTGTAGAGGACAATTGGACAATTGGACTTTGGACTTTGGACAATTGGACTAATTTCTGACTACAGGGGTCGGTTCTCCGCCTCTCTTTTATTTTCTTTTACTAACTGCTAATTTCTAATTCTGGAGGTTAACCCCTCCTTGCTAATCTAACTCCTAACTTTGGATGTTAATCCCTCCTTTTACTTACTGTCTTTATCTATATTGTATATATATTTTTCTTTTTTTGTGTGGAGATTAATCTCTCTCACCTCTTTTTTTTTTTTTTTTTGAGAGGTCGGTACTTCAAATACCCCTCTTATTTCTTTTAAGACCGGTTCAACCGGCTATTATCTGTTTGTTTTATTAACGTTTGTTATTGCAGCGCGCGCAGGTGCTTCAAAAAAAAAAAAAAATCTCTAAAAAGAGGCTTGGGGTTTCATCACCCGTTCCTTCACCAAAAAAAATAAAAATTAGGAGAGTCTTTAGATTTTGTGTGTGTTTTTTGTTTTATGCACGGGCGTCGGTCTGTTATTCCTGAGTTAGTTCCCATTGACTCTGAGTTAGAGAGAACTGCTAGGAAGATTCGAGCCAAAAATCGCATTAGGGATCTCGTAGAACCACCTCCAATGGAATTAGAAGGAGATCCTAATGCCCCGCCTCCTGCCCCAGTCCCACTGCACACACACTTCTTGCCATCGGCCTACACCACACCATCATGCATCCAGTTGCCACAGTTCACTGCCACTCACTATGAGACTAAAACCAGTGTGTTGAATGCATTGCCCAGTTTCCACGGGTATTCTCAAGAGGATCCCTACCAGCATATTGATGAATTCATAACCATAAGCTCCACACTTCAAATTCAAAATTTTACGAACGAGGTGCTTAGGTTAATTTTGTTTCAATTTTCACTAAAAGAGAAGGCTAAACATTGGCTTAGTACCTTGCCTGCAAACTCAAAAACTAGCTGGGGGCAACTGAGAGACGCATTCCTTAAGAAATATTTCTCCATTGGAAAAACGACTCAGTATCGGAAACTGATCACTTCGTTCCGACAAGCTGACAATGAGCCTCTTCATGAGGCTTGGGAGAGATTCGGTAACCTCATTAGGAAGTGTCCACACCACGCAATTGCACAGTGGCAGTTGGTGCAAAGTTTTTACGATGGGTTGAATCCCCATTATCGAATGATGGTTGATGCCTCATGTGGAGGCTCATTAATGAACAAGGATGAAAAGTCGGCATGGGAACTTTATGAGACAATGAGCGACACTTCCCAACACCATGCCACTTACCAGCACAGTGATAGGGCAACCACCACAGCCAGTTCTTCAAAGCCACGAGGTTTGTATGAGATTAGCCCCTCTAGCAACCTCACTCTTAAGGTTGACTCGCTTGCCGAGAAACTTGACCAATTTTTAAGTTTGAGCTCGACTTCTGCTCCGCCTCCTGCTTTTCAGGAGGCTTGTTCTCTATGTGCTAGTCCAACCCATTACGTTACCGAGTGTCCGGCGAGAGACCAATTTCCTGGTTTTGCGGAAGAGCAAGTTCACGCTGCTCAGGGGTATTCCAATGTTCAAAGTTATCCTAAACCGGGTGATCCCTCTTGTAACACTTACCACCGGGGCTTAGAAATCATCCTAACCTGTCTTGGCGACAGCCACAAGACAATGCTCCTGCCCCACAGTCTAGGCCATGGTCCACACCATATAATCCTGCAGCCTATCGCTATGCAAACCACCGGCAACCACCCCCTCAGCGAGCGCCAACCCAGTCCTCGAAGGACCCTTCCTTCGAGGATAAGTTTATAAAGGCATTTGAGATGATGACTGCGACACAACAACAAGTGAATTCTCATACCCAGTCCATCTCACGAATAGAGGCACAACTGGGCCAATTGGCCAACACAATGAACCGTAGGGAGGAGGGTAGGTTGCCTAGTCAGTCGATTCATAACCCGAGAGGCCAACACCAATGTGAGGGGAATCAAGGGACTGATAATTTCCAACATGCGAATGTTCTCATGTCCCTTCGTAACAAGAGAGAGGTCGAAACTCGACCAGAGAAGCCCAAAAGTAAGGAGCATCAAACTCCCTCCTCCCCATCTGATTCTGGGGAGGAGAGTTCACATAGCAAGGAGGCAACCCCTCCAATCATTACTTCACCACCCACCACCATACCCACGGGCTCTAAGGCACCACCCTATGTGCCTAAAGCCCCCTTCCCTGCTGCCCTAAACGGGCCACCTCCTTACACCAAAAAGGGATCAGCTATGGAGGACACTCTTGAGGTATTCAAACGCGTGGATATCAATATACCCCTCCTAGATGCCATTAAACAAATCCCTAATTACGCCAAGTTCCTCAAGGACCTCTACACTCACAAGCGCAAATCTCGGACGCATGTGTCCAAAAAGGTCCTTCTCACCAAGCAAGTGAGCTCAGTTTTTCAGTCTATCACTCCTCCTAAGTTGCAAGATCCCGACACTCCTACCATTGCCATAGTCATAGGTAATCATGCCATCGAGCGAGCACTCTTAGACTTAGGGGCTAGTGTCAACTTAATTCCTTACTCGGTGTATGAACAATTGGGACTTGGAGAGTTGAAACCCACGACGGTAACCTTGCAATTAGCTGACCGATCCGTAAAGGTACCGCGTGGGGTAGTTGAGGACGTTCTTGTCAAGGTCAATGACTTTTACTTTCCCGCCGATTTTATAGTCCTTGACACGGAACCGGTGCAAACCCTCAGAAAGCAAACTCCTGTCATACTTGGCCGTCCATTCTTGGCGACGGCCAATGCTAATATTCATGTGTGGAGTGGAGAGATGGAGGTTACCTTTGGGAACATGACGCTCAAGCTCAATGTTTACAATCCCACAAGGCAACCGCATTCGGAGGATGACTGCTTTGCAGTCGATGTTATAGAAGACTTAGTTGAGGAGGCCTTGCCTTACATTTTGACTCACGACCCGTTGGCCGCATGTTTGGCACATTTTGGGTATGAGGAGTATGACATAGATAAGTCTGTTGAAGAGGTGAATCTATTACTTGATAGTTCACCTCCCAAGTGGACGGCCCAGTTTGAACCTCTTCCCTCTCTGTCTAGTGAGACTGCCCCTCCATCTATTGAGGTTCTTCCAAAGCTTGAGTTGAAGCCGCTCCCGGCCAACCTCAAGTATGTGTTTTTGGGTAGTGAGGACACCTTTCCAGTTATCATAGCGTCTGACCTTTCTGCAGCGCAGGAGGGTCAACTTGTTGAGTTGCTTAAAGAGCACAAGGGTGCTATTGGGTGGTCTATGGCGGATTTGAAGGGAATTGATCCCTCAGTTTGCATGCATCGTATTAATTGCGAAGAGAATGCTAAACCTTCACGGGAGATGCAACGGAGGTTGAATCCGAACATGAAAGAGGTGGTGATGAAAACTCCTTGATGCGGGTATTATATACCCCATCGCTGACAGTAAGTGGGTGAGTCCCACTCAAGTGGTGCCCAAGAAGTCGGGCATCACGGTTGTTGAGAATGAGAAGAATGAGTTGGTCCCTACACGCGTGACAACAGGTTGGCGTGTTTGCATTGACTACCGGAAGCTCAATTCCATGACTAGTAAAGATCACTTCCCATTGCCTTTTATTGATCAAATCCTAGAGCGACTCGCGGGCCAAAGCTACTATTGTTTTCTGGATGGCTATTCCGGATACAATCAAGTGCCCGTTGACCTCGCTGACCAAGAGAAAACGACTTTCACCTGTCCTTTTGGCACTTTTGCTTATCGGTGCATGCCGTTTGGTTTGTGCAATGCACCCGCGACCTTCCAGCGGTGCATGATGTCCATTTTTTCTGACATGGTGGAGAAATTCCTCGAAGTCTTCATGGATGACTTCTCGGTCTTTGGGACCTCAGACGAGGACTGTCTCCGAAACTTGTGTAAGGTGCTTGAGCGCTGCATAGAGAAGAATCTAGTGCTCAGTTGGGAGAAGAGCCATTTTATGGTTCGATAGGGGATAGTTTTGGGACATGTAGTGTCCAAGAGGGGGATCGAAGTTGACAAAGCCAAAGTTGACTTAATTTCTAAGCTTCCTCCCCCCTCTTCTGTTAAGCAAATCCGATCCTTTTTAGGACATGCGGGCTTCTACCGTCGCTTTATTCGAGACTTTAGTAAGATTGCTAAGCCCTTGTGCGAACTCCTTGCCAAGGATACTCCATTTGTCTTTGATGCGGCATGTATGAAGGTCTTTGTCACACTTAAGGATGCCTTAACCTCTGCGCCGATTATGCAGTCACCCAATTGGTCCTTACCGTTGGAAATCATGTGTGATGCATCTGACTATGCAGTCGGTGATGTCCTTGGCCAGCGGGGTGACAAAATTCCCCATGCTATTTACTATGCAAGCAAGACCCTCTCTGATGCTCAATTGAACTACACCACTACGGAGGAGGAATTGCTTGCGATAGTCTTCGCACTCGACAAGTTTCGGTCTTACCTTCTAGGGTCTAAGGTGGTTGTGTTCTTTGACCATGCCGCTTTACCGTATTTGCTTACCAAGAAAGACGCGAAACCTAGGTTGATCCGTTGGATTTTGTTGCTACAAGAGTTTGACTTTGAAATTCGGGATAGGAAGGGTTCTGAAAATTTGGTAGCTGACCACTTGTCGAGGATCATAGTTGACTCCTCTTGCGACACGATACCTTTGCATGACTCATTCCCCGATGAGCAACTTTTCGCGGTGTCGCAAGTCCGACCCCCATGGTATGCTAACATTGTTAATTACTTGGCCACTGGTGAGATTCCTTCGCATTGGTCTCGTCTCGATAAGGACCGATTCTTGTAGCTAAGTTTGAAATATATTATACTAATTGGAGTAATAAAATAAAAAGCAAATCAAATTGAATAATAAATTCTTAGAAAAACAGCTAGAGTGGATAATTGAATCCACTCCATGTATGTCGCCATCCGTCTAGGTTTTGCTGAGGTGGGCATAACTTTTTCTCCTTTTAAAATATTTGTATTTAAATATTTCTCTAATGTAATTCAAGCCGTCAAGATTTGAAAAAAATAATGTTCTAGATAATTATTTTTAAAAGTCATTACTATGTATGTTTTTATTTAATTACCATTTTAAAACAGTAAACAAAAAATAGAAATTTTGAAAATTGCAATTGCATTATTGTTCACTGAGTCGGGAAGACTCATCCTCGAGCTTATTATTCTTTTCTCTTTATACCTATGGTTCAGATCAATGTATTACTAAGCACAAAATTGTATAACTTTTCTTAAAGATTTTTTCAAACTATAGGGTCCTGAATTCTGAATATGAAAACCAAACAAATTAGATCAATTACGTAAAAATATCAAATGAGCCTGATTTTTTTCAAGACCACTTGAGTAATCATTTTAAAATTATTTAGCGGTTCGGATCGTTTATGTGGGACCCGAAAGTGGGTCCCACAAGATCACATTTGGCAAACCACTTGGGTTGCCCACATAACGGCACTGTTTTAGACTACACAGCAGCTGCTGTGCGTTGGTTGCACAACAGCCTCCCATGTCCGATTTGAAGACTAGTGCTCCAAATATGTAAAAGCTTTAATGAATTAGTTGTTTATATTGTTGTTTGATAGATACTATACAGTGAGCATGCATTGTTATTTTGCCAAAAGAAACAAGAGAAAATTGATTACCATTCCATTATAGCAAAGTATAGGGCATTTAGTATTCAATTGATCGTATTCTTGTAGCACGAAAACTACGTAAAATAACTCGGAATTAAATGACTTAGAGTTGTCGTCGGATCATCTCAAATTCTCTGTCCCTATAATTATTGTCATATGACATTATTGTAATATCAAAAAAGGAAATAAGATGACGTAGTTTAGACAAATTTTACTACTCATTGCGCAAATTTATACAAATATTCCTCACATTTTTTGCAAATGTTTCTTCATCCATCCACCTTGGAGTCCAAATAACTCATAGGCTGTGTTTGGATGACCAAAATCTTGAGTAGGAATAGGAATGTGATTACCGGGAATCAAATTCCTGGAAATTTCCTTGGGTAGGAATGGGAATACCTGGAGTAATTTCATTACGGTGTTTGGATTAATTGAGTAATCTTACGCAAGAAACAATTATTTTGGAAATTTATTGAAATCAACATTTCCTTTTCTTATTGAATGAACCAGGAATCTGAGATTCCCATGGGGTAAGGGAGAAATCAGATTCCCATGTATATAATGAATATACATTTTCTTTGGTGTAATTTGAAATTTGATATCAACATTCTTACAAAAAAATAGTATGTGTAAGAGTTTCTCCAATGGCATGCTATATGTTTAATGTGTTGCTAGAACTATATTATAGCATAAAGCTTCAAATTGCCTTTTCCAATGATAATGTAGAACACATGCTATATTTACCTATAGCTATATCTTCTGTCAAATATAGGACAAGATATAACTATTCCTATAATTTGATATGCTTATTTGTCTTTGCCGCTCACATCAAATTTACATTTTGTGAAAAATCAAAGAAACAGCATTTGCACTATTGGAGCAACATTGTTGTAAAATAGCAATCTGACATTATTTATTGCTACTCCTATATCATAGAAATAACTATGCAAATAGCAAGTCTATCTTCAGAGATGCTCTAAGGGAGAGTTTTCCAAAAAGTGCTAAAAGGAAAGAAAAAAAAATAGTTAATGTATGTAAGAAGGATGACCTGTTTCAAAATCCGTGTCGAACTCTTTTAGGAGTAGCACTTTTGGAATATTGTAACAGATAAAAAAAATGGATATGGCAAGTTGGCAACGTTGTACCTCTATCAACATTTATTAATAATTCCTTCATTTGTGTGTAAAATTAGTTGCAAGTTTCAAGATTACCTTCTAACTCTTTTGTCCATATACTGGAGTATCATATATGGTGGTGAGTCATGACTGGAGACGAATTTGGGTGTAGAGCGGATATGGTGCACATGGTGCTGAGCGCACATTTTGACCATCTAAAGATGTTTTGGATGGCTCAAATTTCTCCCAACACACACACTCTCTCTCTGTTATTTCTCTCTTCTCTTTCTCTCTTTAAAATCTAGACCTTCCAAAACACCTTTAAACGGTCGAGATACGAGCTTGACACCAAGTGTACCATACCCGCTCGGCACCCAAGTTCTTCTCCATGACTTGACACATTCATTTGTTAACCTGTGGGTAGATTACAATTAATTAACCCTTATTTGGCTAAATTCAAAAAACTGGTTTTTTGGTTTTTTTCGTTTTGTTCTTATTCAAAAAAAATTGCATTTGTTAGTTTTTGGTTGATTTTTTGTGGTTTCTTGGCTTGTTTCGACGAGAGGAATCTAATAAGTATAAAATTATAAGCCAAATTTAAAGTTTTGTGAATAAAGACGAAAAATAATCCAAAAAACCGGTTTTTTGAATAATGTTTCGTCTTTATTCACAAAACTTTAAGTTTGGGTAACAATTTTATACTTTTTTGATTCCTCTCGTCGAGACAAGCCAAGAAACCATAATAAATTGACCGAAAACTAAAAAATGCATTTTTTTTTTGAATAAGGACAAAACGAAAAAAACCAAAAAAACCAGTTTTTTTTATTTAGCCAAATCAGTAGCATTTATTAGTAGTATTTTGCATTCAAACTTTGAATTTTCTTATCAATTTAACACTTCAACTTTTGAACTATTGTCAATTAGCCCAAATGGTAATTCCCTAATTAACTAACTGCATGCCTAATTTCTTCACTTTTGCCTATTATTACCATACTTCTCCATGTGTTACTTTTCATTAGAATTACTAAACATTTGTAAACCACAGAAATAGTTGGCCAGAGTTTAATAGCTTTAGGACAAGATTGCAAAAGGTACATAGTTTAATAGGTATGTTACCAATCTTTCTTTTTTTTTTTGTGGTAAAGAGAGATGAATCCCTTAAATCAAAGCCCGGATACAGCATCCTACCAAAATAACCTACCAAAAAAACGAAAAAAACAAAAGAAACAGAAATTAATACAGAGAGTACAGAATCGCCGGAGTTGTCACCCCACTGCCGCCGCCAATGATGAAAGTCGGGATCTGAAAACCCCAGATTCGACTCCCCTTGCCAAAAAATGGGTATGTTACCAATCTTTGTTCCAATTCTTTTTTTGATCAGCAATCTTTGTTCCAACTCTTGGTAGGAACTAGCAAACCTATGCAACGTCTGGACTAGGAAGTAACCAGCCACTTTGGTCTAGTTCATTTGGTGAGAACTCAGACTTCTTCGGAGAATTGAGTGGTGCTCCTAACTTTGTTATTTTCAAGGTTGTATACTCGCATTTTTTTGGGTGGAGGAGTAAGAAATCCATTGGTAACAAATTACAGCCTATCGTGTGTAAGAAAAATAATTGGAACAAACATAAGGGTTAAGACATGCACGAAAGCCAAAAAATAACCAAATCAAATGAAGAAAAAGTCCAACGATAAATAGATCCCGCTGTTTGTTATCGGAGATCTACCTGCAAGATGCCAATGTAGACTCGCATTTCACTGAGGCTGTTGAGGGTCATCGCTTTATCCCCTTTTCCGTGGATGTAGGTTAGTGTAGGTCCGAATGATTCTTGAAAAAAGGACCACAAAGTGATTCTTCTTCTTCTTAATTTTTTTTTTTTTTTGACGAGGATGTATACATAACCAGAACTTTTGCTTCCAATTCATCACGAAATTCTCCCGGCCAGAACCCATTTACCACCGAGCTTAAGTTGGTAGTAAATTTTAAGGTAGAGTGGCGAATGAAATATTAATCAATGGTTTACCCTTTAAATGTTTCGAATTTGCACCATTGACTTCCCTCAGGGGACTTATGAGACATATTTGTTAGAGTTGCCGCTATTGACTTATAAACGGTATTTTCAATATTTAGTTCAAAAATTTTCCAAGATCTCATCATTTCTCCTAATTAAAGTAATTAAATGGTATTTTTAATAGAAACACGTTGTCTTTTGTCATTAGGCTGACACATAAAAAATAGCTAGCGTGAACTCACCCAAACTCTAGCCATCTAAACATGCAACTTGATTTGTTTATACAAATTTATCTATGCAAGACTTAAACCATGAGCATAACTTTCTAATCAGGTTATAACAATTTGCATAACAATCAATGAGTTTTCTTTTTTCCCTGTAAAAGTTAACAATCAATATTGTGGAAAATCTTAGAAATTTGGTATTTATGTTCAAGAAGCATATTAAGAAAAAATGGCCCAATTTTGTTGCACATGCAAAATTAGTTCTCTCTTTTTTTATTACAGGCTTTAAAAGAATAGATATTAATTTGATCGGGTTTTCACTATGAAAGCGTACAAAGGTGGGTCACGCGAATTAGCCCCAGACGGTTAAAAAACTAGTTACTGGCTACGTGGACTACCGAGGAAGGACATTTATACTAATTAAGAGAGATATATTGGATATGCCAAGTTTAATTACTAGGGCAATGGACAGAAGATGGTATGTTTTTAAAAATGGGATTGGTTTGTGAAGAACACAAACATCCTAGGGAGAATCTTTTGATGATGATAAATGATTCTTCATTTTATTTTAAGGAAAACATGAAGATCGAACTTATGATGTTTGACGAAGAAATTGTACAAAATTAGAGAAAAACGAATAATAACGATTGACGAGATTTTGAACTATCTTCGGGTTTTTTTTTTTTTTTTTGACGGCTCTACTTCGATGCATAGAAATTTGCTAATATATCCTATGATACTATATCATTATGTGCAGTCAATATGAATAGCTACAACCTATATATGAAGAAATTTGTTTTTATTTGACCTGCACCGGTACCTCCAAATTACACTCATATACCGCAATTTACGAAAAATCGCTCAAATTACGTTCATATACCAAAATTTACGAAACGGTTTTTCTTAATGGTAAAAAGCGTGATCTAAAATGAAAAATAATATCTTAGTTTTAGCTACTATCTTAATACTTTCACCCAACCGAGATGGTATATGTACTTCAATTTTTTTTATTACACTTCAATAGAAACTGTGATCTATTTGATTTTTTAAGCCTGGTCTTTATGCATTATTGTAGTTGTGATTTTCTAAAATTGGGAATAAAAAAGGAAAATGATTTTCATACCCCCTTTTTTATCTCCAAACACTCTTTTTTTTCTCTTTATTCATCTTGAAATTACCAAATTACCCATACCTCATGAGTCACTATTTTCATATGACGGGCAATTTGGTACCTTCAAATGAATTTAAAAAAAAAAATAGTGTTTGGAGATAAAAAGGAGGTGCGGAAATTATTTTCCCATAAAAAAATCCTAAATATATGAATGTAGAGGGGCCAAGGACTTGATGTCGGGCTTAACTCAGAGGGGAACCCAAAGCCCAAAGGGACTATTAGGCTGTATAGCTTGCGTTATTGATTGAAGTGTCAAACGGCCTCGAGAGCGTGGGGCCCACCGTTGTGGCCAATCGTGAAATGTCCGTAATCGGCCGAACAATTGAAGCAGCACGTACATGGGGAAAGACAAATCCTAAACACTTGGCACTCCATAAATGTCTGAGTTCGGCCACGGCACCCGACTAATGTGTTATTTGACCGATGTTATGATTAATGTCACCAAAAGGATCTTGTTATGATCAATGTCACGAAAGGATCTGGTATCGGTTGGAAGGGACCAAATAAGGGATTTCGCCATATTTGAGGTTGTGCACGAGACCGTTAGAAGGCTACCAGCCAATTGTATAAGGTGGTGCTCGGAGGATTAGTCACTTGACCTATATAAAATACACGGTATAACTCGAGAGATCGATACAATAATTTTCATGCTCCGTACTTCATAAATTAGGGTTTGACTTTAACATCAAAGTGTCCTCATGTCAACTTTTGCCTGATCAATACTAACATTGTTGTTTATTGTTCAATTGTAATCTATCCTACAAATTAAAGAGTGTTATGACCAAACAAATAACTACTCTACGATTCTGTGGGCCCCTTATAACGAGTAGTTATAAATATTTGTTTTTTCCATCATAAATAGAAATGCTATTTTTTTTTGTTAATAACCGGATGTCCGGGCCCTTTGTGTCTTAGTTCAAATCTTGCCTTAACACTTTATTTTTAAGTGTTTATTTGTTACAATATAATTCCATTGTAGGAATTTAGAGCTGCCATGTGTTGAACCTAGGTAAAAAGTAACCCAAGGCAATATCTATGCCACTAGAACAAAAGCATGTTCATTGTTTAATATGGACTAAAATAACTATACACAAAAATTATTCCATTATTGTTGTTTAATGGCTAAATTCCTAAGAGACCCCCTCATCAATACTCATTTTCCACATAGACCCCCTAACCTTTAAAAGCGTCCAAACTCACCCCCTCATCTATTCGAAATTGACAAAACCCCTTACTCCGTTAACGGAGTAAGGGAAGTTACATATATACCCTTGTTTATAAAAAAAAAAAAGAACACACGCATTCTCACACTTCAGTCCATTGTCTTCTTCTCTCACTTCACTGAGAGATCGATGACTCTCTCTCTCTAACTTTCTCATCGCCTTCTTCTCTCACGTACCCTAAATCGATCAAAGATACAACATCGCAAGGTGTAGGTGTATCACTTCGTCTGTGATTTATGCAATCGTGAAGCTGCTGGGAACCCTAGATCGAGGTATGTATTGAACCATAGATCGATTTTATTCGTTTTTTATGCCTTTTTTGTTCTAAATCCATATAATATGTAGTTGATACAGTTTTTTATGCGTTGATTACGTGAATGATTGGCCTAAAAGGTTTGTTTATTTTTTGTTCAAATTTCCGACACTGGTCCCCCCTTTCTTTATTCAACTTTTTTGTGGTCCCCCATTACTGGAATTGGTCCCCCATTACTGGGTGTGGTACCCCATTACTGAGGCAGTGACTGACCAATTTCGTTTTTATTTTTATTTTTTTGGTTATCAATTTCAGTCATGGCATTTCGAACAGTTAAGCTTGTGTTTTACCATGGAGGGTATGTATCTGAAGGACCCAACAAGTCTTATGTTGGTGGGAATGTGTCCCCCATCCCAGTTGACCCAGACCTGCTATCTTTCTTTGAAATGAAGGCTTTAATTAAGGAGTTAGGGTGTCCAGAACACTGTCAGGTTTACCACAAGTCACCAACTGAAACTATGGATGATGGGTTGTTGTGTTTATCATCTGATAAGGCAATTGTGGACATGGATACAATGCATAAAATGCATGGTGATGTGATTGATTTGTATGTCCATGACCCTTTACTTGTTCCCCAAAAACGTAGTACTCAGGAGGGTAGTTCTTTGACTAAGGAGGGTAGTGGACAACATGATGAAGAGTCTGATGAAGAGGAAGGAGAGTGGGAGAGTGGTGATGACACTGATGACAGTGATTTTAGTGGCTTTCAAGAGTTATCAGAAGATGATGAAGAGGAAGAAGAACTGAATCATGTGGTCATAACTGAACCACCCATTGAGATTATGAATGAGGAAGGTGAACATAGTGATAAAAGTGATGACCTGCAATGTATGGACAATGAAGAGGGTAAGGACTTGGGTGGCCATAAAAGGAAGTACAAGTTCAAGGAGTTTGATGGTGCTAGGGATATGACCAACCCCACTCTATTGGAGGGTATGATTTTCCCCAATGTCACTACCTTCAGAACATTCCTCAAAGAGTACCATATTAGGGAAGGGTACGAGTTTGAATATGTGAAGAATGAATCAACTAGGGTGACAGTGATTTGCAAGGACAAGTGTGGCTTTAGGTTGCATGCCTCACCAATGCATGGTGAGAAATCATTCCAAATTAAGACAATTACTGCTGAACATGCTTGTATTAGGAAATACACCAACAAATGGGCAACTCACAAGTGGTTAGCCAACAAGTACAAAGACATATTGGCTGGTGAACCTGATAAAAAGGTGAAGACATTAAAAAATGATGTTAAGAGAGAATGGATGCTAGATGTGTCTAGGAAAAAGGCTTGGAGGACTAAGAGGACAGCTTTACAACTTATCCATGGGAATCACAAGGAACAGTACTTGTTGTTATGGGATTATTGTGAGGTTTTGAGGAAGTATAATCCAGGAACCCATGCAATGTTAAAGGTGGAAAGGCCTTGGTTAGGGTCTACTGTCACATTCCAAAGGATGTTTATCTGCTTTGATGCTCAGATTAAGGGATTTCTTGCTGGATGCAGACCTTTCATTGGGTTGGATGCTTGTTTTCTCAAAGGACCTTATGCTGGACAACTTATGCATGCCACTGGGAGAGATGGCAATGATCAAATGTACCCTCTTTGCATGGCAGTTGTGGAGGCAGAATTGAAGGATAGCTGGGTATGGTTTTTAGAAAATCTGATGACAGTTGTAGGAAGACCTGAACAGATGGGGTGGTGTTTCATGTCTGACAGGCAGAAGGTAATTTTGCAGCATCATTATTGTATCTAATTTCACTTTACTTACATTGCACTTAATTAACATGCACTAATGAGTTTGTTGTGGTGTTCCATGCCAATTGCAGGGTCTGATTGAAGCTTTCAAGAAGCTAATGCCTGGTGTGGAGCATAGGTTTTGTCTAAGGCATATGTATGCCAACTTCAGCAAGACATACAGAGGAAAAGAGTTCAAAGATTTGTTTTGGAGGGCAGCATCAGCATACACAAAACCAGAGTTTGAGGAGAACATGGAGATTTTGAAGAGTCTAAGTAAAGATGCACATGACTGGATGGTGAGGGAAGTTCCTGAGGTTTGGGCTAGATCCTTCTACAGCCCTAGGTCCAAGGTGAACAGAATGGACAACAATATGAGTGAGGGGTTTAATAATTGGATCCAGGAAGCTAGGGAAATGCCAATCCTAACAATGATTGAGACCATCAGGAGACAACTCATGCAAAGGTATGTGAAGAGACTTGAATTCAGTGAAAAGTTTAATGGGATCTTGTGTCCTCATATTGCTAAGAAACTTGGGTATAAGATAGAGAATGCACGTGGAATGGAAGTTTTTTACTCAGGTGGGACCCTATTTGAAGTGACTAGTATGGACAAAACATGTGTGGTGGACCTTGGAGAGCACACATGCACTTGTAGAAAGTGGGATATTAGTGGCATTCCTTGCAATCATGCATGTGCAGCCATTATTACTCACAAGAGGAGGCCTGAGGAGTATGTCCATGATTTTTACAAAGCTGAGACATTCATTAAGGTTTATAGTCGTAGGATGAATCCAATACCAGATAAAAGCTTATGGCCCAAAACTGCATGTGATCCAATAGATCCTCCACCATTAAGAGCTAAGGCTGGGAGGCCAAAGAAGTGTAGGAGGAAAGGAGAAGATGAGGAGCAAAACCCTTTCAAGGTGAGGAAACATCACATTAAATTTGTGGCAATTTTGGCAGGCTTCCAAGAGGTTCAAACAGGTTGGTGAAGCATGGATTTCCAGTCAGCAATCCACCACCAACAAAGCTTATGGCCCACTATCAAAATTGCACCCAACTGGTCCCCTCATGAGGAATGGAATAGTAGTGTCTACAAAATCCTTTGTGTCATCTCAAGCATCAACTGAACCAGGAAAGCGACCTGTCAACCCATTGTGTATGGTTTTTTACTTGTAATTACTGAATCTGTGGTAGTGGCATTCAGATGCCTTTTTGACTCTTAACACTGCTAGTTTTGGTGCCATTATGTATGGCTTTTGAATGTGATGACAGTTGTGGTGTAAGACTTTTGAATCTGTGGTATGGCAATGAGATGACTTTTGTCTGTATGTTCAAAAAAACACTTTCAAAAAACACTTTCATTTCATTTCATTTCATTTCAATGATGGCATATACATATTCCATTACACCCTTTCATCACATTTCAAGGCAGGTACAACTTCCCCACATTGTTTGGCTTCCTATTACCCAGCCACATTAGGACACACACACCTACAACTATAACCCACACAAACAGGCATTTGTGAAGGACTTTGTTTTCCTTCTTAAGGGCTTCATTCTTCTTCTTCAAAGCCTCGTTGTTCCTTAACAACTTCTCTATCTTCCTCATCATCTTTTCCTTCTGCATTTCTCCAACTTCATTGCAGGTCTTCAAATCTTGCTCCTTCTTCTCCAAGTCTTTGATTTTCTTTAGCAAATGTCTTCCATATTGTAGTCCATATTTGCATGTTTGAGGATCAACCCACTGGAAAAATTTGCATTTTTTTCCTCCTCCACCTCCTGCACAAACCCAGTACGAAATTCTAGTCTACAAAACCTGAATCTCACAAATCAAATAGGCTATTGCATACCTGGTAGTTCACACACCCAACGAATCTCCTTCCTGGGTTGGCATAGGTATTTGAAAATCTCACAGGGCTTCTTAATCCACAACCACACTTTGCATCAATGGAATTCTGGGTTTGGTTGGAGTTTGACATGTTGCTTCCATGGCTATTGGTGCTCTTCCCATCTTCCATGGCTGCCTTGAGAGAGAGAAAGAGAGAGAGAGAGAGAGAGAGAGAGAGAGAGAGAGAGAGCGTACAACGGGAGTGGAGGAGTGAGATTGAAACCTGCTAAAATGGAAGAGTTAGGGTTTAGTTTTCTATATATAGTGTGGTTCAATCGTTCCAGGGCATTTTGGTCCTACAAATGTCAAAAAGGCTCACTTAACTCTTACCAGCAAACGGTTGTGTAACAGAAGGGGTCTGTATGGCTAACGGTGATACATGAGGGGGTGAGTTTGGACGCTTTTAAAGGTTAGGGGGTCTATGTGGAAAATGAGTATAGATGAGGGGGTCTCTTAGGAATTTAGCCTTGTTTAATTGTAAAAATATATAGTGTCCTACTTGACGATTGGGCCTAGGGCCTCCAAATGCCTTGAGCCAACCATGTGTGATGATACTATGAAACTGAATAAAACATAGAAGAGAGAGAAAGCGAGCAAACAAAAAGAACACTAGGATTTTACATGGTTTGGCATACTTTCAATGTAAACCAGACGATCGAGAGATTTACTATGCGCAAAAATAGATGTCCAAAAGGGTACATATGAGATCTCGTAGAGTTACTCTCTATGCAAAAATTGATGTACTTGTTGGAGAATACATAAAGAAACCCTAAAAAAGCTTTGTAACGAGTCTGATACGTGTCGATTGTTCGGACGGGCTGAAACTCTGTTCGAACGAAACATGCTGAATCGAGCCGAAAAACTTACAAATTCTAAACCTTTTCAGAAACTATAGCTTTATCCTTATATCTCAATATATAACTATGGTTTTGTGATAGGTCTCCTATGGTCCGATCGCCTGACAATTTTGACATTTGTGTTGAAACACTCTCCAACTAATATGATTATCTCATAAATTATGGTACTTTAGGTTGTAACAACTAAAAAAGATAATGATAAGTATATGGGAAGGCTATCATTGATCCCACGTTCAGTTATAAGTATGTAATCCCTTTACATGATTATGTTTCTAAATTACTACATTTTCTTCAATCAGTGTTTATAGAGATAGATAGGGACCTCAAATGCACATTCATTGCTATCTTCCAAATGACTATAATCCTCATAAATGGGAAGGGGGTAAAAAAATAAACCTATAAGATTCACTTTTGCTAATGAGGTCTAGAAAAAAAAAAAGATTTTGTAGGTTGTGATAACTCATAACCATTGTTCTTTTCCTTTTTTTTCTTTTTTGTGTGTGATCGGCAAAAAGATTTCTATTCACCTTTGAAAATTGATACAAAGATAAAACGGATCACGGGCTCACCGGCATACGCTGTCCGAGAACCAAACCTAAAAGGACGACAAGATGTCAACCAAAACATCGCATAAAAACGAATACTAGGATGGCAATTCCGGCCGACCCAATCCATCCTTGCCCAGTTCAGATTGGAGTTTCGCAGATTTTTTCGGGGATCAAGTTGGATTTGGAAGAAAAAAAGGGGGGGATTGGATTGGAGGCGGTTCCTCATTCCTCCAACCCGTTCCCCGATCCGTTTTTATTACATATATCTACTGTGTGATTTACATTTAAACCCCTAAATTTATTATTAACTAGTAAGGTAAATCCATTATATTTACTAGTTTATAATTTATATACAAAAAATCCACATGCACATGCAGTAATACATTTTTAGGCTTGAATGTTATTCATTTTGTTTTGTGATCCTAGGCAGGAATGTAATTATATTTGATTGGTTGGGATTTTTGTTGAAATTTTGACAATTGTTGCTATATTTTTCATTATTTGGCTTAGGTGTCACATATGTTGTAACAGGAAGAAAATTTAAAAATGCATGTGTTTTTTTTTCTTTCTTAAGTGACTTTCAAATCGGGGCGGGGATCCCCGATGCCCGTTCGGGGTGGGGCTGGAGGGCAAAGGCAATCTCCCGTTCAGGGATTGGGGCAGGGACAGAGGGAGATATGGGGTTCGGGGATCAGAGGCAGGAATGGTCAAATCCGTCTCTGTTGCCGCGCACACCTGCTAAAACAAACCAACAATCTACAACCGAAACAAACGAACTAAAACCAAAAGAACAAACCGAAACGAAAGGAAACAAAATCAAAAACCGTCAATACCCTGGAATTAGAATTCCAAAGAAAGAGAGGCACCTTCCTTGATATCATCATCTTCCTCCGCGAAAATTATTATCCTCTAAGCGATCAAGAGCATTGATCATTTCCGCTTTATCGGCCTCCTCCAGTTCAACAAATTTCTTTAAGTTAAAGCTTCTCCCCCATCTAAATTTAACACCCAAAGTATGGTACCTATATCTATCGTCTAATGCGCATTCTTAAAAAGAGAATTCCTGTTCCGAATGTCCAGAGATATAATGAAAGTAGAAGATACCTCTCTAGCTTTGTAGAAGATACCATTGTTCTTACATATATAAATTTATGAGAGAATAACTAAATGGCAAATGAAAACACAAGTGAACGAAGGATTATTGATTCCCATGTTTTGCATTTGGTATATCTAGCTTCTTCATTTTATCCTTGTACAGCTAGGTTATTTAAGTCATTTTCATGCGGCATTATTGCGTGCGAGCATTTCAAATATTTTTTATTAAATCAACAAAATGTCGTTTTATTAAAACCATAGCAAGCATTTGACAACTTAAAGAAAATGCTCCAGACATTCCAAAAGTAGTCACCATGACATGTTCTTCCGTGCTATCTTTTGTTAAAAAAATGGCAAAATCATCTTTGATGTCAAATTTGACACTACTTTCTGACTCAATGCCAAATTCAAATGTCATGCAAGGCCTTTAACATGACGGAAAATGACTATTGCACTATGAAAATCATGCCAATTTTGGCATCCACATATTGTAAAATATGAGTTTTTAGTGAAAATTGGAGTGATTTCAATATTGTGATAATTGGATTATGTTCTAGATTTTTTTTTTGATAACCAAATGTCTGGACCAACTTGCACATACCTTGACTAATTTCAGACTTTGAAGTTTACGACAGGAACAAACCCTCTAGTTGCCCCAAGAATTGTAACGATTGGCTTTTGGGGATGTCGGACACACGTTCTCATGGAGGAAAATCACTTGTTCCTTTCTCGTACTCGCTTGGCCAAACCCCTTGTGGTTGATTCTACCACACATGTTCCACAAGTGAAGGTTTGTGCATTGCAATTGATAGGACATTTTGTCTACTAAAGAGGATTCCATGTATTTACTTTTATGAACACCACATGTATATATTTCATGGTTTTGAAGGGAGAGGTGAAGTCAGCACAAAGTAGAGAAAAGTTGAACAAACAAAGATGGCATTCCTTTTAGTCATGATCCTTTTTCTGGTATAGCCTTCTTACCTATTCTAATAAGAAGACAGAAGCTATATGTACTGCATTGAGAAAATGGGATTGACAAGGAAAGCTTTGGTGATAATCTTCCCCAACTTGAATTTGCTAAACTGCATCCAATGAGGTTGAAGTAGAAAATGTTCAAAAAATAAAACTAAAATGGTTTAAGCAAATTAAAGGGGTGAGCTCCCCAAACGGGAGTGAGGGGCCTGTAGTGAGGAGTTCGGTTGTCAGATCGGCGATTGATTGTCCAGATCATCTTATATTTTAAATAAGTATTTTACATATAATTTAAGGCCCATTTATCCGAACTGCCGATCGTCGATCGGATGGCTGAGCCGAGCTCACTATACCTTGTAGTGAGTTCAGCTCACTACAAGGCCCCCGCTTCCTCCCCGAAGACCCTAATCCTCCAAACTCTTATTTTTTCCCAAATACCATAATCCTCCAAACTCTCATTTATTTTTATTTTTTTTATCATATCCCGTGCAATGAACATTGATCCAAACTGTTTCACCACTTAGATCTTGTAAACAACGACATTCATGTGAAAAATCATTTCAACCCTGGATTGGATAGGTGACAAAACTATACATTTAAAACTGTTTAATATGAAAAGAACCGAGTCGACCGCTAGCTTGTATAGATGTCTTCATACATGAGTAATAAAGTTATAGTTTAATCTTAAAATTATATATGCCCTCCATTTCGTAAAACAAAAGACTGTTTGTTTATGTATTGATGCCCGATTGTATTGATTCTCTTAAGAGAGAGTGGCTATGCGATGCCTACAAGATAAATAATTTAGATCATTGTTGTTGACTCGTTATGGCGAATTACGGTATGAAGGGGAGCTGAGCCTGAGCCCTTAGTAAAACATGCTGTTTTGCATAGCTAAACATACGGCATACACAGACATGCAAGAGCGTTTAGGTACGATGAAGGCGCCAGGGGCGGTGGATTTGTTATACTCCCTCCATCCCATATTGTTTGTCCACTTTCACTAACCTCCTACAAAAATGTCTAATATGCTTCAATTCCTAATTTTTTTTATATGCAATGTGGATCTTATTTGATAGATCTCAATTAGTTCTATTAAACAAATTTTTTTAAATAAAACATTATAGATTGCGGGATATAAATAATTTTTTGAAGGACACGTATATTAAAATTGAATAAACAAATTTGGACGGAAGGAGTATGTACGTACCGTAACTGGCTGGGTTAAGTGTTAATTAACATCATATCAAGTCTACGCAGTGGTTGGCAGTTCAAGAATTCAAGATGGAAAATCTTTTTACCTCATGATCGATAGTCAATAAGATATTACTCCAGGACTAATCTTAATCATTCATTACAAAGGGAAAAAAACTTTTTGCCCTACCTTATCAAACCAAATCAAACCGAGCCTTATATATGTCCTAATCAATTGGGGTCGACTACATTAAAAAAAAAAAAAAAAAGCTCGTAATCATATTAGAATTCATGTCATAAAGATCTTACGGAACTTTTATATGTTAGTTGTCAGTTACCTATAATGCACAAATCTCCTCCTTAATCTAAACTTGGGACAGGTTGGGGAAAAAAAACGCTTTAAGCACGTCACAGGATGAGTTTTTTTCCCTACTTTACCCACACAAAAAAAAGAAAGAAAAAAAAAAAAAAAACTTTTCTGATTTAATACTCGTAAGAACAATATACTCATCGATAAAGAAAGATTATACTCGGCCTTGAAATATTATCTTTTGGGCTAGTTAAAATTGTTGTGGGCTTTCCGATTTGACAAAATTGGGCTTCTTTTTGTGGACTATCCAACTTCACTTAACAGGTCCACTTTTGATGGTACCTTCACTTAAAGGGCCGAACCCCTATTTCAGTGGGCTGCTGGAAAATATTTTGTAGTGGTGAATGCATTTTAGAATCAAACCAATCGATGTTCAATCAATTTGATTTTTTTAACGTTTTTTTGGCGAGATTGAAAATGTGAACAATTTCTGAATTCTAATCATCAAAGTAGGCTTGATAAAGGCCTACAAATGGGCCTAACATGACCATTGGAGAGGATCCCATGCCCATAAGAAAAAAATGTGTGTAAGTGTAAAATAATGAGCAATGTGCATTAAAATTAACGTTATTTTGGCGCCATGATTATTTGAATCAACGTTGCAGTTTTTTTTTTTTAATAGTAACTCAGGTGACCGAGCTAGCTTATGTCCGCCTCAACTAATTTTGGGGGCCAATTCCATTGTCCCATGTGGCGAGCCCATCCGCAAAGCCCCATATGAACTAGCCTCAAGGAATTAATTGTACTTGAGAGATTTCAAACTTGAGACCTTAGGAAAAGTTCCAGATCTTAATCACCAGGCCAATGCCTTGGTTTCTACCGCAGTTTTAAGCATGATCCAATTAATTAGGGAAAATAAAAACAAATAAATAATATTTTCCTTTATCCTGTGCTTCAAATTCATCCCATCTTACTTGGTTTTATAGGTCTCATATACTTCATAAAAATTTAGGTATTACTTTTATATAATCAATGATTTTATTTTTTTTCTTTGAACTTGGTCGTGCCCACTTTGTGTTATTTTCTTTAGCATATGCGAAAAGACAGAAGCTTAAAACTTAGAAATTTACTCTCTTCGAATTATTTCCCTTGCAAATCATGCAAAGCTCCAGCGTCTACGAGACCGCCGACTATGATTTTCAAAACCTTTTGATCCGGCCTCGCAATTTTCTGGTGGTAAATGGTAATTGAAAAATGATTTTTGCACTCCACTTTTTTTTATTTGGGTTGCGGAAAGAAGTACCAAGTCTGGCCCACTAGGCATTTAACTTTGGCCCATCGGACTTGCAGCCCATCCTGTCAATTTATGACTCATGGACTATGAGTTATAGTGAAGAAAAAGAAACGAACCTCTTTAGTTAATTTCCATAAGCTTGTGTCACTGTACAAGAAGGGCCAAGAATTTCGACCTTACAAGATTCGAACCCAAGTTTGGTTGGCTTCTGATAGATACGAACATTAATATATGACGACCGATAACATCAAAAACGGGAATAATACGGGTGGGACTCGTGTAATTCAATGACGCAAATAACATTTTAATATTCATGTTGACTTTATCCCAAAATGGCATGACATGACGACGATTATAGGCGCAATGATTTTGTTATTGTTTGTTGGAGTATATTTTTTTGAATATGATAATTTATGTGAGTATGATGGTATTAAGAAGTATTCATCTTTTTTATATGAATTAAAACGCATTATATATTAACGTTACTAGGAGTGTTATCTTATGTACATGATTTAACAGTGTCAACTTAAACATGACACAATTTTTAGTAGGTTAGCCAATTTAGTTTCAAGATATATGACACATTTCAGTTAACAAGTCTTTCGATACGAATTAACTCGAAATGACAATTGAAATACGATCTGACCGAATGCTCACCCAAAGCACAAGTGTCGGTAATATGGTCTGAGTGTAAGAAATGCTAACATCACTAGTAATTTCCGTGAACTCAGCTAACAAACAATGACAGGAGAATCTAGGATTGAAGTTAGTGTTAATTCAATCATGAAAAATAACATACATTAAACTTTAGAAAAAATCTAGGAACACAACTTCGACTACAATTTTATCCGGAGCCGTGAGATGTATGTGAGCACATGTGTATCCAGCGGTTATGGACTCAATTGTGTTCGGAGTTACGTTTTTTGAAGTTGTGAATGTAGCACTATGGTGCATTTTATTAGCTTGGAATATCTCCATTTTCCAGCTCACCAGTCATTGAATCAAGGCAAATTGTTTTATATGCTGTCAATTTCAACTCAATCAGCTCAACCCTTATCCTTTCTTAAGCCTAGTCCCTTCCCTCTCATAGGTCATCAGGCAATGCTTACAGCCCCTTTGGCTGGAGAAATGAGAAAAGGAGAAAAAGGGGTGTTATGTCCTTTATTAGTGAAAAAAAGAAAAGAAAGGGGTGTAGTTTTTGACCATGTCATTCAAATAACCGTGAGAAATTAAACTCTCCCTCTCCCATTCTGGGGACCAAACTCTTTCTGGCGACTCTCAGGCGACCAAATCAAAGATTCAAAACTCAGTTTTGGTCATAGAAGTAGTTTCGCCTTGACAAGAAGAAGACAATGGTGCAAGTATAACGACGATCCGACGAGGGGGTGGACCACACTTGCTGCCAGAAGTCGACGACGATCCGTTCATCCTCCCTTTCTCATGGAATCGCGTTACTTTTGGCGAGAAACGAAATAGGGTTTTGAAGGGGGGTCTTGAACACCCTCTCCTTCCCTCTCTCACCTATGGTGCCATCCAAAGGGGGGAAAGAATCCCTTTTCTCTCAAATCCCTTCTCTCTCGAAAACCCTCCATCCAAAGGAGATGTTATAGTGGTATCATTCAGATTATGTGTTTGATCTAGCAAGACTTTCTTTCTTTTCTGGGATTGTAATATAACTCTTGTTATCTATTATGTGAGATACTTTTTTTTTTATGCAAAAAAAAAGTTGCGACGTCAAACTAAGAGTGGGTGGAGATCCGAGACGGGAGTTCGAGAGCTTCTCTCCTCGAAATTTCCCGAGCTCCTCCGGGGATTCTCTGGTGACATTTTCGTTAGAGCTCCAAAACACTATAATTTGTATAATTTGTATAATTTGTACTCCTATTTTATTTCTATCCATATAAATTGCATTTGGTGGTGGTTAAAAAAGGCAAGAAAAACCCTTTCGACTCTAACCTATCTTTTTTCCTTTTTTGAAGGCACTGACAACACAAGGAGGTAATGGACACATCAACTGCCCCTCTCTGCAATTTGCAAATGAACTTTCCTCAAACAAATAATGAGTTATTTGTGGTCCCTCACCACACCCACGAAAGCCTATAAATGTGTGCATGCTTGTTAAGTACATAAGCAAAAAGACAAATGTAGACACCCCAATTTGGGCCTACAAAAATCCATAGCGTTCCCGATGATGAAAATGAACTTTCAAACACTTTTTAGAACTTAAAATGGATGATTGGAATTTAACCAAAACCTACCAAACACTTCCAAACCAAAAACCAAAAGAAACCGTCAAGGCTATTCCATGCGCCTGAACCATCCTTCAGGCACCTGAACCATCCTTAAGACACCTGAAGCACATCCCTTCAGGCGCCTGAACCCATGTCATGCACCTGAAGCACTCCCTTCAGGCGCCTGAACCCATCTCTTGCACCTGAAGCCTTCCCTTTAGGCGCCTGAAGGGGCCTTTTAGGCGCCTGAAGGGCCCCCTTCAGGCGCCTGAAGCAATTTTTCAAAGTTTTAAATTTTGAGTGGGTGTAATGATTATGATGCAATTTTGGCTGATTCTGCAAGGGAGGAGCGTCTATGGCCTAAGTGAACCCCTAAAGTGACCCCTAAGAGGCCAAAACAACCTTTGAAAGCCTTATAAATACCTCCACACCCCTCATTTGAAGAGGTTCCATCATTTTTCTGAAAAAATACCCAAAATCAGCCATTTCTCTCTCTAAGAAACCATTAGCATCAACCAAACATCACCTCCAATCCATCCTTCTTCCACCAAAAACACATTTTACTCAAGTTCTACCATTTTCCTCTCAAGAAACTACCCAAAAACCAGCCTCTAATCTGATCTAAGACACCCACCATCCATCCAAAAACCTATTCTCAAAGTTCAATCATCCATTTCAAGCTCTAAAAGGTAGTGATTCTACCAAATCAGTGTGAAAAAGTTCTTATTGAGGGAAGTCAGTAGGCTCATGTTGGTTCTTAATACCAATAATGGGCTTACAATGACTTGAACATATCAAAAAAAGCATTTTTGTTCGACACCTGAAGCAGTAGCTTCAGGCGCCTGAAGCACCTGGAGCAACAGCTTCAGGCACCTGGAGCAACAGCTTCAGGCACCTGGAGCAACAGCTTCAGGCCTTGTTCATTTTTATCACTTCCTATCTTAAAATGTTTTCTCTTGGTATATTTTTATGATGGTGATGGTTTAAATTCCAGGAACAATCTGTTTGCTTTCTATTTTTCACCCAATAGGTGAAAATCAAGCTTTTTAAGGAAGAAAATGACTTACAATGTAGTTAAAAATCAAGTATTTATCATGAAATCCCTATTGGAGGTCATTTTCTTTATATGAAAGAGTGAAAAGCCTCTGTTTTGCTATTTGAATGGATGAAAAACATGCTTTTTATGAGATATAAATGGTGTTTCATGGTTCAAATGAGTTGTTAGATGAAGCTTTCTAGCTTGTTTGCCTCTCAAAAGAGTTTTAACATCATTATTTTACCTGTTCCAGTAGCAAAACAAAGGTGTAAGTTGGTTTGATCAAGCACCTGAAGCAATAGCTTCAGGCGCCTGAAGCCCCTTTCAGGCGCCTGATCCTTTCAGCTTCAGGCTTTGAAACATGTCTTCAGGTGCATGGAGAAAAGTTCAAAGATTAGATTGTATTTTCCAAAAATGGTCCCAAGTGGTTTATGCTACCAGTTTCAAAGTCAAAACAGTGGCAAAAATGAGTTTGAGCAAGCACCTAAAGCATTGGCTCTTGGCACCTGAAGCAGTAGCTTCAGGTGCTTGAAGCCCTTTTCAGTCGCCTGATCCTCTCAGCTTCAGGCGCCTGAAGCACTCTTTCAGGTGCTTGAAAGAAAACAAAAAGGGTTGATTTAATCTTGCGAAAAGGGCCCCTAAAAGCTTTTGTTCCATTGTATATACAATTTGTAGTTGTTCTTTCTGTCATTCATGTCATTTCATCATCATGTTACATCATCTACACGGTCACAAGCATACACTTTCATATGATAAATTGTGATTATTCTTCGTATTCGTTCCTTTATTTTGTTTACGTGTTTGAGTTTATGAAATAAATATTTTTCTCAAATCCCTTAAGTACTAAGTAAAGACCGGTTTCCATAGCCGGGCGAGGGGGGTGCCTTAAAAACCTTCCCCCCTTGTAACTTAGCTCCCGAACCCGAGAAATCTTGGTAATGATGCACCGGTGAAAGCTTTTTCCAAAGTAAGGGCAAAAGAGTCATTTTTGAAAAAACCGGTTTCTCGGGTATAGTCCTTAAACCCGGGTGGCGACTCCAAAATCATAATCGCATTTTTCAAACCATTTTCGAGTGTTCACAACAAACAAAACAAGAAAATTTAAATCCAACCAAACACACCAATCAAATCACACCGAAAACCACTAAAAAGAACTATCAACATATAGATACATGTTTACATATCTAAACTCCATGGTTGATAGCTACAAGCACCCACATGGGTTTTCATTGCATAACCAACAAGCCATCAAGAGGTTGCAAAAACACACCAATTTTGCGTAGGACCCATTTTTTTCTTCACTAATCTTGCAAGATGATATGTGATCTCTAATTCTGTTGGACTAGTAGAGATGAAATTAGTAATGTCATTCTCATGATATTGAGCATCTCGTGTTTCGTGAAATTATACATCTCGTGTTCGGGCGTGAAACTTTTAACCAAAAAACCGAGTATGAGGTCTCATTCAAATACATAGTCCAATTAGATGTTCATATCTGGTCAAACAAAAGGGCCTACGATGATTATGAATATGTGTATGCATCTCAAGTACCAGGTGTAAACCAGAGCACAAACTACATCCAACCAACATATCATCAAAATCATACTCAAAAGTTCAAAAGAACTAAAGGTTGCCATCCTCATATACACAGATCGTTAAGTATCTTACATCACAGCAAAACCATACAGAGGGAGCAAAACCATACCAACCACACAAGGAATAGCAGTTCACATGAAAACACAGTGACCAAGAAAGCTTTGATCGATCAAGGGATGTGCGTTTGGCCATTGGTGAACACCATAAAGCAACTGCATGATGATACGCGAAAGTCACTTCCCCCGTGCAGTTTGGCCATCGGTGAACACCCTAACGCAACCGCATGCTGATACGCGAAAGTCACTTCCCCCGTGTAATTTGCTGCATCGGAAGGAAAATCCCACAATGAATAGTACCCCTTGACAATAGGGAGAGATTTCAGGTTTCACAAACCAAAGCTGCTGGTTCCAATTGAAACCATTGAAGAAGGTTTCAAGAGGTCTCTTCACAACTTCCAATTACTACTTCAAGTACTGAGAACATCTTATCGGATGAAAATCCCCCAATTAACCTCTCCAGTACCTAATTCCGCCACTACCAATAATACTGGCAAAACAAATAGCACTCAAAGTGCTTCATCAACTCCTAAAGCCATAGCTTTATGCTTCAAATATAGAGACTTTCGTGTAGGTCGAAATATAACAATCTCCTTCAGTATGATGGAGGTACCTACCTTAAGTATCCCTGGAAACAATTCTTCGTCATTTGCCTTCCAATTCAGTAAACACGCAATGAAAATGTTCAATGCTAGGGCTCTGAAGTGTCGAAGACACACCGTGACTCTATTTGACAGGGAAGAAGGTACATTTGAAGTTCGAACTCCAGTTAACCCCCAATACCAATACAAGGGTAACCATCTCCACTCAGTTAATTTGAGTCAGAGAACATGCACTTGCAATAAATTGCAAAACATGAAAATACCATGTTCTCATGTTCAAGCTGCAAGTAGATATGGTGAAATTGATCCATATCAGTTCATTGACACACACTATACGGTGGACAAGTTGTTGGCTACATACACTGCTTTAAATTTTCACCCGGTTCTTGATGTTCCATATTGGCGCAATCCAGGAGGGCATGCACTTTATCCTAACATGGATCGCAAACGGGGTCGTGGACGACCTAAAACCTCACGAATGTGGAATGAGATGGATTGGATTGAGATCCAACCTAAACAAAGTTGTGGCTTGTGTGTAAAAGAGGGCCACAACAAAAGAAGATGTCCTAGTCGAGGGGGAGAGACCTCAAGTTACCAGCAAGAGAATTAAAAAGTGGGCAGTTGACATATGTTTTGTGTTTTGTTATACTAAGTTTAGTAGAATGCCTGTTATGTACTTTGTATTTGCAGCCTAGTAGCTTTTAATATCGTGTAAAAGTCGATATGTTATTATCGGCATTGTGTGAAATAAACATATGTTTAGTGTTTTGTTATACTAAGTTTGTAAGCTTGTAAGCTAAAACAAAATCTAGGGGGGAAGCAAATGGTTTGTTCGGGTGGCATCAAAATAACATTCAAATTGGCCTATTAAGTTTGAAACTAGCAAAGTCTGGTTGCAAACGTGGGGTTCTTTGCCTCTTATATTGGTTCATTATTCTGTGAAATTGCTATTTTGATGTGTAAATGAACTGCATATGCTTGTCTAAATTAGGGTGATCACTTTGGAATCTATTGGGTTGCTTGTCATATCATGTTTTAATTGGACGAGTTTGAACAGTGGCGGATCCAGAAATTTTGAATAGGGTGTTCAAAAATTACCTTAACTCTACTGGATTAATTAACCAGCCATATATAACGAATAGGTGCTCAAACAAACCAGAGATAATTAGATCTTTACCAAGCTCTAAAACTTGTCTGGTAGAAGCAATCCCCCAAGCAAACGCAATATGTATGCTCTTCCATAATACTGAACTTTTTCCTCCGAAGCATCGTCATGTAGTTCTTTGAAATTGTCAATAAGCCATTGTATTTGCTTATATGAATAAGCGTGTCATTATGGTTTCAAATAGGAAAAAAACGTAAACTTGTTTATATGTGGACAACTAATAACATAATTTTTAGTCTGCCACCTCTGATATCTGATTTATTCAGTTTCACCCCAAGTAAATGTTTGCACTCTTTTGCCCAGTCGGCGGTTGGAGCCACCTCCAGTGACAAGGGGTCCGTCCACTTGTGGGCCAAACAACACTGACACATCTTGCAACGTAACAGTGGACTCGTGTCACGTCCCAATTTTTTTCATGAACCGCGCACGTGAGTTCAAATGATAGCCACCAATAAAATAAAGATCTCTACATATATTCTCCAGGGTCAAATCCAAATATTGCAAAAATCTATTGAAGCTATGTTTATAAATTATGTGTTCTCCACAAAAAAAAAAAACTGATTAATCTATCAAGAACACTGGTTGACGATGGAGTTGACTCCATTCAAAGGAGCTAGTTCAATCTGGTTCCCTAGTTCCATATCTCCATCCATACGTCAAAAAGAAATACACCTTACAAGTTCCGATCTATATACAATGCGATTCATGCTCAAAGAGTTACACAAGCTTAAGAATTTACAATGTTCATAAAATGAGAGAAAATTTAATACAGAAAACAACTCAAAAAAATACTATGGATCTCAAGACATAGGCATTGCATAGGCTTCCTTAAATCTTAAAGTTCTTCTCATTACCTGAAAATGGTTGGAATATACAACGTGAGTTGAAACTCAATAGGAAACATGCTAAATGCAAGGATAAGAGATTGCAAGCAAATACACACCGCAAAAATCTAGTTTTTTCTTCTTTTCTTTTCTTTCAAAGCGACTTAGATTATAAATGACTATATCCAATATTCACGTTCATCCAGTATTTCAAAAAAAAGAAGCATAAATAATAAGCTCTAAAGAGAACGAAAATAAGTGAGTACCGAGTAACATTTAACACTCAAATATCAAGCCAAAATCAAACAAAATAAATAATAGAACTAGCCAATATGATAAATCACCAAGTTATCAAGTACCGAGCCAGAGCCAGACCAAACACAAGTTACCAAATTATCAAGTACCGAGATAAAGCCAAACCAAATGCAAGTTTATCTCATATAATCCAAATCACAAGATCCCATGCTAGAGAATCGTAGACCGACACAGGTAAACATCCTAAGGTTCACTCTCAAAACTCACAACTCATTTCTCATGGTAGTAACTTGAAGTCATAGGACACCTACCCCGCATAGGTTTTCGGACATTCACCGTCTGTGATCCCTATGGACCACCACCACACATTACTACAACTTTAGAATCGTGCCAAACCCATAATGCGAATTCTCCAATTACCAAATACAAACTCATAACCTAAACACCAAATCAAATACATTCAACTCACAAACCAAGTATCAAAACCAAATACTCTCATCAAAGTGTCAAGAATCCCCACATAATCTCATCACAATCTCAGCAAGGTTACAAACTAGAAACTGCTTAGCCGATAGTAAAATTATCACCAAGTCACAATATGTTAGGAACTAGGAAAGCAAGTACGTTCTATCCATCAAGTGTGGAAAATCGCACAGGACGTATCTACAATTTTTCTCCTCGGCATTTTATCGAACATAGCATAGACATGTAAAAAAAAATACCCATATATCACCCTTTCATTTAATCAAATACACTATCCTTTCAAACAAGTCTAACATACTAAAAGACACATAATCTCAGTAAATAATCAATGTATCCCCTAAGTAAACATAAAAATTTAAACTCATGAGCAACACATAATACACAGACCATATATACTTAAAAGCATGTTAGGGTTTACTTAAAAATTGGGGAAAATCACTTAAACACGTGAATTTAAAGTATATCACACTATACTTTCCCATATCTAAGCAATTAGCAAGAATCCTACCTCAAAAGAGCAAAATATCTCCAAAATGAAGAAATCCCGAATTCGGCCGATTGAGATTTTGTTTGGATGGATGTGAAGCTCTCGCCACATAGAACAACTTTCCCTCTTGGCTTGAGGGTCGAATCTCACGTTTAGGGTTTCGATTTGGGGCTTAAGCATGTGGGTTTGTGTAGAGTTGGAGAGAGAGAGAGAGAGAGAGAGAGAGAGAGAGACTACGTAGAAAAAAAAAAAGAAAAAAAAAAGGCAGCGGCAGAGAACGAGAGTTCTCTGATGGAACTCTATTTTTAAGAGGAAAATTGCACCATGCCCCCTCCCATTAGTTTGTTATTACTCCATCTCCTATAATGATATAAGCCATTACTCCATCTCCTATAATGATATAAGCCATTACACCAACACCCCTAAAGCTACCAATTAATAATAATTGAATCTAGAAATTTATGACTGAAAGTATACAAAAAAAATCCTCTATACATATGGGTCCCACCACTTGAGTCCTCGGTGCACAAACACGGGCCGATCACTTGCACGTACATGCACATATACATTAGACAAACAAATTCATTGCTAGCAAAACTATTGATTTTATTTACACTTAACCATATTACTAAATAAAATAAATTATATTGGGGACGGGTCTCTACAACCTCCCCACCTTAAGAAATTTCGTCCTCGAAATTCGTCACATATCTCAAAAAGACAAGTTAGCAAACATCAATTAGGCTATAGATCCTCACTCCAAATTATCCGGAATCTATGATGATGACGAAAAGGTTTCCATCAATTGTAATTTCTCATTTCATAAACCGAGGTGAAGATCATGCACCAACAGGTCTCGCTTCGTATCTGGACACTAATGGACTAACAAAATATCCGAATATATTAATGGGCTTATAAAATACCACAGTACCCTAACAAGTCCGCGGGTTCACACAGCACCCCAACATATCACTGGGCAGTACCCCAACAAGCCCAAGGGCTCACACGATACCCAAATAGATCAATCTGATTACACAAGCGTTATTATAATTAATAAACCGATCAATACTCACGTAGATCAATCAAATCACACATGCATTATAATTAATAAGTTGGTCGATCAACCTTTGACCAAAATAAAATCGTAAGCCTCCCTAGGTTGTAATTCAATCCCGCAATCCACATTTCCTGTCCCTAACCCAAACAAACTCAAAACTCTCAAGGTTTTGCATCAACTCAATCTAACTACACCAATAACAAGTATCCTAATTCAACCAGGCTAGCAACGTATTAATACACTGCAAATGAAATAAAAATTGGTTCCACAACTAGAACAAAACACATATTTTCATAATGGTAACGGTCAAGTATTTCATGACGCACTAGATAGACATATAAGGTAACTAGAGATATTCCACACACAATAATCCCATTCTGCTTAGCAAAATCAAAATGCGTAGGAGTAAAATATTCATAGCAAAATATTTCTAAAGTAAAATGTATGACACTAATTATATACCCACACAACAAGTATCAATTCTGAATCAATCCAAGTAAACCCAACACACAACTAATATCAAGCATCAAATTCTTAAACTTCATTTATTATGTATATATATTTTATCAAGAAAATCTAAATATCAAAATCCAAATTTCAAGACTTGCATGTAATTCCTCATTTCCCATATCAAATCTTTCGTTTACAATACGATAGATATCAATCCACACAATGAAAACATGGCATGTGCTCTTCCAAAGATATCAACAATCCACCAAGCACAATGATTTCCAAAATCTCATGTTCTTTCTATCAAAAGTATTCTTTTTCTCAAGTTTTCCTTGTTAAACTTAGTACGTCATGAGTGATTCCTACCAAGTTGTTCCCCCTACCGGATTTTGTGGGCTCCGTACACCCCTGCCGGATTTCATGGGCTCCGTTCACCCCTGCCGGATTTCGTGGGCTCCGTGCACCCCTGCCGGATTTCGTGGGCTCCGTTCACCCCTGCCGGATTTCGTGGGCTCCATGCACCCATGGCCCGATACACGGGTAGTAATACATATACAGGGACTCTGTCCCTCTGCCGGATTTCGTGGGCTCCGTGCACCCATGGCCCGATACACGGGTAGTAATATATATACAGGGACTCTGTCCCTCTGCCGGATTTCATGGGCTCCATGCACCCATGGCTAGGGACACCAAACGGGTGATCCCTAGAATCATAACTTTTCATATTATTCCGTTGATATACTTACATGTAAGCCAAAATTAAAACACACACACGCCCCACACCAATTTCTAAATCTCAATTTCCCATCAACCATATCCTCCACTAGTTTTCATTCCTCGAAAGACTTTATCATCTAAATCAATTTCCCTTACGAGTCTAGCTTATCAGTGCCAATATTAATCTCCATCAGTTTGTCGTTCCACATTGTGTCAAATATGATTTTTGAACTCAGCACCTGGCTAAAAAAAAAATTTCAAAGCCACAACTTGCCCAAGTAGTAAAAAGAAATCCAATATTCTTTAAATCATGGCCTTCAAATCTATACAATTAGAAATCATGAAGAGAATGAGGAAATATGAAGACAATACTCTCAATAGGTTCAATTCAAAGCAAGAACACTTAGAAATTTAAGACTCCAATCCAATCTAAAATCTGCACAATCGTCAACAAAAGCAACGAATAGGGAGACTAAACACATAAACAATACATAAACATTTAGAGAGAGAGAGAGAGACAAGAACTCCCTACTATCTTGAATCAAATGCTTAACCCATCAATCTCACCGTACAAGCAGAATTTCAAGTTTTTAGCAGGTTAATCATCAATTTCATGGGTCTACAAAAGCATAACATCAAAGAATTTTCAATAAACATAGCACTAAATAATAAGCAGAGTCACAAAAAGGAATCACATTCATGTCCTTTCCATTATTATCATCATTTCTTCTTCTTCATATATGAGCAAATGTATGACAAGACTATGATCTAATCAACCACTGCATATAATGTTACATTTCAATACCACATATTTCCACACCTAAGGGATATTTCAAATTCTACAATACATGTCACTTAAATAACCACATTAAATATACCATATACTTAACAATCACACACAGCAACTGCGCCACTACAATGATCTACATTTGTATTTACCTCCTGTCTGAGCAAATAACACCTTCTAAAACCAGGCTTAATACAACATTATGCAATATGTCCATAACACTTGGTTCACGAATTATCACTTCATTACTAATTTACTTCTAAATCAAAAATGATAATAGGACAAGACAAACATACTCTCCCAAAACTAAGGAAAAACCAAATATGACAGAGGCAAAACGATAATAGATATCACACATATCAATATCCACACATTACGTTCGCATCTAAGTATAAAATGTCATAATTATCTTGTTAGGTTAATGGGGGCGGCATTAGAAATTTGTTCGCTCTCCGGATCAAACACCAACATCATCCTCGACACCATTTGTGTCATATCATAATATTACATTATAAGTGGAGGGGAAAATGCTATCAGGATTGAACATATTGCCAAATTCTAAGCTATACCATACACAAGTTACACACACACACATATACTTACACGTTAGTCCATATAAAAGTTACTAAGTATGATCAATGCTTGAAACCCTTCCCGAATTTTTTTTTTTTTTTTCTGTCGAGTGTACAATACATGAGACCAAACATGTCAACAATTAAACAAGCTAGGGAATCTTAGTTTTCCTTTAGTAGTTTTCAAATAATTTTCACAATTAGATTTTTTTTTTTTTTTTTTTTTACTAGTAATCCAAACATTACAACATAATCTTAATTCAAATTTGCCAAGTCTAATGTCATCAAACTAGTCAAAAAGGATTTCTCTTCCAAGAAACTACACCGTCGTTAAAACTAACAGAAACTATCTTCTTCCCTTCTCTCTCTCTTTTTTTTTTCGGTAAAGAAATATATAGAGAAAAGCGCAAGCTAAAGGCAAGGTTGGAGTTGATGAGAAATAAACACAATGAGACTGAGCAGAAGCAAGCAAAAAGACAGCATGCCAAAATCAGAAATTAGTAAGACACCTGGCAAGTTTCATAAGATCAATATAGGATAACTGATTTGCCTCCAAAATGAGAAAGAGAAACAACATCATATTTCGACACCAAGAGAGGCAACAACATCAGCATAATCAGAATATAAAGCACCAACAAATTGAAATAACCGTAGATGTCACCGTCAAATTTAACCTCAATAAGTAGTAGCGACAACAGTATCACCTGAGTGGAATAACAATTGTAAACAGTAAACACCAGCACTAGTAACAGAGCAATCAAAACTGAACAAAGAAATTTATCCCAAAACTCAGCAAAAACAACAATAGACCTAGAATTAAGGTGCAAAAAGCATATGCCAAGCAGTAAACCCATAAACATCAATAACGGGTACACCATAAGACACTCAATCACAAAACCCACAAACATGTCACCTAGCATGTAAAACATTAGCATCGAAATAGTAATTTCACCCAAACACGTGGTTAATGTATATATAGTATTCACTTGCATTCAAGCACATAAAAACACAATCACATAACATTTCTGATGCCCAAAGCATGATGACATAGTCCCTTTGAGGTTAAGCCTCTCCCCACGGTCCTAAGGTATTCTAACCTAGAGCTCTGATACCAAGTTGTCACGTCCCAATTTTTTTCATGAACCGCGCACGTGAGTTCAAATGATAGCCACCAATAAAATAAAGATCTCTACATATATTCTCCAGGGTCAAATCCAAATATTGCAAAAATCTATTGAAGCTATGTTTATAAATTATGTGTTCTCCACACAAAAAAAACTGATTAATCTATCAAGAACACTGGTTGACGATGGAGTTGACTCCATTCAAAGGAGCTAGTTCAATCTGGTTCCCTAGTTCCATATCTCCATCCATACGTCAAAAAGAAATACACCTTACAAGTTCCGATCTATATACAATGCGATTCATGCTCAAAGAGTTACACAAGCTTAAGAATTTACAATGTTCATAAAATGAGAGAAAATTTAATACAGAAAACAACTCAAAAAAATACTATGGATCTCAAGACATAGGCATTGCATAGGCTTCCTTAAATCTTAAAGTTCTTCTCATTACCTGAAAATGGTTGGAATATACAACGTGAGTTGAAACTCAATAGGAAACATGCTAAATGCAAGGATAAGAGATTGCAAGCAAATACACACCGCAAAAATCTAGTTTTTTCTTCTTTTCTTTTCTTTCAAAGCGACTTAGATTATAAATGACTATATCCAATATTCACGTTCATCCAGTATTTCAAAAAAAAGAAGCATAAATAATAAGCTCTAAAGAGAACGAAAATAAGTGAGTACCGAGTAACATTTAACACTCAAATATCAAGCCAAAATCAAACAAAATAAATAATAGAACTAGCCAATATGATAAATCACCAAGTTATCAAGTACCGAGCCAGAGCCAGACCAAACACAAGTTACCAAATTATCAAGTACCGAGATAAAGCCAAACCAAATGCAAGTTTATCTCATATAATCCAAATCACAAGATCCCATGCTAGAGAATCGTAGACCGACACAGGTAAACATCCTAAGGTTCACTCTCAAAACTCACAACTCATTTCTCATGGTAGTAACTTGAAGTCATAGGACACCTACCCCGCATAGGTTTTCGGACATTCACCGTCTGTGATCCCTATGGACCACCACCACACATTACTACAACTTTAGAATCGTGCCAAACCCATAATGCGAATTCTCCAATTACCAAATACAAACTCATAACCTAAACACCAAATCAAATACATTCAACTCACAAACCAAGTATCAAAACCAAATACTCTCATCAAAGTGTCAAGAATCCCCACATAATCTCATCACAATCTCAGCAAGGTTACAAACTAGAAACTGCTTAGCCGATAGTAAAATTATCACCAAGTCACAATATGTTAGGAACTAGGAAAGCAAGTACGTTCTATCCATCAAGTGTGGAAAATCGCACAGGACGTATCTACAATTTTTCTCCTCGGCATTTTATCGAACATAGCATAGACATGTAAAAAAAAATACCCATATATCACCCTTTCATTTAATCAAATACACTATCCTTTCAAACAAGTCTAACATACTAAAAGACACATAATCTCAGTAAATAATCAATGTATCCCCTAAGTAAACATAAAAATTTAAACTCATGAGCAACACATAATACACAGACCATATATACTTAAAAGCATGTTAGGGTTTACTTAAAAATTGGGGAAAATCACTTAAACACGTGAATTTAAAGTATATCACACTATACTTTCCCATATCTAAGCAATTAGCAAGAATCCTACCTCAAAAGAGCAAAATATCTCCAAAATGAAGAAATCCCGAATTCGGCCGATTGAGATTTTGTTTGGATGGATGTGAAGCTCTCGCCACATAGAACAACTTTCCCTCTTGGCTTAAGGGTCGAATCTCACGTTTAGGGTTTCGATTTGGGGCTTAAGCATGTGGGTTTGTGTAGAGTTGGAGAGAGAGAGAGAGAGAGACTACGTAGAAAAAAAAAAAAAAAAGAAAAAGGCAGCGGCAGAGAACGAGAGTTCTCTGATGGAACTCTATTTTTAAGAGGAAAATTGCACCATGCCCCCTCCCATTAGTTTGTTATTACTCCATCTCCTATAATGATATAAGCCATTACACCAACACCCCTAAAGCTACCAATTAATAATAATTGAATCTAGAAATTTATGACTGAAAGTATAAAAAAAAAATCCCCTATACATATGGGTCCCACCACTTGAGTCCTCGGTGCACAAACACGGGCCGATCACTTGCACGTACATGCACATATACATTAGACAAACAAATTCATTGCTAGCAAAACTATTGATTTTATTTACACTTAACCACATTACTAAATAAAATAAATTATATTGGGGACGGGTCTCTACAACTCGCCAGGGGAAAGTGGAATGTGTGCGCCTCTTATCTCCACCTCTTAGCTAGTGACTTTTGAAAGGCTAGGGTGCCAACCTAGTTGGGATGTTAGCCTTTCGTTGTGATGCCATCTTGCACTCGCTTCCCTTTAATCCTTGTATCATTTACATTGATTAATAAAATATTTTGCTGTTAAAAAAAAAAAAAAAAACCTCTCAGCTAGTGATGTGATCAATGAATGATCCGACCTAATAAAATTGATAAGTGCCACACCATAAAATCTAGCGTGTATAAAATATTGAAGAACACAAGGGTGTATTGGAATATCTCAGAAACTACTATTTGCCCATTGGCATGCCAAAGAAGTAGTATCATATGCAATAAGTACAATTGTTAATTTTTCTTGCAATTGAACTAGACACCAAATTGAAACTGAAAATCTTAACTGCTCACAAAATTTATGTCCATAATTTGTCGATCTTGGCTATATTCCTCATGGAAAGTAATTTAAACTTATTAGATTACATAGTCTACTTTATTTAAACTTTTTTTTGCTTTGGACTTGCAAAGTAATTTGACGACCCTATGTGGACATTCCTCTAACAGAAAAATATAAAAAGATATTTGTGAGCAATATGAGAAGGGAAAGCTCAAAGCAATATTTTAATTTTCCTTGCTATTAAAGTTTGCCAAATTACAATAACTTCATGCAATTAGAGTTTTTCGAATTTATAACTTACATGTTTCTCCCGTAGCCGCTCTGATACATCCCCTAATGTCAACAAAGGGGCTTCTTCATGCCTATCTGTACATGATTCATTATCTGCAATGACAATTGACATACACAAATGAAACGATTATTATTTGGAATTTCACACTATAAATGCTTGGAAGGTCATATTTCAAGATACACACCATATTAACAAAAAAATAACACTTAATGAGGAACAACAAAGCATGAAAAATGAATGAAGTAATGTACCCAAGTGGAAGCATGAAATCTAAACATACACAATAAAGTGTTTCCGACATACAATACGTCCAAAAGATTAAGTTGTTATCTATTCATACAAACGCCCATACATACGACTTAAGAGTACTAAAGTTGATACATGAGAGTTAAGAGACATCAAACAATAACAAGTAGGTACATCAATCTAAGTTATAACGCGTCTTGGCTGTTGAGGACATTTTCGCTTATCGTGCCCAGCTTGTGACACAAACTACAATGGTTGGTCATTCTTTGCCTTGAGACATCCATTTTGTTATGGATGCGATTTAGTTCTCATGACCTGGTTTTGGCTCCCGCATACGGCCCGAGTCAAGCAATAATGTCCGGCCAGTAAGCTCCACCCAATAGACCTCGTGCGGCATCGGGTGAAATTTGACCCCCAAACTCATTTGTAGATCTCTAGCTTGTACAAATCATGCACAAGATCAAACAAATTCATACAAAGTTCTACAGTAACAACAAGCATGTGGGAACAAGGGAATCTGTAGATTTTGTACTTCCCGCATGAACAAGTCCTCCTATGTAGTCGAACAACTTGCTTGTTACCCCCTTTTGGGCCATGTGGAGTCGTTATAACCTCAAACTCTCCATGGATCCTGTAATAATAACAGGTAAAATTTATGATCCCAATATGGTGAGGGCATTTGTGCAATTCATAACAAAAGGTTGGATGATAAATACCTATTGAAAGCCCTCAATGAGTAACAATTTGCTCTTTTTTTATACTCCTCTGGTTTCTTCTGCCAATCCCTTTGATACAAAAAGTGATTCCTTTCATCTTGTTCCGCCATTACTCTATATTTGTCAAAATACTTAACTAGACGATGAAATGTAAGCTCTACAGAGGCAGTAATAGATGTGTTTCGTTCGCCTTTAAGAACATCATTGAAAGTCTCTGCATGGTTAGTAGTCAACAACCTCTAACGAGGACCTTCATTGTGAGATAAGACCCACTTTTTCGGATCACCCATATTTTGTATTCACTTGAAGCGTCACCATTTAGAGTTTTTATCTGTTTCGGCGTCATGTTTAGCTTCCTCTTCTAATGGGCAGTACACGCCCTAATAAGAAGATCATTCAACTCTATATTATGTATATCACTATTCAAATTGCTAACAATGTGCCAAATTTGCCACCTGTGGCAGCCTGTTGGTTGACCCTGAATAGAAGTTTCCCAAACTTGTGGGACTACAGCCTTGATACCTAACCGCAATTTGATATCAAAGTCAAGTCATGTTGGCCTGGGCAAACCTTTAGTCTCAAGTTCACAAGGAATCACTTCCACGCTTTAGCTGTCTCCTCATCAACAATGGCAAACGCGAGGGGAAGGATTTTTGAAGCAACAGTTACTGCAGTGGCAACTAATAACTTCCTTTGTATTTACCATACAAATGTTTACCATCGATACATATTACTGGTGGACAACTTTTGAATCCTTCAATGGAGGGCTTGAATGCCCAAAATAAGTAATTCATAAAACACTCAAATTCTAAATTTCCAAGATTTATTTTTCAATCAACCACCATGCCAGCATTGTACGTCTCTAGCACACGTATGTACTTGGGTAATTTATGGTACGACCCATCCCAGCTGCCAAACAAAATCTCAATGGATTTTGTCCTAGTGAGCCAATAGGATATTGTGAATTCAAAATCCTTTTTAACATTTGCGATAATGGTCGCAAGAGGTTCAGTTCCTCCTAAAAAAATTAATTCAATCTACTTGCAACGATTTCATTCTTGATGTGATGAGCAATGAAAGGTGAACTAAGATTGATGTGATCTTGATTGACCCGCGCATAGATGCTATGATGCAGTCCTTCTAACTGCATAATCTCGAAGTACCCATGTTTACTGCATTTCATGGCGCGTAATCTCTAATTACAACTATGCTTGCACTGTAAACCCAAAGGGTTTTCCTTGAATCTACCACCATGTACTGCCGATTCATTTTGACATGGTAAGCTATCAGTGCATGTTTTAGTTGCATTTTATCCTTGAACACCATCCCACGCTCGAGCTTTGTGGTGGAAATGTCCCAAAGGGGTCCACGGTCTACAATATTCCAGTCTACTATCGAACCGCGTTACCCAAGTTGATGTTGGAGTAATAAGGTATGCAGATAGCAGGGTCCAAATCATTGCCAACTTCAATACCCCAACATTTTGTTGGAACTTCTTCACCCATATCTTCATTGTCATCTAAATCACCATCTTCGTTAGAGGCTAACAACGCATCAACATCTTCATTTGAATCTTCATTAGGCCAACGATTACGGATGTCTAAATTATCACCATACACCTCCCTGCAAACAAACTCCCGACCCAAAGATGGACCCTCGTCATTAGGACCCTCGTTACTAGGACCAAGAACGTCAGGGCCTAACATCGATGTTGAGTACCCATTAATATCGTGAGCGTAACGAGGCGGGAGAACTTGATTTTGAGAGGAATAGTTGGTAAACGGCGTTGACGCTTGTGCACTTGTAGGGATGATTTATCACGATTGACTAGTTGCCCATATGCACATTCATACTTTTGTAAGATGTCGTTAATAGCACTGCGGTTTGTGCGAGTGGCTTCCCCAAATAATACAGAATCATCCGCAAAAACAAATGGAAAACAAATGGACATCCTTGGCCAATTTTGACTCCTCGCAAACTTCCGGGAACCACAACATTCTGAATCAAATAGTGAAGCCCTTCAGTGCATATGATAAACAAATAAGGAGACAAGGAACAACCATGTCTCATGCCCCATTGTGGCCGAAAAACTTTCCGTTAAATATGTAAAATCTACCTACTCTTTTAAGCAGATGGATAGAGTGAAGGTGAAAAGATGGTAAAATGTACGTCTTCTAGACAAGCTTGCACCACATAAGAAGGAATTGAGAATCTTGTAGTGTGGTGCCGTATTATAGGATTGTAGTGCGGCATCTGAGCCGTTGATTGAGCAATCAATAGCTTGGATTTCATCTAGGCACTTGCATGATCCGAGCCTTCTATTGATGAGATGAAATCTGAGCCGTCCATTAGAATTTTAATCAAGTTGACTTGTTCTCTAAGTACATCCATGTCGTGTTGGGAGCTAGGAGTAAAATAGCATTTCATGTCTTTGAAATTACTTTAGCTTTTCTAGAATAACTTATTTGCGGATGTTTGCAGACCTAGCATCCGCGCCGTCCATCCTGAGATCTAACAGCTTGGATCAATTCACTCTCTCCTCATTAAAAGCAAAAACAAAAAAAACAAAATCCGCGTGTTTATCCGAGTTGTTAGATCTCGAGATGGACAGTACGGATGTGCTCGGTATGCAAACACCTTGTTTGCAAACCGTCCGCAAATAAGTTTTTCTCTAGCTTTTTACATTAGAATGTTTCTCTAATTTTTCTAATAACGATCTCTCCACTGAAATGCAACCCTTCCAAAGGAAAAAATTGACGACGTACAGTAAGGATTACCAATGTATCCATGTGTCACATTGTGACACATTGTTCTTCTTTTGACTGTACTTGACGTTTTTACATGTCAGATGGTCATTACATTTTTCCCAAATGCCTACTTTGGCCCCCAACGACTCATCCCTACTTTTGACAAATTCAAGTCTACTTTCTGATTAAAAAAAAATCCACGGTTGCTACGTACACCATTTGGTTTACGTATCGGAAAATGATATGGGTACGCTAATTGTGCACTCTAAATACATACAACCATGATGTGGCAAATGAGGAGAAACTTATTTTTTGGGTGAGCCCCACATTTGGCTTCTCCTCATTTATCACATCAGGGTGGCGTGCATTTATTGTGCACAAGTGGTATACTCATAGCATTGTTCTTTGGTTTACTCAAAACCAAATGTACACACGTTTCGTGTAATTCACTTTGAGTTCCAGATAAACGATCAAAGTTACTCAAATTTTCTAAAATATTTTTTAAGAGTTCCTGTAAAAAAATCAGCTCATTCGTATATTGGTAAGGATTTGATCAATTCTTTGCTCAATTTCTTGTAAAAAAATCAGCTCATTCAGATATCGGTAAGGGTTTGATAAATTCTTTTCCCAATATTTAGTCAGCAAATTGGGCGTAAAATCGATCACACCCTTACCGATATCTGAATGAACTGATTTTTTATAGCGATCCTTAAAAAATAATTTAAGAAAATTGAGCTCATCTGATCATTTATGTGAAATTTCAAAATAGGTCCTACAAAATATGATGTACATCAATTGGTGTACCCCTACTTTTATTGGCTACTTTTTGCCCTTGTTTTTCTTTTTCTTTTTTTAATCGCTACATGTCGTAGTATTAGGAGTGCCAGCTTTAGTGAAAATTTTAAGACTAATTCCAAGATGCATAAAATATGAAGAATCACCAAATTTTACACTAACCTATTCAAGGCTACAAAAAAATAAAAAAAAATGCTAATATTTTCTAAATAAACGCTAAATACTTCAAAATGCGAAGTACCAAATTTTAAATACTATTTCCATTCCCAAAAATAAAAGATGCTAAATACTATTTGTCTTCGAAATTCTTATCAGAATGTCATTAAGACAAAAACTTACAAATTAAATTCAAGAGTTTAGCCAAAGTGTTTACCCATGGATCAAATGGTTTTCTTTAACATTCAATAAATCCCATGAGTCAAATACAGGAACAACAATATAGATATTCAAAATTATAAAGGAACAAACAACTCTTGAGATGGCCTCAAGAATTGTTGGTAATGAGAATTGAACATGAAATTTTAGCAGGGAGCAAATTCATAAGCCCTAGACTAAGACTAATTGAACAAGCCTTTGGGATTGAAACCATATTTTAGGGCAGAAATAAAGTACAATTGCTCATAATTTTTTTATTTTTTGAACCAAATTATGTGCAAAAATATTTAATTTTTTGGTCCGAATAATACAAATTTTTTTTTCCGGAAATTGGTAATTGAGCTCCCCAATCACAAAACCCACAAACATGTCACCTAGCATGTAAAACATTAGCATCGAAATAGTAATTTCACCCAAACACGTGGTTAATGTATATATAGTATTCACTTGCATTCAAGCACATAAAAACACAATCACATAACATTTCTGATGCCCAAAGCATGATGACATAAAAAATGCTCCCTAAAGTGTACACCTAAGCACATGTGGGACCCAATTTTGTTTGCTAAGAACTTAGTTAGCTAGCTAAGAAGAAATTCACTTAATGGGGCTCCCTAAAAATACTCCCTAAAGTGTATGTGGGACCCATTTAAGTGGGCCTCATAACCAAAAAAACAATAGCAGATTCAACCTTATAAATGCAAGCAACTTTCTCTCTCCTCTTTCTCTCTATCTCTCTCCTCTTTCTCTCTCCTTAAGTCCCTCCCCAAATTTAGATAGTCACTTAGAGCATCTCTAGTGCACTACCTAAAAAATATTTACTAAAGTGTACACATAAGCACATGTGGGACCCTATTTTGTGTGCTAACAACTTAGTTAGCTAACTAAGGAGAAATGCACTTTAATGGAGCTCCTTAAAAATGTTCATTATCTTTTAGAGTGAGACCCATTTAAGTGGTGAGGGGTGCCAAGTGGTCCCACAAAATTCTCCTCTCCTTCCCTTCTCTCTATCTCTCTCCTCTTTCTCTCTCCTTAAGTCACTCCCAAAATTTAGGTAGTCACTTAAGGCACTTTAGGTAGTGAGGGGTGTCACCTAGGATTTTAGGGAGCCAATTTTTGTGCACTAGAGACCATTTTTTGAGGTTTTTCTTAGCTAACTAGTTAAGGCACTTTAAGCAGTGATTTTAGGTAATGCACTAGAGATGCCCTTAGGGCACTTTAGGTAGTGAGGAGTATCACCTAGGATTTTAGGAAGCCAAGTTTTGTGCACTAGAGACTATTTTTTGAGATTTTTCTTAGCTATCTAGTTAGGGCACTTTAGGTAGTGATTTTAGGTAGTGCACTAGATATTAGAATTTGCCTTTTTGTAATAAAAGGAAAAAATGCAACCCTTGCAAAGGAAAAAATTGACGACGTTAGATTCCGGCGTGGGCAAGCGTCCACCGTTAAATGGAACCGAACATGCTCGAGCATTATTAGAGTTTGAAGTTTGAACTACGTTGTCGCCTTGTCGGCCTCGCTCTCCATTTGAAAAACACATATCCCGACCGTTTGAATTTCTCTCTCTCACTCTGCGAGCATCTGCAGATCCTTATCCCTCCGGATCTGCAATGCCCGTTGAACCGACCGAATTCCGGGTGAGTCTTGTTCACTTTACGTTTTTATTATATCCGTCAAATGGTTTAATTTGTTGCAGATATTGAACTTCGTTGTGAGGTTTGATTCTGCATGAAATTTATCCTTATCAAGATATAGAACTTTATTTTTCCTCTGTCTCGCGTTTCAAAAAATGGAACCCTTCTTTATTGATTTTAAGTTGTTTCGAAATATTCTAAATTAGTTTGGTTTTGGCTTTCAGTAATTTTTCTGTTTCGATTTACACCACCTCTTGTTTTAGAATGGAAAATTGTGTGCAGAATCACTAATTCTTTACTGGTGGGATGATTTTTAATTATCTATAAGCAATAAAAACTTGGGGCCCATTTTGGTTGTGAATATCATAGGACTGGTTTGCATTTGTTGTGGAAACATTATATCCAACACAAAATCAATTGGCAACCAGTGGAGAGGTCTCTCATGTTAGTTAAGTGATATCCCATACCATACCCAAGCAATACGAGACTATTGTCTAACACCTCCTCCCACGTTCAGCTGCATTTAAACCCGTCACGTGTAGCTACTTCTTTGTGCATTTTTTGGGGTCTGTCATTGTGGAGTGTGGGCTCTCTCAATTTTTAATTTGGGATGGCATGGGCCCGCTCTGATATCATGTGAAAACTTTATATCCGACTCAAAACCAATTGGCAATGAGTGGAGAGGTCTCTCATGTGATCTCCCATTCCGTACCTGAGCAATGGGGGACTATTCTCTGACAGTCTGGACATTAGGTGATGTGTGACTTTTTATGAGTTTTTTAGATGAAATCCCACTGAATTCAAGCAATGGTGCTGGAATTGAATTCAAGATATTATCTCATATATCTTGCATTAAACTTATGTTAGGGAGTTTCTAATGCCGTCACTGACTAGTATGAATTTTGGTTTATAAGCATAAGCATGAGGTTCGTTTATTGTGTGGGTATAGGTAGAAGCAAGTTTGATGTGCCCAGTACTTTTTCAAGATGAGATGATTTGGAACTGTTACACAAATATTGTATATATAAATGTAAGCAGAACTTGGTGAAAATTGTGAAGGATTGCTTTATGTTTATCTTTACAATCACAAATTTTAGTACTAGAAAGTTTATCTCATAAGTTTCATGGCCGTAACCTAGACAATGTAAGCATAGGGATCTGAATTCAATTCTACATTTCAAAGGTAGTAATTCTGATGCTTTCTCTAGCTATACGAAGTTAGTTAGTTATACACTGTTTAGGTCTTGCCACAATTCATTAAAAAGGGCTGATTGTGCCTTTACACTTGTTTACGTTTGCGGAGATTAGCACAAGTTTGTTTAAATGCAACTAGAACTTGGATAACTTATAATTTAGAAACAGAAAACCAACATAACATCAGCAATGGCATGGAATCACATTTATGAATCCTGGGTTTATGTGACATTGAAAGACTTTGTGGGTGACAATATAATAATAAGATAAAGTTGGTGTGTTATTGATTCTTACATTTCTCCAGAGAATCAAAGATCTTATGTTTTTTATATTCATTTATGTTCCCTTTGCTATGACGCTACTTAATTATTTAACTATATTAGACAGTCTGCAAATTAGGTAACAGATCGTCACTTGTTGAAATTAAATGTTCCCTTTGCTTGTAAAGAGATTGTTGATTGGTCTTGTGTTGCTCACTTACCGTATGCAAAAGTAATGGAACTAATCAGTTTTTCGTTCATTTTCAAGCTCATACATGCGACATTCTCATTAATATCCTTCTTCCAATAGGTTTCGTTTTCTTCTTCTTAGCTTTCTGTAATTTTGTTGTATGTACATCAAGAAAGATCCATGTGTTCTGTGGATTTCTTGTTGATGATTTTTCTTGATATGGGTTACTTCTTTGACATTCTTTTGATCTTATCCCTTTTCACTTGTGCTCGTTTCTCTTTCAGATAGTGATCCCATTTTGTGAGAAGGAAGCTCCTGCCACTCAGGAATATTGATAATGGTTTGGGGAAGAGATTCTAGATACAAGTGCTGTTAGGTATTGGAGTATGCTGATTTGCCTGTATATTACAATACGATGGAAAGTGATAGGACAAACAGTTATCAGTCAGATGGGGTCAGCAATGGTCTTCAGAGAATTCGACCTTTGCATGGGTATCTTTTAAAAATCATGTAGACAACAGTTGTCATAGATTTGAAACTTTTGATTTTCCATTGCAATTATAAAAAGGTTCTATGCAATTGCTCTTATGGTATTACTTCAATACCAATATATCTTGAAACAACTGATATCGACGCCCTATTTATATATCATTGTTCCTGTTACTTCAAGTCTACATTCATAAGTTCATACAAGTGGAGACTACCAAGACCATTCTTGATGTGTGCTATCCTCTACTAACACCTTCGAGTAATGTTTGTTAATCCTTGAGCTTGATCCAATATTCCCATTGAGGTTGATCACCCTGGTTCTTTACTTTTGTTTTTCCTTCAAGTTAAAACGGAAAAACTAGATATCAGGGGATAGTATACAGCTTCAACTCAAACAGGTTGTTTGTCACCCCACTCAAACCACCGTCTAGTCATGTTTGTTTCATTATTATTTTAGGTAGCTTCTCATTTGACAAGAGAAATACCATCCTGTCTATCATTGACCCTCTGTAACAATATCATTTCAATTTCTTTAGGAGGACTAGTGGCCCTACGAGACGTTCAACAAAGGGACAATGGACGATAGAAGAGGTAAGTTCTTCATCAACAATGTATTTCCGTTAGGCGGGACATTCTTAAGCATTATGGTACTTGATAGTATGAGTCATGTCAGTTGTCACTAATATGTAGTCCTGCTGGTAAAATTTTTGATTTTTGAGGATGCTTGATTTAAGACACCTCTTTTATCTTCTTATTATAAGATGCCTTTCTTAATTTTCTTAGGCTTTGTAATATCTTGCCCATTTTTCCAAGCACTGAGAACCATTGTGTAGGAAGTGCTTGCGATATTTAGTTTTAGCGCAACAAAATGTTTCTTTGGAATGTGAAACATGACATGGTCCTTCAAAGTTGGCACAACTACAACTAAATGTTAAAACAGACTCTCTCTCTCTCTCTCTCTCTCTCTCTCTCTCCTTTTAATATTTTCCATATATTATCGGAAGCCTCGCATATATAAACTTTTCAGGTCACTCTCTTTTCCTCAATTTTTTTGCATGTCCATCTGAGAATAGCATAGGTTCTATTTTCTTCTTCTTCTTTAGCAGTATGCTTGTTCCGAGTTATTCTCGTTTCCATTTGACGATCTGGTTGGTCGAGTTTAAGTGATGCCTTTTCTTATCTTACATGTGAATCCTCTGTACTTTGATTTTCTCAAAGATACCTAACGAGATGAATTTTGGTTTCTCATTCAGGATGATATCTTGTGCAGGGCTGTTCACCGCTTTAAAGGAAAAAACTGGAAAAAAATAGGTATCATTTGAAACCGACATTTTTATTCCAACATATTCTGTCCCTCTAGTTCTTGTTCCAAAGTGTATAATAATCCCACTTTATTGTCTGATGAAAAAAAAATAGCTCATTTTCTCCTTGATTTGTACTCAACCATGACTTTCTTTCCATAATTTTGTGTGTTAGTTTAACATTGAAGTAGTGTGATGAAAGAAGTGCCTATGCTTGCATATTACTATACTCTATATTAGTTAACAATTGAAGATTTTGAAATTGAGTGTTTTTATTGAGCATCAGTTGCAATACTTTTGAACTTGTAGAAGTAATTGCAGCTCAAAACTCTTTCACAGCAAGGACAAAAAGAAAAATTTGTTTCATTTCGCTTGGGAATTGGAAATTTTGACAACATTTGTAGAACATAGGGTAACTTGTAATAGTTTGGAAATACATTATGGTTATTTGGCAATGAAAACCATCGCCTCTATATGTGCACACAAGATCACCGATTATATAACTGAAGGTAGTTCATGACGAATGTCTTTCATGCACTGATCCTTTTGTTTCTTCCATGATTGTTGAGCAGTGTTTGGAGATTCTTTCTTGTTGGAATATCATGGAAAATAAAAATCAAGTGACACAAAGAGGCTTTTTAAATAATTCATGCTAGCTATTTTCCCTTTTCCTGCACCCTCTGACTAGGGCTGATTTTCTGGATATTGGTTATCGTGCATTTTATTGTCTAGTCCAAAACAATATTTTCACAGTTTTCCCATTTGTCTTTTGCTGATTGCCAGCCAAACACTTGTAAATGATCTCAGATAATTTTTTCGTTCTGTTCTTTATTGGTTAGAGACTTGGAGCACTACTTCTGACCTCTTATCTATATTTTTCGTCATATAGATGCTCAAACTAACTTCACTGGTATTGTTCTTTCTGAAGCGGAATGTTTCAAGGACCGGACAGATGTACAGTGCTTGCACAGGTGGCAGAAAGTTTTGAATCCGGAACTCGTCAAAGGTCCTTGGTCTAAAGAGGTGAGGCATCATCATCGTTTCTAGGTTTTCTTTCAATTACTATAACGTAAATTATTCAACCATGACCAAGTCAACTACTCTTTAAACATTTGTACAGGAGGATGAAGCCATAGTAAAATTAGTGAAGAAGTATGGGCCAAAAAAGTGGTCTACCATTTCACAACATTTACCTGGACGTATTGGGAAGCAATGCCGGGAAAGGTAAGGGTGGAATTTCTCAGCTAATTTGAGAAGTATTGTAGTATTCCCTCATTTTATTTCATGGTTGGACACTCACTTCTACTGTATAAGCACTTTTGAAATGATGACAATATGTGATTTTTTTCCATCAACTTGCTCAATATTCTAACAATGTATCTATCCTTCTTGTATACAGTTTGATGTCTTTGTTAAGCATAGAATAATCTGAAAATGCTACCAAGACATTACTATGTGTTTAGTTGTGCAATTAAAATAAGTTTGCTCCCTGGCACATACATTCTCCTGGTAATGTGATTTGGAGCTTACTTCTGTTTCCTGAACTAACAAACGAGCTCAATGTGTGCTGATAAATCATTCCTACATTGTACCTCAAATTCTTTCCTTATCTATTACCTTTCATTCCATTTTGGTTGTTCTTTAATCTGGGTTAAGGGATTACTTTTTGAATTGGTCATTGCAGCTTGATGTAGGCATGTATTTAGTTAATTTAGGGTTCTTAGTTCTTCCATAGCTGAGGACAACATCTATAATGCATTGCCCCTAAACATCAAATAACATCTGTCACAGGTGGCATAATCATCTGAATCCTGATATCAACAAGCAGGCATGGACGCAAGAAGAGGAATTCGCTTTGATTCATGCCCATCAAATTTATGGGAACAAGTGGGCAGAGTTGACAAAATTCTTACCTGGGAGGTACATCAATATTTCATTTGAAGGCAACAACACATGTTCCAAAATCAAATTTGGAGCTTCCACTTATTCTACACATCCTAATATATGTCATTTTCTTCTGCTTCATTTTATCTCACAAGAATTATTCTGTTTTTCTATTTATATGCTTCATCTCCTAGAGTTAATGCTTTCAATATGTATTTGCTTGCTGTCATTGCCGAAATAGTTTGCACTTTTGATCTAATGTTAAAGTAGCCACACTAGCATTTTGAGTTCTGAAAAAACTTTATGGTCATCAGGTCGGATAATGCCATTAAAAATCATTGGAACAGTTCCGTAAAAAAGAAGTTGGACTCATACTTGGCTTCAGGCGTACTCACGCAATTCCAAGGGCTGCCTCATGTCATCCACACAAACCATTTAGTGCCTTCATCTTCTTCCACAGTGCAACAGAGCAGCAGGAATGATAGTGTCCCCATAGATGGAGCAGAAGCAGAGGACACTTCAGAGTGCAGTCAAGGCTCAACTGTTGTTGGTTATTCTCAATCTACAATTGACATGGCCAGCATGGTGATGCATGGAAGAGATGAATGCCCACTGACAGAAGATTCTAGCCATGGAAAGGATCCAAGCTTCAGTCCAATATCGCATTCTGAAAACTATTATGCGGATTCGCTAGAAGCTGCTTTTTCCATACCAGAAGTTCCTAGAGAGATAGGTGGCTTTTCCAAGTTTCTTGAACATGGGCAGCTTAATTTTGCCGACTTACCACTGGATTTGGGACAGGAATCTTCCGAATTCTGGATCAGTTCTGTAGGTGAAAAAGATAATCACGAAGTGGTAACCTTCCAATCACAAAACTCTATGGATTTAACTGCTCCTTCCATGGGGAATACTTTCTTTGAATCTGACAAACCAGAGTACGTGTCGATATCTGAAGACGAATATTGCAAGGTGATATACCCAGAGGTAGAGAATGCTGGATGTTTTGCTTCCTCTATGAATCCAAGTATTATCAGTCATATTGGATCGTGCTCTCAACCTTTCCCCGATCCTCCACTTCTTTCTCCTGAAGACGGTGCAAGGTTCTTTGGAACCCACGAAGAGGAGCTTGTAAAGCATCCAAATGGAGGCTTGATCGATACCAGTGGTTCTGTGAAATCTCTTTGCGAAGCTGAAACAGTTCAACAAGAGGATGCAATGGATACCTTGGAATTAGTTCCACTAGATGCTTCCAATTCAGGACCATCAAATAACATCCAAACGAGTGCTTCGGTGAATGAAAATGCTATTGCATCAACTGACCACCTGGAAGCAGGGAATTTATTTTATGAGCCTCCTTGTTTTCCAAGGTTGGACATTCCTTTTTTCAGATGTGACCTCATACAGTCTGGCAGTGACATGGAGCAAGAGTATAGTCCTCTTGGTATAAGACAACTGATGATGTCAACTATGAACTGTTTTACTCCCTTTAGATCATGGGAATCGCCATTTCGGAATGATAGTCCTGACAATGTGCTGAAAAGTGCTGCAAAAACTTTTACATGGACGCCGTCAATATTGAGGAAACGAAGCCGTGATTTAGTGTCACCTTTGTCACAAAAGAGAAGCGAGAAAAGGCTGGAAAGAGACATGAACGAGGAGTCATTTTCCAGCTTGGCCCTAAATTTTTCGCGATTAGATGTTATGTTTGATGAGAATGAGAACAAGAAAGCACCTCAGCTGTCTCCATCATCAAAGCAGAGAGAAAAGGCTGGAAACTTCTCTAGTAACAAAGAAAATTTGGATCATGCAGAAGTGGGGAAAGAAGAGGGCAGAGATAGCACTTTGGGCACCTTAATTCCCGAGAAAGTTTTTGATAGCAGTAATCCCGAGGAAGATATAGAACAAGGGACTGCTACTGTTGGGGCTAAAAGTAAGGGCCATGCTAATGTGGCAACCCACAATGTGAGTGAGCTGGTTGCTTCCTATATGGAGGGATTGTGCAATTTCTTCATGCTTCTCTATATCAACTAATCCTAAAATCTGAGTGTTTGATGTGCGTGTGTTGTACTTTTTTTTGGATCCTTGTGTGCATGTTACACCTGTCATGCCCAGATTGGTACTATGTTTACTGTCTTGAAACCCCTCATGGCGATTTGGTTGCTGTCAAAGCTTTGTGCAAGCATCCATTCCTTTGTCTTAGTCAAGCAATAAATTGATTCCTTTGTCTAAGTCAAGTAATAACTACAAATATATGGTCCATTTGAACCTTTCACACTTAACATGGAGATTTTCGGAATAATTGCATTGGAGGAATCTCTTTACATAAATGTTTTTGACAGGTGCAACAACATTCAGGAGTCCTGGTTGAACAGAGCATCAATGATCTGCAATTCATGTCCCCTGATCACTTTGAAATCAAGTTGGACTCCCTTGGGCCATGTAATAGAACTCTCACAAATCAGTTTTCTAGAAGGTTGGGAAATACCTCGAATCAAGTTGCTGTTTCAGAATCTGCATTGGGAGGGGATCCATGTTTGCCTTCTGTTGTTATCTCAACCACTATTTCCAGAAAGGAGGACGGAAGTCAGTTGGGGTCAGCTGTCTCTGCACAAGCTGCTCCTTCATCAAATCCCCATGTAATCATTGCTGGAAGTACTTCTGGGACAGATGCTGGTGCTGAAAATTTTAGCATGTACGCTTCTGTTACTTTTTGTTTCTCTGTTTACTATTTTTTTTCCCACCTAACTTGGTCTGTAATGACACAGTTTTTCTATTAGTGGATTATCTATCCTTTTTCATGAGCAGTTTTTATCTAGCAAGGATCATTCTGGGTTGATAAAAATTTCTTTTATTTTTTTACTTTTCATAGAAAAACATTGCATTTTTTTCTTGAATCTCCTTTCTGAGAGATCAGGAAACTTTCTTTTGGGATCTATATCTGTCTAACTGTTTATGATGTTTTTTAGGATGACATCTCAAAAGTTTTGGGTTAGGTTGTTTTTGCTTGGTGTTCTCTTCCATTTCTTACATAACAAAAAGGCACTTTCAAAACCGGCCAACGGCTATCTTTTGGGTTTAACTTTGAGGAAGGTTTTCTATTCCCAGATTTGGAGGAACTCCTTTCAAAAGAAGTATCGATTCCCCTTCGGCATGGAAATCTCCTTGGTTCTTTAACGCTTTTGAGCTAGGCCCAAGAGTTGATACAGATATAACAATTGAGGTATCTAGATCCCATGTTAATTTGCTTTTTTTTTTCCAGTTATTTGACCGATAAAATTAATCATATCTAGATCCCATGTTAATTTGTTTTTTTTTTGTTTTCCAGTTATTTGACCGATAAAATTAATCACTTCTTTTCCTCCTGTTCTTGTTTCTTTTTGCTGCAATTGGATCTCATAAAGGATATTGGTTACTTTATGAGCCCCGTGGAGAGGAGTTATGATGCCATTGGGCTAATGAAACAGTTGAGTGAGCATACTGCAGCTGCATTTGCGGATGCTCAAGAAGTTTTGGGAAGTGAAACTCCTAAAACAATTTTAAAAGCAAGGTGCTCCAGCAACCAGAAGCCAGAGAAGGATAACTGTGTTTTGAAAAGTCCACCGCAGAACCATTCCCTTTCAGCTTCAAATATCCTGGTATGATTTTGTAGTACTTTTAGATTTTCCACCCTTTGCACTGAACTTGGTTTTTAGCTCTTGTACAGCTGCATATAATTGTAGTTTCACAAGTAGTACTTGTTTCATTTCTAGAGTACTGGAAACCACAAGGGATGCTGTCATCACTTGAGTGCACAGTCCTTAAGTGATGGTAAAAACTGGCTAGCATGGATCTCCCTTGTAAAATGGTTTCCCATTGATTATTTTTCTAGCTTTTTATGGGCTAGCAAACTTCCATTGTTACTCAAAGGATGGTGAGTCATTATAGAACAGAAGGGAGGAATTTACCGCTTCTCTCCGACCTAACAAGCACAGATGGATACGGATACTTGGAGACATCAATTTTTTGCATAGCCAGGAGATGAATATGTTCTAGAACAAGGATGTCCATGGCCATTTTGAACCTGTCCCAAGTTTTAAATTTTTGACCTCCCAGCATGTCCCAATCATGTTGTTAACCTGTCCCCAGCGTATCCTGCATGTCCGTAGCGTATCAAAATAAAAGGAAGATCGTAAAAGATCTGACACATATTTGGGCATTTGTGAAGCGTGTCCGTGTCTGTATCCTAGACATGTAGGATATGGATAAATTAGGGTGCTTCTTAGCTGCAACCAACCTCGAATCCTTTGAGTCATGCTTGTTTAAAGAAAATCAATTTGTTAATGCAAATTGAGTTGTGCTTAAAGAAACAAAGAGAGGTGCCTCATGTTTTAGATTAAATCTATTGCCTTTTCATACCCATCCATTCAACCTGAACCTATGCTGATTTTTTGTACTCAAGTATCCATTTTGAAGACGGATTTGCTGGGTCTGTGCTTTTTGTGTGACTGGATAGTGCAAAAACTTGCATTTGTTGATGGCACAATGTGTTGGATCGTTGCCACTTGAGAGATACATTTTTTTGCTCAGTTATCATGAGAAGATTGTTCAAATCCAACTGGAGGGGTATCTTTATTGGACTCGTTAAATACTGTTATCCTGTCACCCACTCTTACTGTGATTTTTCTTGTTGAACTTCTGCAGACAGAAGGGCGCGTACTTGATTTCAGTGAATGTGAAACACCAGGGAAAGGAAAAGAAAGTGTGAAATTTTCAAATGTCATGGGTTCCTCAAGTCCATCTTCCATTCTGTTGAAGGGTTTCAGGTAGCAGATTCTTGCAGCTAGTCTCAAAGTTAAAATCTATTTCAAACTTCAAAGTTTAATTACATATGTTTGTATCTTGCCTTTCTCTCCATATTTTGTCCTTCCCCTCTACGATTTGTTAGAGTTTCTGATTTTCCATTAGAGAATACTGATTTCTTTCACTTGTTCTTACCCGCGATCTATCCTTCGTTCACTAAAAATGATGAAGAGTAATTTCTAGTTACAATTTTGTTGTTCTTGAAAAGCTGGCAGCCCAGTAAATGTGTTCTTTGAAATAGCAATGTTGTTTCTAAGAAACCGGATCCTGGTATCGTATCTAGGGCTTGTTTGAGATCAAGTCAAATATTAAGAAGCTGACCTCGAACACATTTTGAAAACTTGTTGACCCCTGTTTGAAATAGACTCGAATGACACACCTTGGGAAATATGTACAAGAACCCAAGTGTAATTTTGATCGTTTGCAACCCTAATGTATCTACTCTATTACTGGGCTCAATCTCGGCTCAATCTCCAAAAGATCAAAAACCTTTTCCACTTGGGCGAGAATTTTTTAGTCAGCTTTGATATCTTCTAAGTTGGCGGAAGGACTTTGTAAAAATTCCCTCCACATAATACTTCAAAATCTCTTCCCGCCATCCTCGGGCACCGATTACAGGTGAATTGTAATCTGCCAAAAATGAGTGCCTGATATCGATTGGATCCGCAACGTTACTTTCAAGAGTAAGCTCTCCTCCTACAGCCCAAAGAATAGCAGCAAGAACAAGAATTTTGATCTGAAAATTGTAGTAACTGATATTAGTTCATCTACAATTGGAAAGCATAATAGAACTTCTTCAATGGCCCTATATTTCCATGACAATCATTTCATTTGTAGACATGTATTTTGGAACTAATAGGGCTCGTTTGGATGGGGGATATGGCGCCGGGATGTGTTTGGGCCCGGATTACACATTCTGTGCCCACCAATGACCCAAGGTTTGGCACAAAAATGGGTACCCGGACTAATTAAGAGACCCGCGCCCCTCTTAAATTTGTATAGGTTGGAGGTTGGACCCTGTAGGATAATGATACGGGTACAGAAAAAATGGGACCGAAAATGTACCGATTGCGTTCGGGGACCCACTTTTGTGTCCCACACGAGTGATCCGAACCGTTCATTGTTCTTAAAACATTTTTCCAAGGGGCCCCACAAAATTTCAGCTCAATCGGACGGTTGGAAGTGCTCGAACCAAAGTCTCACCGTTTGAATCAAAAAAAAAAAATTAAGAAAACGGTTTTCCAAAACTGTATTAAATTTTTTTGAAAAACTGTATTTTTTAAGAAAACAGTTTTCCAAAACTGTATTAATTTTTTTTTTTGCTATTTTCAAATTTAGTTTTTTTCTAGTTTGAAATGTGGCAAGTTTTGGCTAACTAATTTTTATTATGTCATTGTGGACATCTACATTGTTAACCACTTACTAAATAAATAAGCAAAAAGTGATTTGGCAACTTTTGGTTAATCAATTTTGATTATACCATTGGGGGAGGCACTTCTAGTAAGGGCTGAGGGCTCCCTTATATAGGCTACGTGTGGAATTGTTCGTTCGGGGTCAAATTTCAACGATTCAAACTGTTAGATGTGTTTAAAACTTGTTTTTAAGGTTCAACGCGAGGATTTGTCAACAAAAAAAAAAAAAAGGAAACTGCTCGGATCAAGCCCTTTCGGGTATTTTTTTTTTTTTTTGACGAATCCTCGCATTAAACTTATTTTAAACCCATTTAACAGTTTTTTTTTTGAACACCAACCCATTTAACAGTTTGGATCGTCGAAATTCGATCACAAACAAAAAATTCCGCACTGTAGAGTTTAAGGGAATCCTTATGAAAACGTAAATGTTGCATGCTTGTAAACAATTATTCATTTGGAGTGATGATGAGAGGGAGGAATACCTGAGCCACTAAAACCAGAACTGCAATCAAGCGACAAATGACTATATGGAAGAGAAGAAAACGCTTGAATGCTTTATGGTAATCATCAATGTTCCTGCTAATTTGCTATATTACATCACAAAACAAAACCAAGGACAAAGTAAGATCCAGACAGTTTATGAAAGAAACCTTGTTTACTGTCCGCGTACGAGAAGACTTACCGAGTCCCAATCAATCCTGAATAAAATTGCTACAATGACCCCAGCTTGGATTAGAAGTAAACAGAAGATGCAGACAATGTACTTCAAATCTTGTTAAGGAACGATTCAATGATCAAATACTAAATCGCGATTCATTAAACGCCAAGGGAAAAAAAAACCAAGACAAAAAGCATAGACTCCATTTGATTGAAATGGAAATCATGTCTAGAACTATAGGAAAATAAGTGCTTCGCTTCATGGAGGTAGAACATTGAGGATTCGGGGGCCTGTGGTGAGTAAGCTCACTATACCTGTGCTGCTGTGCAGTGAGCAATCACGGCCATCGGTTCCGAACATTATACGTAGCTTCTGCCCATTGCTATAACATTGGAGTTGTGCTAGGAAATATAGGTCCAGTTAATATCTCAGTAGACACCAGTGAATCCCTGAGGAGTTGGTGCATGTTTGGATATTGATTTGTGGAGGGATTTATGCAGGAGGCAAAGTGTAAGGGTAAGGGAGCATTTGGAACTTGAAGAAAGGAGAAGAAAGAAGATTTAGATCAGAAAGTGGAAGCTATTTTTATCATTCACTTGATTTCCCTTCATTTAGTATCTTTTCCCCCTTCTCCACCAAAAAAAAAAAAAAAAAAGTTTTACTATTTTCCTCCCAAATAACTTCCACGCAAGTTGTATCTTTTCTTCCTTTCTCCATCTTTCCTCAAGTTCCAAACACGCTCTAAGAATGGTATCCGTATCATGTATTTGTGAGAGGATTTTCCCTAAGTTTCTCTATCTCCCATCGTCTCCTCGTACTCCATGGTCGTCACGTAAGGATAAAAATATACTCCTAATCAAGTGAAGCTGCTAAATAAGTCTGATTAATTGAGCCGGCCAGATACAGCCTTAAAAGGTTTTTGTGAACTCTTTTTGGGGAAGAATTGCAAATGAGAAATGAAAGTAGGTTAGTGTATAAGCTATATATCTGGAAAGGATACAACACCAAGAATAGATTTGCTGATACAGTTTGCAACCATATGGCCAGAAAGGGTGATCAAGCACACAACAATCCCAACACCTAAACATACGTTGATGAACCTGTGGAATTTTAGGAGCAAAAAAAAGCAATTTCAATAGAATGTCAAAAGCAGTATGCAACCATAGTGACTCACCCAATTGCTAATGAAGTAAAAGTCTATGTATCGAGAAAATATATCAAGATTTTTCGCTAAAAGTGATATATAGAATGTAGATTTGAACTTATTGAGTAGCGAGCCACACCTACATAAAACCTGGCATTGATCGTATCGAATAGCAAAATGTCGGGCAAATTGTGTGCGTGTGTATGTGCGCAAGAGAGAGAGAGAGAGAGAGAGAGAGAGGGTAGGTTACCAAGGTCTAGGAAGAAGAGAAGGAGAAGGAAGCTGAGAAACACCATCAATCCACTTCTTGAGGAGCCAAAGGGAATAAATAATGATCACCAACCCAAATATATTGACAACCACATTCACTACCCTCAACGAATTGTACAAACAATACCTGCCGCAGCACCTTCTCATTCTTTTTTAACCAGGATTTCTCCTATCCAATCACCTGTCCTCTACATTCACAACCAATTGCACATATGTGCGTATCCGTGTCTGTTTGTGTGTGTGTGTGTGTGTGTGTGTGTGAGAGAGAGAGAGAGAGAGAGAGAGAGCATACAAAGGTCTAAGTAGCTCATGTACTCACTCCAGTAAGCAATTCAGTACTGGTGGAAGAAGTGTTGAGAGAGGGGAGGGGGTTATAATTCCTTTGAAAGTTAGATATAACTTGGGAAGCCCACGTTGACATGCACAGCTATCTAACATTCAATTGCTACCTAACTTTGCAAGAAGTACGAAACAATGAACATTTTACTCATTTTTGCGGCGCGGATATGATTGAATCGAAGTATTGGAAGTATCTTTACATATCAACGTGTGTCGATGAAACACCTTTTTTTCATGTCAATCATTTCCTCCCATCTAATAATTGAGTGTAATCCAAAGCACCTGAGTTATCCAAAAAAAAATGATGTAAAGTTAATTCTAGTTTAATCTTCATGACAGCAACAATTCCCAACCTTCAAACTTCCATGCCATGTCTCTGTGATTAAGTGCTTTACTTTCTAAAGACAAGGCACAAATATCGTAAATTTTACTCCCTCCGTCCCATTTTTGTAGTCCCTTGTCCCGTTTTGGAATGTCTTAAAATTGTATAACAATTTTACATTTCCGAAGGTTGCACTCATTAACATTTAAAATTAAATTTATAAATGAGAATTAAACGACAATAATAATTATTCAGACCAAATTTTTTATGAAAAGTGCATTAAATGCACAATCTCTTGAAAAGTTGAAAATCTAAAAAATGACCAAAAAAATGGAATAGAGGAATATCGGCCTCAAACTTTTGACAAGAGGAACTACAAGTAAAGTTCACTCAGGGTACCGGTCACTAACTCCCAAACTTAAAAAAGAATACCCAACACTGAGCCTTGCAAAATACTCTCATACGGGTTCAAGCGTATGAAAAATCGCTTGTGCTAAAATAACATACTTGATACTACCAAGTTACTAACCCGTTACCATATGAAACCTAAGCCACAACAAAAATAAATGGTCAAGGCAATGAAAGAAAAGCCATCATAGCATGCGGCTACAAGATACACTAACAAGCTGATGAATTCTATCCTTGTTTGGCCAGAACTTTCAAAGGAAAAATCTTTCCCCAAATACAACATTGCAATAACTTGAGGAAAAAAAGGCCCAAAATGTGACACTGCCGGGGTAGGGAAAAATCTGCTCCAATCGTAATAAAACTCAAAGCAGGCCCAATTAGTCTAGCTTAATCCTGTCCATGTCGCTCATCACACCTTCGAGCTGCACAGAAACATCAACCACAGTTACAGGCGGATCCACACATTTGTGAACATGGAAAGAAGAAAGTTAAATTTACAAGTAGGGAGAGAGGAAGTACCTTAACGATCTGCCGCAAAAAGTAATCCCCGTATTGCTTCACTGGTTTTGATTCAACCACATGAATCATGTCCTACATTAAAAGAAACAGGGTCAGTCAGATTCACAGATCACAAAATCCAGGGGCCTTGTTTGGTTGTCTTCAAAATCAGTTCCATAAAACATTTTTCACATTTGAAAACAACAACAATTATCGTTGTCATGGCTAATTCATTTTCCACGGAACTGATTTTTGAGAATTGAAAACTGTCTTCATATTTTTCTGGAAGATTAGTTATTTTCCATACACTCCAAAACGCAAGTTTCGAAGACCATAAACAGAACAAGTTTATGTGGACTACAAACTGATTTGAAAACAGCAATCAGCCAGATCTGAATAATTTCCAATCACCTAATTTCATGTCCGTAGAATTTCTTGCAACTAAACTTGCATAAACTAGCATCCTCCTTATTCTACGTTGTCAGAGACTCAGAGTTACATGGCAAACCTAATATTTCAGATCTCAAGTAGGTGGGAGTCTTTTGCAGGCAAGGGGGACCAATTTATGCAACCATAAGAATTGGCTATCCAAAGTCGTCTCCCACTGAAATTTCACTTCTTTAGTTCAAAATTTTAAGACTGGCTTCAAACCCCAAATTTGTTCTCTCTACTATGGATTACATATAGGCATTTTTGGACCATCATACCAACTCAAAATCACAAACAGGCTCTATGAGAATATGGCTATAAATATTTACCCAAAAAATGTAAATATATATGGCTATAAATACGAAACTGAAGAACTAAAGACATACATCATCAATGTAGAAATCAAAGTCAGCATTGGAAATGATCTTTCCATCAGAATCAACGGAATGAGTCTTGTGCTTGTATGTCATCAAAATTGTCCTGCAAGGCAATTACCCAGCAAAGAGATTAGAGGTCACACTAGACAATACATTCTCGAGCTGCAAGCAAATTAATAAGGCTGGATATATTTTCACCTCAAAGTGGGTTCATCAACTTCCATGTAAGTTGCAAGCTTCCCAAAGGAGATCGTCGAATACACTTTCAAGAAGGTCCGGACACCTGACAACAACTGCTGCTGTTTGACTTCATATAAGAACAGCTTCAACTGAAGTCTGTAAGCATCCTGCAACAAATAAACAGTAATTCAGATGCTTATCCTGGTGAGGATGGGGATGGGTGAGTGGGGTGCGCGCACGCGAGAGAGAGAGAGATCAAAATGACACATAAAAATTACAAAAAAGCAAACAAATACTCGAAAGTAACATGTTGGGACGAAGATCTGCAAGCGTTATAAGAAGAAAGGTACTCCCTCTGTCCCATTTTAAATGTCCACCTTTCTATTTTGGGATGTCCCAAAATAAGTGCCCACTTTCTATAAATAACCATCAAAACATACCAAACTTTCAATTTTACCCCTAAAAAGTACTCTTTCATTCCTAATTGATTTGACAGTTTTTGATATTCATATCATTTTTAAATTGACAATATCATTCAACATATAATATTTTTCATGATTTTGAAAATTTTGTATAATATATTAATTGAAATCTATCAAACAAGATCTATATTACATATTTTTTGATATCCATATTGAAGGATATAAGCAATTTAAATACATTTAATTGACATCACAGTTTTTAAGGTTACTTTTGGAAATTTAGAGGACAAATTTTAATTTCTTAAAAAGCTCGATTTTCCGTAGAGGACACTTAAATTGGGACGGAGGGAGTAATATGCAAGCATACTGAATACTCAAATATAACGTACTCAAAGAAGAAAGGTACTGATATACGCAAAGACTTCTAGGGATAACTTGATTTCTTTTGCTCCATTTGGATAGGGATAACTTGATCTCTTTTGTTCCATTTAGAGGAAAAATCCCTCAGTTGCTTGCACTGCTACAAACTTAGAAGGTAGTGGTTTCCACCAGACACAGGAAATCTGAAAATCATCATTGACATACTACTTCCCTCGCTTATAACTGAATCCTCATGGTTGGTCACGTTAAGCCCAAGCTAGGTGGTACTATGTAATTTAAAGTAACCACAGTTGCACGGATTTCACTCTTACAAGAAGGTTCACAACAAAATTACTAAAGCTGCAAGGAAAATTTTCTAATGTTAAAGTTATACTCTTACTTAATGACCAACCATAGCATATCTAAGAATAACATACATGCAGTTGTCAAAAAATCGTACACAAGTGTTGTATCAACTACACTACTCTGGCCAATGTCACACTCCTGTCAGCCATAGGTAATAAGAAACTACCTGATTGTAATTAACAAGAGGCTCCTCATAACTTGGAGCAGAGGGAGTAATGAATTTAGGACATGCATATGAGAAGAGCTCATCATAGAGGGCAAATGCCTCGTCATCATATCTCTGCATTCTCAACATCTTCTCGCCATACTTCTCCCGTAATTGGGAGTTCACAGCCTCATCAACAAGCTTCACTTGGGGGCATAGTGAGAGACTAATAGCCAGCAAGGCATACATTTGCTCATTCTTCTTAAGTATCTGTTCGTATTGCGGAGATTTCTGGTGATACTGCTTAGTCTTGTAAATGTACAAAAGGATCTTATTAAATTCTCGTATAGCCTCTACATACCTGTACACATGCAAATATTTGTTTTTCAGCTAACAAAACAGTTAATGCAAATTCAAATTCAACTAGATACTGGAGCAAGAGTGAAAGCAAGAACAGCAGGTGTGTTTGAACACATGCCAAAGAGCTTCAGCTGTGTAACATGGGTTCATTGATCTGCAGGTCTGTTCATTCTAACTGTTATATAAAATATTACCAGGAATAGCTAACATGTACTTGGAGCATCTTGCACAGGCATGCAGCATCTAAATGATAAAAAATGCTTGATTTGTAATTTCAACTTCCTTTTTTATTATTACTCAGAAACGAACACCCAAGATATTACAAATGCTGATCCACAGGAATTTACCTCCGCATCATAAGATTGGCGAACCCATAGTGATATATAGTCGTAATGTGGCAGCCAATTACACTGGTGAAGACGCCTTGTTGAGTAATATCAATGGGAAGCAAACACTTTAGACCAGTATGGTAATCACCCAAAAGACAGTGGACTCGTAGCAAGCCCACCATGCTGAAATAACCCAAAACCTTCAAGACGTTGCTGCCACCATTGTAATCATATCCATCAGTAGCAGTGAACTGTTCCAGGCCTTCCTTCTCCTGCTCTAGGATTTGAATGATCATTGATTTCTCAACAAGTGCTTGCAAGTAGTTGAGCACACCATACACATTCCAAGCCTGTAAAGGAGGAAAAACAGATGTTCGTCACTGTTATTCGACATCCTGCAATTAAAGCTAAGGTAGAATTGTGTAGTAGAAAATGGATACAAGGATATACAAGTATTAGATGACAGCAAATATTACCAAAAGGCTCTTCCAGCAATAATAACCTCTCAAATTTATAATAATCTAACGTGCCTATCAACTTGGCAAAAAACGAGTTCACTCCGCCACAACTTCTCTACCATGAAAACCTAGCATCTCAAAAAAAAAAAATCGCCAACAGCTCTCTCCATGGGAAAAAAAGCATGGATACACCCACTTGTCTCCACTCTAACCAATAAATCAAGCATATATGCAAGACATACCAAACAAACATGCATACATACGTGACATTATTAGATTAAGGCATATTCCCAAATGGGTTTGCACCTAGTCCCTAGTAAGCATATGTTCAGGTTCAGGTAAACCTTCTCTCTTCACGGTTATTTTCCCACTAGTTACTATCCTTGAAAATTCCAACACAGGAGGAAAAGGAAAGGAATACCGAATACATAAAGAAGGACGTAGTAAGATTTTACATTTCACCAATTTTCTTCTGGTAGACAAAATTTGAGATGGGGAAAACACTCAAAAGAAGATATCAATGTGACGATACCTGATCAAACTGCTTCAAAAGGGCAATCTCCTGTTCAGTCTTGCTCTTCATCTTAGCGCGATATTGACAAAATGACTGAAATTGGTACACAAACTCATCCACCATGTCCCACAACCACTGGTTCGGCAATTGCATGTTCACTACTCCATGCAACACTACCTAAACACATTTGCACAACAAAAAATCAACAAAAAACCAAATCCAGATACATTTAAGCTGGGAGGGAAACCCAGGATTCTAAATTAAGGGGGCTAAAGTTAAGAAATCAGCATAGAAATTAGTATAAAAATTCTAACCATTCATTAAACTTGCATAGTCACATCTTCCTGACCCCAAAAGCCAAGAACAAGCATATCATCCAATCTTCCTTATTACATGTGGAATTATTACAATTGAGCACGAATGGTCAATGTAAACATCAAACCAAAAGTGATGGTCAATGTTAAACAGTCAAACACTTCAATATTCAAAAAATCTCAAAAAGTATTCAGGGAAACCAACGTGGTATCCTAAACACCCAAAAGACAAAATGACTTTCTCATATACAATTTTCACACTTCTACGCTATCTTGAATACAACAATGGGGTTCAAATTCCCTAAACTTGGAGGTGTGAGGCCTTATTTTTCAATACGTTATCTAACAATAGTACATGAGAGGCTTTTATGAAAGGTTATAAGCAGGATCGGCCCCTACCCGTATTACCCATCACTACATATATGCACAACTGCACATATAGAAATCGATGTGCCTACGGATCCCCATTATCCTATATATGTGAGAGAGACCAAGAAAGTGATTCCATCCTCCCACTGGTAGTCTACTAGCCGTAGATTCTCAAATGAGCTTACGACAAAAACTATGGGCTATTTGATTCCTATTAATCAGATAGATTCCCATTCACAAAAACAAGACTACTAAGCATCTCCAATCTTTACCCTTTATTCTACCAAAACTCAAATTTTCCGATAGCATACCCTTTTACCTACTAGTTTTACCCTTTTTCGTACCCAGATAAGGGGAGACCCAAATCCAAACCCTTTTTCTCAACTCCTTTTTTCACTTTCTTACCATTCAAAAATGGGCCATTTGCCCCATATTTTGGAGGGAGAACATCAAAAACACTATATTTGGGTAAAACTAAGAATAAGCATTGGAGAAGAGAACCACAGTTCGGTGAAGAAGAGCTGATTGACGAAGGTGAAGGGTTCCACGAGGTATGAGCACCTAGCAGCTTCAATTGAGGGGTTAGGTTTTTCGGGCACGGCGAGGTAGGCATACGGGTGGAGTAAATATACTCTGATAGATCTGTCGCCGGAGCTGCTGAGCTTCGCCGGAGATGATCCCCTCCTCTCTCTTATTTACATGTATGCCAATGGAAAGTTTGGGTCAAAATTGGGGTTTGCCATTGGAGATACTACCACCCAAACTGAGTTTTTACTCAAAATTTGACTCAAATTAGGAAGAAAAAAAGGGTAAGGACCGGAGCTGCTCAAGGCACAAAACATAACCGCACAATATAAATCACAAGTGAATGGTGTAAAAAAAAAAGGTCGTACCTGAAAAAGGCTGCAGTAATTGTCCCAAGAATCGATCCGCTGGGTGAGCGTAGGCGTCAATCGGGCATAGAGGTGGCGGAACCACATCTCGCGATAGAGCAAGCAGAAGACGTGGTCGTTGTCGACCAAGGGAGAGACGGCGTCGACGGAAGGCCATGGGGAGTCCTTGAACATACGCTCGCTTAAGGTTTGGAAGGAGGTCTCATACATCTGGTGGATCTCGTACACGTTCTTCTCCCTGATGTGACGGTACAGGTGCACCACAAACGATTTCACCGAGTCTGGAACGAAGTTCGGGTCGTAGCCGAGGGAGTCTGGTTGCTGTTGGGAGGGGACCGCGGAGGAGTCATCGTAGTCGTATGAGGCCGCCATTTTTTGGTTTCTCTCTTGCTTGACAGTGCAGAGATAGAGAAAGAGGCTAGGGTTTATGGACAGAACAGTCGGGGAGAGAGAGAGAATGTGTGTGAGTGGGGTTCGTCCGTGTTTTAATCAAAGGGTCGAGTCGATAGACCAATTTTTCGGGTGGGTTTGCGAACCTTGGACTGAGAATTCACCGAGCCCTTTCACAAAGTGTTCGAGGCTTTGGCTCTATCTCATATTTGTTGTCTATTTTTGCTATTCACTATACTTCAAAAGATTAATTATATTTTTTAATGTATAATGGTATTTGTTGTCTATTTTTTCTATTCACTATACTTCAAAAGATTAATTATATTTTTTAATGTATAATGGTATTTGTTGTCTATTTTTGCTATTCACTATACTTCAAAAGATTAATTATATTTTTTAATGTATAATGGTATTTGTTGTCTATTTTTGCTATTCACTATACTTCAAAAGATTAATTATATTTTTTAATGTATAATGGTATTTGTTGTCTATTTTTGCTATTCACTATACTTCAAAAGATTAATTATATTTTTTAATGTATAATGGTATTTGTTGTCTATTTTTGCTATTCACTATACTTCAAAAGATTAATTATATTTTTTAATGTATAATGGTATTTGTTGTCTATTTTTGCTATTCACTATACTTCAAAAGATTAATTATATTTTTTAATGTATAATGGTATTTGTTGTCTATTTTTGCTATTCACTATACTTCAAAAGATTAATTATATTTTTTAATGTATAATGGTATGTATATTTAATATAGATCTCGTTTGATAGTTCTGTTTTCGATAAATAATATTAAACAAAGGTTTCAAAATTGTAAAAGACATTATAGATTGAAAGATATAAGCAATTGTAAAATGACACGCAATTCGTAACTAGACTAGAAATTCGAGACAGAGAGAGTAGTATCTTTTATAGTGGGATAAAGCTTGAATTTGATAATAATTTAGGTGATTCAATGCTTGTATTAGGCTAAGTTTTTGTTACGGTATTTTCGGTAATTTTAGACTAAGTTATCAAATCAAAAGTTATTCTCTTCACATACATTAATTGATTTGACAAATTGTGGTCCAAAAATACCTAAAATTCCGTAGTGGTAATTTGTGTACTAATAGTGTGTCAATCTTGAGGTATGCTAAGGTTGGCCATGTAGACATAATGTGCGTCCCAACTTTATAAATTCAAATTTGAAGCCAAAGAATTAAATGTCCACTTTTTTCTTACTGAAAACTAAACTAATAGGAATTTGTTGTAAAGAGTTTTAGAATTTATTATGAAACTATAACACACTCTTAACTAAACCCACTAGAGACCCATTCATATAGTAAGTTTTATAAAAATGAAAATTGAAATTGAAATTGAAAGCTGAAAAATTAAGTGCTGGGAATTGGATGCTAAACTTTTTTTTAAGTTATATGTTTGGTGAAAACATTACAAACTGAATTACAAAATTTATATTTCTGATACAAAGATAAGAATTTTGCTTATGTTAATATTGTTCTCTCTTGTCAAAAGTGAGTGGTTTAAGTTGTAATTAGTAAGATTTGAACACAGCCAAACGCATAAGAGTATATGGGATGTCAATCACTGAGCTACCACTCTACCGATCCAAAGTCAAACATGAAATGCTGATACATTAAAGTAGTCACAGCAACGGAACCACCAGAGGCCAGCCTGTGTTAAACTTTTAAATGACACCACAATTCACCACCACCACCACCACAGATGAAAGAAAAGAAAAAACACCGCAACTATATACCATTTGAAAGATGATTCTGCACTCTATTTTTAGCAACGACAACTTCGAGTTTAATTTAGCAGTTACAATAAGCAAGCTTTTCAAAACTTATACAGAATGAACCAGAAGGATAACTTTCTACAGTACAAAGTATGGACAGTATCGAGGAGATACACAACAACCACTCATCGTAAAATATATACAAGCCGGGTCACTAGCATTGCTTCGTGTAATTAACCAGTTATGTCTTGTAAAATTGGCGCCTTCAGCGTTCCAAGACTGAATTCCAAAATGCCGTAAAAAAATCCAAAAAATCAGCTGAAAGATGCGATCACGCTCTTTGCCTGTTTGGGTTTGTTCTGATTGGATTAGGCACTTCTTAATAGTTGTCAGTTTGTTCATCCTCCTCATCGGAGGACAAATACGAGGACCCCATCCATGACTTGAAACCTTCGCTAACACGCCTCTCCACCTCCGGTGTGACTTCCACTGGATTTGCTTCCAACATTTCTAACCCTACGTTCCGACCCGCAAAATTGCTTTCGTCAAGAACTGAAGCAGCTTTCCTTCTCATGAAGAAGGCAGCTCCCCCGTGGAGAATGACCAAACCCCATGAGGCAATCTCATAGCACCAAAACAAAGGCCAGGAGCAGCTGCTACCCAGTGTGAGGAGTGTTGAACCAAGAAATAGTGCCAGAAGACCAAAAATGACAGCGAAGACAACGTTTAGAATGGATAAACAGCGTACTCCGCCTGTAATACAGGTTCGTGGAAATCAATGAGTAGCCAATCGGGTCTGCAAATTCGATATAACCCAATGAACCAAATGGACCAGGCAAGTGACTCGAGCATGTATTATCCTGGAACTTGGCATTTATAATCCCAACTAAATCTTCTATGGTAGAATCCCATATCATATTTGGAGTGCTTGCTAATATACGCAAGATTCCTCTCTTTTTTTTTCTTTTTTTTTTTTTCAATATAAGTAGCAGCCCCCATAACAGTGACGACAGATGGAGTATTGAATCATACGTAGAGGGAATTGGACCGGGCATAGTGGACGTGAATTTCTTAAATTATTTTTTGTGCCAGAGCATGCAAAGCGGTCATGGTCGTCAAGTATTGGCCGTGAAGCAAGAAAAAAAATCAGATACGAACCGATATGTATTGGAATACGCATGCGAATTTTTGGTATCACAGGTATATCCAAGTGTAACAGTGTAAAAGGCCAAAAAACCAATACGCATTGACGGATACACTACACCGCAGCCGTCAGTAAAACCTTGGGCTTTTTTCGTTACAAAAATTAATAGCATAAAGTAAATTCAATGGCAGTACTGATCCTAAGGTTTTGCTTTTCTTGCATGTGTCCACAATTCAAGGCCAAGGAAGACATGAGTTTAAGGTGGTAACAAAGTCCATGAATACCTTAAACATAAACAAAGGCATGGCTTTTTAGACACAATTGGGGAAAAAAACAAATCTATGTAGCTGACACATGAAATAGGACAAAGGCTTATAAAGTGGACAAGTAAATCAGCTAGTACTCTTAAGAATGTAGTAAAACCCAATGTGATAGTGATGAAGACCAAGAAGGTAAGGGCCAAAAATAACAAACCACTAACATATGGCTAGATTTATTGTGGAAAGAAAACAGTAAATACATTTGATAGCTGCAAATAACCATGAAGAACAAGGATTCCTCCGAAAGACACCAAAACAGCAGTGACACTAAATCAACTGATAGGAAATCATTAGAAGAATTTGCAGAACATACCCCTTTTTGAGGCACAATAGTTATTCTCAACAACAGTCAAGCACCAATGTCTTGTTGGAGCAGTGTAAGCAACAATTATCCCTAGGGCAAAGTGAAAAAGAAAAACCCATCAAAATTTAAGTCAAAAGCATAAACAAAGCAAAAACACCACGATGATTATGCAATATCAGGCAATTAATATCCAAGAGACACACATCCGACATATTAAAGGGATTTAAAGAATGAAGTGCCCTTCCAGCTAACACAATTTACAACACATCTTTTAGTAGCCTTTATGTGAATCTCATTCCCAATGGAGAATGGCCGATCCAGCCCACGCTTCTCGCTATTTGGAATCGTGGCAGCCATGAGCTTGTCAAAGAAATTCACAATGTATTGCCATTTCTAGAAGATCCTAAGTCCCATGACTCCCATTCCCACCATCTTCATTTGGTTTCTCAAGATTTATAAGCCCCCCAAAAAACATTTTAGATTTTATGCATTCCGTACTTGCAAACAGAATTAATATAATACTCTTCAGGTCTGCTGCTAAAGAAGCAAAGCTAAACAACACCAACAAGACGCTGCGAGGTCCTTTTTGGTAAACAAAAAATCATATTCGTACCACGAGTAAAAATAAAATCCACCACCCAACCCGGGAAAAAAGAAAAAAGAAAAAACCACAAACTGGCAAAAGAGACGGGAAAGAAATGAAAAATAAACATTAGAGATGATTGACCTAGTCCACGATACATGATATGGGCTTAATCCCAACATAGAAGCGATCAAGTTTCTAGCTAAAATAAGGCTCAGCGATGCTAGTTCTATTTATCAAGCATATCTTGACATAAAAGTGCACACCTCAAAACCAAATAAAGAAGAAAACTCAGGATAATATAGGGCCAAAACACATAAAACCCGATCATCCAATTGTAAACATATTTGTCGTAGACCAATCCCTAGTTGCCCATTGCATGTTTAAGATTGCAATTAATACTCGCTAACCAAATGCTCTCCTCATGCCCAAAAATGTCGGGCTACAGCCCACAACCATTACATATTAGTAAGGTGTATGTGAGACACACCGAGGAAAAGATGACAGAGTTTGCTCTCAGATGGCAATAAATTTTCAAGCATGCGAGCAGCATAGCATTCATTACTCAACCCTGTATGTATCTGCTCTTGTAACTTGTATGATGGGTTTCTGGGTTTGTTAGGAATTACGGAAGGAAAGAGAACGGGAGAAAATTACGGAATTTTCTCCTGTTTGTTGATTCCTAATGATGAAAGAGAGAGAAAACATCACCAAAAACATGTAGAAATTACATTTCCTTTCTTACCTTTCTTTTGTTACCCTTCTTTTCTTTTCTCTTACGATTCCCTTCAATTTTCCTCCCACTTGTGTTAAACCAAACAAAGGAGAAAAAACAATTTCCTTGCATTATACTCTTATTTCCCCTCCCTTATTTTTAATTACCTGTCCTTTGTTAACTCTTCTTTCCTTTTCTTTTCTCTCTTATTTTACAATTGCAGCATGAATCTCACTAAATACTAACACCAACAAACTAAAAAACATCCAAGCTTTTTGAGCAATTCCTCCAATCCAGACACATCTCAATGAGAGAAATTTTGTTCACCCTCATTTTTTGTGAGGCAACTTATGATGCACACGTCTCATCTATATGAATCTCAAAACCGTTTCTTTGTCAGTTGGTTTTTAGGAAACCAACCAAAGTTTCAGCTCAATCGGATATCGGTAAGTTTGTAATAAAGAATATCCAATTTTGCTTCATCTCATAATTGAATATTTTGATGAAGTACTTACCAATATTCTGGATTGAGCTGAGTTTTTGCATGTTCTCCTCACAAACCAATTTCTAAAAACAAGAATAGTGTTGATCATCAAAACAAGAACCGCAACATACCTCACCAAATGTGGATTTTGAGAGGGTGAACATAATTGCTCTCCATGACCATTTAGTCTGATAAAAGCTACAGTACCTCTCTCATTTCCAATCGTAACAATTCTTTTCAATGGCAATCAGCATAAAATAAAAACTCCATAAACGAAAGAAAGGCTTACAATATTATCCAACCTGCAACAAGATATAGCACCGAGACCGAGAAAATCAAAGCGGAAGGAACGAACACTACCATCCAGTAATAATCCACGGTTTCTTGATCCGTAAGATAAAACGCCCTCGGAAAAAGATCCGAATCCCTGCTGCCCCCTCCCTCGGAGGAACTGACGTTGATCGACAGCGGCTGGAGCCGGGACAGATCGGAGCAAAGCGGCCGCCTCAACACGTCGCGTGGGAACACAATGCTCAAGCTGATCCAAGTGGAGACGAGAATTGCGAGTGAGACGAAGGATAGAGTACAAAGCGAGAGGGGCTTCTGGAGGCGGATCCAAGCCCTGTCCTCTTCCCGTAGGGTTTCGTACTCGTGCTTGGGCATGAACGCCTGTCGAAGGGCGTCGCCGAGTATGGTCGCCATAGGGTTTCTAATTGTTCCTGTTTGGAATGTCGGATTGGATTGAGGAATTGGGAACTGTGGTGGGTCGGGGGAGGGAGATGAGGATTGAGAGAATGAATGTGAGCCTGTGAGGTGATCTTCTAGGGTTTTGAAATTTCTTCTGAGACTGAATGTGCCTGGTAATGGTGGTGGATTTGATGTGTTTTGTTTTGTTGGGAAATAAAGAGTAGTTGCTTGTATGATACAGTACTTACAAAAAAGATAAGTAGGTTTCTGTTATTATTGTTATTGTTTCTCCAATTTGCTCTTAATTTGAATATCCGGATCGATTTGCACGCGCTCAACTAATTCCAAGGTAATGACCGCATTTGTGGTAATGACCGCATCTGTGGCCTCAAAAAATTGTTGCTAAGGAGAATCGAACCTGAAATCTTAAATAGGAACAAATCTCTAAGTTCCGAGACAAGACTACTTTGTAAATCCGTTCAGTTCTCATAAAGTGGCAATTATGGAGTAACAATGTTGTAATGGACTAGACCCTTAAGAATGTCCTCCCAAACTTTACTCCCAAGTTTCTCTTCTCCTTTTTCTTTGTAAGTAACCTTTCAAGTTCCTTATTAAAGTGGTTCGATTTGATGTTTTTAAAAAAAAAAAACCAAATCAGACATTGCGGTTTGGACATTTTTTCAAATCATGCATTAATGTTATCGAACCCTTAATTATGGCATTGCATGATATCAGTAAACGGTTGTTAGAGTGAAGGTAGATAATACCAGAGCCGGTCCAGGGGTAAGCCCAGCAAGCCTCCGGGCTTGGGCAACCAACAAAAAAAAAATCTCAGTTTAAATATAAATTTTAAAAAGTTCCCAAGATCGGCACAAGGCATCGGCTTGACTCCCTGGTAAATGGTTCCATCCTTATACCCGCGTTACTCGAGTTCGAGTCAGGGGTGGCGGCACCTTATGCCATCAATGGTCACAAGACCACCCCAAAAAAAAAAAAAATTCCTTAGAATACATGTAGAAATTTTTGGATAGTCCATTGTTGAACACCCTACCCAAATTAAGTTGAACACCCAAGTCCCAATAAATTGAACATCATGCCCCCCAAAAAAAGTCCAAGTATTGAACACTTGGGCCAATAAAAAGCCCAAGTTCAATTCAAATTGAAACCCAAAAAGTTGAAGCCCAAATAAAAAAAGGCATTTGAAATGCCGAAAAAGCTTAAGGCATACCCAAACAAAGGGCTTTTAAAAGACTTATTGCATTTACAAAATAGGATGATATTGATATTAGAATGTTTATTGATGCTTTTTAATTGGTGTTGACTTTTCCTGTCGCCACTGTATCGGTTGAAAGAAGTTTTTCAGCGATAAAGTATATAAAGAGCAATTTGCGCAATCGAATGAGAGATCAGTGGATGAATGATTGCTTAGTTACTTATATTAAGAATGATGTAATTAGGATGGATCTTGAGGAATGCCTGCGGTTTTGAATATGCAATCACTGATTGGGATTTGCCTCAGATTGTTAAGATCAGAAGTGCCTTGTGGGTTTATCCAGCAAACTTAGAAGCTTTTTGGATTCTCTGATTTTAGTCTATTTTCTGAGTCTTGTTTTCTTGTTTTTGTTGGTTTAGTTGGCATCTTGCTAACTTTTTTCCTGGGTTTTGTTGGGGCTTGTCTAGTGGGTTGCGTTCCCTCTTAACAGGTTGTTTGTCCCCTCGCTTCCCTTTTAATTTTTGTCTTCTCAGAGATTAATAAAGTTTTTTACTATTCAAAAAAAAAAAAAGAATGATGTATTTGATACCGTTGATAACGAGGCTATTATGCAACGGTTTCAAATTATGAAAACTCATCGAGGACAATTGTATTATATGTCTTTATCTGTTGTTTTTGGGCGGCATTGTCGATATTAATGAAATTTTTTTTGTCTATATTTAGTTGTGGTTTATAGAGGTGGTAGAGTATAAGAATTTATGAACACCCTTAGAAAAATTCCTGGAGCCGCCACTGGTTCGAGTCACAGTTACTGCATGTCTACTGTCTACTTTTACCTTTTGAGCCTTCCTTTCCCTCTTTTAATTTACTTATTTATTTTACCTATGTTTGATATCTATGACTCTTTTTTTTTCCCAATCCACAATTTTTATGTATCAACACTACTCAATTACTTTGTTAAAAAAATTTCGTTTAACAAACACAACAATAATGTAGAAATGATATTTTCTTACATTGAATTAAAAAAACTCCCAATGGTGGAAATTTTTAGAAAATAAGCGAGTGAACACGGTTTATTATTATTATTCCTCCCAAATCTTATTTAAAATATGAAACAAACTTTCTTATTTTCTTCAAAACAATCTCCTATAATCTTTTTACATTTATCCATTTATCATTTATTTTGAATTATTGTGTTCTAAATTTTTTAAAAAGAACTTTTGAGGATAGGAGACTTAATATTACGAGTTCAACACTACATGTTATAGTTGCTTCAATGGAGAGAACTTTTTCTAAGTTGAAATTGTAAAAAACTTACTTTTGTAATACGAGAGATAAAGTTGGCTATGATCTCAATTAAAAATGAGTTATGGATAAGTTAGGACGATGACTTAATCGAACGTCATGCTTAAAAAAATGGAATAAAAAGATTTTTTAATCAGATCGTGCTCATCATGAAGCACTATAACAGGGTAACATTTTTTATTGTGATTTTTTTAATGTTGTTCAAGCTAAAACAAAAGTACAACGTGACCTTTTTTTTTTTTAATCATAAGTGGGCAACCTAATCATATGAGAGCATCTTTAGTGGATTACCTAAAAAATATTTGCTAAAGTGTACACCTAAGCACGTGTGGGGTCCTATTTTGTGTGCTAAAAACTTAGTTATCTAGCTAATGAAGAATGCACTTTAGTGGACTACCTATATGTATATTCATTAACTTTAAGTCTTTCATTTCTCTCTCTCCTTAAAGTTATTCTCTCTCTCCTCTTTCTCTCTCCTCCTTCCCTTCTTTCTCTCTATCTATCTCATCTTTCTCTCTCCTTAAGTCTCTCCCCAAATTTAGGTAGTGACTTGGGGCACTTTAGGGAGTGAGAGGTGACACCTAGGATTTTAGGAAGTCATTTTTTGTCCACTAGCGACCATTTTTTGAGTTTTTCTTAGTTAACTAGTTAGGGCACTTCAGGATAATTTTTTAGGTAGTCCAATAGAGATGCCCTGATTAAGATAATGATTCATAGTTGCATCCGGGGAGTAGGGCATTCCTTGGCGATTTTTGTTCATTCTATTTGTGCTAATTGCAGTTGAATCCGATTGAGTAGATAACTTAGACATTTTCATCTAGGCCCCCTGGATGGAGGGAGTTGAATCACGCAGCGGCCATAGTTTGATTGGCATGATATTTATGGTAAGTTGAACCAAAATGATAAAATCATTTTAGAAATGGGTAATATATCAAAACAAGTATTAAATAAATTTATAAAAAAATGTAGAAGAAGAATTCTTGGGATAAGAATTTTTTAAGATAGGCAACAGAGAATCTGGACAAAAAGCCAAATAACATAGAAATACGTAATATGCAATATGCAGAAATTATGTATGTGAATTCTCTTATTATTACTATAAATTAGGCAATAATAAAAATAATTTGATTTTGTTTTTAATAAACCATCATATCCTATAAATACTAGCATTGAAGAAAAATTTGAAAAATGGTTAAAAGACCTAGGAGCAGGAAGAACAGATTCCCAAGGAAATATAATTAGACATCTAAGAGAATGAGTAGATCAAGAATCTTTAAAAATAAAACAAATAAGGAAAAAGTTTAATAAGTAACGTGGACAAAAATATAAGAGAAATTTTTTTAAACCTTATAATAAGAAAAAAATTATTGTCCTAAAAGGAAAAAGACTTGTAAGTGTTGGGTATGTGGAAGAATAGGACTTATGCTAATCAGGGCAAAAATAAAAAAGAAGGATAAGTTAATAGAAGCACTAGGCCTAGACTATATAGAATTAGAAGAACAAGAGGCTCTAAAATTAGCTTTAGAAAATAATAAGGAAATTGTAGAATTAATTGAAGAAGAAATAGAGGTAGAATATGAAACTTTTAGTGACACTGATGAGAGTTTAATTTAGGGCCACTTGCTATAGGGTCAACTATAGCTATTTCCTAACACTTCTAGTCCACCTAACATTTTCCTAACACATCCAGTCCACTCATGCATCCAAAATACTACAATACCCTCCCTTATATCTGAAGCACACGCGACCTTCTTCCTCCAGATCCAAACTTCTCCCCCATCTCTTTCTCTCTCATCTCATCGTCTCTCTCTCCACCATCACCAGACGATTTCCACCGTCGGCATCGATCAGTGGCAGATTTCGACGCTGGCAACTGCTCGTGACGATCTAAACAACTTGAAGATCAGATCCGAAGCCGTATGAAAGTCAGACATGGCTGTTGGGAGAGATCGGATACCAGATCTGACGCCGTCGACGCAGTACAACTCGAAGCTCCTCCTCTATTCGTCGCATTCTTTGCCGTCGTCGTCACGTAGGATGATGACCGGATAGAACAGAAAGCAGTCGCCGTGGGTTCGCCAGTGCTGGCAGAAGCACGGATTCAGTCGGCAATTGATTCGTATTCTGTCGCGTGATTCTGTAATGGATCTCGTCTCCTAACAATTTTCTGACATGTATTTAGCATCTCCGACGACCTTATGTACTGAAATATTAAGATGCAAAGAGGTGCTTTGGTCTTCCCCAACCCCAAGATGGTTATGAAGGTCATCGGGGAGGACTGCAACAGTTGGCAATGGAAGAGGAAACATGTATTGGAGTCTCATCGACAAGTGTGCACATGCCAAATACAAAAACAAATACTCCCCACGTTGTTTGCTTTAAATTGTTTTTTCTTTGTTTTTTACTCTCATCAATGTCATCATTACACCATTTGTTTTTTTTTCTTTTCTCCTCCCAATGCTCTTGCTTATGCTTTTTCTTTTGTTTTTTTTGTTTTTTGGACATGCAAGTTCACAACTAAAAAGCAATCCTCATTAAAGATAGCCACATCTTTTGAGTCTAGATAACCATATCTAATCCAAAGTAGGTTTAAAAAAAAAAATAGTAAACAAAAATAATCCCCTCTTGCGAGGGTTTGTGCTGCTACCTTGTAGTGCTTGGGTGGTTGAGGACTTGATCCCAAGTAAGTTTTTTAAACAAAAATATGCCCAGATAACCACATCTTATGAGTACAGATAACCACCTCTTGCGAATCAAGATAACCACATCTCGTGTGTTCAGATAACCACCTCTTGCGATTTCAGATATGGTTATTTGCGCCGGCGACTTTTCCGGCGCCGGTGAACTTTTCCAGCGCCGGTAACTTTTCGGCAAACTTTCCGGCACCGGTAAACTTCTGGCAAGAGTATTATGTATTAAATTTAATGTGAGGGTATATTTGTCTATTAAAAATGGAGAGTGAACCTTACACCTTAGAAATTACAAAATGTGGATTAGAGAAGTTGTGGAACTAAGAGGTGGACTAGACATGTTACAAAAAGCTATAATGGACCTTAGAGTAATTTTTTATTTAATTTTACGATGACGAATGAAATAACTGTTGGAGATTTAAGCGGAGAACAATTTGTAGAACCTGGAGAAGTCCAAAGAGAAACAAGAACCAATCCTAGAACTATCCAAAGTCCATTATTCCGAGCATTATTCTGTGTCGTGTCCGACCATCCGGACGCACAAGTTTCGTCAGGATGGAAAAAACAGTTAGTTCCGTGTGCGTCACATACTTGGCTGCCAGACGGGCATGACTCCCATTTGGACACTTATCCGAAGTTCAAATTCAAGGCATCTATGCAGCTGAATTACTCAAATTCCAGACTGGACCAACTATTTCTCAAAATTCAGTAAGGTTTGACCCGTTTATTTTGTCCTACTCTCAAAGATTGATCCCAAAATACACATCCATAGTTTATTTGCGAACAGGATTAGAGGTATATCGGCAGTCTTTTTGAGAGGGCATTTTAATCATTCGTAGCAAATCTAGAAATAACTCGTCCCACCCCACCCGTGGGACAAAATGATACCACAAATGCATGTCATTTACAACCTCGGCGTATTTCGGATGTTGAAGGTCCCATTGACCCGATACGATTTAGATGGTAAAAGGGCCATTAGAGATTTGTTATTCTGGGCCACCTCATCACTACCAAATGCAAAATAAACTATTCCAATCTTGCTCCCTAATCCGCAAATCAAAAAATGACAAAACTGAAAATGTAGGCATTTGCACCAGAAACCAGAGAAAAGACAAAGATAAAGGTAAGGAAAAATGATATAAGCAAACATAAATAGTACTCCATATATTCATGAATCATGGTGACGTAAATATTCAGCTGTGATTTGATTAGCTGACCCCCAGGTTGTTGAACAAAAACTCGGAAACCTCAACCAGCTGTTGAGACAAAAAAAAAAACATCCTATGATAGCATCCGGAACAGAAGAAAGGAGTTGAAATTTTTGTACCATCGCGTAGCCATCTCTCTCTTGATTCCTGTTCTACCTTTCATTTGGATGCCCCAATTCAACACTGCAAAAATCCAATTACCGAAGGGGATATAGTTCCAGTCTCCAACATTTACAGCTCGATCAACAGATTCTACAAGCCACTGCCATTGGGCTCCTTGAGAGTTGTTTCGAATTGTGTAGCGATGCTATAATCCAACGGTTCTTGTTGGATGCCTGGTTCAGGTTTCGATAACGGAGAACACATGACGCCTGCAAATTGTGAATTAGCACTTCCTACTAAATTAGCTGCAGCTATCAAACAGAAATTCATAAAAACGAAAAGTAAGTATAGAACAAAACCAATGGTTTCATGATTCCTAGTTCCTACAGATATCTTTCAAATATTGACACTTCCGAAATTCAAAAATCTTAAGGTTTGTGCTTATAGAGAAGCCTGGTTGTGGTAACTGACACACTAACCCGCCATCATTCTACCACTTGAAGAAAATAAAAAATTTAACATGTTCAACCTGCGGCAATTCAATGAGCAACCTTAAGATTCCAAGCAAGATCCAAGGAAATCACAAGTGACTTCTATGTGAACAACTTAGCGAAAAAATAAAAGACTTCTCTTCAATGTTGATGCCGAATAACTCAAAATCATTGCCTATCAACAAATAATGGTAACGGGAATGTCCACTTTACACCTTTAGGTTGCCGCTAAATCACATAAAAACCCTCAGTTTAAAGAACAGCACTCAAAATGTATTAACCTTGACCATTATAGTTTCTTTTGCTCCCTTTTGCTAAGCCTGGATGATTCATCAGTCCTCCAACATACAACTTCCCTTCAAAGTTGATAAAAATGCATCTTTTGCTCTTCAATCCTTTTTGTCAATCCTAAAAAACAAAATTGCACTAATGAACCAAGCCTAACTAGGGGTATACACAAGACCAAGGACAGACATAGTCAACAAGGTGCTTACTTACCAGGTGTGATGGCTGGGTTCAAGTCTTATTGCTGCAAAAAGCAACTTTTCATTGCCCTACTTGAGTCATACCTGTTATCGATAAGATACAACAAAATAAAAACAGGAGGCCTACACAAAGGGCCGTATGGAGGCGTGATCCCAGACAATCACTCCAGATCAGCACGTGCAACTTCATAGCACACGCACACACACATCCCCACAATCACTAGCGACTTGCTTCCTGCGAGCGCACGAAGCAAGTTACTCCTTATAATGGTCAAGGTTAGATTGCTACTAATTGATTGGTGTGGGAGCAAATTGTTACTCCTTATGTTAGACACAGGATCATTTGGCGATTTCTCAGGAAGCCATAACTTATTCAACACTCTGCCAGTTGACCTTGATATCTATCTCTAGCTTGAGGGGGAAGGATGGAGTGTTATTTCTGGTATGTCCTCATTTTCTGTCTCATGTTACCCACAATACCTTCATTTGTAGTGTAATAAGATAAATACATAAGGTGTCGGCGTTGATTAATGCTCCCTAATTTTTCTTCTCTCTATTTCCACCCCCCTTCCCTGCTAATTCTTTCTTCTTCTAAACCCTGAGTTCAGATTTACAACTTTTGATAGCAGTAGGGCACTAACCTTTAATGCTTCCACAATCAATGAGACTGCTAAGGAAATTCCTGAACTTTTTTAACACAATCCTTTCTTGCTCTGCATAAAGGTCTGTGACGTCTTGACATGACTTAAGAGTCCTGTTTCCACTACAGGCTGCTGCTGCAGGCTGTAGTGGAAACAGGACACTTAAGTCTCCGGTTGCCATGGAGATGGAATCTTGTTCATCACACATCAGCGCCAGTGTTGCAGGAGATGGTGGCCTTCTTGTTCGTTCATCACTTCTGTCAGATTCAGAATTATCCGCTATGGCTGCATGGTTTCCACTTAAAGGCTCATCAACTGTATCCATTTGCCCATTGCCTTGTACTTTTCCATGTTGAGCAGAAGAAACAATCGAATCTTCAAGTTGATTGCTTTGTCCTTGTTTATCCATTTTACTTTTTCTGCCTTAATGAGACAAAGTAAAAATTCAGAAAACAAATATTGCATTGCAGAAGACCATAAGCCGTATGGGGAATGACTTTTTTTTAGCACATTTTGTGCGACCTAGTAAAGTGACTAAAAACAAAAAGAAAAAGAAAATCACGAATGCCTCTCATCATGGGAGGATCTTTATTAGCGTGTGGTGATTAGGAGTGTAAATTTGGCCCGAAGCCCATTGAAATTTAACTGGGCTGGGCCCAATGTTAGCCCGGCCCTAGGCTCCACCCTGATCCCTATGGGTAGGGCTTGGGCTAGAGGTTTTGAAGCCCAACCAGACCCAAAGCCAGATCCGTTGGGCTACATGATTAGCCCGGCCCTAAGCCGGAACATTTAAGCCCAAAAAATGCCCAATTAATATCCAATTGCAGATTTTCGCTGTGTATAAAAAGTCAGACGAAGGAGAACTGCATTGTGCAAGTGGAGGTACTTTTTTGATGGTACAAGATGGTTTGCGTATATTTGATAATTCCGTAGCTATAACAACGAATGTAACATTCATATTTTGCTTGATCAATTATAATTATTTTAATTCAATAATTTTTGCCTCCAGAAATTATTGATTTATATTAAACGCACATTGTGTTGAAGTCATAAACTCAATCAACATTTTGATGCGATTTATGTAGTTAAAATAACCTTTATTTTGAAGCAAATAGAATAATAATTACGCTCACAGATTAATTTCACTCCTACAAATGAAAGTTCTGAGAAAAGGCCCTAAATAGCCCAGGCCAGAGCCCTTAGCCGAACATGTTAGGGCTGCAGGCTGGACCTAGGCCTTTACTATACACATTGGGTGGGCCCGGCCCCTCTATTTTCTACGGAAGCCCATTGGACCGAGCCAGCCTGAGCCCAATTATTTATGGGGCTGGCTGGTCTAGGCCAAATTTACACCCCTAGTGGTGATTGATTTCACATGAAATTGTTCAATGCTCATAAGAGACGTTTCTAATATGACAAGAAGCACAAGTAATACCCCTCAGACAGAAGAAAAAAAAAACGAGCAAAAATAAATAAGAGACTGTTTTGGCTGGAGAGACTAATGAGAAATAGAACATATTTCAAGCCTGTGTTGTCGGCATTTCACTCAGTGTGAAGTTCCTGTGTTTTTTTTTTTGATCGGCAAAAGAACGTGTGAAGTTCCTGTGTTGCATAAAACAAAGCATGGTATTGGGATTATTATGCAGCACACATACTTAAACTATACAAGTACCAAAAGAAAATTTGATCTATAAGAACGAACTAATCCTCAATTGCCGTTTCACAAGTTGTAGGGAAGGTCAGCGGAGAGAATTTTTTTGACTAAAGTCAAAATTGAACTCCCTATGGAATGCTGACAGGTGTCACTTGAGGGCTGCATGACACATGGCAAAGTCGAGCGGGTCGGCTCGCACAAGTGCCGCAACATCAGCGGGAGCCCATTGCACGCCAACAAGGCCCAATGAGGAAAACGTATCTTTTGCCATAGGCTATCCATACATGGAGAAAAGACTATAGGCGCTATGATTAGCGCAGCCTAGAGACATGGGCAAGAACGCGAGAAGCTAATCTACTTGATTTCGCCCAAGTAAATACTTGCTCCGGTCTAAAGCAAGACCCGAGGGGCTCTCTGAGGCTTGGTAGCGGTACAAGCACGACCAAACAGGTTATGACCTTGCCCTTACAGGAATGGAAGGGGATCTAGCGGCTTGGTGGCTATAAAAGAAGAAAAATTCTCCATGCGAGGGTGGAGCAGCCCGCCCGAGTAGCTGTGAGGGTCAGCCTCGCGGTGGGTGACATCACCCGTGCGTTCAAGGTGTACGGAAATGGCACATATCCTCATATTATAGGGAGACACCTGGCGCCTAAATATTGGCCCAAGGTGCCTATAAATATGAGACATTTCCTTCACAATTCCCAGATGTGATTTGATTGACAGAGTGTCATTCTAGAGAGAGAAAGTAGGCGGTCACTGATTTTGAGAGGAGAACATTCTCTCTAGTGATATCACCCTATTCACTCTAGATCACTTGGGCACCCCCCATGGATTAGCCTAAGAGCTCCATTGCCTTAGTCTTTTCTTTGCACACTTGCTCTCTTCTTCACATCACTCCATTTCCCGCATTTCTACCATTAATTATTCTTACCTCTCCAGCTCATTCATACTCAAACACAAACCTCTCTTACACAAGTCATCTTTTAGAAACTACTACAGCAGGTAACTAATGTGGCCAAATAAATTCAAACTTCAAGTAGGAAAAAAAAAAAACAAAGAAAAGAAATGCAGAAAAAACATACCTCTCTTTATCTACCTAGTAATTGTAAATCCTAATCCAATAAAAAATGAAACAACCCTGCAAAGTTTCAGCATATTGACCTGCAACAGCTCTTGTAACTTCTTCGGAAACTATGACCAAAAGTGAGCAAAGCTCATTCACGTCCTGTGATCGAAGAACATCTGCTAACTGAGACCTTCAATTATCCATGGTTCTTGTAAGTTGTTGAAAGCAAAAGGACAAGCCTTCAAAATATATAACAGTAGAATTGCAGAAAACATACTTCTTGGGGACGTACAAGAACATCAAAAATTGCAAAGAACAAAATTTCTAGTACCTGCACATCAATTTGATAGACCCCATCGAGGTTGCTGATGTACAAAACAGAGAAGAAGAGCAAGCAGAAGTTCTTGAATGGTTTAACTGAGTAAAATAGAAAATAATAAGTTTCTTTGCTAATGCAGATGGAGGAAATGAAAAGGAAATAGGAAATTGTCTGATGTTAGTGACATAAGGAAAATTTCTGTAGTAGAAGAATGAACCGAAGGGGCAGATAAAGCAAAATGCCAAAATCTACAGATAGCAACATCACTAGGCCAACCAAAATAAAGATTGGATATATGTTGCCCTCATTTTAAGCAACAGTACTTTTGAAACTTCAACTGCCGATATACAGATAGATTAGCATACCTAAATAATTCTCAAGAAAGAAACGGAAATAAAGCCAGCTAAATTCAGTGGAAGGGCATGCAATATTTTTCCAATATTTTCATATCAACAAACCATACAGCAGAGTAATACAAGGGGATGCTTAGAAAAATTAACCTGTTTAAACTGTGTGCCATGAATAGATTGATCACTAGCTGTTGAGCCAAAAATGGGTTGCTGATTTTTCCACTTCTTCGAAGACGGAGGAGTACTAAGCCAAGAAGTCCCAATAGCCCCATTCATCCCTATATTTTCTGCCTGTTGAATGTATGAAGTGGAATTAGCATGCGCCCCATGAAAAAGATCACTTCTCTCTTCACTTCCTTCATAATTCTTGCAGTCCATGCATTTACAATTCTCAGAACACATAACATTGGCCTGAAAACATTCACAGTACTTCTTGAGACACCCAGTTTTTTTGCAGTTACATCCTTTGTTGTGTATTGCTACCACGGAAACCTCCCTGGCCTCTTCCTGCAATATTTTATTAGTTTAAAACATACCAATCTGACTAACAAAGAATGATTTTAATCAAAAAATAAAACGTAAAAGATATGGGTTACTAAAAAAACTAGCCGAATTATCAAATTACAATCCATCAATAGAATAGATCAACTTTTTTTCTATGAGAAGTGACAGCTAGATTCTTTACCAAAACGAAGCTACAGAAATTCACTATGAGATGGAATTTCCGTACGTATTGACAACCAAAGAGCAAGCTTGATAACAACATCTTATTGTCTCTAATATAGTAATATATAACAGCTAAATGCAAAAATAATCACTACTGAAGGCTCATTTAGTGGCAACCGCAGACAAGATGGATACATAGCTGTGCGCAGCTAGCTTTACAGCCTCTACAGTAACTAGTTATTTGAAAAATCATGGAAACAATAGGCAAATCTACTTCTACCGCGCATGGTAATCGTGATGGATGTGATATCTGAAAAAACTGCCGAGGATGACGCATAATTCATTTTGTGCTTGAAATATAAGCACTTGGATAATGGGCAAAGTTTTTTTAACAAGCCAAGAAACCAACTTAAAAAGCACCCATGGTCGTATACTAGGTTCAATCAAAAGCATTCATTCTCGCTGACTTAAAATGTCATGGAATGATAGGCAGTTCTACTTCTACCACTTATGGTGATCATGATGCCTAATCCATTTGATAGCTCTAAAACTACCAAGGATGATGGAACAAATCATTTTGGCTCTGTTCAGTTGTCAAGAATGTTGTGCAGGAAAGTCAGTCCTCAGAAAAGTGAATTGAAGTGAAGTAAAAGAAAAGAAAATCTATTCCTGTGTGTGTTCATTTGACAAAGGAATTATGTAGGAAAACTAAAATTTAGTTGTTCATTTGGCAAAAAAAGAAACTTATGGGAAACTTATTTTATATTTATTCAATAGTTATTTTGAATTAATTTAATATTGGAGCTATTTATCTGGGCAACGAATATACGAATTGCTAGCTTTGAATCATCAGGTAACTCTAAAATAAGTCATAAAAAGGAAAATATTTAGCTTTGTTTGGCTTAATAAGCCAGTTGATTTTTTTGTTTCGCATTAAATTTTTGTGGATTATTAGTTCATCTCGACGAGAGGAATCGAAAAAATAAAAAAAATAATGATCGAAACACAATTTTTTTTAATAGAGACAAAAAATAAGCCAATTTTTTTTTCAAACTAACAAATGCAATAAAAAAAATTGAATAAAAAAAAGCTAAATGGCCAGCTTATTTGGATGCTTAAAAGATAAAGAGATAAAATAAAATAGGACTAATGTTAGCCAACGGTGATTAATTGGTTGATACAAACAAAACAAAACAAAAGATTGATAACAATATTAAAAACAAAGTAAAACCAACATATTGACTATGTTGCCTATATTTATAGCATAAAACAAAGAAAAAATGGAGAATTGTACAAAATAAGAGAAATAAAGGAGTGATAGAGAACATTGGCGGAAAAAACTTGAGAATGAAGAGAAGATGGAACTTTCCCGCGACGCTAAATTCCATATATTTTGCAAGACCTGTTTTAAGGGAAAGTGAGTCCTGGTGGGAAAATCATTATCCAGGATCATATCATTTTCCTGGTAACTGAACACTCTAAAATATGTGGGAAAGTTAACTTTCCCATCCTTTCCCATCATTTCTTGACAGCTGAACAAGGCCTTTGTGCTTGCAATAGAAGGAATTTGATTATGGGCAAAGTCGTCACCCCCACCATAAAAAGCAACCATGTTTGTACACAAGGTTTAGTCAAAAGCGTTCATTCTCGCTGTTTGAAAAGTCATGGAATCGATAGGCAACTCTACTTCTGCCACTAATTCATAAGACCTGGAAGGAATTGGATTCTGGGCAAACTTTTTTTAACAAATCTACCATTCAACTTAAAAAGCAAACACGTTTGTATGCTAGGTTTAGTTAAAAGCATTCATTCTTGCTCCATTTCACATTTGTTGACCCGGAATATAACGATAATAATCTCTTTTTGGCTTCCTCGTCAGACAGCAAAACAAGTAAAATAAAAATCTGTGGACTCGTTAAAACAAATTTCTCATCATAAATGTATCCGATTTTCCTCCATGTGGAAATAGAAATAAGGCACTGCTCGAGACAACAACAATAAAACTACCATAATTTCCAATTTCTGTTCTCCGGAAAAGAGAAATCACCCATTATGGAATAACACTTAATGTGGTATACAAAATAAACAAGGTATACAATAGGTCACCTTGCAGTAGCTGCAGTGAAAAATAAGCCTTCTGATTCTATACTGTATATACTCTATCGTTAGATACAAGTACTTAGGTTAACACTAAGCTGATCTGTAGAAATCTTGACATTAAAAACTAATCAAGCAGCAAAGAACACAACTGTAACCAACAGAAACTAGGTTAATAATTTGCTAAAGAGAGTCAGAATACATACTCTTCCATCCTGCAATCTATGTGGACTGTCAGCAATCTTTGGTCTGAAAGCATTTGGGTTGCGTTCTAAGGTTGCTCCAACAGCCTTTTGCCTAACATCATCGTGATCGATGTTATTGTAACAATTCGTGCAATTGCAACCATCACAATAAATTCCCAAAGCAAAGCAATCACAGTACCTGATGATTATCACTGTCAGCATAATAACATTAAGCAGCAATAATGCCCAAATAATAATAACATCTTGTCAAATTATCAAATAGAGCAGATTTTAACAACCAAATCTAATAGTTTGACAAGTCTGACTCCTGCAAATTACACTGGCAACGATTTTAGAGCAAACTTTTTGGCGATTGAAATGTCCCAACCCCCACCCAAAACCCACACCCACTCACACACCACCAAAAAAATAAAAATAAATAAAGAGAGAGAGAGAGAGAAAGAGAAAGAGAAAGAGGAAGCAATATAGCCCATCCACTTTCCAACATGTCTGCAAAATTCATCAAGCAAAAGGATTAGCAATAGTGTGTACACGTGTGTGAGAGAGAGACAGAGAGAGCATTCTTTTTCTTTATGACCATTTTCAAACATCCTACCATCAAAAGGTGGTGCTCCGAGATGGTGGTGGTGGTGGTTAAGCTAATGAGAATTTCCGGTACAAGTTTACATGTATCAACGATTAAAGCGACATTGTAACTGGCATCTGCGTTAGAGAAATGTGCTTACAACTTTAAGCATCGAGAATTTTTGCAATTGCACTTCTTTTGTTTCTTTGGAGTGCCATCTTTTACATCGATGCTACACCGCTGTCGTGATTTTGGAGACTCTGACTTGCTGATGAAACAAAGACATATTTGAGCAACAGACATTTTAGTAAAACGGTGAAGGGAACAAAAGAAATGATAAGTATAACTAAAATGGTGTAGGGGGGAACAGAAGAATTATACAAGGATACTGTGACCCCAAAGAAAAACACTCCATTCAAACAATATTGATGCATTGCAAGCATCAAAGAATATATGAACTATAACGTTGGTGGCATGAAGTGAGTAAGAAACAATCAAACAAAGAGAGATCACCCAATCAAACATCAGACACAGTTACACAAAGGAGAAAGCAAGTAATCTATATGCTTTCATTTGCTGACATATAACAAACAAATAATCCACACTTTTTATCTGCTTCAAATCATTGAACCTCCCAACAAGTCATATCTTCCATCTCCTTTCTAGTTTAGAATGGCTCTGGTAAGGCGGTAACTAAAGTCTACATCTATGTTAACTCTGGTCGCATAGGCATTCGCACCTTTTGATTAGGGAATGTATTCTCAGATCTGAGCATAGGCTTCTTATTTGTTTGCCATAGCTCGCTAGATGATATGGAACGATGATAGCAGGTTAGGCTACTACTCATTTTGGGGAGTGGCAGTTCGGTTCTAACAAGCGAACCCTCTATCTGTGCTGCTAAGACATGCGCCTAAATCCTCCTTGAACTAGCTAGTGCATTTTTTTTTCCTATTGTATGGTGGCTTGTGAAATATACAATCATCGAATCTTCTAGTTTACAAGTTATGCTGGATATTTGACACAAAAAGTAGATCATGATTCTTACCAAAGAATGATGACAAGAAGTGCATTACATAGGTATAGATGTCACAACTCAGAAACATTAAAGTTTTCAGCTTTTTACCAGTTGAAGCTCATTATGTTGATATATTGATGTCCCTGGCACTACAAACGGTGAAAATATAGCAAGTTTCCTGTTCATCAAAAGGTTGCCAACAGCTAAAATACGATAATTACCTCAATTTTGTTCTTTACTGATTGTGTTGTGGCCAACAGCTGCCAGAGGTTCAATGCCATGGCAAAGTGTTATGTTAACCAAGAATGCACAATTGCGTTCCATAATATAAAGATTTGAAATCAAGGGATTTGATGTTCAATGTTAATGAAAATATGAGTGATTTAGTTATAGGCGGAGTATGAACCGGACAACCGAGAGCGACCACTCTACCTGGGTGCCCTGGACACCTCCTCTGCCATATACAAGTTGAGGAGGAGAACTGATGTGCAGACTGTGGGGCCATTATTCTACTGCCCCAACGGGCTTCGGCATGGTTTGGGATTCTTGACAACCGCCCTTTTATGGGAGTGACTCTACATGTCTGAAGCAGAATAGGATTACCCTTCCACTAAAGGGAATGAGATTGCTAGTAGTGGCTTCAACAAGATCAGTTAGATAGGCATTTTCTAAAGCTAACAGACCTAGTTCCATTAGGATTCTATCCCCGATGGTATATGAAGAAGTGATTTACTCCTGCCTAAGGTACCATACGTCTTATAGTCAAGCTCTTGGGCTTCTCTGCCTTCTTTTATGTACAAATTCGACTGACCTAAGCATCAAAGATGTATTGGCTGACACCATACCCGGGTCCTTAGTTTCTCTTGCAGGTCGGACGACTGAGGAGCCCAACTCAGATTGATCAGGTCGCTTGTGAAACTGGAGTGGAAAATAGATTAGAGATAGAGATCTAATTTATATAGTTTCGTGTATAACTCTGATCCTAACATAATAGATTTATAATCAGTCCAAGTAAACAGCCATTTCAAATCCGTCTTGATAAAGTTCTCAAACTCAAAACTGATATCCAAATTTAAGCTTATTAAAATCAAGTACGAGATATTTTGCTTGAACAATTGTGTCAAATCTCCTTATCTGAAATCCATATTTATTCAAACGAAGCCCAAACCAGAAAAATTGTAACAATATTTTAAAAATCACCACATTTTCTCTCAAACTCGCGCTAATACACTTTATTTTCCACTCTTAACATATGCATAGGACATAGCACACAAACTCCATTTAGTTAAGGCACATAACATTCACCAATATCAAAAATTTGAAGTGTTCAGTTCATTAATACGCATTCATCTCCAAGAGGAAATCTCTCTAATTAATTAAAGTTGTTAACAAATATAGTCTCACATTGCTTGGGAATGGAACCTAATCTAATGTTGATACCTATCTATTCATTGTCAATTGGTTTTGGGTTTGGATATAAAGTTTCCACATGGTATTAGAGCGGGGCCATTCCACCCCACATTTTAAAATTTACAATTCACCCAGCATGATGCAAGACAAGCAAAAGGGTAGCACGATGAGAGACCCAAAAAGAGGGCTACACGTGACAGACCTCAAATGCGGCTACACTTGAGGGGGATCTTAACAAATATAGTCCCACATGCTTGGGAATGGAATTAGTGATCATTTAATATAGGAAAATGCTACAGTCACTAACTAGTGTACCAATTATCACACTAACTGTCTATGTGTCACTCTTTTAGTGGATGAATCTATCAATAAATTGACTAGTGTATTGATGTGGAAATGTCATGTGTGCATTTAGTGTAATAGTTAGTACACTAGTTAGTGCATGTAGCATTGCTCTTTAATATAATGTTATGACCTCTCCACTCATTGCCATTTGGTTTTGAATTGTATATAAAGTTTACACAAAAGCAAACACTTGATTATTAAAAAAAAACAAAAGGCAACCCAGGTCGGTGCAGTGTCAATCACCTAGTAACCAGGCCTAAAAAAAGATTTGGCCTGAGTTTGACTCCCCCTTTCGTGCTATTAGCTCCTGCATTGGGCTAGGCTAGTCCATATGGAACTTTTCCGGCCTATTAAAGTTCTTTTGTATATGACAAATTATGGTACCCAACATGTTAAGTATTGTGCGTGAAAATATCTTAGGTGAATATAGGTTTTCCTGAATTGGGGTGGCTCTGGTCCCCATAACCTACCTTTGCATCCGTCTTCGGGTCTCTGTATTATTCTACACGGCCGGATACTAATTTATTAAAAGAAAAAAAAGCAAAAGAATAGAAAAGGCAAAGAGAAAATCCCCAAGAAAACTGAACTCACAGTGGTGGCGATGCCAGCCAGGGTTGGGGTCGCACAGGAAGCAGCTTTTTCGGCCTTGGTTGTTGAGGTTGTAAATGGGACACCGATCGTGGTGGTTGCGACTGCTGTAGATGAGCTAATGCAAGTAATTTGGACTGTAACACGGCTTGGGGATGCTCCGGCAATATCACATTTGCCGTGAAATTAAGCTGTCTAGCAAGTACCTTACTCTGCTGCGGTAAATCAGCGGAGGCCGATACCGACGTCGTCTCAATTTGCTCCATTTGCCAAGTATGTATAAATAAACCAAATAAAAACACACACTGCAAATTCGCTTTCGATTACCCTCGACAACGTCTCACGTTCTCAGAGATTTACACAAAATTGAATGTGTTCGGGACTGATCGGAATCTGACAGCGTCGGCGGTGTATCCACGGCGCATTGGACGAGGTTTTGGGGTGAGAGAGAGAGAGAGGAGGTTACTACTACTATGTTCCGTCTTTTTCTGTCTCTCCCTCTTCGGCCTTTTTGAAATTGAATTTCGTAAATGACTGGTACAGTGTGATGGAAGATCTGGCGGTGGAAATTGAAAAGGAGGCCCACAACCGTCTGATTTGGAAAGGGATGCCAATGTCCCACAGTGGTTTCGACTCCGGAGGAGCATTTTCGGCTTGGACCTTTGTTTTTTTTGGTTTTTTTTTATCTGCTGCTTGGAGCCTTGGACCTCGGACTTGGGGTTGCTTCTGTGCAACCCCTGCACAGCAAAGTGCTGTGCACCTCATGGCGCTGCCACGCCGAAATTTTTCCAATGATCGGAGACGTTCATCGCGTAGATCTCGTCGAGTGCTACAAGTTTACCAAAAATCAACTTGATCGGATATCGTTAAGTGTCTCATCGGAACACAAATACCTTGAAAAAAAATGGAACACAAATGAACACAAAACATTGGAACAAAACCCTGAACCTATGTTTTTTCAATTTATTTGTGTTCCGATGAGGCACTTAACCATATCCGATCGAGTAAATTTTTGGTAAACTTGTATATATATCGGCAATTATCCAATCAAGGATCCGGATGGGAGGTTTTTTGGTGTTTTGATGCTTTTAAAAATTGTTTTTGGGAAATCCGAGCCGTCCAATGTGTTCAAAAGGTGTTTTCAAGGGTTCACGCGGGAAATCTTCAAAAAAAAAATACCGGGAAGGGCTTGATCCGAGCAGTTTTTCGCAAAATTGTAAATATAATTTTGCGAAAAACTGCTCGGATCAAGCCCTTCCCAGTATTTTTTTTTTGAAGATTTCCCGTGTGGACCCTTGAAAACACCTTTTGAACACATTGGACGGCTCGGATTTTCAAAAAAATATCGGGAAGGTGGAGTCCCGGATCCGGGAATCCCGGATTAGATCGGGACTCATATATATATATATGAACAGATTACAACGAAATTGACAAGAACTGGAAATAAACTGAATTGAAAAACAGAAATACAAACAGTGCCGAGTCGTGTGTAACCACACTCTCCTTAACAAAATGTGCCGCCTACCATAGGTGTTGTAGGATGAACCGACGTCTTCGTCCCATGATACAACGGCTAGAACCACGGCCGACAAAACACCGCTATCGACTGTCTTGGCGAACTAAAACTTGCGTCTGCTTCTCTCTCTCAAGAACGATTTCTGGAATATACTGAGTTACACGAAATTCTGATGATGAATCAAATGGTAGAGCTGCCTTTTTATAGTTGAAGGAGGAGCTGGTGCCATCAATACGTGAATCAATGGGGAGCCTCCCCAATGAATACGAAATTCAATTTCCACAATTGAATTATGCAGAATCAAAACTTCCACGTAATAATGTTGCATTTGAATTGAGGAAGAAACTGCCACCATAAATCTGGAGATTTGAATGCCATCATATCTCATCTTGGAGGGGTGTAACTGGTGCATTAACCAGCGATTTTATCAAGCGTATTGCTTGACCGTTCGGGTGACTTAAAATAAAGACGCGTCCCAAGCGTAGGACTCTCGACCGATGTAGCATAATATCCGGAAGTACCGGAGTCGAATCCACAGAGACGGACGAACGTGTGCAGAACTCAAAGATGACGGGTTCACAGTTTATCTTGGCTCTTAGGTAGCCACCCCTTGTTCAATGAGATTAATTTACTAACTAAATTACTAAGCTGATTTAACTAAATGCAAATTAATAAAGAGAGCACAGCTGAGGGAACCCAGCGTCCACGCCCAGCCTAACCGGTATTTACTCGGGCCACAATGATCCTTTTACTGATTTCAAAATACGAGAAAGGCTTCCTAACAAATGCGCACCACCTGTCACCAGATTCCGTGCGCATTCGAATTCCGGTAATGCCTGGGTTTGTTTGTCAGAAAAGTTTCCAGTTCCCAAAATTGCTTGAAAATCGATTTAATTCAGCCCCGAGGTGAAATACTGATTAATCTAGACGTAGGCGCCTTCGCCCCGCAGCCGCACTCGAAGCGACTACTCACTCATGATTATGCTAATTGCAGAAAACAAATTAAACCTAGATCTAAACATGCTTGGAGATTAAAATATGAAAACAATAGAAAACGATACCGGAAATTGCAAGGGAAAAGTTGAACTTGACTGTTAATACGCAAACGCTGAATGAAGAACTCTGAATCCGTAGCCGAAAACTTGAAAACACAAAACCTAAGTAAAAGTCGTGGAACCCTACTTAGGCCCCAAAACGGGGTATTTATACCCCTTACCGAAGTCAAAATCCGTAACAAAGTCAAAAAGCCGATTATAAGGCACTCGGTATCGATACAGGAGAAGTCCTGTATCGATACCCATATGTTCTGTTCGCGTATGATGCATCGGGTATCGATACAGGACAATACCTGTATCGATACCGGCTCCTCTAAATTGCTTCCTCAGCTTGCTTGGCCGTCCCCACTTGGGCCCCACTGGTTCCCTACGCGCCTGACCGCCATGTGTCCACTTCATGCGCTCTTTCCAACCTGTTCCCTGCAAAACAACCAAAAACAAGAAAAACCCAAAGACACACCGCATCAAGTGGAAAATGGAATAAAACCGCGCCTCTAACGCGCCAATTCGCCCTACTTAGGCGCTTATATCTTGAGATATTGCGCGCCTATCACGTATCTTCCACTTTGTGGGGTCCCTTCGGTTGCCTCGTAAGACCCTCGAAATGTCCCGTTTCATTCACATCGAATTTCCAACAATCCCCCCCATGAATGAAAATTGGTCGGCACACTGATGCATAGTACAAAGCTAACCCGAGAGAGAGGCAACGGATAATTCCTACATAGGATAGGTAGCTTTTGGCCTTGAACCTTCCCTTGTGATGGCCTATCGAGTTTATTGGCAGACCAGTGTGCAGACCCGCTTTGAACTGTTCTGCCGCCGGTGTAAACTTAGACAACAGACATCACACAGGACTTATCCTGACGTAGTTTAGTTCTCACTGTTGGGTTCATTTCGGCCATGACACCCCCCTTCCGGGTTCTACAAGTATTTTCTCGAGAATTTCGCCAGGATTCTCAAAGAAGCAGCCCCACTTCATAGTCACATAGGTGACCTTCTTATAAAGGGTATCCTACTATACCCCGCTCGGAATCTTAGACGCATAAGAGTTATTAAAAGAAACGCTTAACCTCTTCCACTTTACAGGCTTCACTGTTCTGCATCATAGAAATGAGCAAGAGATCAACTCTCCATAGTGACCGTTCTCTATTACACGCAAAAGGCAGTCTCATTGAACCTAGATCTTGGGATCTCTAGTCAGCTAGGTTGGCTACCCCCACGGTAACTATGAGCATAGTGGATTTAGCCCCATTCCTCTCGATGCTTTCTCAACTAACTCTTGAGATAACCCTTTAGTTAGCGGATCTGTAATATTGTTCTTTGACCTCATGTAGTCAATTGTGACAACCCCACTTGAGAGCAGTTGTTTAATGGTATTGTGTCTTCGACGTATATGTCTAGACTTACCATTGTAATTGGCACTCAATACCCTACCAATCCCAGCTTGACTATCACAGTGGATACTAATAGCTGGCACTAGTTTCGACCATCTTGGAATATCTTCCAGGCCACTCGGCCTGTTCAGTTGCTTTATCTAAAATAATGAATTCAGATTCCATAGTAGATCGTGCTATTCACGTCTGTTTAGAAAATTTCCAAGCAACAGCTGCACCACCAAGCGTGAAGACATATCCACTTGTGGATTTTGAGTCCTTCATATCCGATATCCAATTTGCATCATAATACCCTTCTAGTACTGCCGGATATTTGGTATAGTCCAGCTCCAGATCATGAGTATACCTCAAATAATGTAGTACCCTGACTATTGCCTTCCAGTGATCGTGTCTTGGATTACTCGTGTATCTGCTCAGTCCACTTACTGAGTAGGCTATATCGGGCCTTGTAGAACTTATCAAGTACATGAGGCTCCCAATTATCCGAGAATACTCTAATTGGGATACCCCTTCCCCCCCCCCCCCCCCCATTCTTGGATAAATGGAGACTTACGTCCACGGGGGTTCTTGCGATGCCAGTATCAGACTGGTTGAACTTCCAAAGAATTTTGTCAACGCAAGTCCATCAGATGTTCTGGTGATTTTCACACCTAGTATCACATCTGCAAGGCCCATATCCTTTATGTCAAACTTAGAGTTCAACATATTCTTGGTAGATCGAATGACCATGTCATTACCACCAACAATGAGCATATCATCAACATAGAGACACAAAATGACATATCCTTCATCAGTGTCATTGACATAAACACATTTGTCACATTCGTTGATCCGGAAGCAACTAGACAACATCGCATTGTCAAACTTCTCATGCCATTGTTTCGGCGCTTGTTTTAGACCATACAGAGATCTAACAAGCTTACAGACTTTCCCTTCTTGGCCTGGCGCGAAAAAACCCTCGGGTTGTTCCATATAGATTTCTTCTTCTAAATCGCCATTTAGGAAAGTTGTCTTTACATCCATCTAATGTATCTCAAGGTTTTGCAAAGCTGTGATGGCAATTATCATCCGAATGGAATTGATCATTGAGACCAACGAGTAAGTATCAAAGTAATTTAGGCCCTCTTTTTGCCTCTAGCCTTTAATGACAAGCCTAGCTTTATACTTATCTATCGACTCATCTGCTTTCATCTTCCTCTTGAAGATCCACTAATAGCCCAGAGGCTTAATACCTGGTGGTAGATCCACCAGTTCCCACGTATGGTTCTGTAGGATGGAGTCGATTTCACTATTAATAGCCTCTTTCCACAAAGGACCTTCAGGACAGCTAACAACTTCCTTGTAAGTCCGAGGCTCACTTTATAACAAATAAGTTAGATAGTCTGGACCAAAGGACGTTGATGTCCTTGCACGCTTGTTGCGTCTGGGTTCAACATCAACTTCCTTTTCTTGGCCTCCACTGCTATGATTAACAGGATGCAATGTCCGTTTCACTGAACTAGACTCTCTAATGGATCTATACGGAAAAATGTGTTCGAAAAATGACACATTTATAGACTCCAAGTAAGGGTTCTTGTGAATATCTGGTACTCCAAACTCATACACAAGGAACCGATATGCACTACTATTGTGTGCATAACCGATAAACACACATTCTACGGTTTTCGGTTCTATCTTCTCATACTTAGGACGAGGTATTGCTACCTTAGCAAGACACTCCTAGACTCACAAGTGCTTAAAGTTAGGCTTTCTACCTTTGAGCAACTCATCAGGTGGTTTGTCTAACTTTTTGCGGGGCACTAAATTCAAAAGATAGTTAGCGGTCAGCACCGCTTCACCCCACATGTTCTGATGCAACCCAGAACTAACCAACTGTGGACGGCCCACGGAGATGGTACGGTTTATCATTTGAAAAGATTGTGATTGTTAGAGTCGCCACCCGGATTTGAGGTCCAAACCCGAGAAACCGATAAAAAATATGACTCGTTTGCCCATTTGAAAAAGATTTCACTGATCATGGCGGAACCAAAGATTTCTCGGATTCAGGGGTTTGGTTACGAGAGGGGAAGGGTTTTACGGCACCCCTCTCGCCCGGTCCGTGAACCGGTCTCTACTCGACATTTTGTGGGATTTTTTAAAATGTTTGAAATTTAATTCTATCCACGAAAATAGGGAATCGGGGGTGGGAATCACATAACGACAATATATACAAGAGATACGATCCTACGGTGTATGCTCGTGCACGTGATCTACATGGGTGATGATGACGACGATAAAGGAAAACACTACAGATATTTACAGAAGTGAACATAACAGAAACTGCACAACAGCTCAAGAAATCATGGACATGAAGCTTAATAAACTGGCTTACAATCTGGATCCCATAATGGAGGTTGAGCGCTCAAGGGAAGTGGTTTGAGCGCTCAACCTTCCAAACCAGATTGAGCGCTCAAGGCTCATTGATTGAGCGCTCAAACCAGTTTCTGGTTTCTGTGATCTTGACCCTTTTTACAACTTCACTTCTCATTCTTTGCGAGATCAATCATTGGTAAACACTTTTCATAAATAAAAAGATTAAAACAGAAAGTTTTGGTTTCTCAAAGAATGGTGAAACGATCAAAGGTCATCACAAAATAACAAAGAAAACACTTGAAGATGGAAGAAGGAGAGGGATTCAGATCATAAACACAGGGATAACAACTCACACACACCAGAGATAAGCTAAACCATGATCCATCATCAAAAACACCAACAACCAGCAAATGAGCCAAGAACAGTTTGAGCGCTCAAACGTATAACCTTGAGCGCTCAAACGTATAACCTTGAGCGCTCAAACCATAATGTGGCTTTCTGGTTTCTAACTTGAAAATAAATTTTTATTACTTTCTCAGGACCATAAATACATAAAATTAAGGTTTATGAAACTGGACAGTTGCTGCTTTACACTCAAATACAAGATTTTCAAAGATTTTGATGCTTGATCATTATAAAATAATTAATCTATACTCATGCAAGTGATTTTGAGGTAGAAATAAACTGTTTTGAGAGTTACATGAGTATATCTAACTATTTAATGATGATCAATACCAAGAAAGAACACAGAAGCTAGCAGAACTGAAACTGCTCAGAATTGAGTTTGAGCGCTCAAGGCTTGAGGCTTGAGCGCTCAACCTCAATTGTAACTGTGAATTTTAAAAGCATTTTGTTCAGTTATTTGAGACCCCGTAAGCCCAATGCAAGTACAGAAAGCTTGCTTGGACCTACTGGTCTTCCTCAGAAAGACCAAGACAGTGAAGATTTCACATGCTTAACTACCTTTTGACTTGATTGAAAACTTGAACTTGATTTTTGGGCTTTGGGGTGGACAATTATGGATGTTTTTGTTGGTGTTCTGGGTAAAATGAGACAATGTATGTGTTTGATTGATGATCAGAGGTTGGATTCCTAGTTTGAAAGATGGTTTTGGCCAATGGTTTAAGGGATGAATAGGTGGTTTTGTAAAGAGAGAGAGAGAGGTTGATTTTCTGGAGTTGAGAGAGAGAGGTTGATTTTCTGGAGTTGAGAGAGAGAGAGAGAGAGAGAGAGAGAGAGAGAGCTAGAGTGTGTTAGGTTGTAACCCCCCAAACCAGAGGTGATGGCTGGTTTAAATAGAAAGAGTGGGAGAGAAGTGTAGAGAGAGAGTGAGTGGGTTTTGTATTTGGGATGGGTTAGGGGTAGATTTAGGAGTAGATTTAGGGTGTAGTATAAGTATTAAGATCGTAGGAGATCACCCCAGACGCTCCCATGCAGAAAATCTCATGATTAGATGCTCTGTGGATTCCTGACTGGATCAGAGTTGAGCGCTCAAAGCCGTAGGCTTGAGCGCTCAAGGTGGTTTTCAGGGGTTTGAGCGCTCAAGGCCTCAAGCTTGAGCGCTCAAGGATCTTGGTGGCAAATTGATGGTTTGACTTGGTTAACAATGCTTGGTTTAGTTTGGGTTGTTTGGTGATGTTTGGTTAATTTTAATCAAGTTCAAGCCATTTTCACAAGTTTCGGGTCACGATTGGTCCGTTTCATCATCGGGAATGCTCGAGCGCATCTCGGGTTCAAAATCGGGGTGTCTACACCAACATAGCATTCATCATTTCTTTTAATGTACGATTCTTGCACTCCGCAATTCCGTTCTGCAGAGGCGAGTAAGGTGTAGTGGTTTGGTAAATAATATCGTGTTCAACACAGTAATTACCAAATGATGATTCAAATTCACCACCTCGGTCACTTCTCACCACCTTAATCTTAGTGCTAAGTTGGTTCTCCACCTCATTCTTAAAAAGAATGAACTTGTCCAATGCTTCATCCTTGCTTTTTAGCAAGTACACATAGCAATATTTCATGCTATCATCAATAAAAGTAATAAAATATTTGTTTGCATTTGGCTTTTGGACAGCCTTCAAATCACACACATCAGTGTGGATTAGCCCCAATGGTTTGGTACTTCTTTCAACCGATCGAAACGAAGACCTACTTAACTTCGCTTCGGCACAAGTTTCACACTTGTGTTTTGTATCAATATGGAAAGCTGGAATATGGTTCAAGTTAACTAATCTACGCAGAGATTCATAATTAACATGACCTAGTCTACCATACCACAAAATGGAAGACTCAAACACATAAGCAACTCGGGCGTTTGTCTATTCTACAAAACGTCAAAAACATTAGAATTTCGTGTAACTCAATATATTCCAGAAATCAGTATACTGGGGCCAAAAAGCAGAATTTTGAGTATACTGGGGTTGGGTTTTATACTGAGTTATACTGGGGAGTTTGACTCTATTCTACAAAAATGTCGGTTCATCTTACAACACCTACGGTAGGCGGCGCATCTTTGTTAAGGAGAGTGTGGTTACACACGACTCGGCACTGTTTGTATTTCTATCTTTGTGGAGTTAAGGATGTTCTCCATGCCCATGCTGAGGAAGAAATAGGTGCTATTCAATCCCATGACGAAGAAGCTCAGAGTTTGGGTGCTATTATTAAGAACAAGGACTTTTTTGGTGCAGATAAAGATTACATAAATGGGCCTGTTGCGAACTCCAACCATTCTAATGCATGGGAAGAAGAGGATGCCGATTTATCCGATACTAACAAGGATAAGGAGGTAGTGGAATTTGACCAAGGTTTTTGGAATCTTTCCGAAGTGGGCTTTTTGAATGAGAAAGATGTTGAGGGTATCCAGTTAGTTGTGGATCTCAATCCTGCTGATGTTGTGAAAGATATTGGGAAAGGAAAATGGAAGCAGAAACGGATTGGGGAAATGCGTGGCTTTCCTAAATCTAAGAAGAAGGGTTGTCGAAAAAAGAAAAAATGCGTAGTGTTCAGATCTGCCATTGCTGCTGCTACATTATCTGTTTCTTCTGAAGGCATTAACAGGATTCTCGGTCTATTAACAAGATTTTGGGCAAAGATTTTTTGGGGGATGACGATGATGTCATAAGCAAATTTTCTGTTGCAAGTTAATTGTGGCGATAGTGTTGTTTTTTTTTAGGCGTTTGGTTGGATTTTGTTTGGGGCTTTGGTTTAGGTTTCTTTTTTGTGGTAATGCTTTCTTATCGGGGGTTTTGGTTGGCTTCTTGCCAGCATCAGGTTGTTTTTTCCCTCTTGGTTCCTAGCGGCAGGTGTCTTGCGGTGTGAAGGGAGTTTTCTTTGTGTTTCTGCCCTTTCTTCGTCTTGTTTGCCTTGTTGCTAGGATCCTTTTAATCTTTGTAATTCGTTTTCAAAGGTTAATAAAAAAATTTGCTGTTCAAAAAAAAAAAAACTGTTTGTATTTCTATTTTTCAATTCTGTTTATTTCCAGTTCTTGTAAATTTCGTTGTCATCTGTTCATATATATATATATATATATATATAGGCCAAACTTCTTATCCACACTCCCGGATTTAAGGAAAAAATGGGGTTTTTTGTGTTGCAAATTTTTTTTGGAAAATCCGATCCGTCCAATGTGTTCAGAAGGTGTTTTCAAGGGTCCACACGGAAAATCTTCAAAAAAAAAAACCGGGAAGGGCTTGATCAAGCAGTTTTTCGCAAAAACTGTATTTATATATTTTTGCGAAAATTGCTTGGATCAAGCCCTTCCCGGTGTTTTTTTTTGAAGATTTTCCGCAGGGACCCTTGAAAACACCTTCTGAACACATTGGACGGATCGGATCGTCAAAAAAATTTTTGGATAAAAAGTCCGGAAATGAAAAGTCCGGATAGGAAGTGGAACCTATATATATATATATATATATATATAGGGAGCCCTTCTAATCCGGGAGTCCCGTTTTCGGACCTCCATGATCCCAAATTTTTTTTGACGATCCGAGCCGTCCAATGTGTTTAGAAGGTGTTTTCAAGGGTCCACGCGGGAAATCTTCAAAAAAAAAATACCGGGAAGGGCTTGATCCAAGCAGTTTTCGCAAAAACTGTATATATTGCGAAAACTGCTTGGATCAAGCCCTTCCCGGTATTTTTTTTTGAAGATATCTCGCGTGGACCCTTGAAAACACCTTCTAAACACATTGGACGGCTCGGATTTTCCAAAAATTCATGTAGACCTTCAACGTCCCTAACAAAAATAGGTAGTGTGTGGTGGATTTACATGGAATAGCATATGGATAATCATTCACATTACCTAATTTTACGTGGGTGCTTGACCGAAATCCTAGACCTAAATTAATGGGTTGCCCCAAGTGTAGGGCTGAGACCAGTGTAGCATAATACCCGGTAAGACCGGAATCGAATCCACAGGGACGGTGGAGAGTGCTTAACTAAAAACTCGGGTTGTGAAATTTGAAACGGCTCTTAGGTAGCCACCCCTTGTAATTTGATGGGAGAATTAACTAAACTAAAGAGAATTTGGTTTTGCTTAAACTATTTAAAAACAAGTACGGTCGTAGGATTCATAACACCAGTGGCCAGGCCCAAACAGTTCCGCTCCGTTCAGTGTTCTAAAAACATTTGATTTTAGAGAGAAAAAGGTACCCCGAAAGATGCGAATCCTTGTGGTCGCCGTTTACCCGTGTACAGCGAAGAACGAGTTTTGGTCCCCGTTCCCCGCGTTACATGGGCTCCGACAATGCTCGGATACGTCCAACGGAAGCTCTTTAATAACCTAAAATTGCCTTTCCCGTTATTAATTCTGGAAATAGGAGCGAAGACATACCCAGTCCTGGCCACGGCGTGTTAATCACCCCGCGACCATACCTATGCGCCTACTCACTCATATTAACTTGAACGAACAACAAGATTTCAAACAAAACATGCTCATATAACTCGGAAGAAGATTAAACTAAAAGATCAACCAAGAACTGAGATTAATGTAAACTAGAGAAAGTTACCGGAAGCAATACTTAAATCTTCGCCAATAAAACTTCAAAACTCCAATCGAAAGAACTCCGGAAAGTAGAAACTCCAAGAAGAAAATAAAGAGCTGCCATAAGGAAAAAGAAAATAAAGTTCGGAACCCTATTCGTCCCACAAATGAAGTATTTATATCCTCCCGAAGTCGAACACGTGGCAGGACAACCCGCTGATTTTAAGCCATCCGGTATCGATACAGGGAAATCCTTGTATCGATACAGATACCTTCTGTTCGCCCATAAGCACCTCGGTATCGATACAGTTAATCTCCTGTATCGATACAGACACCTTTAAAATGCTTTTCAAGCTTGTTTGCTCGCCCTTCTTGGGTCCCACCGGTTCCCAACATGCCCGATGTCTTGTGTCCACTTTACGTGCTCCTCCGACCTGTTTCCTACAAAACAACCAAAAACAAAAGACAACACCGTATAAAGTGGAAAATGGAATAAATCGCGCCTCTAATGCGCTAATTCGCCCTACTTAGGCGTTTATATCTGTGATATTGCGCGCCTATCAGTGGGCAATAAAATTATAATCTTTCCTATTACTGAAAGAAATAAAGTCTAAAGTGTTAATCCTCTCACAACTGCAGTTATTACCGTGAATATCCAATGGACGACCTTTTTACCCAATTATAATGAAATTTAAGAATTCAAACAAATAGGTATAAGTACCCATTTACGTATGGACTACAAGTTGAGTCCTACTCAATTTGGAGGGATTTAAGCCTTGGCCTTGATGTAGTAAGGATTGAGCAACCGATGTCAACTGCTTGGACCAAAGGAGGGGGCAGATGGAGGACAATGGACATGATCCTAATTTTATTAGAAAATTAGAGATCGGCCCCTTTTTTTAGCTCCGTACTCATCCCAACCCTGAAATATTTTTCGAAGCAAGATAGGCCCACAACAAGGACTCTCGTACTTGTTTCCTGGTTACTCCCTCCGTCCCAAAATGATAGTCCATTTTGAGACTGCGTGCCATTTTTAATTGCTTATATCTTTTAATGTAAACATCAAAAAATATGTATTATGGATCTTGTTTGATAGATCTTAATTAGTTCTATTATACAAAATTTTTAAAATTATAAAAACTATTATAAATTAAAAGATATAAGCACTTGAAATGGCACGCAGTCCCAAAAGGGACTATCATTTTGGGACAGAGGGAGTATTTACTATTATGCCATCCTTTTTTTGTTTGTGTACATTATAAACTTTAAAATGTCATAACTTTTACTGTATGTGTCCGTTTTCAGTAAAATTTATATATTTGAAGTGTACTCAACAAGACCTATGAAATGAGATCTATATTCAATACAAAATTATGTATAGAAAAAAAATTTAATTTTAGTGTGTGGTGGGGCTATGTGAACTGTATTTGAGCTATGTGAACTGTCTATGTGAACTGCATAACCATGTGTGAACTCTGTATGATAAGCCCATGTGAACTGTATATTTTAGATATTATGGGTCTATGTGAATTCTGTAGTAAGTGTGTGAATCTACTCAACAATAATTGTCCAAATCTCACAACTACTATCTACATCATTTCATAATTTGTTTGCTATGTGAACTGCGCAATACACATAGTTCTCATAGACAATTCTCATTGGCATTCGCTATGTGAACTGTGTAGTTCACGTAACAAACTAGCAATGAGAACTATGGAGTTCACATAGTTTGTTGTTTGTTGCTCAAATCACATTAGGTCAGTTCACATAGTTCTCATAGACAATTCTCATAGCCAATTTGCTATGTGAAATGTGCGTGCAGTTCACATAACGAATTGGCTATGAGAACTATGGAGTTTGTTGAATTTGTTGCTCAAATCACATTAGGTCATTTCACATAGTTCTCATAGCCAATTCTGTAAGGACCCATAATTTCAAATGATTTTCCGGTAATAATGTTAGGGAAATGCGAGGAAATGAAAATAGAGTAAAGTGGGGCCAATGTGGAGTTACTGTATGCATTGAAGTGTCTTTAAAGTGCATTAGAAACACAATGGGTGTGAGTGAAATTAGTGTGGTGTATATATATTAGTGTGTGGCTGATTTTTTTTTTTATTTAGAAAAACACAACACACACTCTCTCTCTCTCTTCTCTCTGCTGGCTCCCCCATCCCCATTCTTCTCTAAAAAATCTCCTTCAAACTTTCACTAAAATCCACCCATCTCACTCCCCAAACTCAAGATTCAGCCTTAGATCTATCATCTACGCGTGATTTGGAGTCCAGGTCTCCGTGGTTTCACTTGGAGCTTGTACATTTCGGTTGAGAGGCTTGCCAAGCTAGGGTTTTCATTTCTAACATATTTCAATCTCAATCTTTGAGGTAGGGAACTAAACTCTACTCTCCCTAATGGTATATAGTTGATTGGTTGCCATCACTTTGTTCTCAATCTTAAATTCCTATTAGTTCATTGAAAATCTCCATGGAAATGGATTTGTGATATGGTTGAGCTTGATTCTACCCATTTAGTTGCTAAATCTTCGAATTGGTTGACGGATTCATCTCCCATGTTTAGTTGTGATTTGAAACCTCAAATTTGACTTGGGTTGAAACCCCCTTCATTTTGGAAAAAGCTGTTCAAAATTTTTCTCGTAAGGGTAGTAGGATCGATCCACTTTTGAGGTGGATCGATAAAAAATGCTTCTGTTTGGCTCTAAACCAAAGTGGATCAACCCACTTGAAAGTTGGATCAATCCAAATTCCTCTCTGGACCAAAGTGGATAAATCCACCCGAAAGTTGGATCAATCCAAATTGCTTCTGTTCGGCCTAAAACTAGAGTGGATAGATCCACTCTTGGTAGTGGACCAAACCCCCTTAACTCTCAAAAATTGTTTTTCTTTGGTTTTGGTCACTTGTTCGGGTTTGTACTTGACATATCCATTCCTTACACCTCGAAACCTATTGGAAAACTCGTCCTTAGCCTATCATTGTATGATTCATATGACACGTCTTGATTTTCTCACGTACTTGGACACACATTAACTTAGTTGAAATCGATATAGTACGAGATTTTGAACGAAACATATTATATGGATGTTTTGGACACATGAGGGCTAAATGATATTTTTTAAATGGTAATCATGAATACTAGGGCCACCGTTCGGTGCGTCCCTGGCCATGGATGCACGAAATCCACGAAATCCGGCAGGGGTGCACGGAGCCCATGAAATCCGACAAAGGGATATGTTCCCTATTAAAAACAAGTTGTTATTTTTGTGGAGTATTTGAAAATGTGATGTTTTATAAAGAATACAGTATTTTGTTGAAATTGGATACATGACATGATTTGTAACGGTTAAGAGGAAATCGATGGACACTTGGGTTATTTTCGAATATTTTGGTATTTCCTTGGACACTTGGGTACTTGGTTGGGCTTTTGGGTATCTTGTAGATATTTAACTTTGAGTCGATTAATCGTAGTCCCTACTAGTCAATTCGTCATGTTTGTTATATCATCATGTGCATCTTTCATTCTTTATACCCTTAGCGTTAGTAGAAAAGTTGCCTACTAGGCTAGTGAGCTCACCCTATCATTTTCAGGTAACCGGCAAGGAGCATGATGTGGATGATTGGCGTGTGCATACATCTCATGTCTTTTAAAGGAGAAGTAATTTGATCACCTATTATTATTAGTCTCTTTTTGAAAAGATGAGGTTGTAACTTTTTATTAATTCGTGATCTTTTGACTATGTATTCAATGTAAAAATTTGATAGATTTGCTAGCAATGCATTTGGGTACGGATATTCGTTGACTTAGACAAATGTAAAACTTTGACTCATGGAGATGGTTTGGATTTGAGCTATGAAAATGTTGACTTTTATTTTGGAAAGTTGTTATTTAAATATGTTATAAAATTGAGGGCGTGACAAATTCGTTATGTGAACTGTGCAGTTCACATAACGATCTACTTCAGATAAGTTTTTTTTAAGGCTATGTAAACTATATTTTTATGTTATGTGAACTATATAAATCAACTAAAGACGACAACAAATGAACTTTTTAGGCTATGTGAACTATATTAAGCCTATGTGGATTGTATTTTTGTGCTATGTGAACTATGTGAATCAACGAAAAATCACGGCAAATGAACTTTTTTGGCTATGCAAACTATGCTAAGGCTTATGTGAACTATGTAGATCAACTAAGACCACAACAAATGAACCTTTTAAACTATGTGAATCATGGCAAGGCTATGTGAACTATGTGTTTTTTTATCTTCACATAATTTCATATTAAATATGGATCTAGTTTTGTAGATCTCATCCAGTAGGTTCCAAATATGTATTTTTTTTAAAAATTGGATATCTGCAAAAAATAATTACAAACCATTCTAAAATTAAAATAAAAGGCTGAGAGAGAGAGAGAGAGAGAGAGAGAGAGAGAGAGAGAGAGAGGTACAACATGCACATAGGAATTAAAAAAAAAGAGACTGAAATAAAGAATGAATCTAGCCATTTGTTAGGGTTGGGATGAGTACAGATCGAGCTAAAAAAAACGTGGCCGGCCTCTAAAAGCCCATAATTATAATTGTTCATGTGAAATTCAATATTCGCAGTAAAAATTCATGTTTTGTCTTTTCAAACACTTGATAAATTTAATTTAACCCATTTCAGATTATTTTTTGTTTACCATAATCCCTTTGAACCCTGAATAAATTTTATTTGCTGTCCAGTACTTCACAAGATTTCTGTATTCGTCACTAAATGTATTTAAAAAGGCATGATCTACATGCAAAGTGATCAATTCTGGTGCTCATTTGATAAAAATATTACTTGAACGGGAGAAAAGTTACTGTTTTGTCATTGGGTTGTGGAGTAACTAAGTTTGTTTGTTTTTTTTTTTCCTTCCTTTTTTTGCTAAGTTTGGTTAATACGTGGTTGGTTGCTTTATTCTTCTATTTTTTGAGGTTCCATTACATTTGTTAAACTACTCCTGTACTTTGAAAGTAATTTCTGTAATACTTTCTGACCTTATATTTATCTAAAATGAGATTGTGTTAGTCTATATAATGTGTTTTTAATTTCCTCAATTAATTTGGACCTTAACATGAAAGATTTTTCTGATAAAAATGTGAGAATACATGAAAACACCATTGATTTCTATTTCCTGGACCATTTCGGGAAAAGTTTTCATACATCCTACTACTCTTTTTCTGAGTAGGATGTATTACAGAAATTACTTTCAAAAAATTCAGTTCATATTTTTATATTACTTGATTTTTCTCGTAGAGAGAATGATTACCCCAATTTTTTTTTTTTACAAAACTGAAACTAAAGATCACTAAAATGGACATGAAGCTGTAGTCAAATATTATTCAAATTAAGGAGCTAGGTCAGATGCTATTTGTCCAGTCCAACCAATTAATAGCACTGGAAAAGTGGTCATATGTGGGTTCCTTGAAACTTTTATTAAAACTATATACTCCACTAGAGAACCTTTAGACACGACACGGGCCACTTGAAAAAGGAAAGAGAGTTGGTTCTGCTAACAAATAATAACAAGGATGTCCTTCCTTGGATGCATGCATGGTACTTAATTAAAAGATTCAGATCTAGCTAGAAAAAAATAACCAGAGAGTATTGTCCTTGTTATGTCTTTTTGCTATAAATAATTGGCATCCTCCTGCATGCAAGAATTACTAATGCCCGCACGCACCACGGAGTGTTTATTCTGTGCTCATGAAGCATCGACACATAGTCGACATTTTAAAATCCCAAGTGATCGAAGACGTTAAGTTCTTTAGGAAGTATTCTTTATTTTTCAAATTAAAACACAATGCATAGGATTAAAGGAGTTATTAGTAAGCAAACGACGACTGCGTGTATTGTAGCATATCCTACCTTAAATATATCCACTTATGTTTAACTTGTTAAAACATAGTCACAGTGCTTTCGATCGATGTTAGAAATGACCTTTGGACTCAAATCAATTAGTTCCCCTCATGTTGAAAGTGATCTCCTTTTTTTTTTTTTTGGGTCCGGATTTAGGAAAGCATGCATTTGATTGGCGAGGTTTCATGTGACAGCCTTGCTGGCATAGTGATCATCATTGGATATGATGTTTTCTTTGTATATAGGTAACTCGTTGTAATAATTATTTAAATTAATCATAATTTTCCCTCTGTGAAAAAAAATTCATCTTTATCATTGTCATTTTTTTATGCCACAAGAAAAAAATCATGTCATTTTCATTTCTTTTACAATTTTTTTTGTCAAACGGTAGCAGAATACAAAATCAAACTGAAAACGAAGTCTACAATTACTATAAGCCCAAACCAACTAAAGATCCATATATTGAGGGGAGAAATACCCAACAAACTAGAAACAAAATCTCAATCACTATAAGCTCAACTCAACTAATAGCCCCATTAAGGGGAGAAATAACCTAACAAATACAAGTGGATAATACACACACAACTGTGGAGATTCGAACTCCTGACCTCTTGTAAGATGGAGAATTCCTGACCAACGAAGTTAGCCCTAGTTGGTTACTTTTACAAAATTTAAAGATCTACTTTTTGGAATTTCAGAAGAGCAGTTGTTCGGAAAATTATCCCACAAAAAGATTTCAAAATTAAACCCAAAAATTGGCCTGGTGATTAGTAAGGCCCGAGATTTAGGAGTCTAGTCCTCTTAGGTCTCGAGTTCAAAATCTCCTAACTATTATCAACTATTCTGAAATAATTCATACAAGATTTTTTGCAACATTGAGTAAGCCTCCTGTTAGTATATTGAATGGTGGGATTGGTCCCCAAGCCCAAGAACTAATCGAGATTAGCTAAACTGGCCCGGACACCCTTGGTTAGAGAAAAATAGGGTTCGAAATTAATTTAGCAGGCAAAGTTTTCGTTAAGCTAAACCCTACATCTATAAATTAAAGTTAAAACATTAAAAGTTCAAAATGCGAAACGTTTCTGGCATTTTCTTATTGCGAAAGGTACAGCTTTCTTTGTAGATACCGCCTGGGACTACTCCTATGTCGTTGGAAACTTGGACCACTCTTTGTTTAATAGTACTATGTATGTTTATTAACTTCTTTAAAATTCGATTATATTAATTTACAAGTCAAATGCCCTTTAAATTCATGCACTGCGTATGATCCTATTAATGACTACCATATTACATACCCTATAGTACTCATATGTAGATGATCAGATATATACATTTTTTTAACAGAAAAAAGAAGTTATTAATTAATAATAAAGAGATTAAAGTTTCAAAGCGTGATAGGAATAAGATCACATCGAGAAGCGAGGAACCCAACAAAATAGGCACCCAGGCTACACGACAAATACGTCACCCTAAACCCGGAGACCAGATACGTATGTACATAATATACATTCACAAGTGCATGGACGGAGCTACCTAGAGACAAGAGGGGTCACTTGATCCCTCTCACTCCAATTTCTCACAAAGATTATTGATAGTCTAGAGCTAAATTTTACAATTTTGCCTCCACGAAAAATTCAAAAATTGCTCCAACTAATTACTTAAAATTCATAGAATTCTCAAGTTTTTTTCCTTCTTCTTTTTGAGAGTTCACCTTTTAAATTAGTTAGTATTCCTTTCAAGGAGCAAATAGAAAAAATAACTTTCACATATATCTAATTTTTGACCCGCTAACTTAAAATCCTGACTCCTCGCCTGATAACATGCGTAGTTTTGGGGGGTTCAATTTTGGATTCATCCCGGATGTACTGAATTTGATGATTGTAGTCGTTTCATTTTATTGTGTTTGTAAAACAAATGAATTAATCACGTTAAAATCCAGGGTGATATGATATCAGATTGATTACATATCGATCAATATGAACTTTGCAACAATTTATTTTGTAAAATATCTTTTGTCATCGATCACACGGGATATGAACTCATTCATTTTAGACTTTTATGCCCTCCTTTTTTATATCCATTCATACAATTATCCTCATCCTATGTAAATCAAGAAACCTGGAAACCTCCATCACGCAGTGATGTTCTGGACAATAATTTTTGGTCTTTGTATTCTCGTAACAATTTAATGGAAGTTCATAACTTTCTGTTCATGTTTTTCTATGTTTACCTTCGGGGTGTTTCGGCTTGGATTATTTTTTTTTGCCTTTATTCAATTTTGTTTTGCATTTGTTAGTTTTGCGTCAATTTTTTGTGAACTATTGATTTGTCAATTTTCTGTGCATTTGTTAGTTTTGCGTCAATTTTTTTCCTTTATTTAATTTTGTTTTGCATTTGTTAATTTTGCGTCAATTTTTTGTGAACTAATTAAGTATTCACTTTGTCCAAAAAATGCTTGCTCTTTTTGGAGAACCATGCAATTCTCAGCATGATCTTTTGAATAAAAAAAATTACACTAGTTTAGGACTCGGGATCACCTTGTACTCCAACCCCTATCGTGTTTGTAAATAGATTTTTATAAGTATGTAACATCTATGTACGCACATATACATATTATTATTGGTATGTGTGATGTATGGAAATGTAAGGGTGGGGCCTAGCTATGCCAGATGGGATAGGTGAGCTATCCCTATCAATCATTAAGTCGCTGAATTCTCATAATTTGCCACCAGATTTTGGAAATGAAATTTGCACTTTTTTTTATTTTTTATTACACGCCTTTATCTTCTACTAGTAATATGTATATACTAACATTAACCTGTGCACAGAAAGATTCAAGTAGCTTTGCAGTAATATATTAGATAGGTAGATAGATATCCCCGAGTAGTATTGCTATTGGTGACCCGTATATTAGATAGGTAGAGAGATATCCCCGAGTATTATTGCTATTGGTGCTATACATGGAACTTGCATCATTTAAAATAATTAGCATTATAGTTTATATCACGCCAAGAAAAAGAAAAAAATAATAATAAAAACGGTGCTATAAATATTGCGGTCTAGTAACATGGAGGAGAATGGGAAAATACCTCTTGAATTAGTTACCTTCTAAAACACAATGTTGCAATATGGAAAAAAAAAAAAAAAAAAAATCCAAGTGCAGACCCGTGCATGCCCAACACTTAAAAAAAAAAAAAACTATTTTATCTCATTTTTTTAGCTATTAACTTTCTTACAAAAAGTTTTCATTATTTTAAGAAGTAATTTAGAAACAATATCTACATTAGTAATTAAGAGTGTTCTCCACCACAAAAGCATAAAATCAATTTCTCAAACCATAAAGCATAACTGGGACACTATGCCAAATAATAATATAGCCTTTATCGGCAGTTTTTTTTAACCAATGATACTGATAAATATTAATGGCATTACAGCAAAAGACCCCTTTTTTTTTTTTTTTTAGTGTCAATTAATTGTAGGGTAGCGGAGGTTTAAGTCACTCCTAAACTGGTTTTTTGTGTCCATTAAAGGGAGACAGGAATTCCTAATTATCGCATAACAGGAGAAAAGGAGACTAAAGAAGAATAGAAGAAACCCCTCACATTTCCATGGAATTAATGAATTAATTTTACAGAGACAAATATATGAATCTTTGGAAGTTCTTTCTCTCTCTAATCTTCCAAATATATGGGGAAATGGCTACAATACACACCCCTTATTTGGGTGTACCATATGCACCTATTATGTGGTCTAGATTGTGCCACCTCATCAGCAATCGTAACATTTTTTAGTTTTTCGTAACTTTTCAGCAATATGATTCGTAACATTTTGGTGTGTCTCGTAACTTTTATAAAAAAATTCGTAACTTTTACAAAAAAATCGTAACTTCTACAAAAAAATTCGTAACTTTTACAAAAAAATCGTAACTTTTACAAAAAAATCGTAACTTTTGTAGGGCAAGGGGTGTGTATTGTAGCCTTTTCCAATATATGGGGTTCTCTGAAGTGATCTCTCTTTTTTCCGTACCTGATCGATCCACAATTTGAAGGGAGTACAGTCCCCTTCCTATCCAAACTCCCTTAACTTAATAAGTTACGGACCTCCACCTTTTAGTCACTTTCCGGACCAAATTTTGACGATCCGAACCGTTAGATGTGTTTAAAACGTGATTTTAAGGTCCAACGCGAAGATTTGGCAAAAAAAAATACCCGGAAGGGCTTGATCGGGCCAGTTTTTCACAAAAACGCTATAAGGATCGTCAAAATTTGGTTCGGAAAGTGGAGGTCCATAACTTAATAAAATGCGGGAGTTTGGATAGGAAGTGTGGTGTATATATATATATATATATACACACACACTGATGATTTAGTAGGTCGGGCTTGCTTTTTCTTCGGGGTGTGTGTGTGTTTCAGTAATGTTGCACTTTTGTTTATGTGAAAGGTTAATTTATAATTAAGTTCTCAAAACAGATAAAATAGAAAATGCTACTATATAATTAATGAGTGTTTGTTTGATTCTATCAACGTTTACGAATTTCTATGCAAATATTCTTATGAGTTTTCCGAATGATAAAATTTGATAAAATCAATATTTGCTAAAATCACTAGTTGATTTTATTAAATGAGAAAGATTTTGTCATTTGAAAAACTCACCCTTAATTTAACGAAAATGATTTGCATACAACGGAAGGGGTACAACCATTGTACCCTAACTAGCTCATCCTAGCCGTCCAAACATGTTTTTGGACAGTCCGAATTTTAAATGCACTTTGACCGATAAGAGTTTCTAAGATGGACGATTAAGATGCGTCGGGGTACATTTGAGGTACGCGTGGGTATTGTACCCATGGACACGTTGTTAATTTAATGTGAAACTAAGAAAGTGCACATAGTACGTATGTATCCGTCATTCTAAAATACTATGTGCTAAATCTCGATTTTTTTTTATTTATTTGTAACACCTACATGTCTTTTGTACAAAAATTTGGTCTCAATGTCCTAATATAGATAAGGGTCCGGGGACCCTGCTTTTCGCCCTTACTCTTCTCCCTGCTTTTCTCCCAAAACGACGTCGTTTTGCTCATTTTTTTGGTACACCTCCAAAGCTTTTAAGGGTCTTGTTTGGAGAGTTAATTTCCCAAAGTGCCTAAACCCTAAACCAAATGCCTAAACCCTGAACCCAAAGTGCATAAGCGCGATGTGCCTAAATCCAAGAGACTAAACCAACTATACCCTACTCCAAAGAGCCTAAATCCCCTAAAATTGAACTCCAAAATTAACTCTCCAAACAGGGTCCGTAGAATCTTTGGAGGTGTGCCAAGAAAATGCCCAAAACGACGTTGTCGTTTTGGGCAAAAAAACTGGCGCGAAAAGCAGGTCCCCAATTCTACAGATTAGACTATGAAAACATACATTTGATTCCTACACAATGATTTTGTAGACGAGTGCATCAAATGGAGGTCTTGAGCTGTATAGAAAAATGCTAATAACAATTGAATGAGCTGTCAATAAAGAATGAAATGAATAAAAAAAATAAAATACAATTGTTTGCATTAAAGTGTAAAAAATGCGTATGCATGAAACGGTGGTTTTTTTATGACGACCGATAGAATAACCGTTATGTAAAGTTTGATATATATATTCCAGAGTAAAATTACATACTACTCCTACAAGTGAAGAAAAGTCCATACAGGTATGTGTAAATATCAAGGAAAAGCAAAACATGTATTAGCTATTACTACTCCACTATTATTACCGTGCAATGAATCTGAAGAAAAGGACTTTATTGAGTCATGAGATTCGTGTCAAAACTTTGTTGTCTTGTTGTGGGTTGACACGTGTATGCAAAAGTACTCTCATCCGACTCTCAGCTTTATTAGAGAAACAAAAACTTTGTTTTTTTTTGTCAGCTAATTTATACTATTCTTTGCTTGAACTTTTAGATACATCTTTAAATTTTTAATCTGCTTATAATGTTCTTTTAAAAAATGCCATGAAGAATTAATGCCACGCATATGGATGAGTGATTCCTTTAATTTGATAGGAATAATAGAGGATGTTTTCCAGAATCTTGACTAGTAACTGCACGTTATGTTGTCATGTAGATGGATGCTAATTAAATTTATACAACATTCATGTTTATTGTGAGGTGTACGAATATTTCTTTTACTATTTATATATTTGATGGCCACGTAGTGAATCTACTGGTCTACCGGAAAGACAAGGGATCCCCAATCTGTGCATTGCGTACAGATGGCCTTGGGGACCTATTTTTGGGTTTCGCACGAACAATCTGAGCCGTTCATTCATCTTGGATTGGAATTCCGAGGGGCCCTTCGACAACATCACCTCAATCGGACGTCCGTAAGTGGTTCATCAAAAATCACCCCGTTTCATTCATCTTGGGAACCAGTTTTTGGGTCCTGCACAAACGATCCGAGCCATTCAAGATGAATGAAACAAGGTGATTTTGGATGAACCACATACGAATGTCCAATTGAGGTGATGTTGCTGGGGAGTCCCTCGGAATTCCAATCTAAGATGAATGAACAACTTAGATCGTTCGTGTAAGACCCAAAAACAGGTCCCCGAGGCTGTCTATACGAAATGCACAAATGAGGCATCTGTACCCATAGAAGTTTTGCAGGTCTACAGGTCAGTCTCAACTCAGAAGAGGTGAAAGTATGAATTGGAGGACTCTGCCGTTCCTTGGGGTCGGTAGAGGGTGCCGACCCCATCTGACTGTCCGTTTCGCGCATCAGCGGCTCAGATCTCACCTCGCTTAAGTGTATCCGTATCGTCCATTATTTGATGCGATCCTCACCTCGCCTAAGTGTATTCGTACAGTCCATTGTTTGATGCGATCCAAGCCATTGATGCGTGAAATGAACGGCTTAGATAGTGGTTGGCAGGGCCTACCGACCCCAAGGAACAGCAGGCCCTCCGGGCCTAAAAGGTATACATACTATAAGGAAAAAAAGGGATTTAACGGCTTTTAGATAGATGCCGCTAGGAAGAAATTCACTGGCGCTCTTAACGCTGAGTAAGTTTGTAACTTCAAACTTAATGCCTTAGGTAAATCCCAAATTAGTAACCCGCATCCCAGTTCTAAAACACGTCTCGTCCTCTATCTCTCTCTTACAATCGAGGATGATGATCGTTCTCCTTTTCCTCCATGAGGTTTTCTAAAATTTCAATTGCTGAATCGAAGAGTTAGCACTTAAAGCTACCAGAATCGTAGAGATTTTCTGAATCAAAGACTTCGCAAATTCTAGAAAAATTAGGTTTTCTCATTTTTGAGATCTGAAGCTAAAACTTCTTGGGGGAAATTCTAAGTTTGTTGGACATGTTATTTGAGACATCTTGTGTTTAAAGGTTCTTGTTATCTTGGATTCCAATTCGATCTAGATCCATCTAGAATGGTCCCAAATCTAGCGGATTTAGATACCGTGACCGGCCAATGAGCGCGTCTCACCCAAGGCCTCTATTGACATTTCCTTTTTAAATTTTATTTATTGGTAGAAACAACTTAACATTACGGAAGCCATGTTTTTTTTACAAACACAACTTTAGCCCATATTTTACAAGCGCAGCTAACTAGAGTTCCTTATTCATTATATAGGCTACAATTTTTTTTCCTTTATTTATTTTACAAACATAACATAAGTTGAATACTAGTAACATAAGTTGAATACTAGTAACATAACATAAGTTGAATACTAGTAACTTGCCCCGTCCTTCTATATCTAGTTACCTAAAAAGGGAAAAATTACAACAACGTAAGCCACCGCCTGTGTGAGTGTTATCAGAGTTACATGGGCTACCATGGAAATTAAAATTCTTTTCATCAAACCAGAAACCATAACGCCAGTTTTTTTCCATAGCATATACCGTAACAAAAAAGAAATTATAAATAAGCTCGCATGTAACATAGCATTTTACAAACCATACGATACACCATCCAACGATTTCCGCCAGCTATGAGGGAGCGACCCCCCAATTTACCATGTTGAATTGATCAATTCAGTTGGGCACCTGGCTGTGCCCCTATCCATCCGCCCTTATAACACCGTTCCGACTGGTCTCTTTAACGTCCCCCAGATTCAGGAACATCGTTTGGATGTATCGACAATATTTAACCCATAAGTTGTGTAAAACAACATAATTCCATGGTATATTTGCTACAAAAGAATTTCATATGTTAAAATAAACATTTTAGTAAGCTGAAAACACAACTTTTACGAAAAAAACTCATGCAACTGAGATAATTCATAACTCACCCTTTTTTTTTGCACCCGAATTTTATCGTAAATTTTTATTGAAACATACTGGGTCCAGGTTTTTCTCTCCTTTATTTCCTTTTATGCCTGATGTGGAGTGGTGTGCTTTATGATGTGTATAACGCATGGATAGGAATTCATATTTATACCCGTAGCCTAAATCTCGAACCATCCTGTGACTAGATTAGTTACTTAAGTATCTAAAGAAATCCAAAATCTATAGCATTAATTTCCAAGTGATATGGAAATCTCGTGGTCATCTGGATGCAATGCATATTTCCAAGTCTTTCCTTTGCTTGCACGGCAAGGTTGTTAATCCTCGATGACTCATGCTGCATTCTCGTGTCGCAATGCTATTAGCAGGGTTGAAATGGTATTGAAAAATGTTCCTAAAAATACTCTATTTATTTTATGTGCTTCAAGTCACACAAAAATATATTTCTTAATCCTAACGGTCAGTGAGTCACCCAAAGTTAACTCTATTTTATAATTCTTTTTATTCTTTTTATTGTTTTAATTGTTATTAGCAGTCGGGGCGTTACATCCTCCTCACCTTACAAAGTTTGGTCTTCCAAACTTGGCGAAATTTAAGAAATTTAACGTAGTGCGATCCTACCTTATTTGAAAAGCTCTGGATAACGTGCTCTCATATCATCTTCTTTTTCCCACGTGGCCTTTCCACCTGAATGGTTATCCCACCAGATTTTACTAGTGGAATTATTTTATTTCTTAATAACTTTTCTTGTCGATCCAAAATCCTGACTGGTCGCTCTTCATAAGTTAGGTTTGGCATTAATTCTACTGGTGGCGTTGCTAACACATGGGCTGGATCTAGCACGTAAGGTTTTAGCATCGACACATGGAAAACGTCATGGATGTTGGCTAGCTCAGGATTCAAAGCTAGTCGGTAGGCCACTGGTCCAATCCTTTCTATGATTTCGAATGGTCCAACATATAGAGGGTTTAGCTTCCCTTTCTTTTCGAAATGAAATACTCCTTTCATTGGTGAAATTTTTAGAAAAACCCAATCTCCTTCTTGAAACTCCGCCTCTCTTCTTCTGATATCCACGTAGCTTTTCTGACGATTTTGAGCAGCTTTCAATCTCTCTCGAATAAGTTTGATCTTTTCTGTTGTTTCCTGAACAATTTTGGTCCAGGTAGTTGCATCTCGCCTACCTCGCTCCAGCAAGTTGGGGTTCTACACTGCTTGCCGTATAGATCCTCGCGTATAGATCCTCGTAAAGGGGCCATTCCGAGGCTCGCTTGATAGCTATTATTGTAGGTTAACTCGGCCAGTGCTAAGTGTTCCTCCCAACTTCCTTGGTAATCCATCGCGCAAGCACGCAATAGATCTTCCAGAGTTTGGATTGCCCTCTCTGATCGTCCGTCAGTCTGCGGATGGAATGCTGTACTGAATCGCAATTCTGTCCCCATGGCCTTTTGAAAACTTTTCCAAAATCTGGAGGCGAACCTTGGGTCTCGATCTGAAATTATAGTGGCTGGTACTCTGTGCAATCGAATGATCTCTCGAATGTAGAGGGCAGCCAACTGATCCATCGTGTGAGTTGTTCGTACCGGTAGAAAATGGGCCGTCTTAGTAAGTCGATCCACGATTACCCATATTGAATTATTTCCTTTCTATGAGCGGGGCAATCCAACTACAAAATCCATCGTGAGATGCTCCCATTTCCATTCTGGTGTAGGCAGAGGTTGCAATAATCCTGCAGGCTTTTCGCGCACAGCCTTAATCTGTTGACACGGAAGGCACCGACTTACAAAGTCAGCAATGTCTCTCCTCATGCCCATCCACCAGTAAACCTTCTTCAAATCCTAGTACATCTTCATGCCTCCTGGATGGATAGATAGCTTGGAGTTGTGACTTTCTTCCATAATTCGTCGTTTGCTTTGGGGATCATCAAGAACACAAATTCGACTTCGAAATTTTAACATATCATTTGATATCATGAAGTCAGGATGCGGAGCTACCTCAACTTGCTCACGGATCTTCTGTAACTTAAGATCTTCTTTTTGCGTTAGTTTGATTTCTTCTATTATTGCCGGTTGAGCAGTCATGGCTGCACACAAGACACTTGATCCTCGATTTATCACTTGGCGGTTCATTCGATCCATCTCCTTCAATAGGGGTGTCTGTATTGTGATAATGCAATTTAAAGCTCCTGTTGCCTTGCGGCTCAAGGCATCTGCAACGACATTGGCCTTTCCTAGATGGTATTGAATGGAAACATGGTAGTCCGTGAGCAACTCCAACCAATGACGTTGTCTCAAATTCAGCTCCTTCTGGGTAAACATGTACTTTAGACTCTTATGATTGGTATAAATTTCCCATGATACTCTATACAAGTAATGCCGCCAAATTTTCAAGGCAAATACTATTGCAGCCAACTCTAGATCATGCGTAGGGTAGTTCTTTTCGTGAGGCTTCAACTGTCGAGAAGCGTAAACGATGACCTTTCGGTGCTGCATCAATACACATCCCAACCCTTGTTGAGACGCGTCGCTGTAGATCGCAAACCCTTCAGTTCCCTTTGGGAGTGTAAGAACAGGTGCCGTTGTTAATCTCTGCTTCAGCTCCTGAAAGCTTTGTTCACGCTTTTCTGTCCACACAAAATTCTCCCCCTTTCGAGTCAACATTGTTAACGGAGCAGCAATTGTGGAAAAATCTTGAACAAATCTTCCTTAGTAGCCGGCAAGGCCCAAGAAATTGCGAACTTCAGTTATCGTAGTTGGCCTTTGCCAGTTTACGATTGCTTCCACCTTTTGAGGGTCTACTGAGATTCCCTCACCACTGACAACGTGCTCAAGGAAGACCACTTTATCCAACCAAAATGCACATTTCTTGAATTTGGCATATAACTTTTGGTCTTTTAACGTTTGCAAAACTGTTCGTAGGTGTCTTGCATGTTCCTCTTCGTTTTTGGAGTAGATGAGGCTATCATCGATAAAGACTATCACGAATTCATCCAGGTATTACTTAAATACCCGGTTCATCAGGTCCATAAAAGTTGTTGGTGCGTTAGTTACTCCAAAGGGCATGACCAAAAACTCGTAGTGCCCATATCGAGTTCGAAACACCGTCTTCTCTATTCCATAATTGCATGCATCATCTTACCAAAAATATATGATGCTGCCGATCATATGCTATTAGAGCTAAAAAAAAAATATCATCATGATCAACACGACAAAAATATGTTAGAGTTAGGAACTACTACCCATATATGCTCCTAAACCCACAGTTATTTACATACTATAACCCATCTCCTCTGTCCCGCTTGTACATAACTTAGTTATTACCACCACGATACGGCCCCGTAACCGACTCTGCTGAGGAAGCAACCTCCCACTCCTCTGGGTCCTCCTCGGACTCCTCCGAACCCTCCTCAGATCCATTGGAATCCTTCTTTGGCTTCCTCCGGATCCTCCTCCAGACCCACTGGATCTCCCTCCAGTCCCACTGGATCTCCTACTAACTCTATCGTGCCTCCCACTTGCTCCCTTTGTGGTTCTAGTCCTATTATTGGCTCAGGTGGGGGCGGAATTACGAATTCCGGGAAGGGTGCAAGTACTGGTGGGAATGCTAGTGGGTCGAAAACGGGGTAATACGCGGGGTCAGGTTCTGGTGCTGGGGCAGGTGCAGGTGGTATGTGATTGCATCCATATTCACATTATTCAAGAGTTTATTATAGTGGGCCAAATTTTGATAAATACCAATAGCTTTTTGGCATCTTAGGAGCTAGGTTCTAAGGCGGTGTAACCCCACTAGCCATCTCATTATCGGCGTGTAATGCCCCTTCTCTTGCTCTACCTTTGCTATTGCTTGATATGCCAATCTCGCTCCATCGTTGTTCGTACGTTGCTCATAAACGTCAGGAAATAAAGGCTCAACATAATCCGCATGCAATCTGTAACCTCCCCACGTGTCGTTACTGTCAACCATTTTCTAAAAATAACAACAGTATACATAAGTTAGTTCTAAAAAAATAGATTCCCTAGCTCTTACCCAAAGCCCAAAACTACCCAAAGTTAATAACAATTCCCCATTTTCTTTTTCTTTTTCTTTTTTTTAACTACCCCAAGCAGAAAGTATTGTGCTTATTTTTCTCGAATGGAGTATCACTGCACGGCCTAAATCTTGAGCTCTGGTTCGGTCCTGCTTCAAAGCGAGTCGAGCCGAGCCACAAGTTGTGCGAAAACTCGATTTATTTTTAGTCCTAAATTGAACTTAACAATTTTTCGAGGCAAAAATATCACACGGGAAGAAGTAGAGGTCTCACCTTTTTCTGATGCAGACTTATGAACCAATTTAATTCCGAATTACCTGACCTTACGGAATCCCTAATGAAGGCTCTCCTTTTTCCACTTTCATTTCTATTGTGAAATTGGGAATGACTCCTAAGTTAATTTTATAAATTTATAAGTGCAAGTATACAACTCCTTTCTTCTTATTCATTTTGGAAAATTACCAATCTAAATCTGTCCATGTAACAGGAGTGCACGTTTGAAGATGAGAAGAATTGTTTTCACTCTCTCTTGGTGTGAATTAGGGAACAAAAGTAAGTGCTAAGTGTGCATGTGTATTTTGGCAGTGAGATGGGAATTGTAATGACCACGATTTTAGGAAGTAAATTTATATAAATAATTATGCCAGTTAGTAAATTATATTGTGGCATGTGTTTAATTACACATATATAGATATATGTATATTTTTATATAGATTTGAATTGATTCCCTAATTAGCTTTCCGCATATTCTTAATTCCTAGACTAGAATAGGAAGAACAAATCAATAAAGAAAAATTAGGAAAATATCTTTCTATATTCCACTAACTTATTTGGTTCCCATTTACCTCCCTAGTAAATCTTTCAAAATTTCTCTTTTCTTTCCTAATCTTAATCTTTGGTCTAAATCCTTCCTTTTCCTTATTCCGTCCATTCCTCCGATATCTACAACCCACGGCATAATGAATTTTCCCTCCCATTTGACTCACTCTCGACATAAGCTCCCTCACCAATTATCATTCTCGGTTCGTTCTCCTCTCGACATCTTTTCTTTTATCTCACTGTTTAATTTTTATAACTATCTCATGAATGATACTTCACTTCCCACAGATTCATATTTCGAGAACTCAACCGTTCAACATCATTAAATCTTATCACGTTCGTAGCGCGCTATAACTTTGGAGGAAAGGTAGGATATCAAAACTTATTTTTTACTTAAGTATATTATTTTTGTTTGTGTTTCTGTGTATCCACATATATCTAAATATAGTGGTGATATGAAGATGACGTGAAATCATTCGTTGCGATTGTGTTTTCAACCGTTAAAGTTTTTGTAAGTCAAAAACGGAACCAAAGAGATGAAATTCATTTTTCTTGCGCGCTGTTCTATTCTGCTGATTTTAGGGTATTTCTGTTTGGATTCAGAGAAAACGTAAACCTTTGAAGTTGTTGTAAGTCAAAAACGGAACCAAAGAGATGAAATTCATTTTTCTTGCGCGCTGTTCTATTCTGCTGATTTTAGGGTATTTCTGTTTGGATTCAGAGAAAACGTAAACCTTTGAAATTGTAGATATCGAAAATTTAAGCAACTTTTACATAGAACTCGTTCCAATCCAAGGTTTGTAGAATTAACTGTGATTTTTCGAAGTTGGCTGAACTAAACAGTTTCGGGACAGATTCACTGTCTAGCTTAAAACACTATTTCGCTTCGTTTAGGACTGGATTTAGGCTTTGATCAAAACAGTGAACTTGTGTCAAATTTGATGAAACATTTTACTGTATAATTTCGTGATTTTTGGAAACCATTTGCTATTTTTAGTGGCTGGAATTATGACCGATACATATGGGCTCGAGATAGTCGATCTTCATTAAATTTTCTTTTCATGCTATAATTGGACGCATATGTTTGTTTACTGGCGTTACTGGCGTTTTGTTAAACCATTAAATTTGTGTAAATAATTATTGTGGTTAAATTAATAAACTAAAAAGATTAGTGTTTCACTTATCGAATTTGGGGAATGGGATGTGTCCGGTATGAGTCTTGAGCCATGCGCAGTTTATACTTTCAGTTAGCTTTGCTCTATGATCAGGCGCCGGAAGTATACTGTGGGTGGGAATCAATGCCGGATAGAGATTGATCAATGGGTGACAAATCGTGAGCCGTGCGCAGTATACCCTGAGGTGACTTTGCTGTGTGATCGGGCACCTGAGGTATACTGTGGGTGGAAGCCGTTGATGAAAATTATTTATTCGAAATGGGAACGAATATGGTGAAACCTTGAGTTGATGACGGAGTATTAAATCTACTGAATTTATTGTGTTGAGAAATGTTGTTCTATGTCTTAAATTAATGTCCCATGTGTTTTAACTGCTGCATGAATATATTTTCGTAAAGGGGGTAGTTTTGGTGTCCTATTGAGTGTAATTTTACCACTCATGGTGCTACTTTTGTGGCACTGGTGTCCCCAACGCCAGGTACAGAAGGAGAAGAGGAGCCGCTTGCTGAGTTCAAGGGAATGGAGCAACAAGAAGGTTATGAAGTGTCGGAGCCGTGGTTGTACTAGTAGATCTCTAACTAGATGGCTCTGTTCTTTCCTTTCAGTTGAATGTTTAATAAATGTTTTAAGTTTTTTTTAGACAAAGTTAAAGTTCTATTTATTCTGGGTTGTAATAAGAAAGCTAACTTTTAGCTTTCCGTTAAAAAGAATTTATTAAAAAAAATTTCTTTGGAATTTCAATGAATTGGATTTTTTATTTAAATATTACAATTTTGATTTATTAACGTACCCAATTTTTGGGGCGTTACAGGAATGGCTTACTTAATCTTTTATCCTCCTCCTTCCTCCCTTTTAATTTTCCTATTTGATTTTAGTATCATATTGTGATTAGATAGAGGAAAGTTTTGGATACCTTATACCCAGGAAATAACCTAATTTATGGTGGATAGACGAAATGTGAGATAGAATACTTGACAGAGTTGTTTCGTGACAAAGAGGATTGGCGGATGGTGAATTTTAGCAACCGTGGTTGGCTGAGTATCCAATCGAAGAACCATCGTTCAACGGAGAGTAGAAGAATTAGTTTGTTTATTGATAGCGGAATTACGGAGAGTGGGACGGTAAGTGGCTGATGGCTTATGGAGTAAATTATGGAGAGTGTTGAAAATGGGTAATATACATAATGAGGAAGGAAACAAAAATTTCATAGTTTTTGGAATATGCCAGAATTGAGTTAGATTCAATGGTCGGTTCACTGGATGCTCCTAAGGCCAAAATCACTTCTTATATGTATATATAATATAATATAGTAAGGAGGACTTATATATTATGATCATTAATTAACCTCGCTTTGATACCATTCTGTCACGACCCAAATCTAGCGGATTCAGATACCGTGACCGACCAGTGAGCGCGTCTCACCCAAGGCCTCTATTGACATTTCATTTATAAATTTTATTTATTGGCAGAAACAACTTAACATTACGGAAGCCATATTCTTTTTACAAACACAACTTTAGCCCACATTTTACAAGCGCAACTCACTTGAGTTCCTTATTCATTATATAGGTTACATTTTTTTTCCTTTATTTATTTTACAAACATGACATAAGCTGAATACAAGTAACTTGCCCCGTCCTTCTATCTCTAGTTACCTGAAAAGGGAAAAATTACAACAACGTAAGGCACTGCCTGTGTGAGTGTTTTCAGAGTTATATGGGCTACCATGGAAATTAAAATTCTTTTCATCAAACCAGAAACCATAACGCCAGTTTTTTTTCCATAGCTTATATCATAACAAAAAGAAATTATAAATTAGCTCGCATGTAACATAGCATTTTATGAACCATACGATACACCATCCAACGATTTCCGCCAGCTATGAGGGAGCGACCCCCAATTTACCATGTTGAATTGATCAATCCAGTTGGGCACCTGGCTGTGCCCCTATCCATCCGCCCTTATAACACCGTTCCGACTGGTCTCTTTAACGTCCTCTATATTCAGGGACATCGTTTGGATGTATCAACAATATTTTTCCCATAAGCTGTGCAAAACAACATAATTCCATGATATATTTGCTACAAAAGAATTTCATATGTTAAAATAAACATTTTAGTAAGCTGAAAACACAACTTTTACGAAAAAACTCATGCAACTGAGATAATTCATAACTCACCCTTTTTTTTTTGCACCCGAACTTTATCGTAAATTTTTTATTGAAACATACTGGGTCCAGGTTTTTCTCTCCTTCCCTTCTTTCCTTTTATGCCTGATGTGAAGTGGTGTGCTATGTGATGTGTGTAATGCATGGATAGGAATTCCTATTTACACCCGCAGCCTAAATCTCGAACCATCCTGTGACTAGATTAGTTACTTAAGTATCTAAAGAAATCTATCCAAAATCTATAGCATAATTTCCAAGTGATATGGAAATCTCGTACGTGGTCATCTGGATGCAATGCATATTTCCAAGTCTTTCCTTTGCTTGAACGGCAAGGTTGTTAATCCTCGGTGACTCGTGCTGCATTCTTGTGTCGCAATGCTATTAGCAGGGTTGAAATGATATTGAAAAATGTTCCTAAAAATACGCTTTTTATTTTATATGCTTTAAGTCACACAAAAATATATTTCTTAAACCTTATGGTCAGCGAGTCACCCAAAGTTAACTCCATTTTGTAATTCTTTTTATTGTTTTAATTGTTATTAACAGTCAGGGTGTTACAGTCCCTTTAGAATATGGAGAAAAATGATCATCCGGTTCACAGTTAGTTGTAGTATTGCAATCGATTCGATGACCAAACGAAATCCGATCGTCCTGAAATTTGACAAAGAGATTCATAATGGTAAGAATTAATTTATGAACGGTTATAAAAAATTGAGTTTTTATACCCATGAACCTAGAAGTGCAGTCTCCTCAAAAATAGCAAATGAGCTTCGAATTGCTCAAAACTTGAGGTTAGGCCTCAATGCATCATGTATAACATATGTATGAAGTTTGATATGATATGGATTTATATAGACAAAAACTGGATTTTCTGGCTCTAATTGTCTAATTTTACTAAGCATCGACATGATCCGGGTGACAGTTCAATCGTTCAACATCCTATGATTCTGACGTAGCTTCGACTAATCTCTTAGGAATGCCCAAATTAATGCATCTGATGGTCATGATGTGAACACCCCGCGGAAGTATCGAGCTTGTGAACACCCCGCGGAAGTTCACGAAAACGTTGCGGTTTGAAAACAGTTTTGATTGATTAACAGGAGTCGCCACCCGGGTTTGAGGACCGTACCCGAGAAACCAATTGAAAAATGACTCATTTGCCCTTGGAATGAAAAATATTTCACTGGTCTTTTAAAAATGAGAGTTCTCGGGTCCGGGAGATAAGTTACGAGAGGGGAAGGAATTTGAAGCACCCTTCTCGCCCGGTGTGACCACCGGTCTCTACTCAATGTTTTAAGGGATTTTGAAGAATATCCTTCGAATGGACTTTGATTACAAGTTTATATGAGAGCATGTAAATGTATTTAAAAGACGAAAATTAAATGAATGGATACATGTGTGATGTGTTATGAATGCATAATAATGATATTCTCCCCACTGAAATGCTGGAAAATGTGACTAAACAGCTCAGAAAGATCTCAAAGTGGACTCGCGAACACTACGCTATGCACACCTAGGCTGCAAACTGAGCACCTGGATCAAACTGGTCTAGGCGCCTGGACCAATGATGGGCGCCTGGAAAAGGTGAATCCAGGCGCCTAGAAGCACTATGGGCGCCTGGAACGTATCAATATAGGCGCCTGGAGCATTGATTTGGCAGAACATTCTCCAATCTAGGCCTCAAAGCAAATGACAAATGCAGACTTTATGACTTGTTCTCGCATACTCAGAACGATGCTTGACGACTCTATGGACTGAATGGATCTCAAATCAACTTGGTAGATGACTTATTAGTTAAAACACCATGACTTGAAATTTTTTGTGCACAACATGGGATGAACCCAAACTGATTTTTCTATACGGATGATGCTCTTATACTCTTATTATGCAATAAATGACATAAAGTAACCCTTTTTTTCGATGAGAATGAAAATGTACTTTAAACTTGCTCTAAATCATAAACTTACTCTAAACCCAATATGGATGAATTATGATAAACAAATCATGAAGTCAAGACCTTTTCATTTGTATGCTATGGTGTTTTTGCATGATCTAGAAATCACTTATCAATGCACACATGACTTATTTCTAACCTACACATACTACTTTAACCATGATCTTAACACCAAATGCATTCAAAAGTCATTTGAGTGAACCTTCTCAACCATGCAATGGAACATCAATCCTAAAAATTGTATGAAATGAACTTAAATAAACATGTAAGAGTATAGAAAGGGAGAAAAACACTGGTTATGAAACCGGATTCCAGGCACCTGCATCATGCCATTCCAGGCGCCTGGAATTGATAGGTGCTAGTGAATAACTTTCATTTTTTCTAAAATTTGAAACCTTTCTAGACTCTCAACTAGTATGAGGAACTAGTAAGAGCTTAGATGGTGTCCCCTCAAGACCTATTTTGAGCATTTTGGTAGAAAATCTACCTTGAAAAGCTTGATTGTTGATCTTTGGAAACTAGCTTGGGTATTGTTTGGTGGTTAAGTGAGCTGGGATGTAGTTTCTGGAGCTACAGGGGACAGATTAGAGGTATTGTTGTTGGGGTTTGGTTGAGGTTGATTATGGATGATGAATATATGTGGCTTTTGAGTAGCAAAAGTAGGTTTGATGGTTGGATGTGGTAGGAACAGAGAGGGATTAACTGGGGGTAAGATTTCTGGGGTTATTGCAGCAACATAACAGCAGGAGAGTGAGGGGAGAATTGATCCTCCAAATGAGAGAGATGAGAGGGTTTATATAGGCAAAGTAAGGTCTAAAAAGGGCCATTAGATGGCTTAGGGGTCAAATAGGGGTCAAGGTTAGAGGTAATGATCTCCCCCCCACTACTCTCTAATTGATTTTTGCAGAAAAATATCCTTCAAGACGCTCCTTCCCTCCCATTTCACCTTGGGATGCAAGTATCTGGAGCGAGTCCGGGCGCCTGGAATTGGGAATCCAGGCGCCTGGATTGAGTCTGGGCGCCTGGAATAGGATAATCCAGGCGCTTGGACTGGGAGACTGCACAACAATCCAAACTTCGCGGGGCTATTCCGGGTGCTACCGAACTCTGTTTTATGCATGGTTAAGCATTGGAAAGCTTGTCAAGTCTACTTTCTAACCTAAGTGGTTTGAACCCAAAATGATTTGTACATCAAAATCTATGACCATTGTACTCTTAGAAGGTTGGAAAAACAAGTCGTTTTGATAAAACGTGCATATCTCCCTCATTTCAAAATGGATTGTGACATATTAGATATCGATAAAGAGAGTTTTGAATGTACTAGAAGGTGGTGTAGACTTGGGTTTATTTTGAAGAGGTTTAGGAGGGGTTTCCAAGTTCACAATCAAGCTCCGCGTGCTCTTATTGGGCATTTTCATCCTTGGGGATGCTTGATAAGTTTCTCGGGTCAAAATCGGGGTGTCTACACATGATGTGATACTAGGTCTCTCGAAGGTATAGTTGGTCGATTGGCCAGGAATCGAGCTGTCGGGAGCCGATTTCTGATAATTTGATGGATGGATGGGTATGACTGCCCTAAAATGGCATCCCTATTATCTAAGCTACGCACATGCAGATGTTATATGATATTCAATATAAGGAGTTGATATACAACTTACTGTGACACAATATGATATGTACTTGTGGACGCCCCTCCGGAGGTTTCGATTCGGAGTCGCCACCCGGGTTTTAGCGGATTGTCCCCGAGGAACCGAACTCGATTGACTCGTGCCTCATTCAATGGATAAGGAATACTGGCCCGTCATCACCATACTATCTTAGGTTCGGGAGCTCAGTTACGAGAGGGGAAGGGCACCCCCTCGCCCGGTTCGAAGATCGGTCTCTACTTGACTTTTGTGGGATTACGTGAAATTAATGCAATTCAACCATGAACAAATACGGGGGATGGGGGGTATGGGAAGCCAGATAATGACATTGGACACGACAATGGATTACGATGTATGCTTGTGCGTTGTGATCTACATGAGCGATGATGATGGTGGATGAACACGAACTATAAGTAGCAGTAATCAACAGAAGAACAACATCAGTATGCATTAAACAGAGACTGGAAGCTGGAAGTAGCATGAACGATATATGAAACAAACTAAACCAATGTGATCCACTGATGGAGGTTTGAGCGCTCAAACCCCTGCTCACTCACACATACTTATGATGCCTTTGATGATTCTGATTTGATGAAAGCATGATTTGATCTCTGTTGTTTACTCAAAAACAGCATTTAAATTGCTAAACAAAATGACATAATCACATAATCATGGATTTAAAACTCATTTATGAACCAAAATGAGGGAAACAGTAAAGAAGGAATGAAGACTCAATGTTTCAAAGCCTTATAGTATGCTCAAAATGCCAAGAACAAGCTGAAATGAGAGAAAGATTTGATTGGACGAGAAGACAGTTTGAGCGCTCAAAGGGATGCATTGAGTGCTCAAACCATCTCCTGGATTTGAGTGTTTCTGCTCCATTCTGCCATCATTTGGACCATAAACAAGTTCAACATAATATATGATGATGCACAAGAGATTGAAACTTCATAAGCATGAATAAAATAAACTTGAGGTGTCCACACAAGTAGAAAATGAGTAATGGGCCATACATAAGCATGATTAGAGTGAGAAAGGGGAGGGGATCAGGTTGGCTTAGCCAAACAACAACAACACACACACACACACATTGTTATGAACTTATTTCATGAGATGAGATTGAAATAAATAAGAAACAAGAACAACACAAGACAAGGTTTGAGCACTCGAAGGCTATGGTTCAACCCCCCCCCCCCCCCAAGGGATATGGACTTTTTATCATTATTTGGTGCTTTTGTGAACTGAGATCAACTGACCATTGCTCATGAGCATGTTGGGCTTCTATTTGTTTCATAAAATAGCACCAACGCTTGTTTGATGATGATAAACATCATTCTTACAGCTTTTAAAGTCTTTGATCAATGATTATGAACAAGGTGAAAGGATTTTAAGAGAATATAGACCAACAAAAGCCATAAGAAATGAGATGCCAACATCAAACATGATCAGAAAGTACAGAACATGAAAGTGGGGAAAACAGTTTGAGCGCTCATTGTACGGACATTGAGCGCTCGAACTACCTTAAGCCTAGATTTTTTGAAAGTTATTTTCTTGGATATTTAGGACCTTGTGAGCTCATAGAAGGTATAAAGGACCTTCATGAACCCACTGGTCTCCCTCAGGATGACCAACCCGTATCACATTGTATGGATTTTCTACCTTTTGGGCTATGATCAAGGCTTGAACTTGGGGTTTTGATGGACGATTGAGTGGTGGCTGTGTTTATGGGCTATATGAGTGACGTTTTAGACAGAGAGAGAAGAATGTAAGGCTGATTGAATGATTGATTGAGTGGATGATGGAGTATTTGAGCTTAGATGATGATGATCAAGTGGGTTTTGTGGGTGTAGGATGATTGAGCTTCAATAGATGGATGATAATAGAGGAGAGGGACTGGAAATGAAGTTTTTAGAGTGAGAGAGTGATGGTTCAGAGAGCACAAGAGTATCTAACCTCTGTAAATGGTATGGAGGGGTGGTTTTTATAGAGAGAAATGGGGGGGGGGGGGGGGGGAAGTGGATTAGTTTGAGATGAAGGGCCTAATGGGACAATATAGACTCACCCTGGGGTCTATTGCACTCATGCGAGCAACAATATTTCAGCTGAGTGCATACCATGCAGAAGAATCTCATCATTAGGTACTCTGTTAGTAACAAACTGGACAGAGCTTGAGCGCTCAAACAGGGGGTTTGAGCGCTCAAGACCCCTTGAGCTTAGTGATGGGTCTAGGGTTATTTTGGTATTTTGAGGGGCATTTTGGTCATTTGGGTTGGTTTAGGTTATTTGGGAATGGTTTGAGGTGATTCATGGTGGTTTGGGGCAGGTTCAAGCCTTTTTCTCAGCCTTAAGGTATTCACGGGTGGTTTTCTCATCATCGGGAGTGCTTGGCAAGTATCCCGGGTCAAAATCGGGGTGTCTACAGTACGATAATTTACTTATGCCGGGAATTGTTTGTTCTACAGCAAGGTCTGTTTGTTTTCTTAATGGTCAACTGTCTCTTCTCTGTGAGTATCGGTGTCATCGATTAGCTTTAATAAAATGGGTAAGTGGGGAAAAAACTGGTATCAACACCAATCATCGGGAAATTGATCATCCGATTCACAGTTGATTTGTAGCAATACATACGATCGGATGACCAAACAAAGTCCGATTGACCTAAAACTTTATCGGGAGCTTCGTAATGATGAGTATGAATTTATGTGTGGTCTAATTGAATAAATTTGGTCTTGAACCTGTGAACCCAACAGTGATTGTTTCTGGAAACGCAATGTCCCTAAAAATAGCAAATGATTTCCAATTCACACGAAACTTGACCTGGGCCTTCAAGGCATCACATAGATAATGATTCAATACAAAGTTGACAAATCCAGGGATTTTTGATGCCAAAAAATCAGATTTTAAAGGATTCCGGCGCAGGCCGGTGATAATCCAACGGTCCAAAATCCTCGATTATGACGTGGCTTGGACCGATCTCTTTGGAATACTAAATAAACGCATCTCGATGTGAGACTAGATCTCTCAAAGGCAAAGTTGGTCATTTAGCCAAGAATCGAGCTACCGGCAGCCGATTTCTGACCGTTCAATGGAAGGAGGGCTACAATCATCCTAGAATGGCATGCCTAATATTGTTTAAGCTATGCACATGCTGATGTTTTATGCTTGTAAATGTAAGAGATAACTGTACAACTCACCATGGGAGCAATACAATACGTATTGCTCCATTTTACCTTTACCAGGGAATCACGCACTCCATTACGGTAGGGGTTGTCAGATGTGGAGGCGTCAACCATCTTTACTTTTGAGGTATCAATGTCATCGATTTGCTTAGATAATCAGGGTGGGACAAAATCCAGTGTCAACGCTTGAAATTGTAATAGTATTTCAAAAATGTAATGGCAATCTGTAACAGTTCAACCAAACCATCCTTTTCATTTGCAAATCCAAATTGGGTTTCCATTTATTCATCTCAGAGAATCATGATGTTCATCCAATTTAAATTTCCACCACTAAACATGGATTCCATCTTAGTGATAGAGTTAAAAGGTCAAAATAACTCTCTTCCCTCCCATTGCTCTAATTTGAACATTAGGAACATTTTTATGAACTATATGGTAGCCCTAATACTTTGACGTTCTATTTTGACCCATATCTGGTTTAGTTTATTTCTAGCGGTGATACTTTGGAATGGTTTCGAATATGCTTTATGGATTTGAAGCTCCTCAAATATTGTTGCAATAGCCATGGAAACCTATGCTTGCAGAAATTTTGTTGTGGAGTGCAGGGGAGGTCATCCACTGGTTTTTATTTTTGGTGATTTTGGGAGTGTATCTTGGTTTTATTTGTTTCTGCACTTGAGGTTATTCGTCTTCTGTTATCTAGGGCCTTCTTTTGTCTTCTCCTTTGGGTGGATAAAGCTTATTGCTTCACCTTTTTTTTCTTTTGGGTTTATGATTTGATAGATGATTGTCCATGGTCTTTAGGTGACAACCTCGTTGGGATTTAGTCTTTTGGTTTTGATACCGGTTTCTTGTCCATAATTCTTTTAATCTTCTATGTAATCATTACTAATAAATTTCCTTTGCTCACTAAAAAAAAATACAAAAAACAAGAAGACGAACATGAACATGTACCATCTTCTATTATCACCACGTAGAGAAAACTAGTAAGTTGGATCCACACCACAAATCCTAAGGCTCTTATATATATATAACTGAAGAAGATGACGAATATATATCAGCATCTGGAGCTCCACATCTCTTCGTCCCACTGCAGACACAACTATCAGGCGCCACCGCCGTTGCTGCTGGAGAACCCACATATTTGGCATCCGAGCTCAGATTTTAGGGCCAATACTGATCTGGAGTCGCCACCGTCCAAAAATGGTGGGGTAGCGGGAGAACTTTTCTCTTGATGACGAGAGTCTTAACTGCCACACAACCATGGATATAGGAGAGGAGCAGGGAAGAAAATGGGGAGAAAAGAGGCGAGAGGGGCTGCTTTTAGGGGGAAGGGAGACGGAAGGGGGAGGTAGGGAAACAAAAAAATATATGGGGAAGATAGCTTTCTCTCTAGAAAAGTGATAGGAGCTCTCCAGACCCCTTTGTCGTATAACCATCAGTTATTTTCAGGATATAGAGAATATTAATATATTTGATAGTCATGAGAATATCTTTTTTTAGGTGAAGGAGACAGATAGATTTCCAACTGATTGTTTCTCCAATAAATGCAAGACTAGATAAAGTCCAAGAGTTTAAACTCAATTAATGGAAAAAGATTATTTATTATTCTTCAAACATTTCTAATAGATATAGATACGATTATCTCTTACTTCTAACTAACGCAATCACATAACCTATGTAGATTGTGTCCTATCCAACTAGCTTACCATTTATGACATTGTGTCCTATCCAACTTTACTTACCATTTATGACATTGTGGACTTGTGGTGCTATTGTGTATATCTAGCTACAAGCATTTATAGGTGCATATATATTAGGCACCACGAATTATATTACTCCCTCTGTCTCAAAATTTTGGTCCCTTATTGGAATTTCAACTTTTTAAGAGGAGATAATCGTTACACTTTAAAACATATGAACTTCCAAAAATACCCTCTTTTTTGAAATTTGATGATTACTTGTTAGACTCTAAGACTGTGTTTGGATGACCAGAATATTGAGTATGAATAGGAATAGGAATATGATTACTGGGAATCGAATTCCTAGGAATTTGATACCTAGAGGAATTGCATTTCGGTGTTTGGATTAATTCAGTAATTGCACGTGGGAAACAATTGTTTTGAAAATTTATTAAAGTCAACATTTTATTTTCTTAATGAATGAGCCATGAATCTGAAATTCCCATGGGGTAAGGGAGGGATAAGATTCCCATGCAGTCTGGGAATGTGATTCCTAGTTGAATATGTCATCAGGAATCACATTTTCATTCTCGTCTTTGCCAAACATCGAAATCAGAAAAGCCTGGCATCACATTCTCGTTGCTATCTGTTCCAAACGTTGGAATCATGGGTTGAAGGAGTAATACCTTGGCTTGGGGTAGATGGTGTTTAGTCCCACGTTGATTGTTTACATGAGTGACCTTGGGTATATAACAAACCATGTGGGCTACTACTAGTACCTTGGGCTTAAGCATTTTGGGACATGTGGTGTGGCTTGTGGATCAAATCAAGGTACTGGACTAGTGGTCTACATGGGGCGTTACAAATAGTATCAGAGTCCCGCCCTGGTCCAAGTGGTGGGTAGGATCCACCACGGACACCAGGGGAGGTTGCTAAGATTATGCAACGAGGACGTTGCATCCTTAAAGGGAGAATATTGTAATACCCAGGTTTGGGGTAGATGGTGTTTAGTCCCACATTGATTATTTACATGAGTGATCTTAGGTATATAACAAACCATGCGGGGTACAACTAGTACCTTGGGCTTAAGCATATTGGGCCATGTGGTGTGGCTTGTGGATCAAATCAAGATACTAGGCTAGTGGTCTACATGAGGCGTTACAGAAGGTATTACATTCCTATTCCCCCTTGCGATTACTGTCATCCAAACTGAGCCTAAAGCATTTTCCCCTATTTTGTGTTTGAATTTGAATATGGAAGGAAGGGTATAAAAGGAAAAGGTACTTGACTTGTGAAAATGGACCATAATTTTGGGACATCCCAAAAGAGAAAGGTGGAACGAAATTTTGGGATGAAGAAGTATAAACTATTAAAATTTAAAACACTATCATGTGAAAGTATATGTATAATTGTAACTATATTTCTATCTATATGCATTTATATGAGTAAATATCTATATGCATTTATATGAGTAAATATTTATGAAGGAATAAGTAATGTTAAAGACAAAGATTTGCAAAGAAATGGGGAAGAAGATGGGGGATGTATTGCGAACCACCCCATAGAATCAAGATGTTTTAGTTGTTAGAATTGAGATGGTAGAAACAATAAAATTAGGATATAGCCTAGAACACAACAACTACATTAACTACATTGGGAGAACATCTTTGTTTTCACTCAAGAGGGCCGGGAGTTTTTACATTTTTTATGCAAATAGCGAACATTTACTATGGGCTGCATATTTAAAGTAGCCCAACCCATTCCGAATTTAGGTGCAATCGTGTGTGTGTTTTTTTTTTTTAGTCAATTTGTGGTGGGACTCGCTGACACGTGACATGCCTCTTAAAGCAACACGTGTGTTGTGTGGTCGAATATGTGGTTTGGATGTATGCCTCTAGCATTTTTTTTGATCAGATAAGTTTCAAGCTTGTGAAACCATTTTCATGTATGGTCTATTCTACCATAAACACCCTCGGCAATCTCTAGATATACTAATATATACCAAAAACGTGTATGAATGCACGCGGCACACTTTTTTTTATATCGAAAATTAAAAAATCACGCAAAAATCCACGTCAACCATAATATTCATTATGTATTAGGGTTGCACAAAAAAATCGGTGAACCGTGAATCCGATCTGGACTGAACCGATCTGTACGTTTGGATTTTAACCGTGGATTAATGGTCCGGACACGAATTCAAAAAATAATAAACCGTGACTCGCGGTCCGGACACAGATTTTGATTTTGAAACCGTGGATTAACCGATCCGGACCGTGAGATTTTTATCATATATAATTTTTAAAAAAATATACTCCCTCCGTTCCTATTTGTTTGTCCACTACGAAAAGTCGTGCAACTTTTCAAATAAAAAAATAAAGTATTTTCGTGTATCATTTTTCAATTTTTTTTACACCGAATTAAAGTATTCATCGTGTATTTTAATTTGGTGCGAAAAATTTGAAAAATGATACACTGAAGCACTTAATTTTTTGATTTGAAAAAAGGCAAGAGAGAGAGTGTGAGACAAACAAATAGGAACAGAGGAGTATATGTATGTATATATAAATAATTTTATCACTTTTATAAATAATGCCAATTTGATATAGAATAATATTGTTATCTCCTATAAATATTGTCAATTTGTATTGGACTTTGATGAATTTAGTAGTTGTTCACTATATTTTTTGTATTAAACTGTCTTTGTGTCTATTCCACTATGTAACTGAACTAAACTATATGCTTCTAGTAGTGTTTGTTTAGGCCCTAGTTGTGGCTCCATCATGTGCTCCATGTAAGGTCTCTTTATTTTAATCAAACTGTTTGTTACTTATTTACGTATGACATGTAATCCGTGGATAAAACCGGAACCGATCCGTGACTCGTGGATCGGATTGGAACCGGACCGTGAGACTTTTGGTTTGGACACGGATTGGATTTTCTAGAAACCGTGACTGGCGGATTAGGATTGGATTTATGCCAATCCGATCCGGACCGTGTACACCCCTATTATGTATGGTCTATTCTACCATAAACACCCTCGGCAATCTCTAGATATACTAATATATACCAAAAACGTGTATGAATGCGGCACACTTTTTTTTCTTTTTTTTATATAGAAAATTAAAAAATCACGCAAAAATCCACGTCAACCATAATATTCATTTCCCCGGCCTCTTTGTTAGGAGCATTTTTCCCACTTAACGAAAAAAAAGAAGAAGTTTTTAAACTTTCTCTCGCATTCAAATTCTCTGTGCAAAATTTCCACACCTACTGTTAAATCATGAATTGAAGAGGGATAAATTCCATTAAAAGTTAAAGAATTTTTCGTCTACTTCCGTTAGCACAAATACCGTGCTTGTACCTTGATTTCCAAAGTGGTAATAATTAGGAGTTTTAGTGTTAGTTATTACTTGGAGCGCGCGTGTGGCTGAATCAATGTAGATCCAATCTATGCCGAATGAAAGTGGGGTTTGAACTTAGTTGAGGTTAGGGATAGGTATGGAGGCAGATCGGGACAGTACAATACTATTTCGTCTTGGATTTCTGAACCCCTTTCTCATTCTCGTCCCTGCCCCGATTCCCAACGGAATTTTGTTTTCATCCTCTATTCCCGCTCCAAGAAGAAAACGGGGATTCCGGCGGAGATTCGGGAATCCAAACTTTTAAAAAATATATACATTGTTACAACAATCACAAATATCTAAAAGTAGTGTAGCATAAACATCAAAGTACCAATTTTAAGCACGAACTAACACTTACACAAGACAAATAATGATTAAAACACTAGCATAATTCCATAATAAACAATGACATAAGAATCCTTCATACAAGAAGGCCACCAAATATTATTCACCAACGCCACATTTCAAAATAAGCTATGCGATTCTACACCTAATTGCATAGTTCAAAATATAAAGATTACAATGGCCATGTTCGGTTAACAGTTTTGGGTCTGATTTGGTCTTGTTTTGGTTTTGCTTACATCATCATTTCCCTAATCTCTCTCTATCTCTCTCCACTTATTACACATGCTTACATCATCAAAACAAAACAAAACAAAACTAAACTTGTTAACCGAACAAGGCCAATATAATTCCATAGTTCCAAAGCAAAAGTAAAAAAGATATTTCATAGTTCGGTAGTTCCGATTAATAAAGATTACAACATTAGGTACTAAACATGAATAGACTTCTAAGTATCTGGGATTCGTGGATGGCGGGGTGGGGTGGGGTGGATCAAGGAATCCTTGTCCCCGCTTCCTACTCGATCCCCGGAAATGTTTAAAAAAGGTTCTCTATTTTTTTTATCAAATCTCCAATCAGATCTCCAAATCGCCGATCCATTTGGGACGGGGATGGAGTTGGATACAGACGGATCAAACGAAATGGTCTAGTTGAGGTGCACTTTCCTGACCATAGAACCAAAAACGCATTTGAATATGGTCATATGGTAGTCGCTATGAACTATAAATACGAAATATGAACCAAAATGTAAACGACTTCCATGCCCCATATTCTTCCTCTCACACATGTACATCATAAACACGTATAAATACGAAATACGTACTCGTATGTAGTATACATACATACATACACAGTGACTGATTTAGTATTTGGCCAGTGTTGGCAGGGCCCACACTGTAATTTTCGATAATTTTACTTTTATCACTGAATTATTAAGGTCATGACATTGTAGCTCAAAATTATACACATGTTCCCTTTTATATCACTTACTTCCCCTATAATCTTCGTCAAGTTTCCAATAAAAGTTCTCTCTCAACTTATTTTGTTTTACTTAAAGACCCACTATCTAAATATAATTTTGCATTTTAAGCCATTTCTTTTATTTTATTGGTGTTTACTACAAGTAAAAAATAGATAATTTTAAGACCGTGTATAATGGTGCCCTGCTGAACTAAATTTCTGGCTACAAACGGCTACATCAACAAGCCTACGTGTAAGCAAATGCTTAATGGGTAAAGAATCTAGCGCAGTTATATTGACAGTATTTAGCTCATAAAAGTAGAAGACTCGGTTGGGTGCCGTAGCCGTAGATTGAGGGCTTCCAGTGATCTATATATCTTGCCTTGTCTATTTCTATATGTGTCGACCCACTTTGGAGCACAGCTCTCACTGAATTTTAAAGAGAAATTATCAGACCCATTTCTTCAATTACTAGTCCCTCACAATAAATGACTGATTTAAGTAGATATACATGTCCCTATTCAAAGAAAATTAAGAAACAATAACCAAGAGAAATAAAAATCCGTCAGAATTTCAACTTCAAAATTAACAAAGAAAGCTAATTTACTTGAATTGGCAAGATCCACTTTTTATTATTGAGACAAAGCTAATTTAAGGTTTAAGATTTTCAAGGCAATTCTAAAGAAACTATTTTTCTTCTTTCCACGGAAAATTCAGTCAGGTTTGGTAGGAAGGAAGATGTAAAAAGACAATTTTTTTTGTAGTTTTGAAGATAAGTAAGGGTATTTTTTTTTTTTTTTAGCAAAACAACAGTTTATTGATCACATCCAGGGGCGGGCACACCAATGGGCAAGGGGGTTACCTAACCCCGCTGGATTAAAATTTCCTACAGAGATGTGCATATATTTTTAGAAATTTTGGTAATTTTGCCCCAATACCTTATACGCATTCTCTAGATTTTGCCCCAAGTAACATGAAATATTCACTACCTTGTCCAAATGGTTCATCGAATCTCCCTAATCTATGTGTCACCATTTTTTAACACATTCCCCATCGCATGCAAAAAAGCCGAGCATATAGGAGTATTTTTTTTTTTTCTTTTTTGTTTAACTCCACTCTTTCTCTCTCACTCTCTCTCTCTTTCATTACCCCAAGTAACACGCCATACTACTTTTTGCTTGTACATAGTGAATAGATCTCTTTTGGTTTAGTATTCTAATGTACTCTCTTCATCCCAATTTGATAGTCCCCCACAAAAAGACATGCAATTTTCATACATAAAAAAAGAAGGTATTTCATTTAGTTCATAATTTTTGAATTTTCTCACCAAATTAAAGAACTAATCGAGATTTTTAATTTATTTAGTACGAAACTCGAAAAAATCGTGTCCGAAAGTTCTTCAATTTTTTCGTCTGAAACCTACTTTCGTAGGGGACCGTCAGAATTAAACGAAGGGAACAAGCGGTTAAAAGGAAGTTTGCCCTAGATCGATATTTATCTGGAGAACACTGGTTAACTTTAACAGCAAAGCAAAGCAAAGCCAATTATAGGCATTTCGAAGACTTTGACCAATAGCTAGGAGTCTTGGTTGCATGATCACAACTTTCTTTGTTGTTAAAGTCAACAGTTATTCTTATTTCTCGATATAACACAATACTCCTCCAACCATCGATTCGGTCTTCCATTTACCAAACAAGTCTTGGTTATGACTCAAAGCGTGTTTGATTTTGAATTCAAGTAGTTGTAAATATGAGACAATATGTTGTGTATATATATAATTTTATTTTGCAGCGTTTCAAGTTTGGTATTACGGGGAAAGAAATAATGGTGTAGTTTCAAGGCCGACTTATAGTGTATGAATATATATAAACTAAAGCAATGAAAATATGAATGCGTATCATATATGCAATTAGTATGCTTCCGTTCCAGCCAAACTTATGTTCGGATAAGTGTTTTTATACTATACTATTTTGTACTCCTATTTCATGTATAAACTTTTCATTTTAGTTCTATCTTTTTTAGTATAGCGATGCTAATGCCAATACTATAAATTTTAACCAAACAATTCATATAAATGAATACAAAAAATTACTTTACAACTATACAAAGAAGAGAAGGGCTGATCCCTGTCAAGAAGAGTAGTTGAATACCTATCCCAAAAGATTTAGCGACGAAGGTGTGGCAGGTTGTGACGTAGAGAGCTGTTTGGTGTTTCGGAGATGGGGATCTGAAATCCAACTCCGACCCACTCCATTTCCTTTCCTATTTCTAAAGAACGGATATTGCAATTGTTCCAACTCATAGGGACCTAAGTACAATTTGTCCAAAAACATCCAGGTAAGCCTCCACCCTGCTATTGGGCTGTCAGAAAACATGTGTACACGACAGTGCAAACTAACCTCTCTCCATCTGTCCAGTTGTTTAACTTGTTTTTACATCCAGGGTTAGGGTTATCAACTCGTCCCCACTTTACCTTCCTCATTTATTATTACCACACAAAAATTAGGGTTCCGCACGAATCTCAACCCCACGCTCCTGCAAAGCTCGTGTACTGCACGCACCAATGGAAGCCAGCTTTAGTGCGCAAAGCACATCCACCCGACCTGACAAGACAGCGACAATTAAACTAATCGCGTGGAGGTAACGCGTGGGAATAGTGTTTGACTAGGGTTTTTGAGTGGGTGGTGATAAGGGCCGCACCACTTTGCCTCGCTGGCTCTCTCCCATTCGCCCCTTATCCGGCCCCCATCGGCAGCACAATGACCCCACATGCATGGGAGTATGGAGGATCATGTTGAGCGATGTTATATGCATATAAACAATGAAGATACATAATTCGATGTTGAGAAAAATAATGTGTAGATTCATAGTTCCGAATCGTCTGATGTACATGAATCTCATACTATTTTGTGGGATTTATCGATAACAGATTATTACAAACACATCTGTATTTGGATTCATAAAAAATCATACTCCATCAGTTTCATTTTGATAGTCTTTTACAAAAAAGATGTGTAATTTTCGGATAAAAAACAAGTTACTTATGTATATAATTTTTTAATTTTTTTGGCACCAAATTAAAGAATTAGACTAGATATTTGATTTGGCGTAAAGAAACTCAAAAAAATCATATATATATACAAAAGTATTTTATTTTTTGATCGAAGAGTTATACTTCTTTTCGCAAGGGAATACCAGCCGGAGGAAGTATATATGAACGTAATATGTTATTTTTTTCATTTTACTCAAAATCAAAAGTAGATGAACCTCCACTATTTATGTGGGATCTAAATCAGGTCTCAACACAATAATCAGAGGCACTGTTCAATTTTTTAATTAGGTGATTTTGAACTTATTTATGGAAAAAAACAATTCATACGGTCTAATGTAGTGATTAAATTTTTTGGTGACTTGATGGACATCGGCATTCTTTTGTTTCTAAATTTTTGATCAATTATTTTGTACTAAAAATTTAATGATTTGAGGAATCATTTGCCAGATTCAAATTATATATACATTTTTTTGTAAAATTGTGATAAATAAAAATAACACTTTCCAAAGTACAAGTGGCTTAAAATGAGAGTCGGTGTGAGTTCTGCACAAAAGGGTAACGCTCCCCCATGTCATGGTTTTATGTATATGGTGTCCATACACATACTTGAAACCCTAGTCAAAACACTCACATGGATGATGTATATACATGCATACATGACATGACATGACATGAGATGACATGGCCATATGGCATAGATATGGACGCCTTTTATTACAACAAAGCCGATAAAGAGTACCCTATCACTCTTTCCACAACCATTTCTCTCTCTACATGTACAGTAATTTTCTCTCTCCCTCTCTCTCTCTCTCTCTCTCTCTCTTCTTTTTTTTTTTTTCTCTTCCTCTTTTCCTAAACCTACAGCTAGGGTTTTGTCCAGATAGTGCACTCAAATTCCGCTTCATCGGCTGTGAATCTCTCCATGAGGATCACCCCTGTAGCTTCGCCTACTTGTACTTCAACTGATGATAGTGTTTTTCGGAGTGGCCGTGGAGAATCCAAGTGAAGCTTAGTGAGAGAAGAAACAGAAGAGTTTGTTCATTTCGATCTGGTCGTCGATACAAACAAATTAAGGTATTTTCTTTGGATCATTGAAATGGGTTTTCGATTATTTTTCTTGGGTCTGAACTAGTTTTAGCTGATTTCAGCTCACTTCTCTTTTTCTCTCAACCATTTTCCTTTTCTGATGGTGTTTTATTCCGAATCGTACGTTAAAATATTCGTTTTGAGTAATTACTCTATTCCTTTATGGGTTTGATTTCGTTTGCCAATCTCTCTTTTTGTGTTACTTTTTCCCTTGATGATCTTGATTGCTACTTTCTTTCGTTTTGATTTGTTTTGATATGTTGAATTCGTTTACAAACAAACCCTAATTATTGTTTTCTGGAAATAAGGTGTCTCATGTGTGATTGTTCAATAGGGATTAAGTTTTTTTTTTTCTTCTTCTTCTTCTTGTAGTTGAGCTATGGGTTGATTTCTCGTTTGTGGGGTCTATCTTACTTATCAGTAAATCAAATCAACTTTGGTTTTTCATTTCCTTATTTAAAGATGCTTCTTTTCTCGTGAAATGAAAACCCTAACTGTTTGCCAAACATTACGCAAGTATTGACTATGGACTTCTTTTATTTCTTTTCATAGAGAAGTAGCCCACTAGGGTTTCTAATAGTTCATTAGATTTATTAAGAACATTAAGCAAGTTTTTTTTTTTTTTTTGGTTGGTTTAATTGTTATTTTATGAGGCAAATAATGTTCTTAATCGTCTTCAATTAGTTTGTTCTTCATCTAGTATGGAATGCATTGTTTAACTTCAATTTTTGTTACTATTTATGGAATGAAACCTAACCTTTTTCTTTTTGGTACCTAAAGCCCGAACTTATATTTATCTTAGAAATTTGAGCACTTTATGTTCATTGGGTATGAACTGATTGTTCTAGCATATGATTGATTTATCTTATGGTGTGGATCAGTAGGTCTTGTGTGTGCAACTGTGCATTTTAGATTTAAGAAGTAGTTTCAAGTTTCAACACTTCGATTTCAGTTGATTCTTTGACGCGATAAATCCAAAGTAGTTTCAGACTGTGATATGGATCATTAGATAATGTTGTAATGTTCGATAACCATTGGAGAAGTCATACTAATTCCATGTTCCAAGTCATGGATCAATTATTAGGAGTGATTTAACTAGAACTGATGCAAATAATATTGCTTCACTTCAGTCTTCTTTGGGTAAAATGTTAAGGGTTCGAAATCTAACGTTTCATTTAGGTACTTTAACTTTAGGCATGAACTTGTGATTCACTTTTGAAGTTAAGGCCTACAGACATTCATATCTTATGTTTGATATCCTTAATCATTGTTGTAGGATGTGGTTGACTTGATTTCATGTACTGTTGTTGACTGTTGTGTGTGCATTTGACATTTAATATTTCAACACTGTGATTTTAGTCCATTGTTTTGACATGGAGAGGAGTGTTTTGGTGGAAGAAAATCATCAGCGAAGAGATTCTACTACTATTTCCAAGTCATCGGGGCCGATTATCAGGATTGACGCGATATCTATAGAACTTGCCGGTGCTATGGAGAACAATCATGAGGCAAGCAAGTGTGAGCATTTTTCTATACGGTAAGCCTTGTATCGACTATTTTTTTTTTATCAGTTTTTTGGTATCAGAAACTATTTTCAGGTATCCTAGAATCTGTCCAGTCATTTCCCTCTATGTAGGGTTTTCCTAAAGCTAGCCCAAGGTTCTTGTGAACTGATTTTGTTGTGTGCACTGTGCATGAATATGATATCTGTCAAAGGATCTAGTTGTGCATGTGAATGATAGGAAGCTATGTAGACTGAATAGCTAACGTCATTGTTGTCATTCTTTTTCTGATTCTCTCATTTGTTATTTTTGTAGACTGAGAATATATTCATTTCTGATATTGGTTAGTTTATGTTTGGACCAATACAGCGGCTGTCTATTTTTCATGATAGTATTTGAGCTTAAAGATCTAGTTAGATGTTTTTCACATTCGATAGATGTTGGTCAATCGTTTATTTCTTGATAGATCTATACTAACTCGATGATTCATGGAATTGAATAACATTTGAAGTGCTTCAACACGCTCTATAAGAACTCAAACGGCTAAGTTTGTTTCCTATACTATTACATAGTATTTATTTTTGAAGAAAGAACGTCCGACAACTAGGGCAGTTTTTGTATGAAGGTATCCATGCTGCCTATTTAATCGCAGCACTCTTATTCTACATAGCTGGTTATCTCTTCTTCTTCTCTTTTGTTTGCATGGAGGTTGCTGAGAAAATTTCTCTATTGTGTCTGCTGTGGATATACTGCTTACTCTTCTTCTTCTTCTTCTGGCTTATGTTCTTCACAAATTTCCTCTACTTTGTATGCAGTGGATATGCTGCTGAAATGCGGAAAAAAGACATGAGTGTTTGCTTGCCTTTTCCTTGCGATGGCAACCAGAATGTGTTAGAGGAGCAAACAAACCTGCTTCCTCCTTTACATGTTGCCAAATTCAGATGGTGGCGCTGCCAAAGTTGTGTAAGGGAGGCTGGCCCTACAGGCGCTACAGAAGAAATTGGTATTGTTTGTGATCATTTCCAAAGTGGATTGATATCCAGTAGCACTTGTCCTCACATATTCCCTAGTGATACAGCAATGGTGCTGTCAGATATGCAGAGATCTCCAGATCTGGTCAATTTAGCAGGAAGAAAATCTGATGGCTATGACTCTGGCAATATAGATGAAATTTGTCTTTCATCATGTGGTTATACTAAACTAAACAAACATGAAGTTCAACATGCACCTGTTGTTGGTAATGCCTCTGCCTAATTAATTAGTACTTCTGATGAAATCGATCCCATTGAAAATTAAGCACCCTTTAGTTTAATGTGTCTCTGCCTATGTATTTATTTTGGTCTTGGTTCTTCCCAGGTCATGGGAATGGTGCAAGAGCTGATGAGAATCCAATGCGTGATTTGACAGCATCGAATCCATGCTCTATTCAAGAAATTCATACAGATATCGCAAGTAATTGACATCTTCATTTGGCAACTCCTTTGTGTAGATTAACTTACATGTCACTTGATTAGTAATTCCTGTATTCTTGAAACAGATGCTCTTGTATCAAAAACCCGTGGCTTTGTGGATCCTTGTGCGCCAAACCACAGAATTCATACTTCTGCTGATGTTAAAAACCCTGAACACATGATCAGAAATTGTTCTGAAATTCGTCAAATGGGGACGCTGGCTTCTTCCGACGGTGAGCAGAGTATTGCATCAATGGCTCTTCATCGTATGAATTTTTCAGATGGGCAAACAACCAAACTTCCTTACGTTGACCTGGAAGAAAATGATGAGATCTTGGCTGAAACTTCTCATCGTGATCAGCAAATGGATAGCCCAAGTTCTTCGATGCGACAAAGAACTCGGAAAGTGCGTCTTTTGACAGAGTTGTTGGGTTCAAAACGAAATTCGAAAAATGATCGGATCAGAACAGAAGGTGGCCCTGCTGGAATACCCACTACGTCTTCTGGGTTAGATGCAGTTTCTGCTCGTTGTGATCACTTGCCTGTCCAAGAAAGTCCTAAGAAGCATTTGGAGGATCCTAAAGGGAAAAGAAAGATGTCTTTAGACAAAGAAGGGAAATCACCACGGGATTTGATCTGCCCAAGCAAACTGACCAAAAAACCAAGGGTCTTCAAGGAAGGTTCAGAAATTACTAAGAGGAGAATTGACGGAAATCCTACACAAAATGACAAGAAAAATAAGCAAATTCAATTCGCGGGCAGATATTCTCCGTCAATGCCTCAAGGAGGGATTATGCGGAAAATAAACCAAGTCAAAATTGGAGATGTGGGAAACTATTCTACTGCTTCTGATGGCGCGGTGTCAAAATCAGCACATAATTCATCCATGACCAAAAGCGGAATGAGACCCTATTTTAGAAGTTCTCTGTCTCCACAAGAATCTGAGGAAAAGGCTATTTTGTGTAAGAAGAAAAACAAACAAGTTGGAGCAGGGAAGGCTTCTTTAGTGCCTAAGAGGACCAGCATGCTTGGAGAAAGTTCAATCATGAGAAATTGTTTCGGTATCAAGGAGACTGAACCCTCAGCTCAGATTTCAATTCGCGGAAAAGGTCTGGATCTCTCTCTTAACAGCTTGGTGGTTGTGCCCCGAAATGAAAAAGGTGGAATTCCTAAAGGTGGAGATGGGAGTGTATTGGCCCCTCGGAGGGACACTCCAAGAGATGATACTCAGCAGAGGAAAGTTATGACGCATATTGGAGAGTCAAGAGCATCTCATAAAACTGCACCAGACCGATTTTTCAGGAAAGGATTACTTTGTGATCTCAATGAGAATATCGCTGGGAATAGAATCTCCCCCTTGCGTGAGATGCAAAATCCTGTTCCTCGGGTTGAAAATGGGAGTTTATCTCATCATCAACACTTGGTATATAGTTCTCTCTCTACAACTAAGCTTTTACCTTCACATTTCTTTCCCCCCGAGATGAATGCATTCTTCGATCTGGATTGTTTACTTTCTTTTTTTCATTGGTCTTGTTAAGATATTTATCTGGTCAAGTTGGTAGCAATGGTGCTAAAAACTTTGTTTGGGATTTTAATATAGTTAACTACTCAATGAGCACATTTTGTTGATTTAGTGAAAGAAACTTGTGTGCTAAAAACCATCGGAATTGGCCTTCTCATAATTTAAATGATTAATACAATTAACTTGACTGGAGTTTAGTGTACTATCGAGTGGGGTCTCCTTAGTGAGCTGGAATACTGACACAATATAGCTCATTTAGTTGCAATCGCAAAATATGTTTGTACTAGTTATTGCTACTACTGATAATTGTAGAGTGTTATCTACAAAGGAACAACCATAGGATTTTGGCTACCATAAGTGTTTAGTTTCCCGATTTCTAGACACGCCTCCCATCAATAAAATATTGGTTGGACCTCTAAGTTTTTGTTGCTCATTCTATTCCGCGGTTTTTTCACAATATTGCGATTTTCTTTTCTTTTTTGCACATTTTTGCTTTCCACAAGAAAATGAGTGGGTTCCATGTAACTGAAACTCTGTTATGATTGAGCTATATCATCCAGAATTCGTAAATCAGGATGTACTTCAGTCACTGAGATGGGATATTGAATTTCATATCAGAAACTGGAGTAGTTCCTGAGATACGGTAGTGGTGAAATCCAAGCACACAAAAATTGGAACAGCTGCCGACCATTTTCTCATATGCGAACTGACACTAGTCATCAGCCCACTTGGTTTCCAGTTTACACAGTTTCATATAATAATGTGTTCTTTGGGATGGGATCTGGGAGCTGTGTTTCTTGTAAGTCCTAAATGAGTTATTATTTGGTAATATAGTTGCTCATTCCATAAAAGTATGTTGCTGTGATGATTGATTCGTGCATTATGAAGCCAATCATGCATGGTTCTCTTGCTCTGGTTGTTTCTATTTTTGTTCTTGGAATGCAATGCGTACGTTGCGTATGTTTATATTTATGTATGCACATGAATCACTACTTTTTACCTTTCTTCTTTTAGTTTTCACGGTACTTTTGTTTGATGGCATTAACTCTCATTTCAATAAATGTTAAGAGATTATACTAAAAACTTGATCAAAGTTAAATATTCCTTCTCCAGGATTTTTCTGGTACTCACAGCAGTGAAGAAGTTCGAGAACAAGGAAATGATGACATTCCAATGGAAATAGTTGAACTCCTGGCGAGAAATCAGTACGAAAGGTATCGTCATGAGACTGAACGAAACTTTTTCTTCTCAAAACAAACCAACGACAAAAGGGATGCTGAGCTAATTGGTTTTCCTAGAGTACACGGCAATAGGATGCTAAAATCACTACAGGAAGATAAATGCCATGTGATGAATCCTGTTTCTGGTATGGGTATTGTGAGAACCGGTGAGAATGTGGGGCCCATAAAACAAAATCCGAGCAAATGTTTATCTGATTTCCGTGGGAATAATTTCCATTTTGGACAGCTAGATGGAAATTCTGCCTTTGCAGGGTTCAGTGCATTTTCAAAGTACAACGAGAAGCAAGCAGCTGGAGTCCAAATATCAAATTCTGTTAGAACCAGTGACCCACAATATTGCAACTGGAAAGGTAGCCCTAATGGATCACGACAGAGTGAAGAAGCAGGAGGACCAAATCACTTGGCTTTTGGTTTTAACATTCCTCAAATGCATTCACCTCAGTCAAGTAACTTTGAATTTCATTCACAATTCCCCAAACCGCCACGTGAAGGGAGAAGAATGCTTGGGGATCATAATCTCAACTTTATGAAACCGAACGCCAATGACCTTGAAAAGTTGAAAAGGAATTCTGATTCAGAATCCATCAGAAGGGAATCTGCTGAATACCCATTTGTTAACCACCATAGGGGATTTGACCTTAACGAAAAGGTGCCGGGGTCTCTAGATCTGAATTCCAACGAAACCATACCTGCCATGCAATTACTAAGCCTCATGGATGCCGGGGTCCAGTCAACTTCGGCCTTCAATTTGGATGGAAGCCCTAAGGTTTTCGCCAAACCTTTCTTTCCTTGTCCAAATCACCCAAAAGTCCTTGAAAAACCTCTTTTTGCCTATGATTACCATTTGAACCAAGGGCCTGGAGCATATAATGATATCCCAAGAAACCCACCTTCTGCTTTTTATGGTAGAAATATTGCAGAGAAATCTTGTGAGTGTCCACCTGCTGTTCCTGCTGTTGGTGCTTTTGTTTCTCCATTTCGCAATGACGTAAACTTTAAAAGAGGTGCTGGTTTTAAGAAGTCTGAAGAGCGAGGGAAAACACTCGTACAAAGTAGAGGCCCTAAATCACAAAAATCTGCAAGCACAAGTGGTGTTTTGCGAACAAGTTGCCAGTCTTATCCAGTTCAGAACAAGCAGAAAGGGATCGTTTATCCATCTGATACTAATTTCATGGATTTGGAGACTAGATGTATGAATGGGACTGTTTTCCCCATTAAAAGTATTTCTAAGAATGAAATCTGCACTCTCAACAGAAACCCGGCTGACTTTAGCATACCGGAAGCAGGAAATGAATACATGATTAGCGGAAAAGATCTCAAATTTGGAAAGAAGGGTTATTCTAAAGGCAGATCTGGCTTGAATAACGGGGACGGGCGAAAGAGACAGAGAGTTACAAAGCTCAAGTGATGAAAAGGAATTCACAACATCATCCATCGGGAAATACCCACATGCCAAAGCTGTTCTCCATAACCTCCATCATCTTCGATATGTGGCAAATACAGCTCTTTCCTTAAAATAAGATTCAATGGAGTTATTCCTTAAAAGTCCAACACCCAAGACTGTTTGTCGATTTCCAGCTGGGGTTGTCTTTGATTTTATTTCAGCAGGTGAAGTTTTAAGGCTCCTTCCATTCCGTGAATAACAGAAAATCTCAGACTGTATGGATGTTCAGATGGAGGACGCCTGCTCAATTCCTGGGGCTTGATCATTTAGCTCTGAATTTGACAGGCTTCTTTCTTGTCCAAATTGAGCAATTACAATCACTGGTATTGCCTTCATTTTCATGTTTGGTTTGAATTTTTAGAAATAAATTACACATGTATATAGGAATTTGATTTCTGCGTGTTTATGTCATGTTTTCAGGATTCATAGAACAATAAAAAAAATCCTTAAATTGCCCCTGGTCTAAGGGTTTGATAATCTTAAATATGGTATTTTCTTTGCTAGTGATTAATTTGTAGCATCCATGATAGATGTTCTTCCTACGACAGGAGAGGCACCAAAATTTAGGAGAAGAGCACTATATCGGCATACGTATCCATGTCCATTATACAGCTATAATTTGGCCGGTATCCCACAATATTGGCTCAAATATACCCCAATACGGCTATGTATTAGCTGACATCAGACAGTATCAACCAACACGTTTTATTTTATTTTATTTATTTATTTACTTTTTTTGAAAAGATTATCAACTGACACGTAAGTGAATATCGTATCAGAGGTAAAAAAAAAAAAATCCTATCACGTTTGAGATACTATACGCCCAATATTTAGACCCTTGTGCCTGGTAAGGGTACTTTACTGCGACCTGGGCGACACTGGTTCGGAACATTGAAAGAACCTCTCCACGAAGTGCATTTGCTGGTATGATGACGGAAAACATGTCTTGTCCACTTGTTCAGCAGTTTTGATAGCTTAAAACGAGTTTGTGCATCCTATTCTGTTTCATTAGCCCTTTTGAGACAGGGAAACTTGAGTTTTTGCAAACTTTTGCTATTTTGAATTGCAGAATCCAGATGGGCTTTTTATTTGAATCCGGGATTTGTTGGGGGATTTTGAAGGGGAAAGAGAAAGAAGAGGAAAAATTGAAACAAACTGGGATATGTTTTGAATATCTTTTGCCGTTTCTTTGACCTTCATATTCACAGATGTGATTACAAGTTTACAACCCAAGATCCAAACACAACCTTAAGGATGTGGTGCCTTCTGCCATACATTTTAGTTGTTGACAATGGCAAGATTTGACTTGGCAGTAGATGTTAGATCACTTATTTACTCGTACCCAATTGAGTTGAATTTTTGTAGAGATACTTGAAAAATTATTGTTGAAATTAATGAACAGTTCCGAGTATCACAAGGGCGGGGTAGGGTGTTTCAGCTTCCTTACACATAATAGTGAATTAGAGAATCATTTCTTCTCTAAAATTGCAGACCACAAAGCTGAGTCATTTATATCAAACAATACTGGGTCTTTTAACCCAATGAAATATTTCTTTTCAAAACACTTTAATTATCTCTGGATTATTCAATGGGTGACTTGGCACATCTAAACTTTTTATTAGGTCTCAGCTACAAAACCAGGTCACATTTGAAAAGAACTTAAGATCACTTGACTGCTTTTCCCCAAACAAAACAAGAAAATCTGCACAGTCGAAATCCATGTGCGACAATGTTGTATGAAATATAAATTGTTTACCTCTCCAGGCTCTCCTTAGTTGGTTAGAGCTTTGTACTAATAACGGCCATTCCTTTTTAAATTTGTTGCTTTTTAAGAAAACATCATCATTAGACCTTTCACATCAACTTTTATATTTACTTTTCACTATTGTCCTTGATGAAGACATCATCATTAAACTTTATTCACTAATTTTTCAAAAAGGAATCTACTTTTAGGACGAAATAGGAAATGTATCAACTTTTACATACTAACTTTTCAACATCACACTTATTTAAGAATAGCCCAAATTGAAATACACTACTCTTTTTAAGGAACAAAGGAAATAGTAATACTATAAAACTAATGCAATATAAACAAAGTTTGCAGAACCTAAATTAAGTGTTGGACACAAATATACGGAATGATGTTTACTTCAACAACTATCAAGAGGAAATTAAATCTTCAGGACCCATTATATTTTATTCAGGGTTTATCCTTTCTGCTCTCTGCCTTATCTTTCTCTTTGTTTTTGCTCATTTCTTCCTCTACAACCTACGCCTACCTCCATTGAATGAAAATAAATTAGATCTAGTACTCCGTTGGTCTTTCGTTAGGTTTGTGGATTTCAAGTTATTGACCTTAAAACAAACTTTGCGTATCATCCATTTTGCCCATACGATTTTCCTGGCTGGAAATCATGTCAAGGAATTAAGGCTTCTGGGTTGGTTTGGTTTGGTTGGAGAATAAATTGATTTGAGCAAATGTAAGGAGTGTTACAACTCAATCAATTTAATCCCCAAAAGTCTTTCATTTGTTTGTATGGATTCTCCGGGAAAAACTTAAGGGAAAAATAACAGCTACACTATTTTTTTTAGGCGAGTAATTTAGAATCGACAAGCCTAACAAAACATTAATGGGGTACATTTAAGCTGAGCTAAGTTATTCACATTCAAAGGATTTTTGTAATAAGTTGAAAGATTGGGGGTTCAGTGTATTTTATCAGGAACATTCGGGGAGGCTGGTAATTTACATATCTTTCCCCTTAAACTTATTTGGCACTTTGTACTTTTTGAGTTTTGTCTTTATACAAATTTTCGGTCATAGATTATACTTTTCCAATTTCTCTCATCGAGACGAATCACCAATCCTAACAAATTTGAGGCAAAATTTGCAAATACAATTTTTTTTATTTAAATAAAGACAACTATAATGTCTAAAAACTACAATAAAATCACACAAATAAGTTAGGAGTAACGAGTATAGTTTGTATCTAGTCCTTGCCCTTTTTTTTTTTCTAAGGTCCTTGCCTTTTTTTTTTTTTTTGAAGTCTAGTCAAGATTTGGCTCTTGAGGTGGCCAACGAGTCTATGAATAAAGGACCTTAAATTGTACGGTAAACTAGTACTTCCTCCGTCCAGATTTGTTGGTCTGTTTTGGGGATTTCAATTTTTTTTCATTACTTTTTGTGTTTGTTGTTTTTACATCATCAAAATTAATTTTCTTCTACTTTATCATTTGACTTTTGAAAATGAATAAATATTTTCGGACTTAAAAAAGTATATTTGTGAAGCAATAAATCCGGACGGGGAGTACTTGCTAGTTACTAGTTTGATGCATACCCCACTCCTAGCCGTTTATCCTCCCTCTCGCGCCAAATCCACCTCTTCACTTTGTGGCAGAATCTTCAGAAGCTGGGCCCCTTTCCTCCTCCCTCTGGCACTACAATCCCCTTGCAACGCCAGCTCCACCGCACGCGCCATCTCCTCCGGTGGCGCCTACACCCCCTCCTCCTCTCCCCAAACCCACCGCCAAAACACTCATCGCATACTCCTTCCCCCTCCCAACCATCTTCCCCATCACTTCCACCATCATCGACACCGCCAGCGCGTGCACCCTCACCTCCGCCGCCCCCTCGGCCTCCGTGCACTTCAGCTCCAAAGCCGCCAACGCCCTCTCCGAAGCAGGCAAGCAGCCCCTTCCAATTCCGCCAGCGCCTCCACCACCCTCTCGGCCGCGCCGGCCTCCACCGCCACCCGCCGGTTCCCCTCCGCTATGCATAGCGCCAGAAAAACTTTCGTTGCCGGTTTCGCCGCCGCACTGTCCTTCAAGTACGCGACAACGTTTTCCAACACCGCCGCCGGACACGCCGTCACGTCGCCTCCGTCCACGGTGGCCGGAGGGTTGGGCACGAGTGAGCGCTCTAACATGTGGAGGGCGTTTAACCGGTCCGTATCCGAGTCTGAATTTATGAGTTGGGTCTCGGCCGCGTGGAAGAGTACTTGGAAATTAGTGGCGGTAAGGTGGTGGGGGCGGGTGAGAGTTGTGGTGAGGAGGTTGGGAGAGGAAACTTTGGGAGGTGTTGGAAGAGGAGAAGGAGGAAGAAGATAGATTAATTCACAAAATTTGGTAAGGTACTTGAAAATTATTTGAATTTAACCTGATTAAAAGATACTTCCTCCGTCTGAAAAACACTCTTCGCATCTTTCAAAAAAAAAATTATATTTTGTGATTTATAGTACTAATACTTTCTATCATTTAAAAAAATTATTTAATAAAACTAAGTAAGATCTAACAAACAATATCTATATATCTATATTGCATATATAGATCATTATAAATAAAAAAATTGTAAACAATTTTGTGAAAAGTGTGAATGGTGTTTTTTAACGTTTTTTCTGGATTGGAAGAAGTAGGAGTAGTAGTATTTACAAATGTAAAAAAAATAAATTTATTACACTATCTTAAATTAAATTTTCTTAAATTGGCGGAGCCGGCCCCACTAAAGCTCCTGTCTTGCTTTTCGTTACTTTCAATTCTTGCTTGTTGTAGTGTCAATATTTTTTTGAAATGTTTCTTTAACGGTTTCTCATTTGATAAAGGACTTGACTATGCGTACAGAAGATATGGTGCACAGAAAATATACAATGACTTTTGTGGTACATTTTTGGATTTCACACGAATAATTTGAACCGTTCAATATTTAAAAAATATTTTTTACTACTTCCTTCCAAGAAATCAGCTCAATCAGATATGTGTAACTGGTCGATCCAAAACTTCAAGTTTTCATTCATAACTGTTACAAATGAAAGCTTGGAGTTTTGAATCAACCAATTACACATGTCCAATAGAGCTGATTTTTTGCAAGGCCGTAGGAAAAAATATTTTGAAATTATTTAACGGTTTGGATTATTTATGTGAGACCCGAAAGTGGGCCCCAAAAGCCATTGTACATTTTATGTACACTAAATCTTCTGTACCCATAGGTTTTTCGTTTGATAAATGGAAATTCATAAAATTAACTGGTTGATTTAACAAATGAAAAGACCAGTTGCTAAAATTAACCCATAACACAGCCTTAAAATGGGTTGATTTTAGCAAATGGACTCTTTATTTGCTAAAATCAATCCAATTAATTTTTTGAATTTTGAAAACAAACTCATTCACGCATCACTAAGGTAGAGCCAATGTAGGACCCATGGGGGCACAACCCATGCACTTTTTTGTTTTACTTAAATTTCATTTGAATCAAATAGTTTACCCATCTCGTACAAATATACACAAATCAAGGATATTTTGTTAAATTACTCAAAAACAGGCATACGTAGTTCTTAATCGAACTATCTATTTTCTGTTTTAAAACAAGGGCCAAAAATTAAAGAAAGACACATCCATACATTTCGAAGTTTATCCCCCTTTTTTTTTTTGGCAAAATGGCCGAGGCATACAAAAAGAGCAACGCTTCAGGTCGTTGGATCACTTTTTATGCAAAGGTTGTACCCGTTCTTCTATTAAAAGATTCAGAGAATACATTCCTATAAATCCACATCCTCCCTCTCCTCATTTTGAAGCAATGTATCCTATTTAAAATTTTCATTTCTTGATCAAATTAATGGGAAACAGTCTCAAAATTGTAATTGACGTTATGCATAGAATTCATTTAAGTTGAATCTATATTACCTTCCGACTGTTGACACCGGATTTTGCCCCACCCCCATTTATAAATTAAATCGGTGACGTCGACGCTCGCAGAAAAGAGACATTGGATCATTAGACATCAGAAACGGCCTTACCATGTAGAACATTTGATTCCTGGTAAAGGTAAACTGGCACGGTACGTAGTACTGGTGCTGCGGCAAGTCAAATATCAATTTCAAAAAGAAAAAAACAATATCTAACATCTGCCTGTGCATAGCTTGACTTTGTTTCGGTCCCGAAATCAGCTTCTTCCCCAAATTACCAAAATGCCCTTTTAGTCTCTTTGGAGTAGTTCCCCCGATAGAGTTAGTTAGGAAGTGTCCTAAGGTCCGCTTCGGGTTTCGTCCGGTCTCGAAGTCAACTCCATGTCAAAATTACCAAAATACCTCTTTGTCATATCCAGAGTCATTTTAGCCTACGGAATTGATCTGGAAGCTTCCCGGGCCCCCCAATGGTCATCTAGACCCCCAAGAACCAAATTCTCCAACTTTTCACCAAAATACCCCTCAAACTTAAAAAATCTAAGCCTTTATACCCTATCGAGGACGACCCGGGTCCTACCGAAGACCATTTTTCGGCTTTGGGCGGCAAAATTTAACATTTTACCAAAAAGTTAATTGTACTCATTTTTTATTGTCTAATACTGTACCCGGATATTTAATGGGGACGACCGACTTTCTTTTTTCGGCTCCCGTCATAAATTTTCAACTATTACCATATCATCCTATATGTTTTTCCAAAATCACGTTTGGCTCCGGATGGGATTTTTATAATTTTTTATACGGACTTGCAAACAACGTTCTGAACCTATTTTGGCCCCGTAGCCACCTAATAAATATCCCGGGACCTCCCGTCAGCTATCGGCAGCCCTGATTGGCTATTTTTCAATAATTTTCCCATCAAGCCATGTAATCTGTTTAAACCCATCTTCAGTCCCAGACTCTTCCGGGGATATCCCGGAGTTTTTTTTTGTCTATTTTGAATCCTCAGCATAGTCCCCGCCAGAGTTTACACATTGTCCTCTGTGTACAGTAAAAATGCCTCTGTGTCTCGTTGGCTAAATCCCCCAACAAGATTAACTTCTCTAAAATTTTAGTTTCTATCCCGAACTACGTGAGACTTGATTCTCCTGAGGCTAAGATACGTAGGCAGCTCTGAAGCTGGGCTCGGTTCTATTTCTCAAAACTTTTTGTCTTTTTGAACTACGTGATGACCTGATTCACCTGAGACCGGAGATACGTAGGCAAACCTGAGACTAGACACGGTCCAAATCCTTTTTTTCTGTATATATTCCTCCTTTTTATTTCAAATGTCTCATGCAATAAAATACATTTTTTGACAGAACATTAGTTTTTTTCTTCTCATTGTATATATGTTAGTATTTACCATCCTCAAAAGTTTTCAATCACTTGTTTTTTTTTTTTTTTGGAAAAGTTTATTCTGAGTGCCAAAATGGCGGGGTAGAGTGCTCTGGCTTCCCTATAGGTAACAATGAATTATTGAATTTTTTCTTCTATAAAATCATAGACCAAAGAAAAACCTTCTCATTTTTCAAAATATTTATTCACATGGTGATCAAGTGGCGACTCTGAGTTATTTTACATAAAATTTATTTTGACTCAATCACAACTGTAAAACCCGTGTTTTATAAAACCATGTCGCATTGGATATCACTTGGATCACTCGACCATGAAACCTCTTTTCCAAAACCTTGGTCGAAATCCTGGACACGACACCGACGTACCTTCAAGCAGAGACATCCGCTAGTACTTTATCAAAATAAGATTGACTTGCTTGAATAGTTGTAGAAAATGACCCGTAAAACGATTTTTTTTTATTGTCGAAATAAAAATTCAGCTAAAACTTTATGCTAATAATGTTCAACAGAGAATGACTTGTAAGAAAATACCATAATATATCATAATAAGGAAAACTTAGCCTAAAAGTCTTATCTTTACGTGAATATAGCGTGGAGATAATCCGAGCCATTGATTGCCAATAAGGGACTACAACTCTGTAGTGCTTTGAGACACTACAGGGTCCCTGGATTCTTTTATTTCATTGTATCCGCTAGTAGATGGTAGATATTTAGTAGTATTCTTGCTACGCCACTGCAGAGGGGCGTTTAGATCTCACCTCACATGGAGCAATTTTTCAGTGCCAAGTGCGTGCCATGTAGTACTTGAGCGCGTGATCTGGACTGTCAATTTTGGTTTTGGACGGTCTGAATTATGAGGAGAGAAACAAGAGAGGGAAAGGGGAGAGAGAGAGTTTTGATCTGGGCTGTCCAATACTTTTAGACATCCCTGATGCAACATTCGGATACTATGTAGGCTAGGCCATGTGGTACTTATTCGGTACCCAAAATTTTTTCCCTCACATGCGGTAGTCCACGAATTGGGAGTTGGTATTGTCAGAGAGATCAGTGAAGTGTCACAATTAGAGTTAGTAGTGGCTCGTTTTCAATGGCTCGACAGAGATGCTTTGTGTGTCTGCATTGAGGTACGGTGGGGACTATAGGTATCATACTGCGTCAGCTCAAGAGCACAAATAATTTAAGCACTTGTGCAATAAGGTATCATACTGCGAGAATAATCCTGTTCACCTTCACTTTTTCCTTAGGGTGACCTTACATGTATTATATATTTTTCTGTATTTGGATCTTGTTCATATTTAAGGTAGCTAGAGTATATTGTGGATCTCACTTCAAGAATCACAACCATTCATTTTGTATGAATTAATTTATAAAAACAATGTAAATTTCTACTCAATAGAATATAAGTACTATTTGAACCAAAAGTTTTAATCATGCTCTATAAGTAGTAAGTACATACTGATATTTGATTGTGTTGAATTTTTGCATGATCTCCTAACAAAGCAAATTTTACAAAAAGGATAGTTACATTCTTCAAAACGAGACCCGTAATACATCTCACCAAATATAAGCACGGTCATCCTCATTTCTAGAATGTTTATTGATGAAAAACTAGCCAGTAGGTTGCACGCATCCTAGGCCCCCCATTGTAAATTGGACGGACAATCTAGGCCCATTAGCTAAAATAAAAGAAAAGAGATTCTTGAACCTCTTTCACAATTTTATACAAATTGAAATTGGCTTCGAGTTTTGCGCAAGTACAAATGTTGTAAAGAAGTGGCATAAGTCAATAATGATACTCCTTTTCCATCAGTCAATTTAAACAAATTATAGGATACCCCTAACTTGAAATTGCAGGATATCCAAAACTTCATTCCAACATAATCTCTATTACTCAAAGAACCTCCCAAAATTCAGACACGCTAAAGAAAATACTATGGGATAGAACTAACAAAGAGACGCATGGATATTAGTGTTGTAATTGTCCATACTCAATACATAAGCATTGTCACACTACCTAACATGGTCAAGTTGTAAAACTATTTTCAGAGGGATAAAATCTAAACTCATTTTCATCAAACTAGTTATCCTAACATGGTCAAGTTCTCCATTTCACTCCAGATCGAACCAGGCACTTGATTCTCTGTTTCTCTCTCGTTATCTCTCTCGATTGCTCTCTTTCTCTCTTGATTGCTGAAGATTGTTTACGAAGATCGATTAAATTTTACGAAACTTCATATTCGAGTTGTTCTCTCTTCTCTCACGATTGCTGAAGATTGATTACGAAGATTGATTTCTCTCTTGTTTAAAAAATGGTGTGGGGTTGTTTCACAACTCGAATCTGCTACAGAAACTAGAGGAATCTGCTTTTTTTTTCCTGGAATCTATACTGAAATCTCTAGTGAAATGATTATCTTTTTCCTTCCATTGAAGGTTCAGAATCAACTTGAGAACTTCAGTTTGGTCCGATTTAGTGTGGGTTTCGTGGTTTTCGTTTCAGCAGTGGCAATGGGAAAATTCCAGTCTTGCTTGGAATGCACTATTTTTTTTAGATTGCGTTTGTGAGAGAGAGGGGTGAGAGAAAGAGAAATAGTCTCGAAATTAATCTTAGAATTTAATGACAGAACCAAACATGTGATAGGCCCAACCAGGGGATATCCCTATACTAATCCTGCACGAATCAAATAGGGGCTTGTGTTGGATTCATGACTAAATTAGTCCAATGACAAATAGTCCAGGACTACTAATCCTAGGACTATCATCTTGCCTATTTTAGTCTGCGAATCAAACGAGGCCTTAAGGTATAAGTCTTCACGTTGTTGGAAGTTATCATGATCATAAACTGTTAGGGGTTTAAAAAAAAGAGACTTTCTTTTTTTAGATTTAATGTCCATCACCTTTTTTAGTTGTTGCTAAGGTCTTAGTCATCACCTTTGCATTGCATGCATGGTCCAATTCATCACCAAAAATAAATAAAAATAAAATTTCTTCACTAGATTTTTTTAAGAGTTAACTTTTTAGTTGTTGTTAGGGCTTTAGTCATCACTTTTGCATGGTCCGGTTTGTCACATACAAAAAAAAAAAAAAAGTTCCGTCATTCTTGCTTCTTTGCATGATACATCGCATGATCGCATCTATCACTTATTTTTTTCACATGATAGCATAGTATGTTGTTGTAAAGACCCGGAATTTTATGAAATTCATTTTTTTTAATCTTTTATTCATTCTAAGAAATGTGAATGAGTTAATTAAGGTTTTAAAGTGTGTTTCCATCAAAGCGTTTGTATGGGTGTGTATACATGGTATACCGGGGGTTTGGTAAATGGTATGGATACGTGTTACGACGTTGTGTGGGTGTTTGGAGATGTTGAAAATGTGTTAGAAGTGATTAGGGTTTGAATTGGCGAAGGTGGTAAAAATTTAGAGTTTTTTAGTCTACATACTGGTATGGTTTTTTCTTGATACCGATATCCAGGGAATCCAGTGAACAGAAAGTCTAGATTACAGTATGGCTTTTTCTTGATATTAGTATCTAGTTACATTTTTTTGCAGATTTTGAGCCAACAGAAAGTCTAGATACCGGTATAGCTTTTTCTTGATACCATTATCCAGCTGCATTTTTTGCAAATTTTGAGCTCTCACAGACTTCTATAAAAGGTCTTTGGCTCATTTTTTCACTCCAAACCATGAACTAAGCCCTAAAACTCACCCCTCCACCTTCTCTCTTCACCCCTACCTCAAATCTTGTGATTTTAACCTCAATCCACCACAAATCTTCAAGACCTACACATTGGAAACATCAATCTCTATTGGATTTTGAGTTTTGGAATTCTAGAGGTAAGAACTTGCATTTTTGGGTTGGTTCTTTCTCTCTCCGCGTTTTCTCTCTCTTTCCCTTGAGTTGTGAGTGAAACCTCACTCTTGCACCTTATTTTTTACTTGATCTAGTTCCCTGATTGCGTAGTGGAGCTCGAGTGGAGTTCATTCTTGGAGTTTGGAGTCTAAATCGATTGGGGTTAGGGTTTTGCTCAAAACTCATTATGGTAGGGACTTCTCTCCACTATTTCTAAGTGTTTTTGGATGGATTGTAGCATATATATTGTGCCTTGCCATGTTCTTGAAAAATCTAGTTAACCCACTTGTTTTGGGGTTTGGCCTTTAATCCTTATTGATCTATGAATTGATTGTTAAATTCTTTGATTAGTTGATATTCCTATCATTACTCATGTATATTCTGTTGATTGGTATAAATAGAAATCTGGGTGTGAGCATCAACTTTGAGTTTTGGGTTGAAATTCCATCCATAGGGAAAAATCTGAAAATTTGTCAAAAACCTATGTTTCGGGAATTTCCTTTCGGGGCGATTTTGGAAATTTGTAACCCCATGTTTATTTTGGTTCAGGCTTCTTCCTTGGTACTCGTTTGGCCCTTGTTACCCCATTTCGTGTCGGACACTTGTAATTGTACTTGGACCTCCTTCATTACGCAAATGGTTTTGAAAATAAACATTAAATTATTAAGTTGATTAATTGCGGTTACACGTTGGGCACACGTTAAAATGATGAATTGATTCATGGTATGAGTAACAGGCATGTCGTTGAGTTTGGAAAAGGATTAAGGGAATGAGAGAAATTGGAAATGAGAAAAGGAGAGAGATTGTCGACGGTGTGTATGCGAGGACACGCCGAGTTGATAAAATTGAGTATTAGGAATATAAGGACACTTGTGGCCACCAACGTAAGTCAGACATATAAGAATGGGTTACGGGACCACGTCCTTGAGTTTAATGAATTATGCCTTTATGGACACCATGGGGACACGTGACAGTGCTCTCTAAGAAATTCATGTCATTTTCAAAGTAGGTTTATAAGATGCTAATGATCTCTTAGTTTATAGAATGATGCGTGGTTGTTGAGTAAGAATGAGGTTCGATATGTTGAGGGTGAACATGTGACTATTGATCCGGTAGGAATTGAGATTGAATACTTTATAAATTTTTGGATAGACTGAGTTACGTTGTAAAAACGTTGGTTATATTAATACTAAGGACCACCATTAGGTGCGTTGCTGGGAATGATTATATGGATACCAAGGACCACCATTAGGTGTATTGCTGGAAATACCGTTATTCGGTGTGGATAAAAGTATTGTAGATCAATGACATTGCGGATATACTTATAGGGACCTATGAGTCCTAGTAGGGGAATACGGGTCCCCAAACTCCCGAGTACTTGATGAGAATGAAAAATGATAGTATTGAGATGATAATATGATTAATGGCTTATGCTTCCAGAGAGAGAGAGAGAGAGAGAGAGAGAGAGAGAGAGAGAGAGAGAGAGAGAGAGAGAGAGAGAGAGAGAGAGAGAGAGGAGTCTTAACTATCGGGTTGTTAACATAGTGTTGTTGGTGTAGTGGATGTGGGAAGAAGATCTTAAACAAAGAACATGTACAAAAATGTATTGTTTTTGTAACAATAAAGGTGTAGTCATTGATGTAAAACGGTTTTATGAGCATGGACACATAAATTTCTAGTTGGTCTTAAGATGGAACTAATTGTCTACCCTGTTGCATCTTCATGCATTATTGTGCTCATTTCATCCCATTTGCATTTAGCGATTGTAGAAAGATTTTCCTGCTGGGCTAGTGTAGCTCACCCTATCATTTTCAGGTACACATCGAGGGGCATGAAGTGTAATGCATGGAATGAGTTGCATCTTTGAAAGCATACATGAAAGGGTCATTTGACTACCAAGTGCTATGCATTTTGGATTAGTAAATTCGTGATTATCCCAAATCTTTTTGACATGAATAAATGTAATATCTTTTGAATACTTTCACTTATACATTTGGGGTGCGGGTACCAGTTGACTAGAATTCACGTGTAACTTTGATCCGTGAGGAGATTTTGGAAGTTTGACTAATGAATCTATTGACTATTATTTTGAAAGAATGTTATTTATTTATGTTCTAAATTTGAGGGCGTGACAATTGCATTGTCACTTGATAACATGGTAAGTTGTGTGATCACTTGGTTGCATACATGACATATAAATCACCTCATTATTGGTGCAGTTTGCATTTTAGGGGCAATAAGTGCATCGCATGATTACTTGATTTTGGGCATCGCAACACGAACGTAATTGAGTTTTTGCTTCTTCTGGTTTATGGGTATGATCTTCTACGACTTCATCGTTGTTTTGTGTTGACTTTGTCATTATTTTGTGTTGCATCTATTTCCCCTAGGAATTTGGGTTGTTGTCTTTAGAGTTGTATTTTCTACCAACTTGTTGCACTCAGCATGAAGTAGGAATGTCTCCCTGAATGTGAATATCCTAAATAGAAAACTAGAACTACGAATGACCTGATTCTCACTCGAGATACGTAGGCACCTTAAGGTCAGCCACAATTTTTGAATTGTTTTCTTCTGTGCTAATTTATTGCCGTAGAGTATTTTTGCCGTAGAGTATTTGTGATAACATAAAGTGTTGAAAATAATCCTTAAAGGTTTCAAAGCAATCTTATGCTATCTTTTGAAGCACACCATAATCACTTGATTTGTCAAAAGCACATAATGAGTTTTCAAACGAATTATGACCCATCTCATTTTTAGTGAGATGAGAAGGAGTTGAAACATTTTTGTGCCCTTATGGGACCATTTATAAGGAGAACACACTGTTGAAAGAGGGAAGGAAGAGAGAAAAAAAATAGAGCTTGTTAGATTGAAAACCCGCAAGGGCGGTCTACGCAAAAGTTAGAGCATGAACGTAGAAAAGAAGATGAAACAAAGCCATGTCTCCATGCATTCTCTATCTATCTTAAGACGTGTTCCCAGTTTTGAAGACCACTAGGTTAAATTTCAAATTAAGGTTCTAGTTGCTTTGTCGCGTAATTCAAAATGAAGAAAGGCCATCGTTTCTCTATCTAAACACTTTATCCCTTACTAGCCACGTTGTGCCTCTGAATGATTTCTTTGAAAAATCCCACTAACACAGCCATCCCACAATGGGCTCAATAAAAATGAGAGAAAGGATAAAAGCAAAATCAATCAAGAAAAATCAAAAGTAAAAGATATTGAATACAAAACAAAAAGTGAACGCTCGAGTCATACAAGGGGCATTTCGAAGAAGGCATCTCTTTCAAAATAAGGTGCAGTTGAAAACAAGAGGGAGTGATTAGATGGTTGCTAGTTTTAACACCCGAGCATGAGTAGAAAATAGGTTTGAGCCTTTGTATCTTTTCTTTTGTTAAGCCAACACCCTAGCCTACAATATGGTCCATAAACAAAGTCCTCTCAAATTGAAGAACGCGACTTAGTAGCAAGGTCCTAAACACTAGGGGCATAACCAATGTGAAAGATGGCAAAACACACAATCATTTGAAAAGCGTGAGAAGCCGCGTGAGACAAGGGGCATATCCAAATCCCTTTTGAAGTATCCAGCCTCCCATGAGTTTTGCAGTGGTCACTTATCAATTCGACTCAATGTAATCAAATCAACATGAAGCAATGGACTCACCTAAGTGACTAGGGGCATGTGTTCGCGAAAACGTTTTAGGTCTCTCGACAACTAAAGTGATTTGAATGTAAAACAGTTGATAAAATGATATGCTTTTGAAATCCTCAGGGAGAAATCTTCAAAATTAATTAGCCAAAAAAAAAAAAAAAACTTCAAAATTGGTTTTATCCTATTAATTCCTGACAATGCCGATATAACTGATACTTGCAATCTTCCAAAGAGATAACATGAGTTTCTCATTTCATAGAGTGTGTAGCTAGTCGGTCCTTTGACCATTCAATATTTTTAGCGGTATCACCATTTTTCAAGGTCTTTTGGATCTTGTTGTTTGTCTTTTCATAACCACTTGGTTTATGTAAAATTTGTGGTCTTCTCGTGCTATAATGGAGGCACTAATTTGAGTTCATGAAAGTTGACATATCTAGAACAAAAAAGAGTTACGTAGTAGCTAGATGAAATTTTGATCATTGTGTAGTCACTCTTTTTAGTTACCATTAAGGTAAGTTACTCTTTTTTTGGGTTTAGGCACTTAAGGTATCATACAATTTAGGGGTGAAAAAAAAAACCAGAGAACCGGACCGAACCGAAGAACCAGACCGAAACGAGTTTTTTTTTTCCAGTTTTTTTCTTTTTCCTGTTCGGTTCGGTTCATAGGAATTTAATTTTTTAAAACCGGTTTGGTTTCCGGTTCAAGAGATTTTTAACGCGAACCGAACCGGTATATATATATACCCTTGAAAAATTTAAGGTTGAAGAGTGATCTCGCGTGTAGCATGCCATGATCTTACCTCTCGGCTAACCAACAACTGGTGTTTTAAGTGGATAATTAATAAATTTATTACATATAAGTGAGTTATTACCTTATATACACACTCTTTCTAACTCAACAGCCGCCTCACCCCATATTTCTCAAACCCATCCCAGACCTAACCCCTGATGCGGCGACCACTCTCTCTCTCTATCTCTCTCTCACGACTCACCACCGATCGTCTGTCCAGAGAGAGAGATGACCTGTGTACATCGACTCCGTCCATCCGTTGACTCTGTCCGTCCATCGACTCTGTCCGTCCATCGACTCTGTCCGTCCATATGTGACTGTAAATTTGTAGATCTGGAGGTTTTTGATATATATATATATATATATATATATATATACACCAAGCTTCCAATCCAAACTCCCGCATTCTGTTAAGTTACGGACCTCCACCTTCCCAAATTTTTTTTGAATTTTGTGAAAAACTGCTCCGATCAAGCCCTTCCGGGATTTTTTTTTTTTGCCAAATCTTCGCGTTGGACCTTGAAAACACCTTTTAAACACATCTAACGGTTCGGATCGTCGAAATTTGGTCCGGAAAGTGAAGTCCGGACGGTAGGTCCGTATTTAGTGGTTTGGATAGGAAGGGGACTCTCTCTCTATATATATAGATATATAGAGCTATATATATATATGGTATATGACTGTAAATCTGTAGATCTAAGAGATTTTAGACTGATTGTCTGTAAATCTGGTGTATTCTCTCACTCTCTCTCTACCCCCCTCTCCGGCGAACCAAACCGACACCTAAACCGGACCGAACAGGGACGAACTGGATCGAAATCGAACCGACCTTTAAAAATTAGTTTCAGTTCAGTGGTACTCCCGAACCGAGTTTTTTCGGTTCACTTGAATATGGCCAAGAACCGGACCGAACTGAACCGGTTTCAACCCTAATACAATTTCATAGGGTTTTAGATGTTTAGGCACTTTTAGATAGTTTTGATGGTTTAAGCATTTTCATTAGGGTACCCTAGGGTTTAGGTTTAGGCACTTTCATAGGGTACCCAAGGGCTTAGGTTTAGGGTGTACTTTCATATTATAGGATTTTAGTGGTTCATATGGTACCCTAGAGTTTTAGGCACTCTCATAGGGTATCGTATGATTTAGGCACTGTAGACACCCCGATTTTGAACCCGGGATGCGCTCGAGCATTCCCGATGATGAAATAGACCAATCGTGCATACCTCGAGGCTAAGAACAAAGCTTGAACTCACCAAACCACCCTAAACCATTCTAAACCCTCCTAGAACAACCTTAAACCAACCAAAATGACCAAAATACCCTTCAAGCCATCCATAAACCATTTCAAAACAAACCCAAGCCTACACCATCTTCTAGTACATTCAAAACCCTCTTTATTGATATATAATACGTCTCAATCCATTTTGAAATGAGGGAGATATGCCCATTTTACCGAAACGATTCATTCTTCCGACCATCTGAGGGTAAAATGGTCACATACTTGGATGTACAAATTATCTTGGGTTCAAACCACTTGGGTTAGAAAGTACACTTGACAAGCTTTCCAACGCTTCAAACCACGCACGAAACGGAGTTCGGTAGCACCCGGGACAGCCCCGCAAAGTTTTACCTTTTGAGCAACAGCCTTGAGCGCTCAAACCCAAAAATCCCACCTTGAGCGCTCAAACCCATGGCTTTGAGCGCTCAACTCTGATCCAGATCAGTTTTCTGCAGAGCATCTAATCATGATATTCTACTGCAAGAGGAGCGTCTACCTATGTTTTCTATTGCCTAAATACACTTCCTAGACCCTTGAACATCTCCTCAATCACCCCCCAAACCCAATTCAAAAATTAAACCCATTTCCCTCCCATTTCTCTCTCTATATAAACCTCCTCCACTCCTTTGGCTAATCTCTTACACTCACACACCCTTCATCAGCCCTCTCCACTCTCTCTCATCACTTCAATCACGTTTTAGCCTTTCTCTCCTCCATAGCCACCACCCTCCATCATCTTCAACCTCCAAAACACCCAAAAATCTCATCTTTAAGGCCTACAACACATGGGTCTTTGAGAAACCAACTTCAACAGCCCCTCTCTCACTCTAACAAGCCATTTACAGCCCATACACTCCATCAATTTCGTCCAAACCTAGCTCTTCCATCAAAACCCACCTCATCCAAGCCAAAATCACCATTTTAAGCTCAAATCCTCCATCATCCACTCAATCAATCACTCAATAAGCCCTACACTCACATTCCTCTATCCAAAATACTTCATCTATAGCCCATAAACACAGCCACTATCCATCCATTCATCAAACCACAAGTTCAAGCCTTGATCATAGCCAAAAGGTAGTTAAAATCATGTGAAAATCACTGTTTTGATCCTTCTGAGGAAGACTAGTGAGTTCAAACAAGTTCTTTATACTTGTATTGAACTCACAAAGGTCTAAAAGTTGTTTAAAAACATCTTTCGAATCTGCAGTTTCAACAGGGGTTGAGCGCTCAAGCCTCAGGCCTTGAGCGCTCAAACCCAGATCTGGGTCAGTCACTGTTTTGCTAATTTTTGTGCTTTCTCCTGATTTTGATCATCATTCAATAGTTAATTATGTTCATGTCACTCTTAAACAGCTTATTTCTACCTCAAAATCACATGTATGAGCGTAAATTAACTATTTTATGATGATCAAATATCAAAATCCTTGCAAATCTCATAGTTAAGAGTAAAACAGTGACTGTTCAACTTCAAACATCTTTAATCTGCATGTTTATGGTCCTGAGAATCACTCAAAATCCATTTTCAAGTCAGAAACCAGAAAGCCAGATTATGGCTTGAGCGCTCAAGGTCATTCACTTGAGCGCTCAAGCTGTTCTTGAGGATTGAGCGCTCAAGCCTCAAGCCTTGAGCGCTCAAGCCTCAGGCCTTGAGCGCTCAACCCCTATTCTGGGATCCAGATTACAAGTCAGTTTATTAAGTTTCTATGTTCATAATCTCTTGCAATTGCTGTACAGTTTCTGTGATATCTTTATTCTGTAAATATTTGTAGTGTTTTACATTATTGTTATCATCATCACCCATGTAGATCACGTGCATGAGCATCCACCGTAGCTACGTGGATAAATCGAATTTCAAACATTTTCAAAATCCCACAAAATGTTGAGTAGAGACCGGTTCACGGACCGGGCGAGAGGGGTGCCGTAAAACCCTTCCCCTCTCGTAACCAAACCCCCGAATCCGAGAAATCTTTGGTTCCGCCAAGATCAGTAAAGTCTTTTTCAAATGGACAAACGAGTCATATTTTTATCGGTTTCTCGGGTTCGGACCTCAAATCCGGGTGGCGACTCTAACGATCACAATCTTTTCGAACAATCTCGGTGGGCCGTCCACAGGCACTTTCATACGGTTTTGGGAGTGGAGGAGAGAAATTGTGCCCATGTGGGTTGGGGAGAGGGAGAGAGAGAGAGAGAGAGAGAGAGAGAGAGAGAGAGAGCAATAAAACACGTGCGGTGCATGTCAGTGTGTTGGAACAGAATGGGTAGAGTTTACGGTGCTTTTCATTTTTTATTTATTATTTATTTAGTTATTTATTTTTTGGAGTTGGGCGTGCATTGTCCATATAAATTGTACCGGCTGAGAATAAGCCCCTTTAATTTTCGCTCAAGTAGCCAGTGGCCTATATCCAACTAAGACCCCTTTTTATTTTCTGTAAGTGCCAGTAGTCTATATATCAACTAGGAACCACACTTCTTTATTGATTTAGGGTCTCTACTTTTTGCTCAAGTGGCCAATTGTATGTCTCCAACTAAGAGCCCTTTTTGTTTTCTGTATATGGCCAGTAGTCTATATTTTTAATAGGAACCACACTTTATTCTCAATTTAGGGTCTCTATTTTCCACTCAAGTGGCCAGTGGTCTATGTCCAACTAAAAGCCCTTTTTTATTTTCTGTATATGGCCAGTGTGTAGACACCCCAATTTTGACCCAAGAAAAATCTTAAGCATTCTCGAGGATGAGGAATGAGTCAAGAACAACAATTAAGGCAAGACTTTCAATCCCCCAAGAACCTCCAAGTACCCACCAAAATAGCCCAAAAACTCAAAACAAAGGAAGAAACGTTGTTGGACCTGAGCACTCAGGTCCACCCACATGAGCACTCAAATTCATCCACTTAAGCACTCAGATCCTTCATGAACCTGAGCACTCAAGTCCATGAACCTGAGCGCTCAGGTGGGACACGTGGCAGATTCATGCAGAAGCAATGATGAGATTTTCTACGAATCTGATATATTTTTGCCACTATATCACGTATTGAGATGGCCCAAATCATACTAACTACCTTCCTAGACCCCTGGAGTGGGTAAAACCTGATTAGCCCTAATAGGAGGCATATCACGTGCCTTAGTTGATCACCACGAGAGGGGTGAAATAGCTCAGCACCACATAGGGAGTCCTTATGCCCTGTGCCGATCTGGTTTGGCCACGAATAAGGCTGGGACTAGTAAAGAGTAAACTAATAAATCAGGATGCACTAGCTCGGTGTAAGGCATGAAGAATGCCCCTAATATGGCCGAGCTAGGAAGGCTATGTGTACAGCTTAAACAGCATTCTGGAATACATAATTCAGCTCGGCGTGATGAGCTGAGCTATGTACGAGTTATTCTGAGCTACGTGAAAGCACGGCACCGCACCGAGTAGGGCAGTGAGACATTCCAGAATATTCTACAGCGGCTCCTTATGAGATAAGGAGCAATCCCGTGAAATAATGGATTAATATGGGAAGTCCTAACGTGATTAGGAGTATACCCCATATAGGAAAGAATCCTATATAGAAAAGAAGACCCCTGCTAGATGAGATCTAGCAGGACATGGAGACTCGTCCCTAATAGGAAAGTCCTATTAGGAAACGGATTCCTAAAGAGAATAGGAAACAGGGGGCATGGGATGCCTAAGGATGATGAACGTCTACACCTATAAATACAAGGCAATAACCATGATAAAAGGTACGCTGTGAAACCCCATTCATACGCATTGCAATTTGAGAATTCCAGTACGTGATACTAACTTAGGCATCGGAGGGCCTTTGCCAACGAGAGGCAAAAGTGTTCTAACCCATTTTTCTGTCTTGCAGATTTAGGGTTGAATCAAGGAAGCACGTGATCCAGGGCTACGTGGATTTTATCCCCGTACAATTGGCGCCGTCTGTGGTTTTGCTTACGTAAAAGCTCGATCCTTTTTAAACAGAGATCAACAATGGTGCTTTCAGAGCCTCTTTTGTGCACTCCACGACGGCAGGATGTAGAAGACGATGGTACCACGCTTGTGTATACTACGAGAAAGAGCACAAGGATGGATAAAACTCTCGTGGCTCTAAGAGCACCACAAAAAAAGCCAGCAACAAGGAGGTTCAACATAGGGCACATCCCTGAGATTCCAAAATTCAGGGATACACGCCTAATATGTCACGATTCTCCAAGGGTAGGCGAAAGGCGAGGACGCTCAAAGACACCACCAAGAGGTGGGGAAGCCTCCACCCGACGAGAACGGGGGAGGAGCCCCCCGAGGAAGGATGGTCATAAGCACACAAGGAATCGAGAGAAAGAGGATAGCCTCGACAAAAAGGAGCAAGAGGCAGAAGAATTGGCCCGTGAAGTCACTCGACGAGAACGAGAGATTCAGGACCTAAAAAAGCAGCTTTAAGAGAAAGAAAAAGATCTACGCTCACGGACGAGATCCGTGCATTATGAGAAAGAAAAGAAAAGTCATCATCACGACAACGTCTCCACTGACCGAGTAGCCTCTCCACGAAAAAGGAGAGACAGGAGCGTTTCTGTTGAAAAAAGAGAAAGAAGGAAGCATGCTAGGGACAGATATGAGAGATCTGGTTCCAATGAGCACCTTCCTGAGCAATATGCAAAAAGGAGGGACGCTTGCCGAGCTGAGGGAGGCCCCAAGACTGCACGAGAAGTAGCTAAGGAAGCCCTAGGCCAGATCTCTAAGTCACCACTGGCCCACTGGATCCGCGCAGAGAAGACACTGAGCAGGGTGAAACACTCAGCGTTCATTCCTTACGAAACTAGCACGGATCCTGTAGCCCATATTCAACACTACCAGCAGGCCATGTTTATGCATGAGCAAGATGATGCCTTGCTATGCAAGATGTTCCCGTCCAGTCTAGGGAAAGTGGCCTTGAGCTGGTACCATAAACTCCCAGAATGATCTATCTTATGCTGGACTCAACTAGCCGAAGAGTTCACTGCTCGGTTCCTGACAAGCCGAGCAGCCCCAAAAACTTTTGATGCACTAACCTCTATGAGATAGAGGGATGAAGAGACTCTGCGGTAGTACTCGAATCGTTATTGGGAAACTTTCAACGAGATTGAAAATTGCAGTGAAGAATATGCACTGGCAACGTTCAAGACAAGTTTGCCCGTGCATAGTAAGCTACGAGAATTGCTTACCATGCATCCGGTCAAGACTGTGGCCAAACTGATGGAGAGAATTCAGGAGCATGCACGGGTAGAAGATGACATCCTACAGGCTGGGGGGAAGATCGTGGCTGGACAACCTCAGCTCCCAGAGAAGAAGACGGTGGAATCAAGGGTATACAAAAAGGATTTCACAACGGGAAGGAAGGATTATGCACAGCAGAGGAAGGAAAAAGCTGACCCAGACCCCAAGTCATACTTCAGCATCATGGCGACTTTCAATATCCCAATCTACAAGATGATGTACAGGATCAAGAATGAGCAGTGGTTCAGAAGACCCCCAAAGATGACTGGGAACCTAGAGAAGAGGAGGGCTACCAATCAGCACTGTAGCTACCACAGAGATTGGGGTCACATGACTGAGGACTGTGTGGAGTATAAAAAGTTCTTGGACGAAAAGGTGGCGGAGGGCCATCTAAAGGAATTTTTGGCTGATAGCAAGAATGACGTCGAGCTAATAGAAGAGATGGACTACGAGAAAGGTCCAAAGGGAACGATCCATATGATACATGGATTAGTTTCCCCATACACAAATAATGAAATAAGGCACATCCAAAGGGTAAACGGCCAGGCAAGACAAGTTATGAAGCTCGGCACGAAAAGGCCGAGGGCTGAGGGAGCAACGGAGGTTCCCATTACCTTCACTGATGACGATCTAGATGGAGTAACAGTACCCCATAACGACGCATTGGTAATTACCCTGCGAATAGGGGAGTATGACGTGGAAAAAATACTCGTTGATCAGGGGGCGAGCACGAAAATCATGTACTATGACACCTTCAAGAGAATGGAACTCTCAACGAACTCGTTACAAAAGTGTCTCATCCCCCTGGTTGGCTTCAGTGCACAAACGGTATGGCCTATGGGGAAGGTCACGCTGCTCGTCCGAGCTGGAACAGTAGTGCTGAAGATTGATTTTCTCGTGGTAGACATCCCTTCCTCCTATAACGTGATTATAGGAAGAACATGGATGCACAAAATGAGGGCGGTCTCTTCGACTTACCACCAGAAGATCAAATACCCTGGAGCAGATGGCATAGAATGCATCAAGGGTAACCAAAGGGTGGCCGATCAATGTTTCAACATGGTCCTAAAAAAGTCTCCAAGGGCCGAGTTGGTACAAACAGTTGAAGTTCCGGATCAGCTGACCTTGGAGGACGTCGGAGGTGATCCTACCAAGAAGATGGTGGAGGGATTGAAGAAAATACAGGTTCAGGAGGACGATGCAGAAAAGTATTTCCTGATCGGTGAAACCCTCACCGAGCAAGAGGAAAGGGACTTGGTTGCCTTTCTTAAGGACCACATCGATGTATTTGCATGGACCCCCCAGGAGATGCCTGGGATAGACCTCGAAATTATCTGTCACCATTTGAATGTGGATCCTCAGCACAAACCAGTTGTTCAAAAGGCAAGGAGGTCGGCACCACAGCACGCGGACGCTGTGATCGAAGAGGTGGAACGACTACTAGAAGTGGATGCCATACGAGAGGTGAGCTATCCGGATTGGCTAGCCAACACCGTTGTGGTAAAAAAGAAAAACGGGAAGTGGAGAGTCTGTGTGGACTTCACCAGCCTCAACAAAGCATGCCCCAAGGACAGCTTTCCACTTCCCAGGATTGATCAACTTGTGGATGCCACGTCATGCTATGAGAGGATGAGTTTCCTTGACGCATATCGAGGATACCATCAAATAGCTATGAACGAGCCCGACCAAGAAAAAACATCCTTCGTATCGCCAAGAGGCCTCTACTGCTACAAGGTCATGCCATTCGGGTTAAGGAATGCTGGAGCAACTTATCAAAGGTTGGTCACCAAGATGTTCAAAGATCAGCTCGGTAAAACCATGGAAGTCTATATAGATGATATGGTGGTAAAAAGCAAAATGAAGCCTGATCACCTAGCCGACCTGAAGGTAACTTTCAACATTCTGAGAGATTACAAGTTAAAACTGAATGCCTCAAAGTGTGCTTTTGGGGTCAGCTCGGGGAAGTTTTTAGGCCACCTGGTGACTAAAAGGGGGATTGAGGCGAATCCGGACTAGATCACGGCCTTGCAGAACCTTCAAAGTCCAAAGACCACGAAGGAGGTCCAAAGGCTAACAGGGATGGCAGCAGCCCTTAACCGTTTCATCAGTAAGTCCTCAGATCGGTGTAGGCCTTTCTTTCAACTTCTGAAGAAGAGAGAAGGATATGAGTGGGGAGCCGAGCAGGAGCAGGCTTTCCAAGGGCTAAGGAGCAGGCTTTCCAAGGGCTAAAGGTTTATCTATCATCTCCTCCATTGCTCTCTACTCCAGAAGCTGGGGAGCGGTTGATACTATATCTAGCGGTATCCGAGCACGCAGTCAGTTCGGTTCTCCTACGAATAAAGGGGATAGAGCAGACTCTAGTGTATTTTGTAAGCAAGACCCTTTTGGACGCAGAAACACGATATTTACCGTTGGAGAAATTGGTATATGCTCTTGTCACTGCTTCAAGAAAGCTGCCACACTACTTCTTACAGCATCCCATTACCGTGTTTACTAAATACCCACTAAGGGCTTTGCTTAGGAAAGCAGACTTTTCTGGAAGAATCTCAAAGTGGTCAATAGAATTGAGCCAATTTGACCTTGATTATCAGCCCAGAACGGCAATCAAAGGGCAAATTTTGGCTGACTTTGTAGCAGAGTTCACTCCAACAGTAGCTCCACCCCCACCGACTCTCCACGAGAAGGAGCAACTAAGTCATCCCGAGCAGCCAACGAGAATGGCCGATCTAGATCCAGAAGAATGGAGGCTTTACGTTGATGGGTCAGCTTGCAACAAAGGATCTGGAGCAGGAGTAGTGCTATTCTCTCCAGAGGGGTTGGTATTGGAGCAAGCATTGCGGCTAGGGTTTAGCGCCACCAACAATATGGCAGAATACGAAGCCTTGCTCGCTGGACTAAGGAGTGCCCTAGAGCTCAAGGTAAATAAGCTGAGAATATTTTGTGATTCACAATTGGTTGTTAACCAGCTTTCAGGAGAATATGCCACGAAATGCGAAAAGATGGCTGCGTACTCAGAAGCAGCCAAGGACTTGCTTGACAAATTCGACAAAGTCCACATCCAACAAATCAGCTCAGGCCAGAATGCGCATGCAGATTCACTAGCTTGCTTGGGGTCAGCAATCAAGATAGAATACCGCCGCACGGTGGCTGTGGATTATTTGAGCGAACCAAGCATTGGCCGAGCAGTGGAAATTGTGATGGAGACTGAGTTTGGACCAAGCTGGATGGGCCCAATTATGGCATACCTACGAGATGGGACCTTGCCAGAAGATAAGAGGGAAGCTCACAAGGTCAAGACCAAATCAGTACGCTTCTGGCTCTCCCCAGAAGGTAAGCTTTATAGAAAGTCTTTTCTTGGCCCGTATTTACTATGTGTACACCCAGCTCTTGTTCAGAAATTCCTCCACGAAATCCATGCTGGAACTTGTGGAGGACATACTGGAGGAAGATCTATAGCCCACCGAGCAATATCCCAGGGATATTGGTGGCCTTACATGCAAGAAGATGCAAAAGCTTTTGTGAAAATTTGTGAGAAGTGTCAAAGGTATTCCCCTCTCATCCGAGCTCCAGCGGAGGATCTGTTACCTCTGACCAGCCCATGGCCATTTGTCCAATGTGGATTGGACATCGTGGGTCCTCTCCCCATGGCAACAGGGAAACGAAAATTCCTGCTCATTGGCACAGACTACTTCACTAAGTGGATTGAAGGAGAAGCTTTAGCCAAGATTACGGAAGCTATGGTGGAGAAGTTCGTGTGGAACAAGATCATTACAAGGTTTGGGGTACCTTACTCCATCATCTCAGACAATGGGTCCCAGTTCGGCAAGAAGTTCAAGGCTTTTTGTGCCCAGTACGGCATCAGGAACTATTACTCAACCCCAGCCTACCCATAGAGTAACGGGCAAGCAGAAGCTTCAAACAAAACCATCCTCAAGAGCCTTAAGAAGAAGTTGGAAAGTAAAAAGGGAAAATGGCCAGATGAGTTGCCAGCCGTGCTCTGAGCGTACAGAACCACCCCACGGCAATCTACGGGAGAGACGCCGTATTCCCTTGCTTATGGAACAGAGGCAGTGATTCCATTGGAGATAGGCTTGCCGACCATCCGCACCACTCTTGTGGAGTCAGGAGGCAACGACAAAGCCTTGGCCGAGCAGCTCGACCTTGCCGAGGAAAAGAGGGAGCATGCACTTATCACCTTGGCAGCCTATCAAGAGCAACTACGAAGAAGCTACAATAAGAAGGTACAGCCAAGAGAGTTCAAAGTTGGGGATCTAGTCCTGAGGAAAGTCTTGGCCAACACCAAAGTATCTACTGATGGAAAGCTTGGGCCGAACTGGGAAGGCCCATATAAGATTGTGGGGATTGCTGGAATTGGGGCCTATCGTTTGGCCGACCTGGATGGAGACCCAGTACCACGGCCATAGAACGTCCAAAACTTGAGAAAATTCTACCAGTAATTTGCATATGTGATTATGAGTACGATCACATCCCTTTTTAGTGAATACGAATAAGTTCACATTTGTTTTGGTATCTTGTTGGGATTACGAGTAAAATCACCAACATCAGTTATTTAGATTTTTGTCTTTTTTTCAAGCATTAATAAGATTTCATTTTTTTCCTATTGTGGTTTTGATTAATACGAACCAAATATTGTCACAAATATTTGGATTCCTATTGGGGAGCAGAGAGTGTCTAGAGAGTGTGTGTATTCCAACGAATATTGGTAAAACTCTAAGTATGAATACACTTAGGGATTTGCAAAGAATATTGCAAAGGAAATTCTAAGTATGAATACACTTAGAGATGTGCAACGAATATTGCAAAGGAATTTCTAAGTATGAATACACTTAGGGATTTGCAAACGAATACTGCAACGAAATTTCTAAGTATGAATACACTTAGAGATGTGCAACGAACATTGCATCCAAAATCTAAGTATGAAGAAACTTAGAAATGTTGCAACGAACTGATTATGAAAAAAACTTAGAACTTCTGCAACGAACATTACAACCACAATCTAAGTATGAAGAAACTTAGAACTTCTGCTACGAACATTGCAACCAAAATCTAAGTATGAAGAAACTTAGAAATGTTGCAACGAACATTGCAACCAACATCTAAGTATGAAGAAAACTTAGAAATTCTGCAACGAATACTGTAGCAAACTACTAAAGTATGCAAGTACTTGTCAGAACAGTCATTAAGTACGAGAAAACATTGCATGAAAAGTTCAAAATCAAAGCAGAAGTATTAAAGCATCAGTAGGCCACAGGCGGCCGAACAAGACCACGCAGGGTCAAAAACCAAGTGCAGATTTTTAAAGAGAATAATATGGGCGTTAAACCTCTTCACTGTGCCCTTCAACAACAGTGGCAGGAGCGGAGTTAGGATTATCACCTCCAAGGCCTTCATCGGTTTCATTTCCTACAACGGTGAGGTCAGTGACGGTTTCTTCTGTCGGTATCTGCTCGGCAAAGGTCTCAGGTTGGGCTTCGGAATTAGGCTGAGCTTGGGCATCGAGACTGGCCTGAGCAGTAGCTACTTCACTTGGTAACTCCATGTTGGTCCATAGAGGCGAACATGAGTCCACTCCAAGCTTGGTGAGGCATCGGTGCCAGGCTGCCCCCCAGATAGTATCTTGCACTATTGGCATTTGTGGCCTGTAGTTATCAGTAACCTCCACCACGACACGATCATATTCAGCCTCTGCTCACCAGGAGGACGTTTCCCCAATACGATGGGGTGTAGCCCAGTAGCAGGTGAGCTGCACGGCCAAGACCAACTGGGGTTGGTGCAAAGCCGTCAAAATACAAAGCTCTGGCGATGTCCTCGCGGTGGAGGTTGCCGTGGATCAGACGACCACCGTGATTAAGGTTGTCCGCTGCAAAACAACATGAAGAAAAAACAATCAACTACAAATTCTAGAAAAGCAAATAAATAAAGGAATAATACAGGTATGAAAGTACTAACGTAGTCCGCCAGGAGTTGTAGGGCAGGCAAAGCCGATGGTCCTCCCCTCGGCATCTCTGGGCTCCCAATTGCTAGTGACTACGAGGTAGTCATCTGCCTCTCCCTTTAAGGAATTTGGCAGGTCGGTGATAAGCTTCTGGTTGGGATCCCTGGCTTTGAAGTAGAAATTGTTGTCGATTGTAAGGACTACGCTATAGAGATAGTGCAAGTCCCACCAATCGAGATGGAGGCCGAGCAGCCTATTAAGGGCTACTGTGCCCATGACTACCCTGACAAAGTTGGGGCAGAGCTGCATGGGGTTTAACTTACACCTAAAGCAGACCTCGCGGAAGAACGGGTGCAGAGGAAACCTCAAGCCACCCTCCACTATGAAGATCAGGGGAATGTGAATTTTATCCTGATCCTGACCCTCCTCCTCTAGGTCTTCAGATCTATTTAGCCGGAATTGGACGTCGGCGGGAATCTCATACTTCCTACGAAATTCTATTACTTTTTCCGGGGTACTAAGGAGGGCTCTATGTCTTCCCATTTTTGCTAAATAAGGGTTTCACTATTGAAACCCAGGGGAAGAATGGGAGTCGAACAGAAAATCTGGAGAAAAGTCACTTACGTGAAGGTGGACCTAAAAAGGGGCTTTCAGACGAGGACGGAGGGCACTCTTTGACAGAAAAAACAGAGTTACAATGGCGAGAAATGAACTCTGGAAACGACGTTAATGGCGGACGAAGCTCTTTCTCTCTCCTGTTCTTTTGCTTCTGATGAAGAGAATGAGGGAAGTGAGGAAGGGGAGAGGTTTTTTTGAGAGTTGGAGGGTTTAGGGGGGAAAAGTGATCATTATCCCGCCCGAAGTCCCATAAAAGTGGGGAGTGACGCACATGACACATCAGCAAAAACGTCCTTTGGGCTTATCCGGTGACCAACGGGTCATTTCGCATTTAATGCGAGAACAGTCTTGTTCCCCACGTGAGGGGGAGGCGTGCAAGAGATGCATCAGGAACCGTTGAAGCTCTGCGCACTGCTGATGAATGACAGCAGTAGCAGAGTTGGGGAGCAATTGGAGTGGCTAAAACCTGATTAGCCCTAATAGGAGGCATAACACGTGCCTTAGTTGATCACCACGAGAGGGGTGAAATAGCTCGGCACCACATAGGGAGTCCTTATGCCCTGTGCCGATCTGGTTTGGCCACGAATAAGGCTGGGACTAGTAAAGAGTAAACTAATAAATCAGGATGCACTAGCTCGACGTAAGGCATGAAGAATGCCCCTAATATGGCCGAGCTAGGAAGGCTATGTGTACAGCTTAAACAGCATTCTGGAATACATAATTCAGCTCGGCGTGATGAGCTGAGCTATGTACGAGTTATTCCGAGCTACGTGAAAGCACGGCACCGCCACGAGTAGGGCGGTGAGACATTCCAGAATATTCTATAGCGGCTCCTTATGAGATAAGGAGCAATCCCGTGAAATAATGGATTAATATGGGAAGTCCTAACGTGATTAGGAGTATACCCCATATAGGAAAGAATCCTATATGGAAAAGAAGACCCCTGCTAGACGAGATCTAGCAGGACATGGAGACTCGTCCCTAATAGGAAAGTCCTATTAGGAAACAGATTCCTAAAGAGAATAGGAAACAGGGGGCACGGGATGTCTAAGGATGATGAACGTCTACACCTATAAATACAAGGCAATAACCATGATAAAAGGTGCACTGTGAAACCCCATTCATACGCATTGCAATTTGAGAATTCCAGTACGTGATACTAACTTAGGCATCAGAGGGCCTTTGCCAACGAGAGGCAAAGGTGCTCTAACCCATTTTTCTGTCTTGCAGATTTAGGGTTGAATCAAGGAAGCACATTATCCAGGGCTACGTGGATTTTATCCCCGTACAACCCCTACAACTAATTACCATCCTAGCTCCCTAAACCAAATTAGTTTTACATTTTTCTCCCAAATTTCCTCTATAAAAACCCACATTTTCTCCTTATTTTCTCTCTCTAGAAAAAACCCACTAAGAATCAGATCATTCTCTACCATTTCTCAGCCCTTCTCCTCTGATTCAAACCCAAATCATTCACATCCATGGCCAAATACTTCATTTTTAGTCCATTTTTAGCCTAAATACCTTAAAAACTCCACCAAAAACTCTCATCAAAGACCATCTACAGTCAGTTAGGTATAGTTCCAGAGCTATAAACATCCCAAAATCCACACCTCATCCCATATTTCTTCAAAAACCCTTGAAAAATCTCTTGAAAACCCTTGTTTCTAGCCTAAAAATTCACCAAATACACCAAAACTTTACCCATCAGTCGAGTTCTTGATCATACACCTTCATCTTGGTGTCACTCCACTCCAGAAACTCATCCATAGGTTGTGTCTTCCCAAAATCACCACAAAAGTCCTTGTTTCAAGCTCATAAAGGTAGAAATACCTTGCAAAATGTTGTTCTTGCTTCCTGAGGGAACCCAAAAGGTTTAGACAGGTTCCTCATACCTGTTCTGAGCTTATTAAGGGTTTAAAGTTCATAAAATTGTTTTCTTAAAGTTTTTTGTTCGAATGGACAGGTTTCATCTAAGCACTCAGGTTCCTCAACCTGAGCACTTAAGATCCATGACCTGAGCACTTAGATCCATCAAAATGATCAAACCCTTTTTCTTCATAGTTTGTGTTTTGACGATTATTTTAACATATTATCATGTTTGATTCATTCGATGGGATACCGGTATCCCTGCAAATTTTCTGCACTTTTTGAGCCCGATCTAAAATATCTAGTGGCACTTTTGTAATTATATGGCACGACTTTTTGGGGCTTTATAAGCCCAAAACTCAGACTTTTAGGGTTAGTTCTTAATTTACTCTCTCTCTACCTCCCTTAGCTTGTTCTTAGTTGGTGCTCTACCTTCTCTCTAGTTTTTCATGTTTTTCCTCCTAGATTCAAGGTAATTCCTCTTCTTTAATGTTGTTGTACGTACTTTGATCTTTATATAAATCTAGTTTGTTCGTGTTTTTACCGGTTAAATCCTATCTCTCGTCTCCTAGCCTTTTCCTTTGAAAACTCAAGCTTTTATGTGTTGTTTGTTAATTTCTTAAGGTTTAAAGTTGTAGGCAAGGTTAAGATCATCATATAAAATCAGTTTTTAATGTCATTTGTCATGTTCTTTATTTCCTTTATAAAAATAGTCATGTTTTACTCAGTAATGATCGAGTAGTCGTTATAGGCTCGGTCATGGGGTGATTAGCACCCCGTGACTTAGGTTCATTCGCTCTCCTCGCCATATTGCAAACATCGCTTGATAATCAAAGGTTTAGGATAAATTTTATGTATCAAAATTTGGATTTGTTAATCCCGTTAATCACACGTAGCCAAGGGCTTGACCACTTGGCACGTGTGATGCTTAGGGCTATGTCAATCAAAATGTTTGTATAAATAGCACAAGAATCCTACTCTTTGAGAAACACCATTTCTAGTCAAACGAGTTTAAATACCAAATCTTCCGTTCGGGGTTGTTTAACGATGCCCCCGAGCCGGTTATCTTAGAGGAGAACGAATCGGCCTACGGCATGGGTGTTGTGAACCCTTTGACTTAGCCTTGTTTTAATTAGTCTTTTCAAATTCCACGTCATTCACGGAGTTAAGTGAATTCCACCCCCAAATCAAAAGCCAAGTTTGCCGCTTTAAGGCTAAAACCAACATTCGCGAATCAACACTCATGCTCAGCGTATTTGGTCTCTGTGGACTCGACCCGGACTTCCGGTTATCATGCTACCGCCGGCCTAAACCCTACGCTTGGGGAAATCATATTGAAATACAATCCAAGGTCGCAAGCATTTTTGGCGCCGTTGTTGGGGACCCAATGGTCTGCTCCACGTGAGTTTGCCTCGCGCCACGCCACTGTAAGTATCTCATTTCATTAGTACATATTGCTTAGTTTATTTTTGTTCAACTAGTATAGTTCTAAGGGCGGATACCTCTAACCAAACAGTTGATTGTTTAAATTGAGGTTTAATGAAGCTCGAGGAAGTATATTAGTTTTTTAATTTTTGTCATATATATAACGAGGCGGCGGCGGCATAGCCCCTCAGAACTTTTTGTGCTGAGGTGGTTGAATAACCCCTCCAGTCTGCTAGTTGGTAGTGTATGCACGGGCAGCGCGGTTACTTTCGAGTCGCTCATAATCGCCGCTTAGTTAGCATTGACACTCCGCCAGTCGAAGTAATGGCTGACGATGATGGGGTTCCACGAAACGATCCACCACCACCACCACGTCAGAGGACTATGCGGGATTACTTGAATCCCGAACGCACTCCGCATACTTCGTGCATAGTCCTCCCTAATACTACGCCTGCCAACACTTTTACCGTCAAAACTCACCACATAAACTTGGTTCCTCATTTTTATGGGCATGAGAATGAGAGTCCCTACTCCCACATGAGGGACTTTGATGAAATTGCGAATACAATTGTGAGTCAAACCGGTTAAAAGGAGCCCGCACGGCTCAAACTTTTTCCATTCTCTCTAAAAGGCAAGTCCAAGGATTGGTTCAATGCTTTAAAACCTGAGTCTGTGCGGGCTTGGCTTGACTTACAAAGGGAGTTTTTCAAGAAATTCTTCCCAGAGCATAGAACTCGTCATATGATGCAACAAATTCAAGGTTTTCAACAACAAAATGACGAGACTTTCTATGGGAGGGTTTTAAAGATATGTTGATATCAGTGCCACATACATCATGGTTTGGAAGAACAAGATCAAGTGATCACTTTTTATCGCGGGCTTTCCCACGAGAGCCGAAAATTGATTGACACGATGTGCAACGTAGAGTTTCTTGATAAATATCCCGATGGGGCTTGGGAGTATTTGGACCAATTGGCCGAGAATAATCGGGCGTGGGATTACTCGAAACCTTCTGAGAGGTCCCATCCGGCCCAAAGTTCGAATACTCCTGACCCGAGTGCTTCTGGCAAGTACACATTGGATGAGCAAACCGACCTACACCGTAGGGTCGACTTGCTTGCTAAAAAAATGAATAGTTTGGAATTGAACAAGATAGCAGAATTGGCCATGGTGGCCCAAGTGGAGAATATTTGTAACTATTGTGAGTTGGGTGGGCACATTTCGAACTAGTGCCCCGCCTTTGCCGCTTTCAAAGAGGCCCTACACGGGGCCAATCAGGCGGAGGCGAACGCAGTAAGTCAAAGGTACGATCCTTTCTCAAGCACGTACAATCCGGGCATGAGAGATAACCCTTTGCTTAAGTGGAGGGAACCCAATCAAGGGTAGCCTCAAAGGCCACCCCCGGCTCAAAATCAAGGTTATCGACCTCCCCAAGGTCAAAATCAAAACCAAGGGCAAGCCCGGTACCCTCCAAATCAACAACACCATGGGTCTAACTTCTATCACACACCACCTCAAAAGCGCTCATTGGAAGAAACCATGCAATTCTTTATCCAAAGTCAAACGGTTACCAATGAGCAAAATGCTCATGCGTTGAGAGAGATTCAAGGTCAAGTAACTCGATTAACCACCTCCGTGGGGCAGCTTCAACAAGAGAAAGGAAAGTTCCCATCTCAACCACAAGCAAACCCCCAAGGAGCCCATTTGGCATGCACCACGTCAGGCCAAGACCCGAATAATCTCGAGCAAGCCAAGTCGATTTCCATCTTGAGGAGTGGTAAGGAGATTGATAAGACTATCCCTCTGAAACCTACTCCTCCCGTGGTCCCTTCTCTTCCGACTGTGGTTGAGGAACCTTCTTCGAGTGGTCCAGTTGTGCCACCCAAGGTCGTGAAGCAAAAGCCTCCCGTCTGTCCGTTTCCGGCACCTTATCCCCAAAGGTTGAAAGTGCCGGCCAAGCCTTCTTTGAACAACAGTGTGTATGAGGTTCTAGAGCAAGTTAAGATAAACATCCCTCTTTTGGATGCCATAAGAACCATACCCTCCTATGCCAAGTTTCTTAAGGACTTATGCACTGTTAAACGCAAGTTGAATGTCCAAAAGAAAGTTTTTCTAACTGAACAAGTGAGTTCCATCATCCAAACCAACATAGCTCCTAAGTACAAAGACCCCGGTTGTCTTACTATTTCCATTGTCATAGGGGTAAGAGAGTTGAGAGAGCTTTACTTGATTTGGGTGCGAGTGTGAATTTGCTTCCGTTTTTAGTGTATGAGCAATTAGGCTTGGGAGAGATGAAACCCACGAGAGTGACGCTTCAACTGGCGGATCGTAGTATCCGTATTCCTAAGGGTTTAGTGGAAGATATCTTAGTCCAAGTGGACAACTTTGTCTACCCCGTGGACTTTGTGGTTCTAGACACGTGTCCCGTCGCCAACGCTTCACAGGCGCAAACACCCATCATTCTCGGACGCCCCTTCTTGGCGACTTCCGATGCGGTCATTCATTGTCGTAATGGGTTGTTGAACATGACTTTGGAAATATGAAAATGGCGGTGAATGTGTTTAATATTGGGTCTCAAATGGGAGACGATGATGATGTTCACGAGGTGAGTCTTATAGACACTTTGGTCCAAGAGCACGTAGACACCATACTTTACAAGGATCCACTTGAGGTTTGTCTTACCACCGAGTAGGTGTCATTCTTAGATTCTCCTGAGGTCGAGTACTTGTATTCGTTGTTAGAAGTGGATGATGTTTGTGGTATGGACATGTGGTATCCTAAGTTTGAAGATTTGCCTCCCCTTGAGAGCAAAACTCTTTCGTCTAGTGTCCAACCACCCAAGCTTGAGTTGAAAACCCTCCCGGACACTTTGAAGTATGCCTTCCTCGGTGTTAGTGAAACCTTCCCCGTGGTGATTTTCTCTTCCCTTGAGGCACACCAAGAGTCCGGTTTGTTAGCTGTGTTGAAACGGCACACTAAGGCCATCGGTTGGTCCATTGCCGATCTTCACGGGATTGACCCCTCGGTTTGCACACACCACATCTATCTTGAAGAGGATGTGAAGCCGTCTCGCCAACCACAACGTCGGTTGAATCCAATCATGAAAGATGTGGTTCGGACGGAGGTCTTAAAGTTATTGGATGTTGGGAGCATCTACCCTATCGCCGATAGTAAGTGGGTGAGCCCTATCCAAGTTGTTCCTAAGAAGTCCGGCATCACAGTGGTCCAAAATTCCAATGATGAGTTGGTACCTCAAAGGGTGACCACCGGGTGGAGAGTGTGCATTGACTACCGCAAGTTAAATGCTAGCACGAGAAAGGACCACTTCCCTCTCCCCTTCATAGATCAAATCTTGGAGAGAGTCGCCGGTCATGCTTTTTATTGCTTTCTCGACAGGTACGCCGGGTATAATCAAATCGAGGTCGCTCTTGAGGATCAAGAGAAGACCACCTTCATGTGTCCTTTCAGTACTTTCGCTTATAAGCGCATGCCCTTTGGCTTGTGTAATGCACCCGGAACCTTTTCAAGGTGCATGATGGGTATTTTTAGCGACATGGTGGAGAAAATCGTGGAAATCTTCATGGATGACTTCTCGGTATTCGGGGACTCATTTGAGTCGTGTCTAGAGAACCTTAAGCGCGTGTTGGAGAGGTGTGAGGAGAAACACCTTATTCTCAATTGGAAGAAGTGTCATTTCATGGTGACCAACGGGATTGTGTTGGGGCACATTGTGTCGTTGAAAGGGATAGAGGTCGACAAGGCAAAGATTGATTTGATTGCAAACCTCCCTACCCCTAAGTGTGTGAAAGACATTCGGTCTTTTCTTGGGCACGCGGGTTTCTACCGCCATTTCATCAAGGATTTTAGTGCCATCTCGCGTCCCTTATGTCACCTCCTCTCGAAAGACACGTCATTCATTTGGACACCCGCGTGTGAGGAGGCCTTTTCTAAGTTGAAGTCTAGTCTCACCACTCCACCGATTGTGTGAGCTCCCGATTGGGACCTTCCATTTGAGTTAATGTGCGACGCGAGTGACTACGCGATTGGCGCCGTCTTGGGCCAACGGAGAGGGAAAGAGCCATGTGTCATTTCTTACGCGAGCAAAACTCTTTATGATGCTCAATTGAACTACTCCACCATGAGAAAGAGTTGCTCGCGGTTGTCTTTGCGCTTGATAAGTTTCGATCGTATTTGATAGGGTCTCCTATTGTGGTCTTCACGGACCACGCCGCGTTGAAATATCTCATGACTAAATAAGATGCTAAAGCACGGTTAATTAGGTGGGTCCTTTTGCTCCAAGAGTTCAATTTAATAATCAAGGATAAAAAAGGAGTTGAAAATGTGGTCGTGGATCATTTGTCTCGTCTTAAGGTTGAGGATCGCTCCTCGAACATTCCTATAGTTGACACATTCCCGGATGAGCAATTGTTTGGTGTCTCGTCATGCCCGTGGTTCGCGGATATTGTGAATTACTTAGCCACGGGCCAACTTCCTACCGTTTGGACTCCGCAAGAGAGGTGGCGGTTCTTATTTGAGGTGAAAAGATTTTTCTTTGATGATCCTTATCTCTTTAAGTATTGTCCGGATCAAATCATTTGGCGATGTGTGCCGGATGTGGATCATCGAGCTGTCCTTTCCTTTTGCCACACCGAGGCATGTGGAGGACACTTCTCCGCCCAAAAAACCTCCGCAAAAATTCTTCAATGCGGGTTATATTGGCCAACACTTTTCAAAGATGCTTTCGAGTTTTGTAAAACTTGTGAGAGGTGTCAACAATTGGGAGGAGTGACTAGGCGGAACATGATGCCCTTAACCAATGTCATTGTTGTTGAAGTCTTCGATTGTTGGGGCATCGATTTTATGGGGTCGTTTCCTATGTCTTTCTGGTACCTCTATATTCTTCTTGCGGTGGACTATGTGTCCAAGTGGGTTGAGGCGATCCCCACTCGTACGAATGACCACAAGGTGGTTGTTGAGTTCTTGAAGAACATATTTTGGCTAGGTTTGGTACTCCGCGCGCGATCATTAGTGATCAAGGGACCCATTTTTGTAATAGGCCCTTTGAAACTTTAATGCGTAAGTACGGTATCACTCATAAGGTCTCTACGGCCTATCATCCACAAACCAATGGTCAAGCCGAACTTGCGAACCGGGAAATCAAGCACATTCTTGAGAAAACGGTGAATCCTAATCGAAAGGATTGTTCTACACGATTGACCGATTCCTTGTGGGCCTATCGAACCGCGTATAAGATGGTGTTGGGGATGTCCCCTTACCGTTTGGTTTATGGGAAAGCGTGTCACTTGCCGGTTGAGCTTGAGCACAAGGCCTATTGGGCCATCAGATCTTTGAATTATCTCATGCCCGAGGCCGGTACGCATAGGAAACTCCAAATCAATGAGCTTGAGGAGATTCAGAGAGATGCATATGAGAGCACGGCCATTTACAAGGCTAAAGTCAAAGAATTTCATGATAAAAACATTTTAAGGAAGGATTTTCATGTGAATCAAAAGGTGCTTTTGTATAACTCAAAACTCCATCTTTTTCTAGGAAAATTGCGTTCACAGTGGGTTGGGCCATATTTTGTGCATCAAGTGTATCCTCATGGGGAGATAGATGTTTTTAATAAGGATGGTAACATTTTCAAGGTGAACGGTCAAAGGTTAAAACCATTTTTGGAAAATTTTAATGAAGAGGAGGAGGTTGAAAAGTTGGTCGATCCGGTCTATTCGGACGACCCTCCGGTTTAAAATTCTTGTGTGATTCGCCCGTGGAGTCTTTGTGACTTCACTTTTCACGGGGAGCTAACGCTTACCTCTGAACTTAATTGTTTGGAGGGCCCGGCCCTTTGCTCCCTCTTGCATTGGGTTTCCCATCATTGACTTGGAACTAGCTATGCACGCCGGCTAGACTACAATGCGCGTGTGCCCAGCTCCGGCTAGAAGGACCATTCTTTATTCTTTTTAATAAAATCTTGGAGACCCCACACGTAAGGATAAAATAACACGAGTGCGTCAGTGACATAGGGCTTGTTTATAAAAAGCATTTCTGATAGGAGTAATTCGCAACTAAATGCCCGCGCTCTTTAGATAAGCCCCTTGCAGAGAGTGAGTTTCCGTGAATGGGTGGGGGCGCTTGAATATTCCCATGCTTATGGCACGGCGACAGGCTCTATCTTGTGTCCGCCTTCTGCGGAGTTCGTTGGGGACGTTGGACTTGATTGTTTGACGGGGTATTGTGTGCGACTTGGACACTCCGAGTTCTGACGTAACAAATTTCTAGGAGAAGTAAAATCCGTGGAGTTTGAGAGAGCTCTAGTGTTTGCCGTCCTCGAACAGTGTTTGGACGGTCCGGTATAGCCACCCGAGCTTGAGCTACGTATGGCTTAGCCACAGCCTCAAGCTTGGGAAGAAAAGTAGTACCCGTGCGATTGCGGGAAGATCATGGTGGGTTTTCCTTTTTCATTGTACATATTGTAAATATTTCTTATTGTGGAGCCCGGATAACACGAGCCGGGCGGTTCTCATATCGTTTCTCTTAGAAGGTAGTCGGCAATTAAGTCTTTTGCAGGGTGACCATGCTACCGTACTAGCCTTGGTAGTTTGGGCCTAACTTGGCGGCGAGTGCGGCATTCAGGAGCTCTAAGCATGGGTGTGACGAAATGTCGCGGTTGTAAGGCCTATAAAGTCGTTGAGGATGGTTCTGTACGACTAGCTGTGGTCCTGGAGAGGGGCCGAAGGAGGAATCATTGGAAGCTGATGACGAACGGAGCAAGTGATAGAAAAATTTCTCACACTTGGTCGAGGTCTAGGAGGTTGACATGCCTCCTTGTCGGTACAATTTTTTTGTTCCCTATCTCTCTTTACTTTCGTTCTCTTGCATTGAGGACAATGCAAATTTTACGTGGGGGGGAGGGAATAGTGTAGTGTACATATTCCAGTTTAATTTCATTTATGTGTTTCAATTTCCGTCAAAATTTCAAAATTTTTGAAGTTAAACTTCCCGTTTTATTAGGATTTTACATGAAAGATACATTAATTATGCTCAAGTTGTTCATATTGGCAAGAGTCGGTACCCCGGTGAATTGGGTTGTGTGTTTGAACCTATGTAGATCGCATATACATGAACTTCATTGAACAATTCGAGCCCTTGTTGGTCGAGTATCGTGCATTGCTTAGAGTAGAAATTCATTTCAAAGCATTCCATGCTTTTTGCTCTCATTTCTCGCATTCGCGTACAAAATGCTCTTTTGTTCATGCCTGAATAGTGTAAATATCACGTATGCATCATATTGGAGTTGGTTGGCGTACTTAGGAAATGATTCAAGGCATTATTGCATGATTTTACCACAAAAGTGCCTCCCTCGTCCTTAATTTTAAGGGTTCTCAACAAAGAAACAAGGTAATGGCTAGTCCATCTCTCCTGAGTTATAAATTTTGGCTAGTTTGGTTTCAACCCATGTGCAATGTATATTGAAAAAAATCTGGGACTCTATTTGTTGTTCACTGATAATCTGGGCTTGGGCCAACTATGAGTTTACTCTGTTGTGTTGATTGCTCTGAGCAAAATCTGTTATTGTCTGGACTGCATTGAGTTTGTCAATTGTTGGTTGTTACTCTAGCTGTGGAATTAGAATTTCTGGGTTGAATTTCAATTTCTGAGAAAAATTATGGAAGTTAGGGGGTTTATTTGTTGATTTTCTGAGCTGAAATTCTGGGTTATTTTATCTTGTTGCACTGTATCTGTTGCGCTATCTGTCTGAAGCACTGAAGTTGGGGGTTGGTTGGTGTTTGATCGGAGGTCTTTGCTCTAATTGAATTGGGGTTGAAATTGTTAAGTTTTGTTGTTGCTACTGCCTTGTTGTTGTTGGAACATCTGATTTCGTGTGTTGTTGGGGTGAGGCTGTTTGATTGGAGCCATGGTTAAGAGGAAACACGCGGCGACTAAGAAAATGGGTTTTAGCGGGCAACCAAAGGACGGGTCCGGTCAGAGTAAAGGGCCAACTACAAGCTCAAGTAAACGTCCAGTGGTTGAACCAAATGAGGAGTTGGAAAGGAAGAAAAGGGAGGAGGAAGAGGAGAGAATTGAGAAGGATGCGTGGGTGAGAAAAATGAAGTTGCGGGTGTTTACTTGCGAGAGACAAGTCAACCAAAATCGATTGGGTAAACATCCTGTTGTTGAAGCCATTGAGCGCCAAGGACTAACATTTTTCTTTAAACCGATGAAGAGGTACAAAAAAGAAATGGTTAAAACGTTCTATGAGAACATGGTGGTGAATAGGGACAAAGAGGTGATCACTTCTCAAGTCGGGAGGGTAACCGTTGAGGTGACTCCCGATTCTATTGCCCGCTATTTGAGTTACAAGCGCCCCAATTCCACCAACTACCCAAGGGGCGAGTGGACAATGACACAAGATCATCAAGTGAGACTTCTTACCGATCACCCCGATTCCTTCGATCCTAAGGGCAATGGAAGGTACATCCAAGGAAAGTTGAAAGACAAATACCGTACCTTGAATAAGGTGGTGCACCACAACCTTCACCCGTTTAGTTTGGAGAAGACACCGACAAGGTATGAGGGTGAGGTCTTGGTTGTGTTTGGGTCGGAGGATACTAGAGTTGATTCGGCATTGTGGATATGGGAGGAGATGGGGCATTTTAGAAGAAAGGGGACCGCCAATGGGAATGTTCCGTTTCCGGTCATGATAACGGAGATGTGTGAGAGTGCCGGGTGCAAACCAACTTCGGGGGACGGATTGACGAGGGCATCTCCAGGGCCTATACATGGTGGCACGGTTAAAAAGAGTGCATCCGCATCTAAGGCCCCTCGCCTCCAAACCCTTGCCAATTCTCTTCCCACCTCCTCAAATCACCATGAGCGAAATGAAGAATGGCACTCGATCAAGCATGCCCGCCAACAAGTTCTCATAGACAACCAATGTAAGTTGGAAACACACCAACGGCGGATGAAGAAGGGCATTGATAAGATAAAGAGGCTTGTGCAATGGTTGTTCACATGTGAGGGTGAAAGGAGGGGGCAAGCATATGAGGAGACCGAGGCGGATAGAGAGGACTCTGGGTCGGAACTTGAGGTATTTCATGACTTTGATAGATCGGATACCGAAGAGGAGGAGTATGTGGAGGAGGGTGATGACGATGACGATGCATAGATTGGTGATAGTGTCGGTGGTAGTAGTTAGTTACTATATTTTGTTTTTAAAACTCTTAGCTTTAATTAGGTCTAGAATTATGTGGTTTTTGCTGTGGCCGGCATGTGGCCTTGACATTGATTTTGTGGGTCGATGGTGGTCAAGGGTAGTTGACCAAGCAAGTATATGGCCACCACCCTTTTGTGTCCCTTTCTTTTGCAAACCACGGTCATTACAAGCATTGAAAGACCTTAGTTGATTCTAGGAACGCTAATTTGACTCCACATGATGCATGTTTGATATTTATATGTTGTTTGAGCATGATTTCCTTATTAGCTAGCTTAGTTGATAACAATTTGTTTATTTCTTCTTTCGGTGCACCTTTGATAGCTTGCATGGCTTTTTGTATCTCGCTATTGCATTTTTCTCGCTAGCGCCTGTCATGGGATGTGATTAGATTTCAATGTGTGGACAAAATTCAAATTGAGCGTACCCTTGTGAGTTTTTGGAATTGACACTCGATATGGTGCGTGTAATTGACTGTTTTGGCATAGTTGTTCGATTTAGTTCATGGCATGCATTTGCGTGGTTTGCACGTGATTGGTTCTACCGGGGTGTGTTCGAATCTTGCCTAAATTCTGTCTATTGAGCATAGGGAATGTATCTTTAGATTTTGGGAAGTTTACTTAAGCATAGCTAGTAGGTTAATTTAGCTGGGTTTACTCGGGACGAGTAAAGTTCAAGTTGGGGGGTGTGATAAGCCCCCAATAGTGTAAATAAAGGGACTTATCTCTTTTGTTTATGTCACACACGCATGCATTTCATAACTTTAATCATTTGATTTCGCGCGTAGTTGTGTTTTTGATAGTTTCAAGTGAAACTTGTGAATAAGACGTGCTTTGACGCTGTGATTTGATCAAAGGGGTACCCGAGTACCCAAGGCCACGTGGCACTCCGCCACCGAGCCCCGAGAGCCAAGCATGAAGCACCGGACAAGGCTTGGGGAGGCCGAAAGGCCGGGAGATGAACAAAGGAAGAAAGAAGAAAAAGGCCCAGAGATGCCGGTACCTTGAAAATAGGGATACCGGTATCCCTGAAAAAAAACTCACATTTTGAAGATAGATACCGGTAGCTTGAAAAATGAGATACCGGTATCCCTGAAGAATTTCACATTTTGAATAGAGATACCGGTAGCTTGAAAAATGAGATACCGGTATCCCTGAAGAATTTCACATTTTGAACAGAGATACCGGTAGCTACAAAAATGAGATATCGGTATCCCTGGAACAGAAGGTCAAGATAAGGGAGATACCGGTAGCGGCAAAAATGGGATACCAGTATCCCTGCTAATTTTCTGCACTTTTTGAGCCCGATCTAAAATATCTAGTGGCACTTTTGTAATTATATGGCACGACTTTTTGGGGCTTTATAAGCCCAAACTCATACTTTTAGGGTTAGTTCTTAATTTACTCTCTCTCTCTCTCTCTACCTCCCTTAGCTTGTTCTTAGTTGGTGCTCTACCTTCTCTCTAGTTTTTCATGTTTTTCCTCCTAGATTCAAGGTAATTCCTCTTCTTTAATGTTGTTGTACGTACTTTGATCTTTATATAAATCTAGTTTGTTCGTGTTTTTACCGGTTAAATCTTATCTCTCCTCTCCTAGCCTTTTCCTTTGAAAACTCAAGCTTTTATGTGTTGTTTGTTAATTTCTTAAGGTTTAAAATTGTAGGCAAGGTTAAGATCATCATATAAAATCAGTTTTTAATGTCATTTGTCATGTTCTTTATTTCCTTTATAAAAATAGTCATGTTTTACTCAGTAATGATCGAGTAGTCGTTATAGGCTTGGATTTGTTAATCCCGTTGATCACACGTAGCCAAAGGCTTGACCACTTGGCACGTGTGATGCTTAGGGCTATGTCAATCAAAATGTTTGTATAAATGGCACAAGAATCCTATTCTTTGAGAAACACCATTTCTAGTCAAACGAGTTTAAATACCAAATCTTCCGTTCGGGGTTGTTTAACGATGCCCCCGAGCCGGTTATCTTAGAGGAGAACGAATCGGCCTAAGGCATGGGTGTTGTGAACCCTTTGACTTAGCCTTGTTTTAATTAGTCTTTTCAAATTCCACGTCATTCACGGAGTTAAGTGAATTCCACCCCCAAATCAAAAGCCAAGTTTGCCGCTTTAAGGCTAAAACCAACATTCGCGAATCAACACTCACGCTCAGCGCATTAGGTCTCTGTGGACTTGACCCGGACTTCCGGTTATCATGCTACCGCCGGCCTAAACCCTACGCTTGGGGAAATCATATTGAAATACAATCCAAGGTCGCAAGCAATCCCACACTTAACAAAGTGTGCGACTCCCATTTCCTGATCAAAGTTTGACGATTCGAACCGTTCAATGTATTTAAAAACGTGTTTTTAGGGGTCTACACAAAGATTCATAAAAGCAAGTAGTTTTTCATAAAATATATATTTACGGTTTGTATGAAAAAGTGCTCGGATCAAGCCTATCGTGGGTTTTAAAACATTGAACGGTTCAGATCATCGAAATTTGATCCGGAAATGGGAGTCCCACGCTTTGTTAAAGTGTAGGATCCCAAATAGGAAGTGGACGGGATCCCCCATAGGAAGTGGACTGTGTATATATATTATATATTTTATGCCTAGGTGGTCAGTAGGGGTGAAAGAAAAACCGGAAAAAAAACCTACCGATCGGTTCGGTTTTCGGTCAGGGAAAAGTTGTGTCGGCTGACTTCGGTTTGGACCAAACTGAACCGAAAAATATATAATATATATACCCCGAAACCAGCCCTAGTTGGATCGAAAACCCAAAAAAATGATCTTGACCCCCCAAAAATAACAAATCCTAGCCGACCATCTCAATCTTAACGTCGGACCGAAAAAACCAAACCAACCCGAACCGATTGGTCCATTGTTTTTTTCGGTCGGGATCGGTTCCCAGCAAAACCACCCCGAACCGATCGGTTCAGTCCCGGACACACCAAAAATTGAACCGAACCGACCGATTTTCACCCCTAGTGGTCAAGGCCAGCTTGCGCGCGCCTATACGAGGCTATATTAGTGAAAGACATACTGTTTAAACTGGATCAATTGGAGTGAAATGTTCCCGAACCCTTTAATTTGTCTTTGCATTTTTGTACGCAAGTATGCCAAGACACCTTTTAAAGTATTTTGTTCAAATTAGAGGGTTCTCACTACTGAATCACTCTCTCTTCTAATACTTCTAGTTTTTTGGGTCCAGTTATGAATTCAATGGAGAATATATCTTGTGGTTGTGGTATTTGGGCCCTTCTTTGGTGGAAAAAGTAATATGTTTGATATAATCACGTACCTGTAGGAGATTTATCGTATAATTGTTGCCAAATTAATGTATTTTATCTTAAAAACGCATTTTAAAACATTGAACGGTTCAGATCGTCAACGTTTCATTGGGAAACGTGAAGTCCGGATTTAACCAGTATAAGGGATCCCTTATTAGAAGTTTTCAATATACATATAGCGTTGTATGGGATATATCATTAGCTGCAAATTACCATATTCAGCACCATTCGATCACAAAGTAGATCCGCATCGACATATGCATGAGTCGTGGATCAAATTATGAATCATCAGATTCTCAAAGCTAGAGCTTTGATGGAAATATGGACCCAGATTGTTACTGAAGCTTCCATAGCTAGTTGGATGGTTAGATATCTAGCTATTTGTAACTTAGCCATGCAATTATGGCTAGCAAAGCCTAGGGGAGTTAACCTTACCACTGTAGCGGCCCATTAGCTTAACTCCACCAACACCGTTCTCAGTACTTTCAGCTTCAACATGAGCAGCGTTGATGGCTCGTTGAGCTTCCTCAACAGCAGTATCAAAACCAAATGACTTGTCAATGACCTGAATGAAAAAAAAAAACATTAAATGCAGCAATTTATGAAGTAACGGCCCAAAAACTTCAGAAAAGCAACGAAAAACCAATTCGATATAGAAACAAACATAATATAAAAGCTCCAACATACCCATCCATGAGTTGTCCCAGGGGTAAGGGCGAATGCTTGCTTGCAACATAGCAAGGTTTCGATCCCCCCGGGGGAAACCATGATCTAAGTGGGGAGCCATGGTGGTGGGTTGCTATGCTATTCTCCCCCGAGAATTAGTGGTGGTGCGCGTGAGCTGGCCTAGACACTCAGTCATAAAAAAATACACACACACACACACACAAAGATCCAACATGAAAAATAATTGAGCATTAATACATGGATATTTCCAAATGGCGGGGGAACGAATTAGATTCATCAACAATTCATGTATACAAGATGACAAATACCAGAATGTCATTATCAATTGTTTTGGGGATTCCAGCAACTGCAACTTTGATTCCTGAAGGAAAAGAATGGAAATAAAAGACAAATATCGGTCAAAATGTTCTTCATTTAGTGCAATCATCAAGAGTGGAGGAAGGGGAGGGTGAAATGAAAAATGAAAATATAAGCATTAAAAGGCAGCTTAGAAGTTCTTTTGTGGAGTCAAGGAATATCTAGATGGTGTCTTCTTTTCAAGACAATTGAAGATCAACATACAGGTTAATAGGTCAAGTTGTTAAGAGTGAGAATGTGGCTTCAAATTTGAGGAAAAAGACAAGTTGCTTCTTTACTTCTATACATAGTTCAAATCTATCTTAGTGTCTTGGCATCCCCATATTGATAAGATCAGCAAGGAAAATAGTCTTTTGTATGAGAATCTCCATCAGAGTTGTCATGGAATAGCTCATGAACCTTCAATTTTGACCACATGCGTCCTTATATTTTGGACCTTTGATTGATATATAGGAAGAAGGCATAGTTGTTCTATAAGGTTGTAGGACATGATTCAACAACCAGTGAGAAATTAATCAGTACAACAACAGAGAATACTAAATATATTGGAGAAACACGAAGATAAGTTCAATTCTGTAATCTAATCAGAGATAATGACGAGAGGTACTGTCTGTAGGGATGATCACAAACAGGTGGTAGGCAGCATGTCACTACAAAGTAAAGACAGCTACAGTGAAAGTAAAAGCTTGGTGTGAGGAAATATTGGTCACATAGTTTATGAACCCTTCTGATTTTCGTGTTGGCAATTTCACAAACGATTTGATTTTGTTCGAAAAGAGCCTGTATTTTTTGGCGTTAAACTTAGTTGACTACTCGAGCACATTCCAGCATTTTAGATTCAATTTGGAAAGTCAAGCTAAAGCTTAATGAACTTCGTGGGGAGACCTAGCTATGAAAGGTCAAATCATCAAATTGCATTAGCATGTCATTTGGAGTGAGGTCATCTATGATAAGCATTACACAAGTATAAGATTGCGGCTCGGAGATCTTGACAAGAAGTTTTAAGAAGTCATTCTACGTTCAAACTTCTGGCAGTGAAACTCAAAAGTAAATAGCATGAGAATACAATTAGATTCAAGAGAAAAGGAAAATGGAAAACCTCATAGATTACGGATGCTCCTGTTTGAGTTCCATCCCCTCCAATTATATAGACCTGTACCATGACAATCATTAGTTACTTTTAGAATAGGGGGGATTGGTTTCTGAATCAGTAACATAAATATTGAACCGCAATCATACTTCATAAATCAAAGAAGTAATGATTACTCACTAGTTTATTTTACATAGATCTTCTCATACCTGGCTAATCCCACGGTCTTAAATGCTATCAACTATCTTTGAGGTATCGTGCCCTCCACGTGACGTCCCAATTATGGTACCACCACATTTATGAATGTCATTTACAACCTTTGTGTTAAAGGAATGGTATTCTGTGAATAGAAACCCCTATATCCTCCCTACAGTTGATAAAAAATTCTCAGTTGGCAAGACCATGAAATAACTAATTGCAAAACTGAACTAAAGGCAATCAAATCAGAGCCCATCAAAACAACATTGATGGGTTCCCACATCTTAGACATATGTTGAGACCTAGACTCGGCATAACATGCTTCATTACAGGGGTTAAGTTATAAGTTTCTTAACCAAGAGTATTTTTATTGGTACACTCAAACTCAATCTGCAAAACTTCTCGCAATTTTAGATTCGACATGCCTTGAACGGCAAGGATTCATCATGATCATTGCGGACTATTTTTAAAGAATAAAATTGAGAAACAACTATTACATCAAAGTACATATTGGCTTTGACTCAACAATGATCTACATGGGAATTATGACCCAAGTATTTCACAAGAAACTATGAAACTTAGAATTTCCTTCGGTTCGTAATTTTTTGAAAACCAACATCCTAAACGTAAGTTTTTTTGTCAGATACCAACAAGCTAAATATAAGGAATGACGACACTGTTCATCATTTTGAAGTGGCACAAAATGTAATCGGCAAAAGTAACAACACTGCAATCTACATATCTACTAGGAACCACACTTCATCGTCAATTTAAGGTTTTTTACTTTCCGCTCACGCGGCCACTGGTTTGTCTTAAACGAAGAGCCTTTTTTTTTGTTTTATGTGGTTAGTAGCCCATACATCTACTAGGAACCACAGTTATTTGTCGATTTGGATCGTTTCTTTTCTTTCAAGTACCAAGTGGTGCATCTCCAACTTAGACCCTTTTTTGTTTTCCTGTATGTGGCCAGCAGTCTACCTATCTACTAGGAACCACACTTGTTCGTCGATTTAAGGTCTTTACTTTCCACTCAAGTGGCCAGTGGCATATCTTCAACTAGGACCCTTTTTTTTTTATTTATTTGGTCAGCAGCCCGTACATCTACTAGGAACCACAATTATTAGTTGATTTCGGGTCTTTTCTTTTCCGCTCATAAAACAAGAGGCTTAGCAGCAACAAAGTGCATTTTTGTTTTCCGTATGTGGCCAGCAAGTCTACATATCTACTAGGAACCTCACTTCACTGTGGATTTAGAGTCTTCACATTCCGCTCAAGCGGCCTGTGGTATGTCTTCAACTAAGAGCCCTTTTTTTTTAATTTGGTCAGTAGCCCGTACATCTACTAGGAACCACATTTATTTGTCGATTCGGATCGTTTCTTTTCCCTCAAGTAACAAGTGGTGCATCTCCAACATAAAGCATTTTTTGTTTTCCGTATGTGGCCAGCAATCTACATATCAACTAGGAACCACACTACATCGTCGATTTAGGGTATTTACTTTCCGTGCAACCGGCCAATGGTTTGTCTTAAACGAAGAGCCTTTTTTTTTTTTTAACGTGGTCAGTAGCCCGTACATCTACTAGGAACCACAGTTATTTGTCGATTTGGATCGTTTCTTTTCCTCAAGTAACAAGTGGTGCATCTCCAACTTATACCCTTTCTTGTTTTCTTGTATGTGGCCTACAGTCTACCTATCTACTAGGAACCACACTTGTTCGTCGATTTAGGGTCTTTACTTTCCACTCAAGTGGCCAGTGGCTTATCTTAAACTAGGACCCTTTTTTTTATTTATGTGGTCAGTAGCCCGTACATCTACTTGGAACCACAATTATTTGTCGATTTTGGGTCTTTTCGTTTCCGCTCATATAACAAGATGTTTAGCTGCAACAAAGTGCATTTTTTGTTTTCCGTATATGGCCAACAGTCTACATATCTACTAGGAACCACACTTCATCGTCGATTTAGAGTCTTCACATTCCGCGCAAGCGGCCTGTGGTATGTCTTCAACTAAGAGCCCGTTTTTTGTACGTGGTCAGTAGCTCGTATATCTACTAGGAACCACATTTATTTATCGATTCGGATCGTTTCTTTTCCCTCAAGTAACAAGTGGTGCATCTTCAACAAAAAGCATTTTTTGTTTTCCATATGTGGCCAGCAATCTACATATCAACTAGGAACCACACTTCATCGTCGATTTAGGGTCTTTACTTTCCGCTCTAGCGGCCAGTGGTTTGTCTTAAACTAAGAACCTTTTTTTTGTTTTACGTGGTCAATAGCCCGTACATCTACTAGGAACCAAAGTTATTTGTCGTTTCGGATCGCTTCTTTTCCATCAAGTAACAAGTGGTGCATCTCCAACTTAAACCTTTTTTTGTTTTCCTTTTTGTGGCCAACATTCTACCTATCTACTAGGAACCACACTTCTTCGTCGGTTTTTGTCGATTTTGGGTCTTTTGTTTTCCGTTAATATAACAATAGGTTTACCTGCAACAAAGAGCATTTTTTATATTCCGTATGTGGCCAGTAGTCTACATATCTACTAGGAACCACACTTCATCGTCGATTTAGGGTCTTCACATTCCGCTCAAGCGGCCAGTGGTTTGCCTTCAACTAAAGGCCCTTTTTTTTGTTTTACGTGGTCAGTAGCCCGTACATCTACTAGGAACCACAGTTATTTGTCGATTCGGATCGCTTCTTTTCCCTCAAGTAACAAGTGGTGCATCTCCAGCTTAGACTATTTTTTGTTTTCCTGTATGTGGCCAGCAATCTACCTATCTACTAGGAACCACACTTGTTCGTCGATTTAGGGTCTTTACTTTCCACTCAAGTGACCAGTGGCTTATCTTCTAGGACCCCTTTTTTATTTATTCATGTGGACAGTAGCCCATACACCTACTAGGAACCACAATTATTTGTCGACTTCGGATCTTTTCTTTTCCGCTCATTTATCAAGAAGTTTAGCAACAACAAAGTGCCTTTTGTTGTTTTCCGTATGTGGTTAGTAGTCTACATATCTACTAGGAACCACACTTCATCGTCGATTTAGAGTCTTCACATTCCACTCAAGCGGCCTGTGGTATTTCTTCAACTAAGAGTCTTTTTTTTTTTTACGTGGTCAGTAGCCCGTCCATCTACTAGGAACCACATTTATTTGTTGATTCGGATCGTTTCTTTTCCATCAAGTAACAAGTGGTGCATCTCCAACATAAAGCATTATTTGTTTTCCGTATATGCCTAGCAATCTACATATTAACTAGGAACCACACTTCATCGTCGATTTAGGGTCTTTACTTTCCGCTCAAGCGGCCTGTGGTTTGTCCTCAACTAAGAGCCCTTTTTTGTCTTACGTGGTCAGTAGCCCGTACATCTACTAGGAACCTTAGTTTTTTGTCGATTCGAATTATTTCTTTTCCCTCAAGTAACAAGTGGTGCATCTCCAACTTAGACCGTTTTGTGTTTTCCTGTATGTGACCAACAGTCTACCTATCTACTAGGAACCAAACTTCTTTGCCAGTTTTTGTCGATTTCGGGCCTTTTGTTTTCCGTTAATATAACAAGAGGTTTACATGCAACAAAGAGCATTTTTAATTTTCCGTACGTGGCCAGCAGTCTACATATCAACTAGGAACCACACTTCATCGTCAATTTAGGGTCTTTACTTTCCGCTCAAGTGGGTTTGTCCTCAACTAAGAGCCCTTTTTTGTTTTACGTGGTCAGTATCCCGTACATCTACTAGGAACCATAGTTATTTGTCGATTCAGATCGTTTCTTTTCCCTCAAGTATGGTGCATCTCAAACTTTGAGCATTTTTTATTTTCCGTATGTGGCCAGCAGCCTACATATCTACTAGGAACCACATTTCATCGTCGATTTAGGGTCTTCACATTCACATTTCGTTCAAGCGGCCAGTGGATTGTCTTCAACTAAGAGCCTTTCTTTTATTTTACGTGGTCAGTAGCCCGTACATCAACTAGGAACCACTATTATTTGTCGATTCAGATCGTTTCTTTTCCCTCACGTAACAAGTGGTGCATCTCCAACTTAGACCATTTTTTTGTTTTCGTGCATGTGGCCAGCAGTCTACCGGAACCACACTTGTTCGTCGATTTCGGGTCTTTACTTTCCACTCAAGTGGCCAGTGGCCTATCTACAACACGCACCCTTTATTTATTTATTTGGTCAGTAGCCCGTACATCTACTAGGAACCACAATTATTTGTCGATTTCGGGTCTTTTCTTTTCCACTCATATAACAAGAGGTTTAGCTGCAACAAAGTGCATTTTTTTTGTTTTCCGTATGTGGCCAGCACTCTACATATCTACTAGGAACCACACTTCATCGTCGATTTAGAGTCTTCACATTCCGCTCAAGCAGCCTGTGGCATGTCTTCAACCCAGAGCCCTTTTTTTTGTGGTCAGTAGCCCGTACATCTACTAGGAACCACATATTTATCGATTCGGATCGTTTCTTTTCCGTCAAGTAACAAGTGGTGCATCTCCAACATAAAGCATTTTTTGTTTTCCGTATGTGGCCAGCAATCTACATATAAACTAGGATCCACACTTCATCGTCGATATAGGGTCTTTACTTTCCGCTCAAGCGGCCTGTGGTTTGTCCTCAACTAAGAGCCCTTTTTAATTTTACGTGGTTAGTAGCCCGTACATCTACTAGGAACCACAGTTTTTGTTCGATTCGGATCATTTCTTTTCCCTCAACTCCTCAAGTAACAAGTAGTGCATCTCCAACTTAGACCATTTTTTATTTTCCTGTATGTGGCCAGCAGTCTACCTATCTACTAGGGTTGTCGATTTTTGTCGATTTCGGGTCTTTTGTTTTCCGTTAATTGTTACAAGAGTTTACCTGAACAAAGAGCATTTTTTATCTTCCGTATGTGGCTAGCAGTCTACATATCTACTAGGAACCACACTTCCTCGTCGATTTAGGGTCTTCACATTCCACTCAAGCGGCCAGTGTTTTGTCTTCAACTAAGAGCCCTTTTTTTGTTTTACGAGGTCAATAGCTCGTACATCTACTAGGAACCACAGTTATTTGTCGATTCAGATAATTTCTTTTCCCTCAAGTAACAAGTGGTGCATCTCAAACTTAGACCATTTTTTGTTTTCTTGTATGTGGCCTGCAGACTACCTATCTACTAGGAACCACACTTGTTCGTCGATTTAGGGTCTTTACTTTCAACTCAAGTGGCCAGTGGCTTATTTTCAACTAGGACCCTTTTTTTATTTGTGGTCAGTAGCCCGTACATCTACTAGGAACCACAATTATTTGTCGATTTCTAGTCTTTCCTTTTCAGCTCATATATCAAAAGGTTTAGCTGCAACAAAGTGCATTTTTCATTTTCCGTATGTGGCCAGCAAGTCTACATATCTACTAGGAACCACACTTCATCGTCGATTTAGAGTCTTCACATTCCGCTCAAGCGGCCTATGGTATGTCTTCAAATAAGAGCCCTTTTTTTTTTTACGTGGTTAGTAGCCCGTACATCTACTAGGAACCACATTTATTTGTCGATTCGTATCGGTTCTTTTCCCTTAAGTAACAAGTGGTGCATCTCCAACTCAAAGCATTTTTTTGTTTTCGGTATGTGGCCAACAATCTACATATCTACTAGGAACCCCACTTCTTCGTCGATTTAGGGTCACTTTATTGTCGATTTAAGGTCTTTACTTTCCGCTCAAGCGCCCTGTGGTTTGTCTTCAACTAAAAGTCTTTTTGTGTTTTACGTGGTCAGTAGCCCGTACATCTACTAGGAACCACAGGTTTTTATCGATTCAGATCGTTTCTTTTCCCTCAAGTAACAAGTGGTGCATCTCCAACTTAGGCCATTTTTTGTTTTCGTGTATGTGGCCAGCAGTCTACCTATCTACTCGGAACCACACTTGTTTGTCGATTTAGGGTCTTTACTTTCCACTCAAGTGGCCAGTGGCTTATCTTCAACTTGGACCCTTTTTTTTTATTTATGTGGTCAGTAGCCCGTACATCTACTAGGAACCATAATTATTTGTCGATTTCGGGTCTTTTCTTTTTTGCTCATATAACAAGAGATTTAGCTGCAACAAAGTGCATTTTTCGTTTTCTGTATGTGGCCAGCAGTCTACATATCTACTAGGAACCACACTTCATTGTCGATTTAGAGTCTTCACATTCCGCTCAAGCGGCTTGTGGTATGTCTTCAAATAAGAGGCCTTTTTTTTTTACGTGGTCAGTAGCCCGTACATCTACTAGGAACCACATTTATTTTTTGATTCGGATCGTTTCTTTTCCCTCATGTAACTAGTGGTGCATCTGCAACTTTGGGCATTTTTTGTTTTCGGTATATGGCCAACAATTTACTTATCTACTAGGAATTACATTTCTTCGTCGATTTAGGGTCTTTACTATCCACTCAAGTGGCCCGTGGTTTATCTTCAACTAGGAGCCTTTTTTTTCCCTTTATGTGGTTAGTAGCCTTTACATCTACTAGGAACCACAATTATTTGTCAATTTCGGGTCTTTAGTTTTCTGCTCATATAACAAGAGATTTAGCTGCAACAAAGAGCATTTTTTGTTTTCCTGAAAGTGGCTAGCAGTCTACCTATCTACTAGGAACCACACTTCTTCGTCAATTTGCGGTCTTTACTTTCCATTCAAGTGGCCAGTGGTTTATCTTCAACTAGGAGCTCTTTTTTTGTTTTATGTGGTTAGTAGCCCGTACAACTACTAGGAACCCCACTTATTTATTCTATTTTCCCCAATCTTACTTTTGGTTAAAATATTTTCCTGAGTAAAATAAGATCTTATGCTATACCCCCTAAAATCAACACAGTGCAACCACGAAGTAACTAGATGATGTTGGGGAACTTACATTAAAAGGAATATAAGTGTGTCTGCCACTAACAAGTCCGCTAGTGAAACCTGTATATCCTGCCATTACTCCATGAACAACACTTTTATTGCGCAATGTGCAGTAAACATTGTCAGAGGGAATAGCCCGGACCATGTATGTGGGATCTGCCAAACAACTTGGTTAGGTCCAAGTGGTCTCCAGTTTTTATTTTCCATACAGATGCTAAGTCAACTTTCTGATAAATAACATCATCAAGTTCAATACAAGGAGAAACATAGACAAGCAAGAAGGGAAAATTAGTCACTGACCTATGTATTTAAGTGTAATATCCATCTTACAATTTTTTGCAAAATGTTCCTGCACACTTGAAAAAGAACCATTAAGCAGACGTACAAATTAATTGGGTTATATATCATTTATTGTAGAATGCTTATACTTGTGGCCTAAGAGCATTAACAAAGATACAGGGACTTGCGGCTGCAGTCAACGGAAAATGCACGAAACCAGGATTATACTATATTATTACTTGACAGAGACTACTTGCCTACTTGGTGTGCTTCTACTTTGAAATCGCGTTCCAACATCCCTCAAGACTAGTTTTATTTGATTGACTAGTTTTATTTGATGTAAACAAGTAATGCTAATTGAGAGTTGTAAATCAAGTGGCAGTGTGGCACAAGAAGATTAGGGGAAGTTGACTGAGACCATAACTCGTACCTTGATCCCGTGAGAAATCCACAACCCAATATCTCTAAGTAGCTTGTTCCTAGAAGCATCTTTCTGGTCTGCAGATATCAAGCTCTCTGAAAGGAGCTCCTGCCCTGCTCCTTCAGCTATCACAATAACCATATGCCCATTTTCTTTCACCCATTTTTCCATGAATTCAAAAAGTCCACCCTCTCCTTCAAGATAGAATGGTGATTCTGGAATCAAACAATAGTCCACATTCCGGCTCGCAAGTGTAGCATACATCGCAATGAATCCTGCACCACCAAATTTGAGAATATTGAAGGAAAACCAGGATAGTAGAGGTGAAGATAAGTGGGAAGGAAAACCATTGATGCAATTAATACTCCGTAGTAACAAGTTCCAAAATAGGAAAAATCATATATGAAAAAATATATGCAGGTATTTATCTTTCCTTTCCTAAATTTATAAATCACAAAACACTAGACCTTGTGTCCCAATCAACCGCCCCCTACAAGGCTACATGAATCCTTTTTCTCCTAATATTGGAATTCATATTCATAAGGATCTAAACCGGCTTTTGTTTGTTGTCTGTCAAATAACCAACACACGACCCTCCTACAATTTGTAAAAGAAGAAATCTCTATTTTGTATTCATCTATTTTGACAGCTCCCACAAGTCATGAGGAGATGTGATGAGAAGCAAAAGCATATTGTAGAACCAAGAGTATATTCTTCTTGGCAAATCCAAAGCTTGTTTGCCAATAGCAAGACACACATCATTATAGAATTTCGATGCTTTGAACATAGTTGTCAAATCAAGATTTGTACCGCTAATCAATATCCTAACTGTACAAAACAAAAATCCAACAAAATCAACAATAGCCATAAACTAAACAAATGACGTTAGACAACTGGTATATCTTAAAGATAAAATACCTTAATTTGGCAACAATTATACGATAAATATCCTATAGGGACATGATTACATCAAACATATTACTTTTTCCACCAAAGAAGGGCCCAAATACCACCAACCACAAGATATATTCTCCATTGAATTCATAACTGGACCCAAAAAACTAGAAGTATTAGAAGAGAGAGTGATTTGGAAGTGAGAACCCTCTAATTTGAACATAAATACTTTAAAAGGTGTCTGGCATACTTGCGTACAGAAATACAAAGACAAATTAAAGGGTTCAGGAACTTTTCACTCCAATTGATCCAGTTTAAACAGTATGTCTTTCACTAATATAGCCTCGTATAGGTGAGCGCAAGCTGGCCCTGACCACCTAGGCATAAAATATATAATATATATACACAGTCCACTTCCTATGTGGGATCCCACACTTTAACAAAGTGTGGGACTCCCATTTCCAGATCAAATTTTGACGATCCGAACCGTTCAATGTATTTCAAACGTGTTTTTAAGGGTCTACGCAAAGATTCGTAAAAACAAAATACCTGGAAGGGCTTCATCCAAGTAGTTTTTCATAAAATATATATCTACAGTTTGTATAAAAAACTGCTCGGATCAAGTCTATTGTGGGTTTTAAAACATTGAACGATTGTGGGTTTTAAAACATTGAACGGTTCAGATCATCGAAATTTGATCCGGAAATGGGAGTCTCACACTTTAACAAAGTGTGGGATCCCCCATAGGAAGTGGACTGTGTATATATATTATACATTTTATGCCTAGGTGGTCAGGGCCAGCTTGCGCACACCTATACAAGGCTTTATTAGAGAAAGACATACTGTTTAAACTGGATCAATTGGAGTGAAAAGTTCCCGAATCCTTTAATTTGTCTTTGTATTTCTATACGCAAGTATGCCAAGACACCTTTTAAAGTATTTAATGTTCAAATTAGAGGGTTCTCACTTCCGAATCACTCTCTCTTCTAATACTTCTAGTTTTTTGGGTCCAGTTATGAATTCAATGGAGAATATATCTTGTGGTTGGTGGTATTTGGGCCCTTCTTTGGTGGAAAAAGTAATATGTTTGATGTAATCACGTCCCTGTAGGAGATTTATCGTATAATTGTTGCCAAGTTAAGGTAATTTATCTTAAAAACGCATTTTAAAACATTGAACGGTTCAGATCGTCAACATTTCATTGGGAAACGTGAAGTCCGGATTTAAACAGTATAAGCGATCCCTTATTAGAAGTTTTCAATATACATATAGCATTGTATAGGATATATCATTAGCTGCAAATTGCCATATTCAGCAGCATTCTATCACAAAGTAGATCCGCATCGACATATGCATGAGTCGTGGATCAAATTATGAATCATTAGATTCTCAAAGCTAGAGCTTTGATGGAAATATGGACACAGATCGTTACTGAAGCTTCCATAGCAAGTTGGATGGTTAGATATCTAGCTATTTGTAACTTAGCCATGCAATTATGGCTAGCAAAGCCTAGGGGAGTTAACCTTACCACTGTTGCGGCCCATTAGCTTAACTACACCAACACCGTTCTCAGTACTTTCAGCTTCAACATGAGCGGCTTTGATGGCTCGTTGAGCTTCCTCAACAGCAATATCAAAACCAAATGACTTGTCAATAATGCCCAGAATGAAAAAAAAAAAAAAAACATTAAATGCAGCAATTTATGAAGCAATGGCCCAAAAACTTCACCAAAGCAACGAAAAACCAATTCCATTCAGAAACAAACATAATATAAAAGCTCCATGTTATGACTATTATGATAAAGGTTTATGGGCATGGATGTAATTTTGGCCCATAAGTCATGTGTGTCATGTTATGACTATTATACATTGTTTGTTTCCTACTTTTGAGTATTGGCCTAGTAAAGTTTAATGTTACTACTTGCTGGAGTTAGATTGTGAGAAATTTTATAAGACTTCACAAAGTAAATGTGCTGAGTAACACAGCAAAAACAACAAAAAAACTCGTCCAAAAGTGCAGAGTTTATGTTAACTGCACCTACTCATAGACCTAAGACCTCCCACATGAACTTCTTATGTAAGAGTCAGCGCCCAGACGTTGTACTTAATCCCTTTGGTCATTTCCAATTACCATGACTGACTTGTACTAGTCATAGGAAAATTAGAAATCTAGTGCCTCCTAGTACACATGCCCATGCGTGATACTCAGCTTTGATACCAAAACAAACAATCACGAATACAGTCTAAAAACTATTAGCTAATTAAGTTTATCCAGTCCCCCAGGTCTAAGCTGCAAAGATTTCAGCTATTAATTCTAGCATAATAGCTTATAGGATATACTTGTAGAATTGGACTTGTGGAAAAAATGTTACTTGCATTCCATTAAGATGTTAATAAAATGTGTACCGTATGCAAGTTGAAATAAAGGATTATCACGTCTTCAAGACAGAAGTTATAACCAGGGAAATGATTGTACTCACAAGCTATGCCAGTTTGAAGGATAACTTCAGGAGCCATAAATATGGGGTTCCCTTCATTGACTTTGTGCCAGTCATAGTAGCCTGTTGCATCATCAATAGTTCAGACATGCTCAGTGGGAAGGATACACAACCTTGGAAAGGGAACTAAACAAACAATTACTAGAAACCCGATATAATAGTGTTCATACTAGAAAACCGATATAACAGTGTTCATACCAGTTCAACTACTTTCTTTGATGCACCAAAGTCTGCAAGTTTTATGCACCCATTGTCATCTACAAGAATGTTGGCTCCCTGAAAGAAGTGTCCATTATCAGAAGTCATATTTACATATGTACATGTTTGCACAAATGTAAAAGGGTATCTGCACACCTATATACAAATCGAGGCGCACGCACACATACACGTACACACATCATACAGAGAGAGAGAGAGAGAGAGAGAGAGAGAGAGAGAGAGAGAGAGAGAGAGAGAGAGAGAGAGAGAGAGATAGAGAGAGAGAGAGAGACCTTGATGTCCCTGTGCATTATCCCGTTCTTGTGAAGGTATTCCAACCCCAACTACAACTGTTTCATACAGCATAGATGCAAAGTTTCATAACTATTCTCGTAACCTACTTGGAAAACATGAAATAGGAAAAATATCAAAACTCTCAAAGAATTATTAAGCTCAATAAGCAACTATTTGCGTCCCGATTAAGGGCTAATTCAGGTGCATATTCCAAACCTGAAAACAGAAACTTAGATAACTCCGAGTGATAATCAACTTACAGACTCGGGGAATGAACCAAACTTTCCGAGAAGTAATGATATGGATCCACCCAGAACAAATTCCAAGAGAATATTAAGAGATTCTTCCTCTCTGGCTGTTCCCAAGTATCTATTGTAGGCAAAAGATAAGACAGGTAAGATCAGACAACAAAACACACAAAATGAGGCGGTCCGACTAAAGGAAACTGGTGCTTCAACAAGAATGCAAATCCAATAGTCAAAAAGATGTTTGGATGTGAAAGGTTTTTAAGAAGGTTCACTTGTTCCTCTAGCTCTCTAATGTGGGCCTAAAAAGAAAATTAAAATACCAAAAACAAGAAACCGAAAAACTATCAAGTCAAATTAGGATTATACCGATAAATTACCAATGTCAATCAACCACAGGATAGAGTCTTCAAACTTGACATGCAAAAGTACCAATTTGTTACCACAAATGCAATTCTCTTCAGATACCAATTGTAAGAACCAAGAACATAACTCTCTAATTTAAGCTAGAAAGTACATAAAGCAATTAACTTGGACATCACCAACTCTGCACTCTAACCTGTGTTTTCTCTTTTGAAGCACTATTGGCCGCAATTGAAACCTGCATAGATAAATAACAATAACATCAAACCACAAAACAAACTTGTTAAAGCATCCAACTCAAAACCAATTGGCCATGAGTGGAGAGCCACTCAGGTTCATATACTAGTTTTGGAGGTATTAATTAACCAATGTGGGACAAGCTCTAACACTCACCCGCACATGGAGAGGTAAACAACAGATCCACAACATTTGGATCACAACGAAACAAGGTGCACTTATGGCACAAACAACGGGGTAATAACCAAGAGAGTCTAGTCCAAAATCCTCTGAAAGCCTCGCTCTGATACCATATTAGAATGTTAATCACCAACTCATCTAAAAGCTTAAGCTGTTAGAGAGAGGGGCAACTTTAGCATTTATATCTTCAACAAAACTAATATTAGAACATCTAACTCAATATGAAAAAAGCTAGCATAATGCACGTTCGTGAGCTTGTGCAAGAGGCCTGAAAGCGGCTATTGAAAACATCACAAACTGGTAAGTTTCGTGAGAGAGAGGATTGAGAGGGAGAGCATAGACCAATAATTGGGAGCGATAGTAGAAAGTTCTACAGGAGAATTACGTGACCTAAATCGTGCCAAAAAACCTTCCAAACAATCCGATCGGACAATCTAAAAACTGAGATTAAATTCATATCTTAGAATCCGGCATTGTGTGTAAAATTCGAATAGTAAAATATGATGGATGGTTTTCCATTTTCGAGCCTACATCTATTTCAGATTCTACAATCCAGAACATGAGTTTCGATTCATATTGTTAAGGACTACATCCATCTTCAATGGATGTAGAGTACACATTTCAGATCATAAAACCTGATGGATGAGTTTTCATTTTGAAAACCAGAGAACCCACTCGAATTAGGGTTTACAAACATCAAACACATGGTTTGCAATGATCCAAAAACACACGATATGTCACGCCCTCGTTTTTAATAACCGAAATTCATATAAAATCCACGTAGAATAGATCAAGGTCATAGTTGAAAAGTCAAGTCAATAGTACATATCCAAATCAAATTCCGCGTCTCTCACCAAGGGTACCCATATCCAATTACATAAGTACCAAAAGAGTTAAAATATTTACATATTTTGAATATTGTCAAAAGATTGAAGAAAACAAATGTTACATAGTTATTTCCCCAAAAAAAATACACAAGTATGGAAAGGATAAAATTAGCTTCATGATCAAACAAGGTTCATGCAATGCATCCACACTCCAAGCATCCCACACATGTTCCTTGAGCGTGTACCTGAAAATTGATAGGTTGAGCTACACTAGGCTAGTAGGAAACCATTCTACAAAAGCAAGGTGTATAAAGTGTGATATGTGCACATGAACTTGGATACCAAGAATGATTTGAGCAAAGTATGAAAAGGAGGACTATAGCAAGAGAATAATGATCACAAAGTACCCATGTGTCCAAAGAAATACCAAAGTGTCCAATAATAACTCAAGTGTCTGTTAATTTCCTCAAAACTGTTACAATTAGTGTCGTGTGTTCGATTTCTTCAAAACATCATGTTTTTCATAAACTTTCCATTTGTCACCTCTTCACAAATAACCACTTGTTTTCAATAGGGAATGAATCCCTCTGCCGGATTTCGTGGGCTCCGTGCACCCCTGCCGGATTTCGTGGGCTCCGTGCACCCCTGCCGGATTTCGTGGGCTCCGAACACCCCTGCCGGATTTTGTGGGCTCCGAACACCTATGGCTAGGGACGCACCAAACGGTGGCCCTAGTACTAGATCACCATCATTTTTCCAAAAGTTTGTTAAACCATCAAGTGTCCAAAACTCCATTTAAGTTTGTTTAGTACCATTCATTCACCAAACCATCAAGTGTCCAAAACTCCATTTAAGTTTGTTTAGTACCATTCATTCACCAAAAATATTTCGAAGGATCATATTTCGTTCCAACTTTATCAAAAATATCAAAACCGAATCAATGAGGCATATGTCCCTTACATTACACCATCATGTGTCTAGGGCCTAAGAATATACTCAAATATCACGGAATTTAAGAAAAACAATCAACGGTACGAGGTTTTAGTTAGAACAAGGCTTCCAACAAGTATTGGAGTGTAGTTGATGAATATGGCAAATACACGGTCAAACCACAGGGCCGGGGTCAAAGGAGAGCTAAACAAACAACCCAATCATCAAGGTGTTCGATAAAAAGTATGATTTTAAGTTAACAAGTCATTTGAAGATAATCCAAGAGCCCAAGAGTCAAGGAGAAGCCTAAACAAAAATAAAAGTCCAGAGCTGTCTGGTATCAATACCCCAGAATGGGGTATCAATACCAGTCGACCAGAAAAAAAAATAGAACGCGCTGGTATTGATACGAGATCGCAGGGGTATCGATACCAGATGGCTTCGCACAAATTTTTGACAGCTTTTTCAGATTCAATGGGGGTTTCAACCCAAGCAAGAACCACTTGAAATACATCAAAATATGGATCAAAACATTACTGTGGACGGTGAGATCAACGCGGCTCGCTCTCGAAGTTCGGATGTGAAAAACTAAAGAAAAACGTGAGTCGCCACCCGGGGTTTAAATTTGGAAAATGTTTGGTACCCGAGAAACCGTTTTAAGAATGATTGTTGACTCTCATGCCGTTTTGGAAAAGGATTTGATCCGCGAAAAGATTCTTTTTGGATTCGGAAGCCCGATTACGCGCGGGGAAGATTTTTATTGAAAAATGCACCCCGCTCGCCCGGGAAATTCCCGGTCTCTACTAAATAATTTGTGGGATTTTTGTAGAAAATATTTTATTAAGAACTTTGACAAATAAACAAGCAAATAAAGAAATTAATTGAAACCATAACGGGAATAAAATTTAAACAAAAGGACTAAATAGTAATAGTAAGAAAACAAAGGGTGAAATATGCAATAAACACAGGAAAATGGCAGAAAAGAACAGAGAAACAGGGTACGAACAGGGGAAAATAGAGTATAAAAATTTGATTCAAACGGGAGCCGCGCGGCTCCTGCATAGGGGGCGTGCGGCTTATGCTACAAGCCGAGCGGCTTGCACGCAACCTATTTTTCAAAAATTTTGTTTTGGGACCAGTGAGCCCAAAATCCGTTCAAAACCTGATTTTCTTCTTCAAATCAACTCAAAATGGATTGTTTTGTTTGTGATCAAGTTATTGAAATGAAACTCATTCCCGGTACGGATCGTACCGTGCGTTTATCGAGAAAAATCGCCCGGTACGGCTCCGGAAAGCCGGTTTTTATTTTGAAAATGATTTACCGAGTTAAGATATGGTCGTTGAAACCGTTACTAACTCGGGATACCCTCGGAGAACCGCGATTGAAAAATCGAAGTTTGAAAACGACTTATACCTTTCTGGAACTCGAAACGGAGGTTGAAAACTTCGGATTCTTCGGGTTTGGACTTATAAGATCAAGATTTGGTGTGATTGGGAGTAAATAGGGAGAAACTGAAAGGGAGCGGAGAGTGTGAAGTTTTGGGAAGTTTACAGGCGGTTTCGAACGAAAATTTTGCCGGAAAATCAAACGGAAATTCTCTCGGGGTAGGATTTTTGGTGTCCTGAGAGGTGAAGAGAAGGGCTCTATTTATAGCCGGTTTGGAGAGAATATTATGATGATATTCGGCGGTGGCTTGATGATGATATTCCCGAACTGGTTGTCAGGAATTTTTCAGAGGATAAGAACACCAGCCGTGCGGCTCCAAGGGGGAGCCGTGCGGCTTGCATGGGGGAGCCGCGCGGCTTGCGTAGGAATGGATGAGCCGTACGGCTTGAGGGAGAAACCGTGCGGCCTGTGAGGCTGAGTTCCCAATTTTCCTGGACAAGTTCCAAGGCAGTTTGATCGTTTTATTCGTCATCGGGCATGCACGGATATCCAAAAATTGGGGTGTCTACAGTTGCCCCTCTTTGGCGAGACTTGGTCATCATTCTGAGATGCAAGTCACGTCAAAGATATAGACGTCCCAATTTTGAACGCCCAAGTGCGAAAAGAAGAAAACGTTTCCAAAACATGGTCGAGCAGAGAGCTTCCTACGTACCCTGTTTGTAGGGATCAGACCGATCGTAGTTCGGGGCTAACAAATTTAACAAATACCACAGAGGGATTTTTGGAAAAACTTGGATTGCCTTGTTGAAGGCATCAAATGATTTCTGAGTAATAAACAATGCCGTGATGGACTTTAGAAATGATTTTTAGAAAATCATAATGGTACCTGACGGATTTTTAAAACAAAAATGATTTTTTTAGAATAGTACCTGACGGATTTTTAAAACAAAGATGATTTTTAGAATAGTACCTGACGGATTTTTAAAACAAAAAAGATTTTTGGAATAGTACCTGACGGATTTTTAAAACAAAAATGATTTTCAAAATAGTACCTGACGGATTTTTAAAACCAAAATGATTTTTAGAATAGTACCTGACGGATTTGTAAAGCAAAGATGATTTTTAGAATAGTACCTGACGGATTTTTAAACCAAAAATGATTTTCAAAATAGTACCTGACGGATTTTTAAAACCAAAATGATTTTTAGAATAGTACCTGACGGATTTTTAAAGCAAAGATGATTTTCAGAATAGTACCTGACGGATTTTTAAAACAAAAATGATTTTCAGAATAGTACCTGACGGATTTTTAAAACAAAAATGATTTTCAGAATAGTACCTGACGGATTTTTAAAACAAAAAAGATTTTCAGAATAGTAATTTGTGAAATGCCGTTGAGGGCTTTTTAAACGCGGGAAATTTTGAAAAGCCTGGGGTTAAGACGTATTGGGCTACTTTTGAAAGTATAAATGATCAGGGGAAAAGTGTAATTTTGGAAAGAAAGGGGGTGAACCGTACGGTTTGCCAATGCAAGCCGCACGGTGCAGAAAACGAGCCGCGCGGCTCCCATGTTTCCAAAAATTGATTTTCTTTCTTCTGGTAACCGCCTTAAACCTCGGGTATTACGTTCTTTATTTGAAATTTCAGTCTGTTACCTTCATAGAGAGCCGATTCGATCGCCTCTTACACTCTTTATCGATTTTCTCTCAAAAAAAATCCCAAACCCCAAAACCGATTGTTATAGTTCTTCGATCATGTCGGGTTCCGGTGAGCCAAGAGTTGGTTCTAGTGACCACGGGGTCGACCGTGGGGATGCTTCTTCTTCATCTAACGACCATACGTCGTCGCCGGCGGTGGAGGAAAAGCAAACGGCGGCGGAGGAGAGTCAAACAACCACGGGTCCGGCTATGGAAAACTCGGCTTCAATCGTTTCGAGCGAGGGTGACCCGATCTTGGTTCTTCCTACGGCTCTTGAGCACGGTTTAGCGCCGATTGGTGATGTGGTTGAGGAAAGTGGCGAGGAAGGAGACCGTGCAGCTAGCGATGAGCGCCGCGCGGCCGGAGAGGAGCACCGTGCGGCTGGCGATGATGGAACCGCGTCAGTGGGGGCCTTCGGGGGTGATTCAGATCTGATTTTTGGGGATCCAGTCGCCGACATTCCTTTGGGGGGCAGTGATATCACGACAGTCGACTGGGTGGGGTTGCATGGCAACATCGGAGGTGACCAGAGTCTTGCTGATGTCCGGGTAAGCACCACGATTACTCCCAGTGTTTCAATACCTATGGATTTAGACTTGAATGTTTCCATTTCTGAGATTGAGATGACTGTGGGTGGTGTGGACTGTCTGGTTGATCAGAGGGCTGTTGAGGGTGCTGTGGTTGGTGAGATTGAGGTCCCTCAGGAGGTTATGAGTGCGGTGTTAGGTGGTGATACGCCAGTTGGCGGGGACTTGCCCCCGACTGGTGTTTCAGAGACGGTCGTTGAGCCCGGGGACGTAGAGATGGAGGATTTGGGTGCGACGGGCGATAGTGACGGTGAGGGGAGAGATAGTGGTGAGTTGCGGAGAGAGAGTACTCGTACTGAGGAGGCTTATGTTGAGAGGGTGGAGAGAGTAGGGACTGCGAGAGTAGTACAGGCTGAGGGGACGGCCCCTGTTGTACCTGTTGCCCGTGTTTTCAGGAGTTTGACTCAGGCACTTGGATCTGATAGGGTTGTAGAGGAGAGTGCTGACACTGGGGAGCCTTCTGACCCGGTTTTGTTTCCTTCACGGGTTGGTTCTTCACGAGCTCCGGGAGCTACTTTAGGAGACACTTTGGAGGCGGCCACTGATGAGTCCTTAGCTGGGAGCGTGCAGGACTTTCATGAGCTGGAGAGTGTTTTGGTTGGTCAGACCCCACCGGCGATTGTCCAAGACGCCGAGAGAGAGGAGAGACAGGCAGGGGAGGCTGTCCATGTGACCATTGTTGAGGAGGTTCGACGGGCTTTGAGGGACAGGCCACCTTTCACCCCTGAGACTTATGTGTTTCGGCTTCACTTCATCATACCGCTGGGGTGTGAGACTTACGAGCCGCAGTTACCTTTTTACCCCGAGGACCAGGTTCTTTGGGACTCAGCGACACACATGTCGAACAGGACTCTGGTATGTGTTTGAACTTGTTTCCTTCTGATTTTGCTTTCTGTTTATTGCAATTCCTGTTTGCTTGTACTGCTTGAGTGAGTTTGTGCTTGAAACAGGTGAACAAGGGACTGTTCGCATACGGTGGTTCTTCAGATTGCTTGGAGCAGTATGGCATGTTGCCTGAGAGAGTGAGGTGGTTCGTGGACGCCTCAAGTTTTACTCCGTTTATCCGGACCTTGATGGAGACTCGGGGGAACAGGCAGCTAGTGAGGGCTCTGGTGGAGCGTTGGTGGGACACCACCAACAGTTTTCACTTCAGGTTTGGGGAGATGACGATCACTCCACTGGACTTTGCAGCGACTACGGGTTTGAGAGTTGGAGGAGATCTGATCCCTTTCGACTCAGGTTTGTACTTGGATAGAGCAGCGATTCGGCATTACTTGGGGAGAGAGATGGGAGATGAGCCGATGGTGAGGTGTGATCACTTGCCAGCCTTGTGGGACCATGTGCCTGAGACTGATCTGGAGGCACGCCAGATGGCCAGAGCCTACTTGTTATATATGTTCGGACAGTCTCTGTTCCCGAACCGTCGGCACACGGTTCACTTAGGTTGGTTGCCTGCTTTGGGAGAGCTTGAGACGGCTGGGCGGTTTGACTGGGGTGGCTCTGCCTTGTGCTCACTTTACTGTTTCCTGGGTTCGGTAGTTCGTGGTGCGGCGAACACCATTGCTGGTTACTGGAGGATCCTGGAGGTAAAACATCGCATATTATTGTTTCATGCGTTTTGCACTGTATTCTGGTTGTTTCTGCTTCTGTTACTGATGAGTTTCTTTGAAAATGCAGATATGGGCTTACGAGGTGTTCGGAGTACCAGGCCCGGAGAATTCTTACCACGACGACCGAGTGCTTCCACTTGCGATGAGGTGGGGAAAGGCATCCCTTGGAAAGCAAGCAGAGCATAGGGATTTGAGGTTCTGTCGCCTCTTCTTTGACTGGTCTATGGGTGAGACGGTATGACATCACAAACCTTCTGAGATTTTATTTCAAACACTTCCGTTGGTTTTCAATGAATGATCCAAAGTGATTTGCAGGTGCGCTGGGGTGTGTGGGACAGGCTGGATCGTCCTTACTTGGCCAGGAGCCGAACAGTGACACGAGGGCGTATACTGCTGGAGTCCCCTTTCGGCTGGCAGTGGTACTTAGGAGACAGAGTGGCGCGTCAGTCTTGGGGGTTGGGCCACTTTAGAGTACCAGTTTCGCTTCCACCGCGTGTTTTGCGTACTCAGGAGTACACTCTGGCCGAGATAGAGACGTACACTGTGCTGGACACGTCTTGGACCTTTCACCCTTCTGTGGCTTACGACCACTACGTGACGACCACACTTGCCCATGATTTGCGCATGGAGGCTCGGTTGGCTGGGCCTGTTCCGGTGGCGGACGCTGCTTTACCTGCGGCGAGGAGAGAGATAGAGGTGATGACAGCTGGTGGAGTTATGGGAGTGATAGATGTCCCCCCGGGTGACTGATCCGGTGGTTTTAGCAGCGAGAGAGGTAACCTGAAATGACAAAAATAGCAATAGTCAGTTTTCATTTCAAATATAGATTTCTTGTTTTAGCTACCTGCTGATGCTTTTATTTCTTTCTCTCAGTTTCCTGTTGAGTGGGTCACGTCCCAGGTTGAGCTGGTACGTGATTTGGAGGCCTTGATTCGTCGCCTTATGATAGGCAATATACCGGAGGTGCGACCCAGAGCGGAGCCCGGCATTGTGCCACAGGCAGGTGATGACGACGATGGCGACGGCGGAGATGACGGAGCTGGTGGTGGTCGTAGAGGCGGTGGTGCCCGTCGCGGTGAGCGTGGCTCAGGAGGTAGAGCGAGAGGTGAGTGCGGAGGCGAGCGCAGAGGTGGCGGAGCTGGAGTTGGTAGCCGTGGGGCCAGTAGTAGTCGAGGCGTTGGCGGCAGGTCTGAGAGTCGCCGTAGGCCGCGACGTGACCGCTCTGTAGGCAGTGAGACAGACCAGTCCGGGCGTCGCCGGAGGCCGAGGCGGGGTGGTTCAGCCGGCAGTGAGGCAGACCAGGTATGCTTTGTGCTGTGGTTTTTTTTTTTTTTTTTTTTTTTTGAGTATTTGAACTGTTTGATAAATTTTCTCATTGTGCAGGACGTGCTCCTTTCTCCACCACGCCGTACGAGGCCTCTGATGAAGAATGTCGGCGGTGGCCCAGTGCACGTTCAGCCTTCACCCCTAGTTTCTGACAGGGTTTTACGGAGTAGCCGCTCTCCAACAGAGAGACCCGAGGGATGGCGTTTGCGAGTGAGAGACTCGGAGGGCAGCAGTGACCATGATGAGGACCACACTGAGAGTGACCACCCGAGTTCTTCTGACGAGTAGCAGTACCTGATAGTTAGCTTTTATTTTAGGACGAGCATGCGTGCTCGATTTTTGGTTCGGGCGCCTGTTTGCCCTTTCTTTCGTTCATGGATGCGGCCTGTGTGCCGGACCAGCTTTAGATGTTGGGCCTGTTTGCCCGGGATGGATGTACTTTTACTTTTCACGATGCACATGTCACTTGGTACTTTATTGTCTTTTACACTGTCATTTTCTGAGTTTAAAGTCTGATTTTGATGCACAACTGTTTTGAGGACGACTGAAACTGACAAAACATGACAAACGCCTCTGGGGCCATGAGAATGTATGACTGTGGAGTGAAAATACAAACTGACTTGACAAACTTGAATTTTGTATGTGAAACGAAAAACCGAGCGATACAGGACCTGACATGCTCAAAATTGCAATTTGCATGATAAACGCCAAATGACACTTCCAACAAGTCATAAATACACCTGGTGACTTGTTTGAACCAGTGGAATGAATAAAATGTCGCTTGAACAAATTTCGACTTGTCGACGCCTTGTTTTTTGCAAATTTCATGTCCCGGAACGTCCGAATTTCGAACTTCATATCAAGCTCTTCCAATGATCTTGCTTTAATGTTGCAGACATGCATTGTGATTTATGGGAGTCATCGGTGCCCCAGAAATAGAAATCACAGTGTCCCATCCGCTGATTTTTGTCGATTTTGCCGTATCCGAGATTTTGGAGCACCCAACCACCCAAATTTGACAAAAAGTCTCAAATGTTTGTTCCAATAACCTTAAAACACCAATTATGACTTGAATGAGCAAGAAAAGTGCCAAAAATATGCCTGAAATGATCTCGGGAGTGCTAATCTGGAATTTGTCCCGGAAAATCTCAAAGGAGGCCGCACGGCTCCTCTATGCAAGCCGCGCGGCTTGTGTACATGAGCCGCACGGTTCATGTATGCAACTGTTATAGCTCTGATGCTGGCTTCTGACTTCTGGACCTCCGTTTGGCTTTTTGTTTGCGCCTGAGCACACTTCAGACTTGATAGGCCTAGGGAAGGCCTATTTTGTAGATTTCCGTTGTCCCCATGCAATCTTCACATTATCCAATGTTGGCACGCATCCCGAGGCAATCCTTTCTCTTTACAAAATGTTAGACTTTGTTGCATGCTCCTTGTACACGCAACTTCAAGCTTCTTTCTCAGCACCAAAATATTTCCTTGTTTTCATACTTTTCTCATGGCAATTAGCATTTCAGCCTTAATTCGACCATGGCTTGACGAGCTTGACGGCATGGGTTGGTTAAACTTCCGGGATCACAGGCTTCATTCTTTGCGCTATGTTCGGGATGTAATGATTCGTCCGGAATTGTTACATGCAGCCGTTCAATTCTGGGATCCTGAAGTGCATGTGTTTCGCTTCGGCCTTCATGAATTATGCCCGACGGTGGAAGAATTTCATGCGTACCTTGGTGGTTTTGACCTAGAAATCCCCGTGGTTCCTGTCTACGGGATAGGCTATGCTGAAATCTTGTCCCGAAAGCTTGGTTTGAGAAATAATGCTGCGAGATCCATGATGAATGGAGGTGTGCTAAACATCCCACGTCTTATCAGCCAGTTTCGTCCCGAGGGTTTTGCACTGTGCCTTAGCATTCTTGTTTGTTCGAATAGACGGTCAAGCCAACTCTGCACTTGTCGGGGTGGCTATGCAAATTGAAGAACGCAAGGACGTGGCTCCCATGGTTCTTGCTGAGACTTTGATTGGATTAGACAGAGTTTGTGCCGGCCAGACGAACATCTTTGAAGGAAGTGCTTTGCTCCTACAGGTAGGCTTCTCACTCAGCTCTCCTTTTTCTGGTTTTATCTCTCGTTCTCATTTTACCTCAACGCTCGGTTTTAGGCTTTCTATGGTTGCTGACTTGTTTTCTCTCTTTTGCAGACTTGGATTTGTGATAAGGCAAATCTGTTGGCGGCAGTGCCGAGAAATAGCATTCACGAAACACAGGGTTTCGTTCAAAGAGATTTTCAGGAGTTTCATGGGAATGTTCAAGGTTGGGTTCAGGTGTTTTCCCGGCTTACTGAGGAGATGATTTCTTGGCGTTTGTCTTGGCTTGACCGTCCGACCATGGCTTTGAGCAATATGGGATGCCGGCGAATGGTTCTGGTTGGTCTGACCGGTTGGACCTTTTACATTCCCTACCGCATTCTCCGCCAACTCGGTGCCCGTCAGGTAGTTCCGTCGGCTAACCCTGAAAACTTCATCATGCCCAACTTCAATCATGCGACTGTTCGAGCTTACCAAAACACTTGGAGGGAGCGAGTGACCATTTCGAGAGATGACTACCCCACTGTCTTGCTCACAAGGCGATACATAAAATGGCTGCTGAAAGATATTGAAGAAAGAGAAAATGGACACCAAAATTGACTTTGACTCAACCTTAATGCACCTGAAATAAATTGTGGACCCACAGGGGCCAATGTTTGTGTTATTTTGTTTTATGAAAGCTTCATGCTCAGCCTTGTAATCGAAAAAGTTAATAAACTGAATTATGAGAGTTTTCCCGCTTTGATTCTCAATAATTGTGTATGCAAATGACAGCTTTGGACCAGTTCAAGAGATTTTTTGGAAAGGTTGCGACCGGTCCTCAAGGTGAGGATGCCTACGTATCCTTGAAAAGGAATCAGGTCATGACGTAGTTCAGGAGAACAAATCTGGCTAGGGTTCACTCGTGTATTAACACTCTCCTTTTTGTGCTCTTAGTTTTGCCTAGTACTGCCCTTTCGGGTTTTCAGTCTAGCGAGCTTATTTGAATGTTCCTGCCTTTATTTTTGCCTAAACCGCCCAATGTGGGTTTTCGATTTAGCAGGCTTCCTCTAAATTTTGCCCGGCACTGCCCGCCCTTGCGGTTTTCATCCAGCGAGCTTCTCTCATGGGTAATATCTCTTGAGCTGGTCCATGTTGACCAAAGTGGAGAATTCGTTGCCGTCAAGGTCAATAAGCTGAGTTGCGCCTCCGGATAAAACTTTCTTGATGATGTACGGACCTGCCCACTTCGGTCGGAATTTCCCTCAAGGATCGAAAATCGGAGCTCGGATCTCCTTTAAAACCATGTCTCCTTCTTGTAAGTTCCTGGATTTGACCTTTTTATTGAATGCCCGCGCAATTCGACGCTGATATCCTTGAACGTGATACAAAGCCTTAAGCCGCCTTTCGTCGAACAACATAAGCTCTTCAAACCTTGCGTTTTGCCATTCTGCTTCATTGATCTCTGATTCGATCATGACCCTCAAAGAAGGTACCTCAAGCTCGATTGGGAGGACGGCCTCCATGCCATAAACCAAAGAGTATGGTGTTGCCCCTGTGGGAGTACGGATAGACGTCCGATATCCCCACAAGGCCAATGGCAATTGTTCGTGCCAGTTTCTTGCAGATTGAGTGGTTCTCTCGAGTATCGTTTTGAGGGTCTTGTTTGCTGCTTCGACAGCTCCGTTTGTCTGTGGCCGGTAGACAGTTGATTTGTGGACTTGAATTCCGAATTCTTCAAGTACTTCAGTTGCTCTTCCCTTGAAATGGACCCCGTTGTCTGACACAAAAGCTTGAGGGACACCGTACCGGTAAATGATGCTTTGTTTGATGAAGTGAGCGACCTGGACTGCTGTGAGAGTAGTGTACGAGGTAGCCTCGACCCATTTTGTGAAATAATCGATAGCAACCAAGATGAATTTGTTCCCGTTTGACGCAGCCGGTGTAATTTTGCCGATAACATCAATCCCCCAGGTAGAGAAAGGCCAAGGTGAGGTCATAGAGTGCAGCTCAGAAGGTGGCACATGCATGAGATTGGCGTGAATTTGGCATTTATGGCATCGTCGCACGTATTCGACACACTCGGTTTCCATAGTGGACCAATAATATCCTTGACGGAGAATCTTCTTAGCAAGCATCATACCGTTCATATGAGGACCACAGACACCCTCGTGGACTTCTTCCATAATTGTGGTGGCTTCTGCACCGTGCACACAAAGCTTATGCACTCCACAATGCGATCGCCGATATAATTTCCTTCCACAGATGATGTACTGAGAGGCCAATCTCCGAAGAGCGATTTGATCCTTCTTATCCGTTTCTGCTGGATATTCACCTCTTTCGATAAAATTCCAAATGTCATGGTACCATGGCATACCGTCATCTGGTTCCTCAACCACCAAGACATATTCAAAGACAGGCTTATCCCTTTGCTCAATTGTGATTGGTCTTAGCTTAACTCCATCTGGTATCTCCACCATTGAGGCTAGAGTAGCTAGAGCATCTGCAAACCGGTTCTTCAACCTTGGCACATGAGTGAATGTGACCGTCTGAAACTAAGGAATTAGATCCTCGAGATCTTTATGATAAGGTTTGAGCTTGTCCTCTTTTACTTTCCACTCCCCGTTGGCTTGAGATACGACCAAATTAGAATCACCAATTACCTCCAGCCTTTTGACTCCGATTTCTAAGGCGGCTTCCATTCCGACAATACATGCCTCGTATTCTGCCTGATTGTTAGTGACTTCGAAATTTAATTTGAAAGCAAGAGGGATGTGTGACCCTTCCGGTGAGACTAGCAATACTCCGATTCCAAACCCTTTCTGATTGGCGGCTCCATCGAAATACAACGTCCAGAGATCATCAGTTGTGGTCATTACACTCTCATCAGGGAATTCAAATTCTGCATCTTCAGGACCTTCCACAAGTCGGTTTGCTAGAAATTCTGCCACAGCTCTTCCTTTCACCGACTTCCGGGTGACATACTTAATGTCAAATTCAGCCAACATGAGTAACCACCGTGCTAGCTTGCCAGTGAGTGCCGGTTTCTCGAACAGGTATTTAAGGGGGTCCACTCGGGAAATTAGCTTTACAGAATAAGCTAGCATGTAGTGTCTAAGCTTTTTGGAAGCCCAAACCAATGCCCAACAAACTTTTTCCAACGAAGTGTAGCGCTCTTCACATCCCATCATTTTCTTGCTGATGTAGTATACAGCTTTCTCGCTTCCTCCTTCTCCTTCTTGTGCCAGCATACGTCCCATTGCAGATGAAGTGACGGACAGGTACAGAATAAGAGGCTGCCCCAGAATGGGTGGCATCAATACTGGAGGGTTCTGGAGGTATTTTTTGATGGCATTGAAAGCTTTCTGACACTTATCATCCCATTCGAATGGTACACCCTTCTTTAATAGGCGAAACATCGGCTCGCAAGTTGAGGTTAACTTGGCGATGAATCTGCTGATAAACTGAATTTTTCCCAGGAAGCTGCGTATTTCCTTCTCCGTTCGAGGTGGTTCCATTTCCAAGATGGCTTTGATTTTTGATGGATCCACTTCGATTCCTCGCGTGGTGATCATGAATCCAAGCATTTTCCCGGCGGTGACCCCGAATGTACACTTCTCGGGATTGAGACGCAATCTGTACTTGCAGATCCTTTCAAAGAACTTCCTGAGGTTAGGTAGATGCTCTTCCCTCTCCTTGGCTTTGACGATCATGTCATCTACATATACTTCTATTTCCTTGTGAATCATGTCGTGTAATAACGTTGTGGCTGCCCTTTGATAAGTAGACCCCGCATTTTTTAAACCAAACGGCATGACTCTGTAACAGTAAGTGCCCCATTCTGTGGTGAAGGTGGTTTTCTCACGATCTTCTGGAGCCATGAGAATCTGGTTGTAACCCGAAAACCCATCCATGAAGGAAAGTAATGCATGCCCTGCGGTGTTGTCCACTAAAACGTCGATGTGCGGCAAAGGAAAGTCATCTTTTGGACTAGCCTTGTTCAAGTCCCTGAAATCCACACAGACTCTGATCTTCCCGTTCTTTTTAGGGACGGGAACAATGTTTGCGACCCACTGGGGGTATTCTGTTACCATGAGAAAACCTGCATCTATCTGCCGCTGAATCTCTTTCTTGATTTCCAACACCCAATCTGGCCTCATCTTCCTTAACTTCTGCTTGACAGGCTTTGCATCAGGGTATAATGGGATTCGGTGCTCCACTATCTCAGGATCAATACCGGGCATATCTGCGTGTGACCATGCAAAAACATCCTCGAATTCTTTCAAGAGATCCGAGTGGGCCTTAAATTCTTCTGGAGTCAATCCGGAGCCGATTTGAACCATGCGCGGATTATTCTCATCTTTCAAGTTTATTGAAATTACTTCTTCTTTTATAGGCTGAGCATGCCTTTCATTTTCCCTTTCGATTAGGGATCAGAGTTCTTTCGGAATTTCTTCCTCAAACTCAATCTCTTCATCGTCAGGGTCAACACAATTTATTTTAGATACAGCAAGGTAAGCAAAGTTGATTTCATTTATTGCCAAGAAGGGGGCCCCAGGGGCATGATACATGAGTGTAGACTCAAACTCAAAAGAGAAGTGATGACGCGGAATGATGACAGACTCATCTTCCGACTCAATGTTGGACTCAGACTTAGTGCTAGACTCAGACTTAAACTCAGGATTAGTGCCAGTGTAAATGATTTTAGGTACAAATGTGCAATTTTTATAAGTTCCGCATGCATCAATGATGAGTGCAGTGACATCTTCCAGAGCTTCCTGACCCATCATCATTAGCTCCATATCTTCCGCAGGCTTTGAACCGACAAGCGTCGCAGCAGGTTCGTCCTCTCTCATACCTAGTGGATTCTCCTCCCCAAACAGCGATAATAGATTCTCTGAGTCAAGAACCTCAATCCAGTCAACACGGGGCATCTTAGCCGGCTGTTTCCATCCTTCTGTCTCATCATCACTATCCCAGGTGTTGTCAGCAAAGATTTCAAATCCTGGCAGTTTGGTTCTTGTTTCCATGTCCAGAATGGCTCTGGGTCCCCCTGATAAATGGCCTCTGGAGCTTTTACGAACTGGATAGGTCCTTTCTTGGCACAAGCTCGTACTTTCCCATCATGACCAGATTCATAACCAAGACCGAAACGGTGATTGTTCGTTAGAAACTTAGGGAATTCTGCTACCCCTTGATTGTTGCGACCAAGTCCCAAGCCGGGCAAATACTCCATTTTCAGCATCATGTCTAGAGCTGTTGACTTTATAGAGAAATCTTCATCCATCTTGATAGTAAGTACACCGTCAGAGGTATCAAAGGAAAATCCTCCAAGAGTGATGTCTTCCTCTCCATGAGCAATCTCGAGTAGGGGAGCATTGTCAGGGATATGCGGGCGAATTCCAGAATCCCCATAAATGGTCAAGGTTCCTGTAGCCAGTCCAAGCTGAACTTTCTGATGCAGGGAGGAAGGTACAGCCATGATGTCTGATCGGTGGAGCCACGGCCTGCCCAACAACAAGTTGAATGATGAGGGGATGTCGAGTACATGAAACTCGACGATAGTCTCAAAATCTTCGATTATTATTTCCATCTGAACTGTCCCTATCACATCTCGTCGGGTATTGTCATAGGCGCGAACTCCAAGATTAGACGGCTGGAAATCCTTATTCTTAAAACCCAAACAATAAGCTGTACGCAAGGGACAGACATTCAAGGCAGATCCATTATCCAGTAACACGACCGGGACCCATTTTTCCATGCATTTCAGAGTAATGTGCAATGGCTTGTTGTGACCAGCCCCTTCTGGTGGCAGATCTTTTTCAGTGAAAACCACAACATGCTTGGCGCAGGTTGGCGTAAGCAGAGCTATCATTGTTTCGGGAGGAGTGTCTGGTGACACTTCCATGTTTGACAGAGCTTTGATTAGCTTCTGACGATGCTCTCGAGACGAAGAAAGTAATCCCCAAATAAACACTGAGGCTGGGGTTCGTTCAAGCTGTTTCTGAATTGGATCATTTGTTACCGTGGAATTCTTCGGGATTGGCCTGGCAGCTGAATTTTGTTGAACAATAACCTCTGGATGGTTAGTAGTTGTGTCCTCGAGAATGGGATCATCCCAAATGAAATCTCCTATTGTGGCATGGTTGGAGAGATTCCTATTCTGAAGATGGGCTGGCTGGTAGATTCGACCACTCCTGGTTATTCTATTGACTGTTTCTTCCCATAACTCTTGATTTTCACCCCAGAAATTTGCGTATTCCTCATTAACCTTCCGTTTGCCAGCCCTGATGGCTTCCCTTTTCTGCATGGCTTCTTGATCTTCCGTCCAAAAATTCATCAGATCACTTTTGGCCCTTTGTTCCTTGATTCCCACTGCTTCCATTTTTGCCTTGAGGTTGTCCACTTCGGGGTCTTGCCAAAAAGATGGATCCAGCATGGCTCTGTTGACAGTCCATACTTCATCATTGCTTACTTGAATATCGACTACCGCTTCTTCATCCCAGAGGGTAGTCATGGGGTCAGTGACTAGAACTGACACATTGAGTGACTGCGGGAATAGTACCAATGGCTGAGGTGAAGATCCGTCACTGATGTATCCTTGTGGGTGCCAATCTTGGTTTCCAAAGGCGGCTTCTATGACAGAACGGCCTTCTTCTCTGAAACGCGCGAGTGGTGAGCCATGATTCGCGGAATGCTTGTCCGGAGTCAGCACTCCTTCTAGGGGTTCTGGATTCCCTTCTTCTGTTACATGGGGATTTTCTATAATAGGCTCATCAAGGAATTCGGGGATGACGAATTGGCCTGAGCCTCCAGGGATTAGCAAAGAACCGAACAATGCTTGTTGGGATTCCTCCCAATCTTGATCGCACATGGACCATTGTTCTTCTTCCGCAATTTCACTCCATCTTGGACTTTGTGTCGCATCCGCATATGAAAGGAAATAGACCTCAACATCTTTTGGCAGGGGGACAACAGGTTTTGGCTCAGTGGCTGTGATGATATAAAGGCTAGGATCGAATTTAGTGGAGGCAAGGTCTCTTGTAGCGGGGGTGAGGGATATTTGGCTGATTTGGGTGTTTTGCTTGTGGTTGGGTAGGGGATTGGAAATGGTGTTAGGCTTTTGATTAGGGAGCGGAAGGGTTCCGTCGTCCACCAGATCTTGGACTTTATGTTTGAGACGGACGCAGTTATTGGTATGATGGCCGGGCATTTGGTGGTAGGCACAATAGGCGTTTGGGTTATAGTTAGGAGGGAGCTCTTTGGGTGGCTCTCGAGGTTCAAGTGGTTGGATGAGGTTTTTGTCAAGGAGTTTTTTGTATACTGTAACAAGGGGAAAAGGGAGTGGGTGGAATTCTCTTCTCGGTGGGGGAGCTGTTTGTGGGAACCATGACTGGGTTGCGATCTGGTTAACAGGTTCGGCTTTGGTTAGTTTGAGATTGGAAGAGCTGGCTTGGTTTTGATTGTAGTTGTTGGGTCCAAACAAGGCATTGCTGTTGCCAGAGTAAACTCGTCTTGGTTTAGGGGCAGATTCACCTTTTTCAAATATGCCGCTTCTGAGGGCATCTTCAACTGCTAGGCCGGCTTCATAGAAGGTTTTGAAGTCAGCGGTGGTTTGGAAGACCACCAAGTGCTTGGCGAAATCTGGTTCTAGATTTCTTGTGATAATTCTCATCTGCTCCTTTTCTGAAGGCCGTTCCATCATTTGAGAGGCTTTCCCTCTCCATCTCTTAACAAAGTCCGCAAAGGACTCATTTTTCCCCATCTTGGTTGATTCCAGTTCTCGGACAGTCATCTCCAGTTGGATGTTGTAATTGTACTGAGCGACAAAGGCTGCCCCAATATCTTCCCACGCCCTTTTCTTGGAGATGTCCAGATTCAGAAACCAGCGAAGTGCAGGCCCAGTCAGAGTCTGTTGAAACATCTGGCCCATTGCATCCTTTCCGACGTCGTACATGGACAAAGTGCCCACATATGTTTGCAGATGAGCTTTCGGGTCACCGCTGCCATCAAACTTGTCCCAATCCATTGGTTTGAACTTGTCGGGGAGCTTTGCATCCGGGAAAAGGCATAACTTCTCCATATCAATTCCTGTAGCTGCTATTTTCTCCTGTTTCTGAACAGACTCCTCGAGCTTGGCTAACTTGGTTAGTACCGACTCCATGTTTTGACTGCTTGAGCCTCCTGCTGGCGGAGGGAGTTGAGCAGTTAATTTTTGAATCATGATCATCATTTGGGCCATCTGCTTGGCGCTATTGGTTTTCTGCTCTTCTAAAGCATCTTTGAGGAGCTGAATCTCATCTTTTTCCTCTGCCATGGCTAAACCCCTGGTTGACTGTTCTGTTCTTGACTCAGTTCGAACTAATCGCTGTTCGGGAATTCGAGTCCAACCCGGTATGAGGTTTTTCTTCTTTTTTGCCAATGGTTAGTACTGATGAATATGCACAAATTAAACTCAGGGATGCAGTGTGTAAATGTATGTGAAAAAGAACCTATGTATGTGCATGATACATGAAAGGATTGCCCCATTTCTCCCCTGATTATGTAGGATATGTTCAAATTCCCATGATTTATGAAAACAACGGCCGGACTGGAGGTTGCCTACGTATCCCCATGGAGGGGAATCAGGTCGTGACGTAGTTCAGGACTACAAGTTTGGCTCTTTTTCCCAAAAGGTCTTTTCCAGGAATTTTTACAAACTGACACGACAGACTTGAGCACAGACTCGATAATTAAACGGCAACAGACTCGATAGCAACAAACTTGATAACCAAAGGTGATAAGAATCACAAGCTGGCTTGATTCTTCAAAAGAAGCCCTGCTGGCTGGATTAAGTTGGTAGATATTCACATCTGGCAACAGACTCGATAATTAAACAGTAACAGACTCGATAATCAAATAGCAACAGACTCGATAATAGACAAGAATCCCATGTTAACCTGATTCTTCAAAAGAAGCCCTGCTGGCTGGATTTGCTCTTTGCACAATCACTTCTGGTTCTGAAAGCTTGCTTTTAGGAGGGGTGATTTGGAGATGTCGACCCTGCGGAGGATCCTGCTTCATTGGCTTTTCCTTTTTCCCTTAGGATCTTCCTTCTTGCATTGATCCTTGAGCTGCTGTGGGGTCATGCCGTCATTATTGAGAAGGCAATCTGCGAAGCAAACATTACATTCGCACTCGTCCCAATATTTGTGGCCTGTGACTGGGTTTTCAAAGTAGTAGACAGGCTGGCCGTTGGCATCAAAGTATTTCACGGGTGGCATGGCTGCGAGTGCCCCGTCGTCCTGTTCCATCATTAAGGTGATCTTTTCTGGCACTGGCTCTGGTTCTTCTGGGAAACAGAATTTCCAACCTTCATTGTCGTCCCACTGGAGGGATACTCCTGGCAGGTTGGCTTCGGCCAACAACCTGAGTTTCTGATCGAGTTCTTCCCCCATATGGTCTTCTATGTTGAGCTTTCCAGACTGAGGCTTTTCCGGCTTGCATGGAGGTTGCTCGGGCAGAACTTCCTCAATTATCCACACGGGTGCCCCTTGATGGGTGGTGAGGGTAGACTTGAACCGCTTGTATGGTGATCCAGACATGATGACTCTACCACAAAGGAAATGTGTATTTCATTTTGGGAAACAGAGCCATTTGTAGCATTTTTTTTTTTTTTGATTTTCTGTTTTTGATTTTTTTTTTAATGGGGAATTATCGTATATTCGACATAACGCGCAGTTGTCGGGACAATCCTCATGAATGCGGACATGATGCAATAACCTAAGGCAAAGTTCCTATGTGCATGCATGTAAAATGGAGACAACATGTTGATGAGTGATATATACAAAAATTAGTGAACAGTTAACAAATAAACAAAACGTACGTAGAACAGTTAACAGATAATAGATAAACAAGATAACAGGTAAACATGATGTAACAGGTAGTCCTATCCTGTGGATCCCTGTCCTAGGTTGGAAGGTACTATGGTTTACTACATGTAAAGGCCGGGTTTTGGTTGAAGTGGGTTCCCTAGACTAAAGTCAATATTTGCCTCCCAGTGCCAAGTGTACTGCATGGCAAAGGTCGAACGGCAGGCTGACTCATCATCGTCCGGGGTTGCCGAGAATCTTGGGATGTCCTAACACCGGCAAGCCGGGTAGGGTAACCAAGACGCAACGGCGGGGCTTATCCAACATCGATGCACGTGCAATGCAAAAGTTTTGATAACAAAGTATTTTCTGCAAAATCCCACAATTATTTTTCAAGTTTGGCTCACCGATAAATTAATTTTTATTTTGGAATTTCACACAAGCAAACTACCGGGAAAGCTCCAGTCCGGATTGGTCGGGCGTAGCCCTGTTATTGCACCATTCCTTTCTCGATCACGCGTGGCGTGTTCGTTTTGTCAAGCTTTCGGGGGTAGTTTTACATGTGTAAAACACCAAAATAAGAATTAATTTTCGATTCCCCAGCAGAGTCGCCATTTTGTGGATGGTGAGATCCACGCGGCTCGCTCTCGAAGTTCGGATGTGAAAAACTAAAGAAAAACGTGAGTCGCCACCCGGGGTTTAAATTTGGAAAATGTTTGGTACCCGAGAAACCGTTTTAAGAATGATTGTTGACTCTCATGCCGTTTTGGAAAAGGATTTGATCCGCGAAAAGATTCTTTTTGGATTCGGAAGCCAGATTACGCGCGGGGAAGGTTTTTATTGAAAAATGCACCCCGCTCGCCGGGGAAATTCCCGGTCTCTACTAAATAATTTGTGGGATTTTTGTAGAAAATATTTTATTAAGAACTTTGACAAATAAACAAGCAAATAAAGAAATTAATTGAAACCATAACGGGAATAAAATTTAAACAAAAGGACTAAATAGTAATAGTAAGAAAACAAAGGGTGAAATATGCAATAAACACAGGAAAATGGCAGAAAAGAACAGAGAAACAGGGTACGAACAGGGGAAAACAGAGTATAAAAATTTGATTCAAACGGGAGCCGCGCGGCTCCTGCATAGGGGGCGTGCGGCTTATGCTACAAGCCGCGCGGCTTGCACGCAACCTATTTTTCAAAAATTTTGTTTTGGGACCAGTGAGCCCAAAATTCGTTCAAAACCTGATTTTCTTCTTCAAATCAACTCAAAATGGATTGTTTTTGTTTGTGATCAAGTTATTGAAATGAAACTCATTCCCGGTACGGATCGTACCGTGCGTTTATCGAGAAAAATCGCCCGGTACGGCTCCGGAAAGCCGGTTTTTATTTTGAAAATGATTTACCGAGTTAAGATATGGTCGTTGAAACCGTTACTAACTCGGGATACCCTCGGAGAACCGCGATTGAAAAATCGAAGTTTGAAAACGACTTATACCTTTCTGGAACTCGAAACGGAGGTTGAAAACTTCAGATTCTTCGGGTTTGGACTTATAAGATCAAGATTTGGTGTGATTGGGAGTAAATAGGGAGAAACTGAAAGGGAGCGGAGAGTGTGAAGTTTTGGGAAGTTTACAGGCGGTTTCGAACGAAAATTTTGCCAGAAAATCAAACGGAAATTCTCTCGGGGTAGGATTTTTGGTGTCCTGAGAGGTGAAGAGAAGGGCTCTATTTATAGCCGGTTTGGAGAGAATATTATGATGATATTCGGCGGTGGCTTGATGATGATATTCCCGAACTGGTTGTCAGGAATTTTTCAGAGGATAAGAACACCAGCCGTGCGGCTCCAAGTGGGAGCCGTGTGGCTTGCATGGGGGAGCCGCGCGGCTTGCGTAGGAATGGATGAGCCGTATGGCTTGAGGGAGAAACCGTGCGGCCTGTGAGGCTGAGTTCCCAATTTTCCTGGACAAGTTCCAAGGCAGTTTGATCGTTTTATTCGTCATCGGGCATGCACGGATATCCAAAAATTGGGGTGTCTACAATTACCCAAACACTTAGAGGGAGTAGAGGTCAAGATTAAACATGATCAAAACCCATATTCATGGTGATATTCAAGATTAAAACCCTTATCCATGGTGATAAACATGTTTGGCTAGAAATTTGTGGGCAACCCTACAACATATGCAACAAATCAACAAAATACAACTAGAGGGAGTAGAAATTTGTCCCCTACCTCAATGATTTAGCTTGAAAAACCTCCAAGAAGCAAAACCCAAACCCTAGCTTCAAGATCCAAGAAAAGTTCTTCAAACATCGGGGTGAAATAAACACATCAACGCGTAGAGCACGAGATTTTATGAAGGTTTTGTGAAGGGAGTAAGCTTGGAGCTTGAGATTTGGCTAGGTTTGTGAGGAGAGAAGTTGGAGGAGCCATGGAGGAGAGAGGGAGAGGGACGACTGGGTTTTTGGGGGGAAGAAGATGACTTTGTCTCACTCTTCTCCCACCACACACACATATACATCTCACATAATTACACCCCAAGTCCAAATGTGACTTGTGTAATTCAAATACACCCAAATCAATCTATACATCACCCATAATCTAACACTTAGTCAATTTTGACATTTAACACAATTTCTCACATTAACCCAATGTTATTTTCGAAAAATTATTTAAAAACACGGGTCCTTACACGATACGTGTAATTTTCACATGTAAAATTAGGGTTTCCAATCATAAAAACTAATAAAACAATCGTATTCCAGAATCTGAAATTGTTTACATGGTTCGAAAATCCGAAATCTGAAAACCCAGTCGATAATCGTTCCGAAATCAGACAGTTCAAAAATCCAAAAATCCCAAGTACATACCGGACGCTTCGAATACTTACCGGAGAGAGGTGGTGTGAAATGAATAGGAAGAAGAAAGGAATTGAAATGGAAAAGAGAGGGAAAGTGCTCTTATTCCAACCAGCAAATATTTTCAGAAAGTAATTCGATGCCTTACAATGGACTCCCCTTCCCCTCTTATGCGTCTTGTAACTACCAAAATAGAAATACAACCAATGAAACAGAAATACAACAAACGGCAGTTAAGAGTTGCCAGCTCAGCACTCACTAACTACCTAACCAACTAGCAGTTACACATCTTGAAATTCATAACATTCCCTTCCCCTACAAAAGACTTGACCTCAAGGCTGGAACTCAGGAATCTTGGAGTGGAAATCTTCATAGTCAATCCAGGTGGCATCCTCTGGGAAGGTCCTGGACCACTGCACCAACCATTGAACCACAACTCTGTTATGCCTTTTGACCATGCGCCTGTCCAACACAGCAATTGGCTCCATCTGTAGGGTGCCTTCATCACTTATTGGTGGTAGAGTAGGGTTAGTTACAACATGCTGCCCAATCTTCTTTTTGAGCAAAGAGACATGGAAAACAGGATGGAGTTGGGCTGAATCTGGTAGCTTAAGTTTATAAGCAACCTTCCCCACCCTGGAAACCACTTGGAAGGGTCCATAAAATCTTGGTGACAACTTCATGTTTCTCTGTAAGGCTAAAGAGGACTGCCTATATGGTTGTAACCTGAGATACACCCAGTCCCCTTCTTCAAACTCCCTCTCTGTCCTTAGTTTATCAGCATAGAACTTCATCCGGTGTTTAGCTTGATGCAAATTCTCCTTAAGCATTCTCAGGATAGAAGCCTTTTCCCTAGCCCAATTTTCAACAGCTGCTACTGTGGATGACCCCAAGTTCATGAAGTTATGGTCTGGAGGGTGCTACCCATATACTGCATAATAGGGAGTGGTTTAATAGAAGAGTGGTAAGAAGAATTATACCACCATTCTGCAAGAGAGAGCCAAGTACCCCACTGTTTGGGACAGTCCCCACACATGCACCTCAAATAATTTTCTAAACATTTGTTAACAATTTTCGTTTGGCCATCTGACTGAGGATGGTAAGATGTACTAAGACAAAGTTCAGTCCCCATTAATTTGATCAATTCCTGCCAAAACAAACTGGTGAAGATAGGATCTCTGTCTGAAACAATTGTGGTAGGGAGACCATGTAACTTATAGACATTATCCAAGAACAACTTAGCTACATCCTTGGCAGTATATGGATGTGACAGGGCCATAAAATGGGCATATTTTGTCAGTCGATCCACCACTACAAAAATGGTAGATTTTCCTTGTGATCTAGGTAGGCCTTCTATAAAATCCATAGAGAGGTCTGAACCACACTCTCTTTGGAATGGGCAATGGTTGTAGCAGCCCTGGAGTATGCACATTCTCACCCTTGAACCTCTGACAAACATTACATTCTGAAATATAATGCTGCACATCCCTCTTGAGTCCCTTCCAATAAAAAGTCCTCTTCATCCTTCTGGTGGTCTTATCAATCCCAAAGTGACCCCCAACTGTGGAGTTATGGTAGGCTGCTATAATCTGATTTCTGAGGTCTGTAGACTCACCCACCACTAAGCATCCTTTGTAAGTGAGAATTCCATTGTCCCAAGAATACCCTTGATGAGTGGAACTTCCTTGAGTTAAGTCAGTGATTAACTGCTGCAGATGTGAATCATTTTTCCAACTCTGTTGGACTTTTGGCAACCAAGTGGTGTCAACTTATATGATAGCATGTAGGGTAGCAGCATCCAAATAGCGGTCTTCTCTTCTAGAAAGGGCATCAGCAGCCCTATTTCCCTTCCCAGTTCTGTAGATAATCTCATAGTCATATCCTATGAGCTTGGTAATCCACTTTTGTTGAAAAGGGGTAGCAACTCTTTTCTCCAACAAGTACGTCAAGCTTTGGTGATCTGTTCTTATAATGAAATGTACCCCCAACAAGTAATGTCTCCATTTAAGAACTGCCAAGACCACTGCCATTAATTCTTTCTCATATGTGGACAGAGCTTGATTTTTTCCTGACAACCCCTTGCCCCAAAAGGCAATGGGGTGACCTTCTTGCATGAGCACAGCCCCCAATCCTTTTCCTGAAGCATCAGTCTCTACTATGAACACTTTGGTGTAGTTAGGAAGGGCCAATACTGGCAATGTGGTCATAGCACACCTAAGTTCTTGGAAATCTGCAGTGGCTCCATCAGTCCATTTAAAAGAATCTTTCTTCAATAACTGGTTTAAGGGAGCTGAAATCTTGCCATAATCTCTCACAAATCTCCTATAATAGCCTGTCAAACCCAAGAATCCCCTCAATTGCTTGATAGTTGTAGGAGTTGGCCAACTAGTCATGACTGCAATTTTGGTTGGTTCTGCTTAAACTCCTTTATCAGACACCAAGTGACCTAGATATTCCACCTCTTGCTTGGCAAAGACACATTTAGACCTCTTAGAAAAAAGTTGATGCCTCTGTAAGATCTGTAAAGTAAGTTCTAGGTGCAACAAATGATCCTCATTGGTTTTGCTATATATCAATATGTCATCAAAAAAGACCAAAATGAAATTCCTTAAATGGTCTTTGAATACCTCATTCATAAGGCTCTGGAAAGTGGAAGGGGCATTAGTTAATCCAAAAGGCATGACAAGAAATTCGTAGTGCCCCTCATGGGTTCTAAATGCTGTCTTAGGTATGTCAGGAAGATAAACCCTGATTTGATGATACCCAGCCCTTAGGTCCAACTTTGAAAAGTATGCAGCCCCACACAATTCATCTAATAATTCATCAATAGCAGGTATTGGAAACTTATCTTTTATAGTTACTTTGTTTAATGCACGATAGTCTATACACATTCTCCATGTTCCCTCTTTTTTCTTAACCAATAAAACTGGTGAAGAATAAGGGCTCACACTAGCTTGGATTACCCCAGAGCTAATCATGTCTTTTACTTGCTTTTCTATTTCAGATTTTTGGAAATAGGGGTACCTGTAGGGCCTGACATTGGTTGGCTCCACCCCTGGTTTTAGAGGAATGTGGTGGTCATGGCTTCTTGAAGGGGGCAGTCCCTTAGGTTCCTAAAAACCTCCCCAAATTTAGTTAGCAACTGCTCTACCTCTGGACTAGTTTCCTCTGATGGGGTCATTGCTTGCAGGCCATAAATCTGAGCTAACACCCCCTTGTGGTTGCTTCTGTAGTAGTTTCCTCATCTCTTCAGTCCAAACCAACTTAAGTTCCCCTTATTTTCCTCCTCTCAAAACATGCCTCCTGCCATTCAGAGTGAAGTCCATGCTTAGATTCTTAAAATCCCACTTTACTGGCCCTAAAGTGGCCAACCACTGGATACCTAAAACCATATCACAGCCCTTGAGTTGTAGCACCCTCATGTCAGTTTGGAACATAACCCCTTGCATCTCCCATTGGAACCCTTTACAGACTGTTGTACTCACCATTTTGGTACCATCTGCCACTGAAACAACTAAGGGATCAGTCCCTATAGTACTCACTCCTGCTCTTTTCACCACTTCTTGATTAAGGAAATTATGGGTACTTCCTGAATCAATCAGAATTACCAGCCTTTTCTTCTTGACATTACCCTGCACTCTCATAGTTCTGTAAGAAACTGAACCAGTTAATGCATTGATAGAGATCTGCAACTCTTCTTCTTTTTCTAAGATCTCTTCACCCTCTTCTTCTTGTTACTGCTCCTGGTCATCCTCCTCTTGTTCCCCCTCCAAGGCATATAACTGCCTCTTTCTACACTGGTGCCCCCTAGTGAATTTCTCATTACACTTGAAACATAGGCCTTTAGCATTCTTTTCCTCAAGTTCTTTTGGGAGTTCTTTCTTGGCAAAATTTTGATAGGGACCTGATCTTGGTTGGTTGGAGGACATAGCTTCAACCATTCTTGTCCCTTGTTTGACCTTCTTGGTCATGGCATCAATGCTATATTCCTGGAGCTTGGCCAAACTAATGGCCTGGGTTGTAGTTGTGGGCCTAAACATCAGAACATTGGCCTTAATCTCCTCCATAAGTCCACTAATGAAACAACTAACAAAGAAGCTTTCTGGCAAATTCTGAGTCGTATTAGCCAAGATTTCAAACTGCTCCTCATATTCCCTAACAGAGGTTGTTTGTCTTAGTTTTGTTAATTCTCCTACGGCATCTTCATAAACGTCTGGCCCAAATCTGGCTATAATCCCTTGTTTGAATAGAACCCAGTTAATCACACAATGGGTCTTCTCAAACCACTGATACCATTGCAGGGCTTTGTCCTCTAAATGTAAGATGGCTAGCCTTACTTTGTTATTGTTATCAATTGAATTAAACTCAAAGAATCGTTCACATTTATAAACCCATCCATTGGGATCATCACCAAAAAACTTAGGGAAGTCAACTTTGGCATACCTAGTTCCAAACCCTGATGAATTTGGTGTCTAATACCCCTCAGCCCTGAATTGGGGTAGACCTGGACCCATTAATTGGCTTTCGATCTCTCCTTGTGGTGAGTCTTGGGGATGCTTCCCATACACTTGTGCAGCCATCTGATCGTATTTCATAGTTATAGCAGATAGCATATCTCTGATATCTCCCAAGTCCTTCAAGGAATTCTTGATCTCTTCATTCTCTTTTGCAGATCGTTCTTTCCCTTCTTTCAGTGCGCGTATAGTCTCCTCGATTTTCTTGATGTCGTGGCTTCTAGTTCCATCAGCCATTTCTGAAGGATCAATCACAGGCCGAGAATGGCTTGCTCTGATACCAATGAAATGAATAGGAAGAAGAAAGGAATTGAAATGGAAAAGAGAGGGAAAGTGCTCTTATTCCAACCAGCAAATATTTTCAGAAAGTAATTCGATGCCTTACAATGGACTCCCCTTCCCCTCCTATACGTCTTGTAACTACCAAAATAGAAATACAACCAATGAAACAGAAATACAACAAACGACAGTTAAGAGTTGCCAGCTCAGCACTCACTAACTACCTAACCAACTAGCAGTTACACATCTTGAGATTCATAACATGGTGGCGGTCCTCAGTCGTCGTGGTGGTGGCGGTCTTCAGTCGTCGTGGTGGAACCCAGTTGGTGATGGCGTGTCCTGGCGGTGGTGGTGGGTTAAGCATGAGGAATGGGAGAGAGGTCTGATCTGTTACAGCGTGAGAATGGGGGATGGGGTAGACGATGGGAGAGGGAGCAGGGCAGAGAGAGAGGAGAGCAGGGGGGAGAGAGGAGGCAGATTCAACTTTTTTTTTTAATTTTTTGGTTTTTTGGTTACAGAGTACTCCTTTTGCTCCAGAAGGCTCTTTCTGGTCTCCGCCTAATGCGTTAAACGGTTTAAAATCCACGTACTTTGTCTCTATGAAAAATTCCTTAATGGGTGTTCCACGAAGGTGGTTTTTTGAAAAAATTGATTTTTCACGGTTTTTTATGTGATGTATTGTAAGAGAATGACTTGTTTCGGTTTTTGGAAAAAAGCAGTTTTTTGTTAGTGGAACACCCCTTAGTTCGGTAAAAAAAATAAAATATGATTTTAACCTCCCACGTTTAAACAAATCTATTTCTCAACCACAAATGTTTTTTTTCATTCCCCTCTCTCTCCCTCGTTCACATGCCCAAGTAAATTCAAAAAAAAAAAAAAAAAAAAATCTGCTATGCACGAAGACAAGTGCGAACAGATCATGCACAAATATTTTTGCAAGGGTCATCAGGTCCCGTAAAGATGATTTAAATCGTTCATTTAAAAAAAAAAAAATATATATATATATAGGTTCTTATAAAGTATCAGGTTAATCAAATTTCAGTAAGCCTTTTTCAATTCGTAGGGCGAACCATTCATTTTTGCCTTACGAATTCTGAAAAAGTCATTACCTATATTCAAAAGAGCTGAATTTTTACAAGAACCCATGAACAATTTTTAAAAAATGAACGGTTCGGATTATCATTATAGGATTCGAGGTGGGCCCTACAAAAAAATATGTCCATGATTTGTTTCCATTTGTCTGTTGAAACTTAGGCTCCGTTTGTTTCAACGTAAAATATTTTTGCTAAAAAGAAGTTTCGTTTTTGTTTTCCGGTATTTGGTTGATAATTGTAGCATTTTTGTTTAAATTTCTACCCATCCTTTACTAATAACTCTCAATGTTCAGCTCCCACCAAATACCTCCAGGTCAACTTATAATTTAGTTCGATGAAACCTAGTACATCCATCTTTAAACCCGATTTCACAATTACCCAAAATTATAAACCCACTTCCAAATGATACTCGGTTTTGCGTAGTAATTGTTTAGAGAGAGAGAGAGAGAGAGAGAGAGTAAACTAATTGGGGCAATTGAGGCGTAAGTGCTGAGTGAGAGAATAAGGTGATAGAGGTGGAGGGGGTTGTCGGGTTTGAAACGGGAGTGACTGGATGGAGGACGGGAAAATAACTTACCGCATTTTTCTTGGTAACTCATTTTCCGCCAATTGGTGGAACATATTTTACAAGGAAAACGTTTTATCTATAATTTGTTCAACCAAACACTGAAAAATAAATAAAATGTTTTACAGGAAAAAATATTTTACGTTCAAACAAACGGAGCCTAATACTATAACCCCTTTGTACAACAATTTGTTGATTCCAGATATTAACATAAATTACTTCGCATTGTTAGCAGTTTTTACATACGATAATGATAAGGTTAATTCTTCCTTCCATCCTTTGCAATCCTTTTTAGATTAATTATCAAGAAGACCGTGAAATATTCTAGAGATATACAGTAGCCATCTATTATATACAGATACTTGACTACAAACATATGGTTTGTATACACATCTGGCTACACAAGCATTTGATATATATACGCATCGCGGCTAGCTAGGTTGGAGGAACCAACTTCATTCATCTTCATCCCCTTCCACCCAAGCCCTACTCCTTTCCCCTACACCAGGACCATAAGCCCTACTACAAACCACAAAGTATATAACATTAACAAAACTCAAACAAGCCAAAAACCAGAAGTAATAATCAAAATGACCCTTGTTAATATCACTCGAAACCCAGCTCTCGTTCCCTCCCCTCCCGGTAAAATCGTTTGCTGCGTTGATTATGAGACTCGCCAACAAATTCCCAGCTCCCATCCCCACTCCGATGAGATTCGAAGCAATGCTCGACATGCTCCTGGGGAACTCCGAGAAGTAAAACTCGTTTTGCCCCACTGCATTGAACCCCTCCGCCAATCCACTTAAGCAGTACTGGGGCACAAGCCAGAATGCTGACATGGCCACCACACCATTTGGATTGTCCGAGTATCCTTCTTTAACTGCCATGGCCCGACGAATACTCTCCACGATCGCGGTGACTACGATTGACACTAAGGAGAAAATAAGGCCGATTCCCATTCTCTGTTTGGGGCTAAGGTGGACCGGTTTCCCTGCGATCTTTGAGGCAATGGGCAGGATCAGGCGATCATAAAGGACGATCCATAGGGTCACAGAAATGACTAGAAACATGCCAAAAGAGGCGGCTGGGATTTCAAAGTTCGGAGTGAGGTGGCGGTCCATGGAACTTGCTTGGAGTACGGGGAAAGAGTTCTGGCTTAGGCTTGCGGATATCATGATTCCAGTAGACCATAACGGCATGACCTTGATTAGTGCTTTTAGCTCCTCTACTTGGCCTACAGTGGAAAGACTCCATGGGTCTGATGCCCTTCCGTCAGGGGTTAGGTCTTCGTTTGGATCTCTAATAACGCAAGCTCTATTGAGGAATCTGGGGAAAACACAATGAAGAACAAAAACAGAAGTTTGTTAGCCTTCAAGCTTTTAATAGAACATGGAAAGCGATTTTTACTTAGAATTTCATACAGAATTCCTCTGTATGAGATGGCAGCTGCATTTTTCCAATTATGCAGCATCACCACGGTGGTGGTTGTGTAAGTTTAAAAAACAAAGGATCACAAAAACAAAAAGACTCTTATCTTTCCATATCCGAAAATGTATAAAATTATGTTTTCTTAGTGTTGCCCAGAAAAAGAAACAGTTATAAATACTAGATCAAGAAGTCTAACCTTTTCTTTTTTTGATCGGAAGAAATCATACCCCAGCAGTTTGATCAAATTCAGAGAACCATATAAGAACATTTTACCACTATTTGGTGATGTTTCGGTTGACCATATGTTTTTGGAAATAAAAACTGCTGCAAATTAATTTTTAGGTAGTTGAATACATCTTTTTAGCATCTTTAGAACTAGGTCAATTTTTGATAATCTTTTTAACAACTCAGCAAATTAAGTTTTTTCGTGTTTTCCCACTTATGACAACAGAAAGTAGAAACAAAACAATTCAACTGAAATATCCCGCACATAGCAGTATATATTCTTACTCCCAGTGAAAAGCGCACAAATAGAATACATGATCGAATGCATATTTTGTAAAGAGGATTTTACTATATACCTTAGTTTCTCAGTGGGGACAACCAGCATTGATCCCTTTTTGAAGTGATACTTTGCATCCGATGATAGTTCAAGATGCCGGTTCTTATAAGACGCTAAAATCACTTGAAACATCCCAGTAAGCAAGCTCGACTTGACCTTCAACTTGACATAAAACGGTGAAGCTAAAAAGAAGAACACCGCTGACAGAAACATGAGCATGACCGGAACTCCAAAACCAATTCCCCAACCAATGTTATCCTGAATGTACACAATACAAGTAATGGCAACAACAATGGAAAACGTGGTGGAAACATAGTACCAGCTGAAGTATATTTCCAAGGCACGGGGATTTTTACGGCAGTCGTGCTGTTCCAACTGGTCTGCACCGAAGGCCAAGGAAGATGACCTGATGCCCCCTGCCCCGATAGACATGAGGCTGAAAGAGGAACATAAGAGGATGAGTTGGAGAGTTGTGGGAGAGATGCAGATGGAGCTCGGGTGGTAGCAAGGAGGTGGTCGTGCTTGGGGAATCACGGTGGTTAACCATAGGAGAGCCATCCCCTGCAATTTAGGAAATTGGTTGAATTAGTTTGTGTTTACGTTGAATTAGTGTGTGGCTGTGACTTGTTTGAATTGCAATTGAACCAAATTCAACAAAGGGAAAGTTGGATTGGGTGTTGTAAAAGGTATTGACATCATGATCCATCAGAAGTCTTGCATTATGGGAGAAAAATTAAACTCAAGTGGAATAGCAAAAGTTCTTTAGATTCATCGGAAGAAATGGTTTCGATAGAAGCCATCTCAGACACGGATCGAACCCATTTCCTCCATTAAGTCTAAAATACCCATAAGTACTGGCTAGCAGTGTATTGGTTGTGCTTTCTTTAGGAGGTTGAAAAGAATTAAAGAATTTAACAAAAAGGACTATTCAGAAATTCAAATTCTCTGTTCTCTGTCCATGTTTGTTTGATGTTACAGAATTATTCTTTCTTCAGAAAACTAAATTTTTTATAAAAAAAAATATGGAAGTTTAGATATAGGATTAATGTTGTGTCAAAAAGATGTTCAAGGATATCTTTTCAGAGTTCTCTTAAAATTAATCGCTAACTATAAAGTCCAAAGCAAACAAGTTCTTTTTTTTTTTTTGAACTGATAAAGCAAACAAGTTCGGAAATCCCTAAAATAACTAAGAAATTTGGCCTGGGTTGAAGATCAATTTTCTGATGTTCAGCAAACATGACCATCTCAGCATGAGAAAGCCTCACCCCACTGACAACACTTCTATGAAAAGTGCTTCAACTAGTTTCTGATGTTATGTCCAATTTGCTATGGGAGCCAATTCATACTGTTTGGGTGTTTTGTCTTTGCCTCAATCTAATACATAGTAAATGATTGCAAAGATGTTCCTCATTTCATTTACTCTCACGATCTCCATCACACTACAGGTGAGCTTCTTGTTTACTTTTTTTTCGTAATTCCATATCCGGCCTACTAGTCCAACTAACCCAGTTAATTCCACTGTTCACTAACGGGCTCAGTTAAAATCATTACCCCAGAGGAAGTCGAACCCCAAACCAAAAGCTTCCTACTGCCCACCTCTTGTTATTGTCAGGTGACTATTACCGTAGAACTTTGGGTAGCTTCTTATTTTACCTTAGGCAAACATAAAATACAGTAGACTGAGATATTAGAAGGGGGATGACACATTACTGGTGAAGAAACTAGGTGGTGTCGATTCGAATTTGGAAGATAAAGTATCTTCAATAAAAAAAAACATTGGAAGTTGATAATAATATTATAATCTCCAAAACCGACATCAGAGAAATAAATTAGAATAGCTAGCATCAAAATAGTGTAGGAAAAAGGCTTGGGACTTTCACCAGTTTCATATTCCAACCTCGTTAATTTCATTAGAAGACATATTTGAATCTATCTATGTATGTTATCACTTTCTTTAAGATTACACAAAGTTCGATAGCATATTAGTCAATTTACAAGTACATTCAATACATGGTAAGTGACTTTGGGCGCATTTGCTTGACCGAATAAGAAAACTGGATTATATTATATATATATATATAGATATATATAGAGAGAGAGGAACTCTCTAGTCCGGGACTAGAGAGTCCGGAACTCATAGTTCCGGATCAAATTTTCATGATCCGAACCGTCCAATGTGTTCAAAAGGTGTTTTCCCAGGCTAACGCGGGAAATCTTCAAAAAAAAAAATACCGGGAAGGGCTTGATCCACGCAATTTTGTAAATATGCAGTTTTTGCAAAAAATTGCGTGGATCAAGTCTTTCCTGGTATTTTGTTTTGAAGATTTCCCGCGTGGGCCTTGGAAAACACCTTTTGAACACATTGGACGGCTCGGATTGTCAAAAAAATATCGGGAAGGGCTTCAAAACGCTTCAATCCGGGATTTCCGGGATCCCGGACTGGAGCCTCCCCGTATATATATATACGGAAAGCTTCACATCCGGGACTCCGGGACTCCATGATCCGAGCATTTTTTTGATGATCCGAGCCGTCCAATGTGTTCAAAAGGTGTTTTCAATGGTCCACGCGGAAAATCTTCAAAAAAAAATACTGGGAAGGGCTTGATCCAAGCAGTTTTCGCAAAAACTTTATATTTACAGTTTTTGCAAAAACTGCTTGGATCAAGCCCTTCCCGGTATTTTTTTTTTTAAGATTTCCGGCGTGGACCCTTGAAAACACCTTCTTAACACATTGGACGGCTCGGATTTTCCAAAAATAATTTGCAACACAAAAAAAATCACTTTTTTCTTATTCTCGGGAGGTTTGGACTAGAAAATTTCCGTATATATATATTATTTATAACCCAAGTGTGCGGGTTAATTTACTCGAAACTTGAGTATTTTTTAGCAACCAATCTCACCGTCTGAAGCCGGGGACCAATTAAAGCCGGGACAGGGATAATATTATCTATCCAAAGGGATCATATATCCGGTGCGAGGTCATAATTTTACAAGCCGTATCAAAATCCGTCATCTATAATCTCACAAAGTGTGCAATATGTATTATTAATCGTATCACTATTAATTCTAGGTGACTACATCTTCTAATGAGATTATATATCTTCTCACTATGTTTCTCATGAAACAAATGGGCACTTTTAAGAAACTTGTTCTACCATTGAAGTTTAATTCCTGGATGGTAAGTTTCGCAACCCAAATCAAGTCCACATATGTAATTCAAAACAAATAAATTTACATCATTATGGACCACAGAAAGGTTGAGAATTCCACAAAATTGAAAGTAGTAGTACTGACGAGCGCAGTGATGCAATGAATAGACTTTTGCCAGTCAGATTGACATTTTAGCCACAGGACAAGGTCGTAAAATGGGGATTACTGTTCCACTGAGAGACAAATCTGTCCTGATCATAGAGCAACAATCTCTTAATTACCGACACATTTATATGGTATATGTGAGCCACGTCTCCATGAAGCAGAGAGTGGGGGACCCACATGAATAGTATTTATTTGTCCTCGCGTCCATAAAGTGGCCCACTCTAACGTTTATTGTTGTAATATATATACTCCCTCATTACATTTTGACCAGATAGAAAATCAATTATGTCTTTCAATCAATAATACATTTTATGCAAAATGGATCTTATTTGATATCATTCGTCCCGAAAATATAGTACCTCCTTCCATTCTAACCAGATAATCATTCGATTATATAGTTCAATCATGAGACCATAGGAGGTAGTAAACCCCTAAGTCTCAGACCTTGGTTATAACTAGACTGGCCCAACTCTATCTATAAATAAGGTCTGTGATGTACCATAAAAGATATAGACACTAAACTTGATAGAATAGACTTGAAACTAGGGCTGCAAATGAACCAATTCGTTCGCGAGCTCTTTTCAGAGCTCATTCGAACTCTGTTCGTTAAGTTTTTATTAATGCTAGGCTCGAGTTCGTTAAAAACCTTAACAAACAAGCCTGAACACGGCAAGGTTCGGCTCGATAAGGCTCGTTTACTTTTTAGATGAATAAAATAATATAACTCCAATTTGATATCTTAATGCACTATCTTTTAAAAAACTTATTAAATTTTACTATTAGTTTGAAATTTAGACTATTTTCCGGTAGAGTATACAGATTAAAAACATATATACCTATATGAGTTATATATATTCTATCGTTGGCTTGTGAACAAGCTAAAGCTCAATCAAGCCTAGGTCAGCTCGGCTCGTTAAGTTTTCATTGAGCTCGAGCTCATTAAAAACTTAATAAACAAGCTTGAACACAATAAAACTCGAATGGACTCATTTGCAGCCCTAATTGAAACCATTCTTCTTTCTCTCTCGGTATAGTTTCTTTGTGAGAATGAGTTCTTCACGGTTCAAGGCTTGTATTATTCCACTGGTATATTTTTGTCCCTACACTAGTTTCTACGATTCTGATGGTTCAGTATATACAAGATCAAACAATGTTAAGCCTTGTGTAATATTTAATATTTACTGGTTAAGAGGAACCGGTTGTAAACCATTGAAAAAACCCTTCAAAATGTGTGACAACCTAACTTAAGAAAGTAAACTTTGTAAGCTTTAGAGGCATCATATACAATTATATAAACCTAAAGGACTACTTTGTAAATCGAAAAAATCATATCAAAACACATCAGGAGAACAAAATTGGAACATTTAAAATGCAATAATCAAATTGAAACCTACATAAAACTATAAGGATGAAATTGATATATTTTAAAATAAAAAGGTCAAATTGAAACCTGTCGATGACTGTATGAACCAAAATAGTAGATAAGCGAATATTTTAATGAATATGAGATATGCTATGCTGTATATTATAATAACTGTTTCTTTCATAACTGATAACGCAACCTTCGTGTTAATTCTTTTCCGCCATAGGAATAATCGCTGATTCGCAAGCACTTTTGTTTAATTAGATATTTATTAGATTTATGAGTTCATATACACAGAACTCGTAAATAACTTAATCTCGAAGACTCAAACAATTGAAGTATTCACGATAGATTAGGACCCGTTTTACAAACCGACTTGAACTGAATAAATTTAAGTTGATGGAATTGACTTATTGAGAGTGTGGGAGAGTTACATGTCTCATAAAACGTAATAAGCCAACTTTGAGTTTAGGTGAATTTTGTGGAACAACTTGCTAATACCCAAAAAAAGAAAAAGAAAAAAGAGAGCCAATTCTAAAAGGCAAAAGTCGGTCGTATCCCTAGCTGGTGTTGGAAAATGGAAAGTGCAGGAATGCAGGATGAAGGAAAATACTACTCCTAGAAATTAGTAAATTAGTATTCATTTTTATTGAAATATGGAGTGGAAATTAATATTACCAGGAAACTAGTAATGCAGCCGAAGCCGATCATCGGAAACCGACCCACGGAAGAATCAGCGAGGAAGGCCCCAAGAAGAGGCATGAAATTGGTGGCAGCTGACCATAAAAAGAGTAGGTTGGATCCAGTAGCCATGTCCATATGATATTCAGTCATCAAGTAGATTATCATGTTTGGAAGCAGCCCAAAACTTGCTACCCTCTCAAATGCCTCATTTGCTGCCCAAAATAAAATAAAATAAAACAACAAATAATTTTAAATAAATACAGATAAAAAAATAAAAAAAAATACTCCTACAACACTAAACAAAAAAAGGTTATAACCATGAAAATTAAATTATCTCATACCTCAAAACAAAAACAAAAACAATCCCAAAATTACAGAGAACATTTGCAGCCGGAAAAATACCCAGAAACCGAAATTGATGAACCAAAATCAATTTTGGTTATAACCCATTTCACACCAATCGCACCACATTTACTTTTCTGCTCATTTTCTGGGTAACAAATAACAATTCTCCCTAGAACTAGTAAAAGACCCAATTTCGTTCATGTAAATATGTGTATATATGATATCGATATATACAGGAAGTGTATTGTAAGCGCAAACGGAAATAAAGAGATGATGATGAAGAAGTTGCAGCACCTATGATGAAAGGCATAGTTCTGAAGCCACCCTTTCGGTTGCCCAAGAGAGGCTCTTCAATCATTTTCTTCTTTTCATCTGATGGACCCTCACTCCCCATCAGTATCTTCTTTGCAATTTCACAAAATTTGATCCCCAGAGACGAGAGAGAGAGAGAAGTTATCTGTTGGTTTGACAAGGAACTAGAAGTCGGCAGTTTGCTTATGCTAGCGAAGGGAGGGAGGTGGGCCCATCACAACCGTTAGATTAAGGGCAATTTTCACTTACACCCCTGTACTTTTAACAAATTTCAGATACACGCGCTCAACTGTATTCTTAGTCATTTATACCCTTGATACTAGGGGTGTCCACGGATCGGATCCGGACGGATCGGATACAATTCCGATCCGATCCGCTCAGAGCGGATTATGGTTTTTAAGATCCGGAACCGAACCGAACATTCACGAATCGGTTACGGATCGGATCGAGCGGATTTGACAGATTAAAGAAGGATTATTGAGCGAATTGAGCGGATCCGATCCGATCTGGATCCGGAACCGTCAGATAAGAAATTCTCGATCCGGAACCGAACCGAACATTCACGGATGGATCAACGGATGGTTCGGATTGGTTGGATTGGCGGATCGGATGATCCGATGGACAGCCCTACTTGATACTATGGACCAAATTGAGACTGTTAGATATTCCATGAGAATTAACGTTTCGCATTGTTTGTGGCATTTTCTCCTCCAAATGCACTTTTTAAATTCCTATATTAACCTTAGAAACCATTTGCAGGTTTGATAAAACTTCATAGGCTAAACAAAATATAGCATCCTAAATCTTTTTCACTCATTCTTTTCTTTCTAACTCTCTACTTTGTAATTTTGACCTAAAATAACATGGTATTGTTAATCAAAATTGAGATTTAATAGTGTCAATTCTAATCATTTTGATCCGCAGCCGATATGACGAGGCATCGTCTCACGATTTTAATCTTTTTGGGAGTTTTGTCTTGAGATTAGAAAACAGAGCTTCCTAGCTTTTTTCCCCTCTCATTTCTCTCTTCCTTACTCTCTTTCTGTCCCATTCTAGTTGTGACCTCCAACCCAATATAAATGCAATTTGTTTCGTAAACATAAAATTGAACTGATTTAGAATTTACCTCTTTTAACTTTAGTCCCAAGAAATTAGTCAAAATTCCAACGTTAAGTAGAAGAGATGATAATGAACAATACTACCAATATATAAGGATTAAAATTCAAAATCAATAAGGTTTATAAGTAAACCCTCATCCAGCATAAAGCCAACAACAAATTATAAATTAATGAGGCCCTTTTTTTAGGAAAAACTCTAAAAAAAGTTTTAAATTGCGAGAAGATGCTTCATCATACAGGCAGTGGATGAAAACAATTAGAATTGACACAATTAAATCTCAAATTTGAATGACAATACCATGCATATTTTAAGTCAAAATTACAAAATATGAGAGAGAGAGAGAGAGAGAGAGAGAGAGAGAGAGAGAGAGGATGCTCTATTTTTTTTTTGCCTATGATACTTTATCAAACATATAAATGGTTTCTAACGTCAATATAGGAATTTTAAAGGTCCATTTGGAAGCGAAATGTCACAAAATATGTACAAGTATATTTTTCCGTCAATTCTAACGAAGTAACTAACTGTCTCACTTTGGTCCATAGTGTTTAACAATATAGTGTGTCTATGAAATTCGATCAAAGTAGAGGGGGGTGTAAGTGAAAATTTCCCGAAGATTAAAGGGCAATTTTCTCGAGCCCAGTAATCTATTTTAATCGAACATTTTTAGAAATGGTTCCTAGAGTTTACCACAAATTCTATTTTTGTCCTTGTAGTATAAATTGTACCAAATTCAAACTTCTACTTTTATTTGTCTGCTATTTTCGTCCATATAATCATTTCCGTTAGTATCATCATTAAAATACAGGGGCAATTGGGGAAATTCATCGTTCAGGGACGAAAATAGAATTAGTGGCAAATTCGGGAGACTGTTTCTAAACTTTTCTCAAGCCTTTTTGTCTTGGGTTTTAATTTTTAAATACGTTCTAAAACGAGAGCTCTAAAAACTTGTGTAATCTATTGTCTTATATATATATATATATATATATATATATATATTTATATATCTATATTAGTATTGCAGGATAACTTTTAGTGAATGGAGCTTCCTGAACTTGCCACGTGTCCCCCAATCCTTTGCACTTTTTAAGCAATTAGCAAAGTCCTAAATGGTAGTAGTTAATTCCTTACCGAGTTAAGCTTTGCTGCTGTACATATTTTTTGACAACAAAAGGAATGATTTTATTCGTTGAGAAAGGAAACAAGTACTTTTCCTTTCCTAATAAAACATGTCATTGACAAAGGAAAAATAGTCTTACGGTAACACAATATCTTCAGTCATCCTAAAAGGTCCAATTAACATCCATAATCATGATCAATAGCATCCGAAAGTCTTAAAGATATGTTATTGACATAAAAGTTGTCATATTGCCAACATTGTAAACTTCCCTTATCTCCTAAGGGTTTTGAAATAAACTTTCCTCATGAATATTCAGATTCTACTTCATGTTAGCATGAACAAAAAAGGAATGATTAATTTGTAAATAAATTAAACAACACCTCTTAGATTCGAATTCCCTTCTAGATTCTTAATTTTGTAAGGAAGTTTCGGAAGAAAAAAACATTAGGGGTAATAAAATATTTTTAGAAGTTTCGGAAGCTCCATTCACTAAAAGTCCTAAATGGTAGTATTTAATTCCTTACCGAATTAAGCTTTGCTGCCGTACATATTTTTTGACGACAAAAGGAATGATTTTATTCGTTGAGAAAGGAAACAAGTACTTCTCCTTTCCTAATAAAACATGTCATTGACAAAGGAAAAATAGTCTTATGGTAACAATTAACATCCATAATCATGATCAATAGCATCCGAAAGTCTTAAAGATATGTTATTGACATAAAAGGTGTCATATTGACAACATTGTAAACTTGCCTTATCTCCTAAGGGTTTTGAAATAAACTTTCCTCTGGAGTATTCAGATTCGACTTCGTGTTAGCATGAACAAAAAAGGAATGATTAATTTTGTAAGGAAGTTTCGGAAGAAAAAAACATTAGGGGTAATAAAATATTTTTTAATTTTGTAAGTGCTTAAACTCAAGCAAGCTTCCTTAAAAAACAAATTCCGAAAAGGAAATTGTTTACGAAATTTGCCTACCTAATTTCATAGAAGAATAATAGAAAGTCCGAAAATGAGGAGAGTAATAAGGAAATTGTTCAAAAAACTTGCCGAAATAATTGTCTAGCTTTGCATCAACTATATCCCCATTAGTGAAGGAGAATTGAGTTACGTATCAGTACCATCCGTAATCCTCCCCTTCAGCAGCTTTGCCAAAGTTGAACGATAGGCAGTCCCGGCGAAGGTAAGATCAGGTATATATCTCTCTCTGCTCTTTTTCTGTTGAAGATATAAATGATAAAGTATCTATCTTTCTAACATTTTAAGCTTTTTTTACATGAGTTGGTGATTTACAATCTAATATTTCTCCCAGCTATCTCTCTCCCTCTTATCTTCTTGCTATACCACTATCTTATCTGTTCAAAGTCAGATTTTTTTTCTTATCTGTTCAAAGTAAAAAACAAAAATCTTTTAACAAAAACCGTATCTCAATTGATGCTTAACTTTATTTGGACACAAGACACTGCCACGTGTGGTTCATGAGTGTGATTCATTGTGTAAATTTTGTTAACGTCACAAGATGGATCATGAGAACAATAATCCGAATGTGAAACGGTCTAAAAAAAAAGATGGATTGCGTAGTTGGTTTGGGTTTAATCAGTGTAAATTTTCTTTCGTACAAAGGAAAAGTAATGATTTTGTTCACATAAAACTTCAGATTTGTTTTTTTTTTTTATGAATCAATCATTATTATATAAATAATTATTGACTAATTACTATTTAGCAATAAATACTGACAAAAAAATTATCTTGAGGAGCAATCTATCATTTTCATTTTCACACGCATAAGGAAAGATTAAAAAATACTTCAATATTTGTTCCATAAAAAGCACGTGTATGCATACCTAAAAAGCACGTGTATGCAAATGATAGATTGACACGCCTAAAGAAAGAATACAAAACCTCTACGTGATGAACAATGTACTCCTGTGGTGACATACGTGTTAACAGTTGATTGGTCTGAAGAATGTTTGTACCTATTCAAAGGTAATAGACACAACTGCCTTCATTGCCAGATGATGATAAATATAAACTGATGTTGTCTAATATGACTTGATTTTAATAAATTTTTAATATTATACATGTAGAACTATCGAGGAATGACAAAGGAGCATTGAAATCATCGTGATGACAACTTTAGAAAGGCATTGAGAATCATTATGACAGTTTTAGATATTGGGTTAAGTTTCAGAGATCTTTGTTTAGTTTACTTCTACTGAATTGTGAGTAGATGTCATGAATTCTTTACGAATTGCGAAAATTTAAAATATGTCGAACTTTGTTTGGTTTGAATTTTGATTAAGCATGTGCACTTGGATTCGCTCCGTGCATAACACGGGTTTGATGCTAGTTATGTATTATTGCAGAATTACTTTTAGTGAGGAGGAACGTGGGAGTGACACGTGTCCCTAAAATTTTGCACTTGCAAATTTTATTTTTGATAATCCAAAAAATGCTCTATGGAATGTTCCTTTCTAAAAGGAATGATTTGCCCAATAATTTTATTCTTTGGTTGCTAATACGCATTGAATTTCCATAGGATCCTAATCGTAATACCCAAGAATCGTAATCTCTCCTCTGGAGCTTGTTTCTCGCTTGCGGTGCAGCAGCCTCCCCTCCGATCGTCCTTCTCTCTGTCCACCGATTTCTGGTGGCATGTGGTTGCGAGGATCGTTTGTCCTCCCACCAGTTTACTCTTGAGTGATCTCGGTTGTGCTTAACGGCTTGGAAGGACTCACAGACGTCGGTTGTTACGAAGGTGGACCCTATATCTTTGCGACTTTCTGCGTTTGGTGTTGGCGAAGCGTGGTGTTTTGGAGTAGGCGGTTGAGACGTTCTCAAGGGTTGTAACTGGGTCTTCTCAAAAGCCGGTGACGCTGGTTTGTAGCAGCAGCATGTCCTTATTCAGGTGGCTATAGTTCGGCGGGCATTGGTTGGGTTGTTTTGTTGGCTCGATGGCGGAGTTACAACTTTGGATGGTTTTGTTTTTGCAGGGCTCTAGGGATGATGGTGGTCGGCGGCGAATGAATGGTGGCGTCAATCAGGCAGTTGTTGGTGGTGGCGCTGGTTGCGTGGTTCGCTGCTAGGGTTTTTTCTTTTTGGGCTTGGCCCATTTTAATTATGGGTTGTCATGTATTATCTGGGTTTCAGACCCATTGGGGTGTTGGGCTTCGACCTTGGTTTTCTCGATGGTTTTTTGCCAATCGTTGGGGAGGGTGTCGTTTTCTTTTAATCTTTGTACCATTCCAAAGAGTAGTGAAATTTTATTTTTTGCACTTCAAAAAAAAAAAAAAAAAATTTGCTAGTACCATTTTTCCGTTGTCGCTTAAATGTTTTATATTTGTTCTTCAATTAGAATTTAGTTAATTTGTTAGTTGCTCAGTTCGTGACTATCATTTTTGCAACATTTGTGCCTGATTGAGTGTCCTACGTTAATATGATTTGTGTTTGTCATTTTTCCAAGATTGATCATGAAATAAGATCAATTCAATTGAAGAAGACAATTTCATAAGCTAATGGAATGTCAAAACAAACAAACATGTAAGATCATGCATCCATGATGGCAAGAAGTTGACTCATGACAATTACATCCTCCACTCCATAGGTATCACTATATTTCTATTCGCTTTTGGATCTTTAATTATTTACTTTAGAAACATGGTTGATATTGTTAGAATCACGCTTTTGTGTTACTCCATTTCCTTAGAATTGTTTTGTTTAGACGGAATAACTAACAACAAATGAGCTTGTTTCCTAATCATGTTTCTTAGAAGAGCGTTTGTAAATGTGATTTAACGTAATTTAGGAACAAAGTTAAAAAAACATTTATTTTATTTTATAATTTAATAAAAAATATTCATCGATTAATGAGCCCAAAATGATTCTTCATAGCCGCGGAGATTCTGCATTGCACATCATAGCTGTCCATCTTAGAAATCAATGGTCAGAATTTGCTAAAGATTTCTTACTAGTAATAAAGCACTTTCACCGTTTAAGACAACGTTTGCGAATCCAGACCATTAATAATACTTTTGGATGATTGAAATTGATGCACAACACGGTGCAACGCATATGAGTGTTGTAGGATCCCCGTACCCTCTTTTCTCCTGCATATGCTGATAGGATGTTCCCAAATCCATAATTGCCCTTATCGTCAATAAAAACTAAACCTAATTTTTTGCAACACATGTTCACCATCGATCCATGAAACAACAAGAAGAACCTTGTGCAAACATTCTTTATTTTCTTGATAGATTGACCTCTCGTCCCTTGTCGTGCAACAAAGAAAACCCACTTTCACTCTCATTCTCTCACAGCCAAATAATCATTTGCATTCTGTTTGTACCATATCTGGACCATACACGTGGCAAAATATCTTTTTGAACCGTAAGTCCCTATAAATCAGGAGATACTTATCCTTAGAAGAAAAGATAAGGTAGTTACCTTATTTTTAGGGGATACATTTTTGAATTTCTAAATTGTATTAAGCCGAAAACACATGTGAGAATTATTAAGTTATTGGGTAGTTATTTTCGGCTAAATGGAAGACGTGGATAAGCAGTTATCAAGAGCAACATCAAAAATGCACGGATCAAGGGACATGATTCCATATCATGGGCGGTTATTCATAGCGGTTACAAGACTTATGAAGTTCTATAAATACAAACCTTAGTGCAATTTTCCAGGGGTTCACACACCAAAAGCTCACAGCAGCATTGTAATTGATTTCCTAACCATCGAGTTAGTCGATTGTTATTCTCTCAATCATGTCTGTCACCTCTCATCTCCTATCTTTCTCTTCTGTCTTCTTCTTCTTTTCTATGTAATCTTCTTTTCTTTTTGTTGTTGAAGTCCTTGTATAAGGCATTCGAACTTTTGTAACTTAGTTCATCCTGTTTAAGTTATCACGGTTGCTTGAAAAGAATTTATTCAGATTTTAGGCGCTTTTCTTTATTAATCTTCTGGAGATCTCCTGTCTCTTGGCACGCCCTCACACTCACAACACCTCTCGGGATATTTTGGCACTTTCCGGGGTTGTACAAAAACCATCATTCGTATATTTATTTTGAATTGTAATGGGTAGATTTTTTTAGGGGGTAGTTGCTCGCTCAATGCTCCTCCCATTTTCTGCACCAAGTTGACCGCTGTGAAGACAATCTTTTTGTGTGAGAGGTAAATGCATTGCACAACATATCATTCATATATATTTTTTTTTTATTAAAAGATTATATTTTTGCTCATTTGCCTTTCCTATAAAACTCACCGAAAATTCACTTTCCATATCAATCTGTTGTCCACCGATTTCCCCAAAGGACAGGAGAAACGGGAGTGGCCAACACCGGGTGGTGTAGAAGATGCGAGGGCGTGCCAGGAGATATGTATCTCCAAGAGAAATGTAGAAAAGCGCCTGAATATACTGACTAACTTCTTGCAAGCAATTGAGAAACTCGAGCTAAAGTTACAAAGGTTCGTGGGGCCTTGAAAAAGGACTTCCACACTTGAAGAAAACTGGGTAAAAGAGTTTAGAGGAAGAGGGAAGAAAGAACGGGGAAGAAGTAGGAGATAGACATAGCTAAAAAGAGATCGATCGACTAACTGCTAGAGTTAGGAGATAAAAACTAAATTTAATTTGCTGCTGTGAGCGTTGTTGGTGTTGGAACCCCCGCAATGTTGCACAATGACTTGTATTTATAGCTTCTGAGTTCCTTTGTAACTTCTGGAATGTAACCGCCCATGATCTCCTATAATTTCGCCATATCTTCTTGAAAACGCATGAGGGTGTTACATGTGTCCCTTTATTGGCCGAAAATAACCAACCATGTTCTTAATATAATTAATCACATGTTAATTTCGGCATTAACTGCTTATTTTAGATAAACACCACTCTCCTATAATTTAGGTAACAAACTTTATCTCCTAAATTATAGATAATTCGGCTATTAATTAAAATCCGAATTAAAGTTAAAACAATTTCTAACCAATTCTTTTGCCACGTGTAAATTTTAAAATTTATGGTACAAACATTGCCCCCCATAAACTTTATTTTTTTATAAAAATGAAGTTTAATAAAAATATGTTTCAGGAGATAAATGCAAACAAGAGTCCTTAATTGATAGGGGATAACGGCTAGAAGAAATCGAATCGTCCAGGACTCTTGTTACCGTTTAACCCCAACACGTGGCATAACTGGATTGGTTTAGGAAATGTTTCCGGAATACTCAGGATACGCCTTCTATACGTATCAATAAAAAGGATTTAAGAAAGAGAAAGAGGGCAAATACGATCCACAGTAAAAACCAATTTCTCTCTCTCTACCTTTACCTTTTTCACCGCCATAGCCAAAAGCTTGCCACTGTAGCAGTAAAAGTTTCGTCATGGCTACCCTTCGAGCACAAGCCTCCGTTGAAGATGAGAACAACACAGGCAACGTGATGAAGAAGTTAATTGCAGAGCACAGACCCGGCATTCATGATGAGATTCTCTTCCAGGTACCTGACCAAACCGAACACTCTTCTGGGTTGCCCAAATATGGCTTAGGGCCTTGTTTTTCAGACGAACTTCCAGATTATTTGGGCAAACATTACCCACACGATATTCCTCTTCCCTTGGCCCGATCTACTAAGGATTGGGCCCCTGATTGGGAAAACTATGCAAAATCGAGACCTTTTAAGGTGTGGGTCACCTCCACTTCTGAGTATAATGAGTGGCTAGTTAGGGTTGAGAAAGTGAAAAGAGATGTTTGGAAGAAAGCTGGGATCCATAATGCCATCCTTATGAGTTATGATATGCCACCCCCTGATACTGCCCTTATCAGTGCTCTTGCATTCTTCTGGTCTACAAGCACGAACGCCTTCCACTTCCCTTGTGGGCCGATGACACCCACACTTCAAGATGTGGCATTCATTACAAGCCTCCGTCCCCATGGAATAGAGGCTAATGACGCTTTAGAGCCTCCTAAGATAAGTTTTGAATATCCGAAGAAGAAGGATATTACCTTTAATTATTTTCTGGAACAAAATGTCGTGACAAACCCCAAGGTTGAAGTCTCCGAGATGGAGCACATTGCCTTCTTGATCTACTGGCTAAATAAATTTATCTTCTGCAGCAGCCATTTAAAGATCACCCGGTTTTACACCGACTTGGCCAAAGCTCTCTCTGTTGGTCAGGAGATTGCTTTGGCCCCAATATTTCTTGCTCACTTCTATAGGTGTATGAAGGAATTGGTGGACCACCAGATTTCTGGCTGTACGGGTCCTCTTTGGTTGTTGCAATTCTGGGCGTGGTCTTATTTCTCTGATTTAGCCCCTGAAGAGACGCCAGAACAAAAGCAGAGAAAGAGATCAGGGGATAAAGTCTTCTGCGGCCTGTACCTTAAGTCGCTTGTTCCTAAGGAGCATTCATTCGACGACTGCTTCAAGTACTTTTACTACCTTGCAGAAGATCCACGCCCAGAATTCTGGATGCCGTTTGAGAGGAACTCCACTTGCTCTGATTGGCTGCAAACCCCTACAACAGAGCTATCCCCAGAAGATCCAGTCCATAAAGCAATATGGGCCAGCTTCTTGGTCGCGAGGGATCTTCCATATGGCATGGGCTCTGGTGGGCCAAATAACAAATGTGGGGTGGAATATTACAACCCCACCCAGTGCGCCAGACAGTTTGGCCTAGCCCAGTTCATACCCATTCCCCCTTATCAAACTATTAATTCTGCTCTGAATGAGAGGATGTTGCTCACCCTGGATGACACCAAGAAACTTATGGAGAAGAATGCTGCTCTGATCTCCTCCAAATTCAAACTTGCTCCATTTCCAGAATTTCCTCTGACGACTCCGGCTTTTGACATATGGTGGAGGCAGGCTAGCTTTAGCCAATCTTCTGAATCCCTGGAGCTAATACTGAAGAGAATTTCTCCAATGGCAGTGGCCGAAGGATTGCCAATAACCAAAGAAGTAAAAGTGGAACTGTTGGTGAAGAAGACGAAGGCTACAGAGAAGACGAAAACTAAGTCTTCATCAAAGAGGAAAGGTACGCCTTCTCATGCCGAAATTTATCAATCCATTCGTAGATTTGAGACCTTCTTTAAATGCAAATGGAACCCCCGTAACCCTGAGGCCATGGAAGAAGCTAGGAGAAATAGAATGACTGAGATTGAGGCTAGGCAAAAAGACTTAGCCGCTGCAGCGTGGTGGAAAATATTCCAGACTACTCCTCCAGGAGATCCCATGCCTACCTTAGAAGATTTAAAGAAACCGTTTGGGAAACCTATTCCCCCAACCCCTGACACTTCATTCGTTATTGCCGACACGTTAGCGTATGAAGGCATGTATGAACTTTTCCCAGAAAATAGAAGAGTCACAGTCGTTAAGACCGATGCCCCCCAATGGGAAATAGAAGATTTCTATAAGCGTGGGATAGTTAGGGTGATAAATTCCGCCCAAAGAGGTTAGAATTTGATGCAAAATCTTCTAGTATTTTTGCTTGTAACAACTGCTTACTGATTATTGTCTCTTCTTTCAGATGCTGCTCCTTTGGTGGAATTGTCTGATCATGAAGAGGAAGATGAAGATGACGAAGAGATAGAAGAAGAGGCATCGAAAGCAGAGAAAGCTCCACCCCAAAAGCCAAAACGGCGATTGATAAAGGTAAAGCTTTTACTTCTTCTTGCCATTTATTGTTTCTGATTGGGCTCCTATTGACAGCAGCTCTTCTTTCCAGGAGACTCCTGTTTTTAGATCCAAAAGAACCCGATCCACTACTAGGACAGAAGATGCGCCTATCTTTGCTTCATTAGAGGAGGTATTGGAATTTCCCAATCTCCTCCTTCTACTTCTCTGAGTATAACTGATCATATCATTTCTTCAGGCTGTGGATAGCAAGAGGTTGAAAAGGAAGAAACTCCAACAGCAAGAGCAATCTGATGAGACAGGCGATAAAACCATCTCTGACTCAGCGCCAAAGACTTTGACTGAGCAGAAGAGTACTGATGCAGCTTCTTCTGACATTGGAGTTTCTTCTAAAGAGACCATCCCAGCTTCTGTCCCAGTTGAAGTCACTATCGTTAATCCAACAAGAAACTTATCACAGAGCTCTGCCATCCCTGTAAGTAATCATGGCATTTTAATACCAAGATATATATGGAATCCTTCTGTCCTGATAAAACTTTGTTGACAGGCCTTCTCCAAGGACTCTAGTCTGGCTTCCCCTACTCGCTCCACTGCTGTGTCGAGCAAGGTCAAAATAGACACTCGGGAGGTCCTCAATCGTCTGAAAGAGAAATTGAAGAGAGGGACAAGCAGTAGCCAAATGTCTTCATCAGCAACATCTTCTGAGAGTATTCAAAAGAGTCCTTCCGTGGAAGAAGTATCCAAGGCGAAAGATGCTCTAAAGGCAGCCTTGAGCTTCAACTTTGAAACCATGATCCAGCCTGAGATTCTCAACAAGTTGAAAGGTGCTTTGGAAGTTCTCACCTCTTCTGAGGGTATCCCAGATGTGCCTCAAGATCAATTAAGGCAATTTAAAGCTGTCCTGCCATCTCTCATCCAGGATTACCAGAAGAATATGATTGAAATTCAGGAAACGAAGAACAGGCAGTCTCGCTTTACAGATCTGGGGCAGGCGCTGGTCATTGGCATGGATAAAATGGAAAACTTTCAACATCGGAAGGAACAGCTCTCTCTCTAGAAGAATAAAGGCATTAAGAAAATCAAAGAGATCCAGGATAATATTGCCCTTATGCAGCAACAAATGGTCCAGCTCCAAGCAGAAGACATTGGTTATGATGAGAAGATAGAGGAGGTCATACATGAAGAAGAAGAAGTTGCAACTGCTATCCAACCTTTGATAGAAGAGCACGACCTCCTAAATGCCGAGATTCCTCAGGTAGAAGCTCGGCTTGAAACACTGGTGACCAACTTGTCCACTTCTACAGCTCCTTGGGACAACTTTAAGGCAAATGTTTTGGAGAAAATATAATCTCCTCTTGTCGCCTGGTTTTTGTTTCTTCTGTTATTGTTGAACTTTTAAAACTTCTGTTTTTTGGAGAGGTACTTGGCAAGTTTTAAAACTTTGGTTTGGAATTATGGTTTACTAATACAGCTATTTGTGTCCATCATCTCCCACATAGTAGGATACCATAACTTCAAATATTTGCCATTGATTGGATGTTTATGCATCTCACCATCTAAATCATGTAGCATGTATGTACCTCCTCTCAAAATTTGTGAGACTTGAAAAGGACCTTCCCACGTAGGAGACCATTTGCCATACTTGTGATCTTTCTTCTCGAATGGCAACACTGCCTGCCAGACCAAATCTCCTTCAGCAAAAGATTTCTCCTTGACTCTTTTGTTGTATGCCCGAGCCACCTTTTGTTTCTGGACCACTAGGTGATCTAAGGCAGAAAGCCTCAGTTCATCCAGATCTTCTAGTTCTATATACATAGCCTGATTATAATCTCCAAAATCTAGGCCATTCTGGAAAGCAACTCTAGCAGATCTGATGTTTGTTTCCATTGGTAAGACTGCGTCATGGCCATAGGTAAGAGCATAAGGAGTAATACCAGTTGCCGTTCGTTTAGACGTTCTGTAAGCCCACAGTGCGTCTGACAATGCTTCATGCCAAGTCCTTGGTTGATCTTCTACCTGTTTGCTGATAATCCCCTTCAGGATCTTGTTAGTAGACTCGGCTTGTCCGTTACCTTGGGCATAATAAGGCGTTGAATGTGTCATTGATATCCCAAATTGTTGCATCACGGCCTGAATCCTATCCCCAAAGAAGACAGATCCTCTATCGGCCACTATATGTTGAGGAATGCCGAAACGATGTATGATCTTCTCTTTTATCATGGTGATAATTTCTTCTTGAGACACAGAAGTCATAGGGATAGCCTTAGCCCATTTGGTGAAGAAGTCAGTGGCCACGACTATATAAGTGTGTCCATTAGAAGAAGGAGGGAAGATTTTGCCAATCATGTCTATGGCCCATCCTCTAAATGGCCAAGGCTTTATTACTGACCTCATTAAAGAAGCTGGAATCCTCTGCACAGGACCGTGGGCTTGGCAGGCTTGACATCCTTTAGCAAACTGAATGCAATCGTTTAGAATGGATGGCCAATAATATCCATATCTTCTTAGAAGCCATCTCATTTTTCTTCCAGACTGATGTGCTCCACAGATGCCCTCATGAACCTCCCCCATAACCTTTAGAGATTCTTGAGGTCCAATACATTTGAGAAGAAGATCATCTTCCAGACTCTTCTTGTATAGCTCGTCTTCTATAAGCACATACTGTACCGCTCTTTCTCTGATCTTCTTAGTTGAAGAGAGGTTTGGATATTTCAGGAAGGTAATAATCTCAGCCCTCCAATCCTCTTCTTGCCCCCCGAGGTCAGTATTGAAGATTTCTATAGAAGCATTTCTTTTCCTGATAGAAGGTAAGCTCCTTCTTAGAATAGTGATTGTTCTCTTGTACCATCCTTGGGGAATCTTGATTCCGGTGGCGATCTGTGCCAATTCATTCGCCTCTTGATTGAATCTTCTAGGAATATAGAGGAGACTGGCATCATCAAATTTGTCTAGCAATTGTCTCGCCGCCATATAATAAGGAGCTATTTCTTCACTGTTGCATCTGTAGATGCCCCCCAATTGGTTGATCACCAACTGAGAATCTCCAATGACTTCTATAGTAGCTGCTCCCATTTCTTGTAGGATCTCCAATCCAATAATTATCCCCTCATATTCAGCTTGATTATTTGTACATTGGAAATCAAACTGAAATGACATTTGAGTCTTAACTCCGGCAGGAGATATTATTAGGATTCCACAGCCAGAAGATGAAGCTGTTCTGGAACCATCAAATAATAATTGCCAAGGAGCATATGAAACAGTAAAAACGTCTAAGCCGATTGCTTCTTCATCAACATCCAAACATGGATGATCTGCTAGAAAATCGGCCAACGCTTGTCCCTTTACTGCTTTTTGGGGAATATATTGGAAGTAAAACTCCATTAATGCAAGTGACCATTTACCAATTCGGCCTCTAATGATGGGCCGAGAAAGTAAGTACTTAATTAAATCGGTCTTGCAAACCAAATAAACCAACACAGGCATCATGTAGTGCCTAAGTTTTATTGCTGAAAAGTACAAGGCTAGACATAACTTCTCCACAGGAGAATATCTGCTTTCTACAGCAGTTAACAATCTACTAAGATAATACACTGCTTGCTCCTTGCCTTGTTCATTATTTTGAGCTAACAAACTCCCAATAGAAGTTTCTGACGCTGAGATATAAAGTCGAAGAGGCTTCTTCTTGATTGGAGGCATAAGAACAGGAGGTTGAGTCAGATACCTCTTGATAGCTTCAAATGCCTCTTGGTGACGAATTTCCCATTTGAAATCCTCTTCCTTCTTCAGCTTTAGGAGTTCTGAAAAGACCTGAACTTTCCCGGCCATGTTTGAGATGAATCTTCTGATGAAGTTAATGAGGCCGAGAAAACTCTGCAGCTCCTGCTTGCAAGACGGAGGTTTAGCTTCAAGGATAGCCTTAGTCTTATTCTGAGGTACTTCAATGCCCCTTTGGTGAACTAGAAATCCAAGGAAATTGCCTGCAGAAACTCCAAAAGCACATTTCAGAGGATTCATCTTGAGGCTGTATCTTCTTAAGCGTTCAAAACTAGATCGCAGGTGCTCTAAGTGTTCCTTGAATGAATCAGACTTGACCACCACATCATCAATGTAGATTTCCATAAAACGGCCGAGCATATCATGAAACATTGAATTCATTGCCCGTTGGTAAGTTGCTCCTGCATTTTTAAGGCCGAATGGCATGACAACCCATTCAAAGGCCCCCAAAGCTCCTGGGCATCTAAAGGCCGTCTTGTGGACATCTTCTTCTGCAATGTAGATTTGGTTATATCCAGAATGGCCATCCATGAAGGATAACACCTTGTGTCTGGCTGCTCCATCGACTAAGACATCAGCAACTGGCATAGGGTATTCGTCTTTAGGAGATGCCATGTTGAGGCTGCGGAAGTCAATGCACACCCGCACCTTTCCATTCTTCTTAATGACTGGAACAATGTTGGAAAGCCATTCCACGTATCTGGTTGGCCTTATGAATCCAACTTTCAGGAGATGCTCCAGTTCTTCTTTAACCCGTAGGTTTAATTCTTCTGACATTCGCCTAGGCGCTTGCTTGAAGGGTTTGAAACCTTCTTTGATAGGGATCCTATGCTCCACAAAATTTCTTTGCAACCCAGGCATGTCTTCATACTCCCAAGCAAAACAATCTTTATACTCATGGAGGAGATTAATGTAGGCATTCTTAACTACTTCTGGAAGGCGTTGACTTACGTAAATAGGCTTTGGATGATCTTCTGAGCCTAAATTTACCTCCTCCAGAGGATCCTGAACATCAGCCTTCAAATCGTCTAATTTTGCTGGTGGTGCTTCCAGATCTCCTAACTGGATAACATCGTCAGACGGTGTAGAATCTCCTTCAAAGAATAACTCGGTCGTCAAGACCGAATTATCTTCTGAATCCAATGATCGTAGGCTCTCCTCTGTAATATGGGCGATCAATCGAGCCAAGGCAGCCTGTAAAGCCGCCATCTTCTCACTGGCTGTTGGAGCTTGATCCATAAGAAAGGGCTTGAAGAAGTGGAGTGCTCGGCCTATTAATCTCCGTGAGGAGAGGGCCGACCAACTGTTTGTAGATGGCTTTGAATTCGTCTACAGAAGTTTGAGTGGACAAAGTAATTGCTGTAGGTTTGTCATATTTATCAGTCCCGGTGAACTTGACTGGACTGATTTCATTGTCATACAACTTGGCGTCTGCATGGTTAGAAGAGGCCAAGAAAGGCCTCTTGTCTGCCCAAACCACTTCAATATCATCACCATGCCAGAAGATTAGGCATTGATGAAGAGTAGAAGGAACGGCCATGCAAACATGAATCCAATCGCGGCCCAACAGTAGATTGTAGCTTGATCGTGAATTAACCACAAAGAATGGAGTGGTCAAAGTCTTTGATCCAACCTGCAAGTTCATAATGATGATACCTTGGGCCGTGGTGATGCCTCCAGCAAAATCAGAGATGCTGGCGCTAGAAGGTAATAAATCTTGATCTCCTTTGCCCAATTTAACGAGCATGAAACGTGGCATGAGATTTGCAGCAGATCCATTATCCACCAATATACGATTGACGGGGATACCATCTAGATGACCTTGAATGTAGAGAGGACGGAGATGCTGGGTCATCAAAGGATCTGGCTTCTCAAATAAGACGCTGGCCACAGGAGATGGGCGATATGCAGTGGGCTCGTCTTTCAGAACCACAATGGAAGGAATCTGGGAATCAGAAGGTACTGGAGCAGACGCTTTCAGTACTGGTATAGGGGCAACAGGAGTGACAGAGCTGATTTCTGGGGTATCGCCTGTAGCCTCTACATCGCCAACCATAGAAGATGGCTGTCCTTCCTTAGCCATAAAAGCAGTGGGAAGAACAAACACCATGTTGCAAGAGAGATTGGCTAAGGAAGATGAAACTTTCGTGACAGGGGCCTCCTCTTGCACAACCAGCATATCCTCTGAGGAACGAATGTTGATAGGACGTGGCTTTGCGAGGATATCCTTCCAAGCAGTCTTGCGAGCCTTTGGAATTTCAGCAGAGGATGGCTCTACATTTTGAAGAGTAGGTTTCTGTACTGGACGATATTCCATGCGAGGTTTCTCCTGCTCATGCTTAGGAGCAGGATAGCGTTTTGGTGGGATAGGTGGAGGAGTAGGAATCCCCTGTGCCAACCTTTCAGCCTGACGGATCCTCTGCCTTCGTCGCTTCTGAGATTTTGATAGAGGAATTTCAGGCTGTGGAAACTTAGGATGCTTCACTTTGAACCAATGGTTAGGAGAAACAGATCCAGGCGGCTTAACCATCCTAGGCTTGCCTTCTTGTGGAGCGGTGATGACTAAGGAAGACATTTGCTTCTGGATTTCGTGAGTGATGGGTTTCAGGCGATTAAACACCGAAACACGCTTCTGAGGAAAACGGCGAGGAGAGAGTGATGGAGTCTCTTCCCTTGGACGCTTGACCACCACACTTTGTAGACGCTTTGGTTTCTCTGGTTTTCCACATTCACAGCAATGGTGTACAGATGGCTTCTTTGGCATAGAAGAAGATCCTCTACGACTTCTAATAACCTCCTGATCCCACCAAATAGGAGAAGGGTGATCATCAGGAGAATCATCAGGGTCATGAAGGATCTGCTTCCCTTTAGCAGCTTGTGATGGTGCACCTAGAGAGATCTTTTGTCTTGGAACAGTCCTGGGTGCTCCCCTCATGTCCACATAGACCATGTTAGCTCCAAAGTCAGCAGGGAATGGATCTTCATCTACTGCCATTCCCTTCTTTGCAGCTTCAGGGAATTTGAAATCCCCTTTATCAATTCTGTCCTGGATAGCATTTCTGAAGATGATGCAATTGACCGTGGTATGGTTCCAGGAGTTGTGATACTTGCAATACTCTTTGCCTTTGATCTCAGCAGGAGATGGAATCTTGTGACCAACAGAAAAGCGTAGAAGCTTGTCAGCCATGAGTTGGTCGAAAATTTCTTCTGCTTTCGTAATGTCAAATGTATAAGCCCTGGTAGTCTTAGGCGAAGCCATGGATCCTTGTGCTTTAGTGGGCTCAACTTTGACGAAAGCTTTGCAGGCGTATGGCTTTCGGTTAACAATTTCTGCAACTGCAACTTCTGAACTTTCTTCTGTCTCCGCAATGGCCACTTGGTAGTTAGGATCCCTGTAGTAGGTTCCCTTAGACGCATTGCGGCGGTCCTGATCTTCTGTCAGCAACTGTTCATAACGAGTGGCTCTTGCAGCCAACTCAAACAAGTCCCTGAAAGCCACATCAACGAATTTCTTCTGTAATTCAAGACATAAACCATTCTGGGCCAGACGAACATACTCGGTCTCAGGCAAAATCACTTTGCATTTGAATCGAGCAGTTTTAAACCGAGTAATGTACGTCTCGGCTGGTTCTCCAGGCATTTGGTAAAGCCTAGAGAGATCAACCAGAGTGACCTCTTGCTCAGTCCTGTAGAACTGCTTGTGAAATAATTCTTCTAATTGAGCCCATGATTGGACCGAATTAGCTGGGAGATTTATATACCATGTGAAGGCAGTGGCAGTAAGAGAATTGGGGAATAACCTCATTTTAAGGAATTCATTACTTGCCGCCTCTCCACATTGCACGGAGAAGCGTGCCACATGCTCCACTGATGACTTGGTATCTTCTCCAGAGAATTGGAAGAAGTCTGGAACCTTGTATCCCTTAGGAAATTCCACTCGATCCACAGCCTCATTATAAGGCTTCTTGTAGATAGGCCTTCCAAACTTCTGCAAAGCAGGTCCAAACTGATCTTGGACATATTCAATGACCTGCTCTTTGCTCAGAAGCACTGGATTTTGGGCAGTTGGAGATGGTAGTACCCTTTCAGAAGGTGCGACGTTAGAAGCACCAGTAAGAGAGGATTGGGATCCTTCCATCTTCCAGGAACTGCTCCGGGGTGAGAGGCTGCTCCCATCCTTAACTTACCACCGATTGGAACATCTTTCTGTTCTCCTGGGTGGTTGAATTGAGAAGAAGAAGAAGACGCTTGGTAGTGAGGTAAGACGAAACCCTGCGGACCAGGCATCTTGAGTTGGTCATTGCTGGCACCATTTCCAGTTGCTACAGAAGCGACTGGAGTTAGTTTTTCGTTAAGAAGAACTATCATGTCTTTGATGGACTTTGTGAGATCCATCTGTGACTCCTTGATCTCCTTGAGTGGACCAACGATAGAGTCAGTGAGACCTTGGGACAATTCAGCATTTGTCTCCAGAATGATGTCTCTCATGCCAACAACCATCTCTTGCAAATCTTCTTGAGATGCCGCGAAGGACTGGCCTTCTACGGCTTCAACTGGGTCATCACCAGTTCCCGTACCTTTAGCTCCTCCTTTCTTGTCTTTTCCCGCCATCTTGAATCTTCAAAAATGTGTTATGGGTCCCACCGGGCGTGCCAAAAAATGTTGTCCACCGATTTCCCCAAAGGACAGGAGGAACGGGAGTGGCCAACACCGGGTGGTGTAGAAGATGCGAGGGCGTGCCAGGAGATATGTATCTCCAAGAGAAATGTAGAAAAGCGCCTGAATATACTGACTAACTTCTTTCAAGCAATTGAGAAACTCGAGCTAAAGTTACAAAGGTTCGTGGGGCCTTGAAAAAGGACTTCCACACTTGAAGAAAACTGGGTAAAAGAGTTTAGAGGAAGAGGGAAGAAAGAACGGGGAAGAAGTAGGAGATAGACATAGCTAAAAAGAGATCGATCGACTAACTGCTAGAGTTAGGAGATAAAAACTAAATTTAATTTGCTGCTGTGAGCGTTGTTGGTGTTGGAACCCCCGCAATGTTGCACAATGACTTGTATTTATAGCTTCTGAGTTCCTTTGTAACTTCTGGAATGTAACCGCCCATGATCTCCTATAATTTCGCCATATCTTCTTGAAAACGCATGAGGGTGTTACATGTGTCCCTTTATTGGCCGAAAATAACCAACCATGTTCTTAATATAATTAATCACATGTTAATTTCGGCCTTAACTGCTTATTTTAGATAAACACCACTCTCCTATAATTTAGGTAACAAACTTTATCTCCTAAATTATAGATAATTCGGCTATTAATTAAAATCCGAATTAAAGTTAAAACAATTTCTAACCAATTCTTTTGCCACGTGTAAATTTTAAAATTTATGGTACAAACACAATCAAATAATTTTATTTTAAGTCACCCAATATTCGCTTGATTTTCTTTACCTTTTCGAAAAACAATTGTGTTTTCCATTTATATATCATTACAAGTTTTTTTTTTGGAAAGAAATCAATCATAAGAAAGTTCCCGAATGTGTCGTCTCACGATTAACTCTAATTTAGGGATCATCTTTCAAAGTCATATGTCGGTCAATCTAGGTATTTATCCTATATTAGTTTACACTACAATGCTTCCTTGCTTAAGAAGATTTCTTAACTTGATTTTGGAAAAGGGATCAAAGAGATTTTTTTTTATTTTTATGGGAACATAGTAGGCGTTCTTTTTGGAGAAGTTCACAGAGGTATAACTGCCAGGGGGGCGGCATTTCCTTGACTATATATATGGGATCACCACCTTGATAAACTAATGCACAATTTTTTAAACGGAAAAAGAGAGACTATAACATTTGGTGTTCTTGAAAGATTTTTTAACGTGCATTTTTTTGTTTGTCTTTTCCAAGAGCAACGAGAGAAACTCTTTTCTCTTTTCATGAGGCACATTTTTTCCATAAAGAAGAAAACCGAGAGACTATATTATTGTGCATTAGTATTTTGAAGCACATTTTTTACGGGAAATATCGAGAGAGACTATATATATTTTTATTGTGCTTTTAGTTTTTTTTTAAGAAAACACTTTTCATATCATATCATTTGGTGTTCGTGTTTCGTGGTGCCGTATACTGCTGTGACCGAATCTTTTGGAGATTGATTCGGAGCCGGTTGAATCCGGCGATCGGGCGTGAAGTCTGTGGTTCATCTATTGAATCTTAAAGAAGCTCTGGGAGCATCGGAGATTGGCGAGAATAGGTAAAGGCTTGGGGTAAGGTTTTTACTATTTCGCAATCTGTACTTCTTTTTGATTAATAGAATAAAGCAGTAGTGTTAGGCCGTGGTTTTGGCTTAGGGTTATTTAGGACCCTAAGTTTTTCCACGTAAATCGTGTGTTTCTTGTCTCCATTTTATTTTCTCTGCACTACTTGTGGTTTGGATAATTTGAATTAATCAAGATAATTAACTGGTTTTTTATTCAATATTTTTAATCGATTATTCAACTTAAAAACTGGTAATTTTTATCAAAACTCCTATTCACCCCCCCCCCCCCCCCTTAGAGTAAATTGAACGCTTCCACATAATTTCACCTCACACTCACAACACCTCTCGGGCATTAGCAATTCTCCTATCCCTGGAGAATTTCGTGTCAACATTTTTGGCACGCCCAGTGGGACTCATTTAAGACAACAAAAGTTTTATTCAAGATGGTTGGAAAAGGTGCTAACAAAGGAGGAGCTAAGAATGCAACAACTGGTGATGATATCGTTGAGGAAGTGCTGGTTTCTGATAGCCAACCTCTTGCAATTTCTCAAGAGGATCTCAAGGAGATGGCCGTTGGAATGCGAGATGTCATAATTGAAACCAATAATGGTTTATCAGAGGATCTGACGAAATCAGTCGTTGGTCCATTGCAGAAGATGAAGGAATCTCAGGAGGATCTTACCAAAACTATCAAAGATATGATAGTGCTTTTGACTGACAAACTTAGTCCAGTTGCTTCTGTGGCAACAGGCACAGGTCCTAATAATGATCCTCCTAAAATGCCTGGCCCTCAAGGTTTTGTCCTGAGTGGATTCCAGGCATCCTCTTCAAATTCTCCTTCTCTGCCATTTGGGGGGCGAAAAGAATCCCCTGGCGTTGGAAAATTGAAAATGGGAGCATCTACTCACATTAATACTGCTCCAGGACAATGGAAGGAACCAAATCCTTTGTTTGCAACAGGATCTTTTGGTTCTCAACCCAATGCTCTACTACCTACTCCTCAAAACCAAAATCAAGTTCTTTTAAATAAGGAGTAGGTGATCAAGTATGTGCAAGACCAATTTGGTCCAGCATTGCAGAAATTTGGTCGTCCTGTCTATAAGAAACCCTATAATGAAGCAGTGGATCGTGTTGAATTTCCTAAGGGATATAAAGTTCCAGATTTCGCTCAATTTTCTGGAGAAGATACCAGATCTACAGTGGAACATGTTGCCCGCTTTACAATCCAATGTGGTGAGGCAGCGAGTAATGAATTCTTGAAGATGAGGTTATTTCCTAACTCATTAACTGAAACTGCATTCACATGGTATATTAATTTACCTGCTAATTCGGTCCATTCTTGGACTCAATTAGAAGAACTTTTTCACAAGCAGTTTTATCGTACTAAACAAAAGGTTACTTTGGCTGACCTCTCTAGGCTTTATCAAGCGCCTGGAGAGCCAGCTGAAACTTACATTACTCGGTTTAAAACTGCACGCTTTAAGTGTAAAGTGGTTTTACCAGAAACCGAGTATGTACGACTTGCCCAAAATGGCCTCTGTTTAGAATTACAGAAAAAGTTTGTGGATGTGGCTTTCAGGGATTTGTTTGAGTTGGCTGCAAGAGCCACTCGTTGTGAGCTGTTGCTGACTGAAGATCAAGACAGACGCAATGCTTCCAAGGGGACTTATTATAGAGATCCTAATTATCAAGTAGCTATTGCTGACACAGAAGATATCCAGGAGGTGGCAGTGGCTGAAATCATCAACAGGAAGCTATATGCCTGCAAAGCATTCGTTAAAGTGGAACCTACTAAAGCTCAGGGTTCTTTGGCTTCCCCTAAGACTTCTAGGTCTTATACATTTGATATCACAAAGGCGGAGGAAATTTTTGACCATCTCATGAATGACCAGTTATTACGTTTTTCTACTGGTCATAAAATTCCTCCCCTGGCTGAAATCAAGGGGAAAGAATATTGCAAGTATCATAACTCCTGGAACCACACTACGGTGAATTGTATCTCTTTCCGGAATGATATCCAAGATCGTATCGACAAAGGAGATTTCAAGTTCCCAGAAGCTCCTAAAAAGGGCATGGCAGTTGACGATGATCCTTTTCCTGCAGATTTTGCCTCTAATATGGTGCATGTCGATATGAGAGGGGCTCCTCGTACTTATCCACATAGAAAGATCTCCTTAGGAGCCCCTTCTTGTGATTCCAAGGGGAAACAAATCCATAATGACTCTGATAGTTCTCCTGATCACAAGTCTTCATCTATTTGGTGGGATCAGGAGGTTATCCACTTATCTGTAGTCGAAAAGGTTTTCCTTATAAAGGTAAAGTTGATTCTCATCGATGCAAAGAGTGTGGCCAACAGAAGCAAGAGCAGAAAGATCGTCTGAAGAGTATCGTGGTTAAACGTCCACGAGAGGCCACAACTTCAATTTCTCCAAATCGAGTTCCTCAGAAGCGTGTCTCTGTTTTCAATAGGCTTCAACAAGACACTTTTGCGATTCAGAAGCAAATGAATGCTTTGGTTATCACTGCACTAAGGGAGGGACATCCTAGGACGGTCAAACCGCCTAGTTCTGTATCTCCTAATCATTGGTTTAAAGTTAAACATCCAAAGTTTCCTCAGCCTGAGATCTCATTATCCAAGTCTCAAAAGCGACGTCGTCAAAGGATACGACAGGCTGAACGTTTAGCCAAAGGAATTCCAACTCCTCCACCTATTCCTCCAAAGCATTCTTATACTCCAAAGCAACATCACACAAAGATGGAGTATCGCCCTGTTAAACATCAAGCTTCTTCTTCAAAGGCTCCAACAACTTCACCACCTTCTGTTCCTAAATTTTCCAAACCTGTATGGAAAGATATTCTTACTAAGCCAAGAGCTCTTACGATTCGTACTTCTGGTGATTCAATGGTGGTGAAGGAAGCTCGTCCTGTTACTGATGTATCTTCTTCCTTGGCTAATTTATCATGCAACATGGTGTTCGTTCTCCCACAAGCTTTCATGGCTAAAGAAGGCCAACCATCTTCTTTTGCGGGCGATGTGGAGTTTACAGGCGAAACTCCAGTTATAGATGCTTCCACGCTTGTTATTTCTTCACCACCTCCAACATCACCTCTTACAGTGACTCCTTCTTCCAACATTCCTTCCGTTGTAGTTCTGAAGGATGAACCATCTATCTACATTCCTTCTCCTGTGGCGAGTGTCTTATTTGAGAAGCCAAATCCTTTGATGACTCAACATCTACGCCCTTTGTATGTTCAGGGTCATTTAGATGGAATTCCAGTAACTCGCATTCTGGTGGATAATGAATCTGCTGCTAATCTAATGCCTCGATTTATGATGATTAAATTAGGCAAAGGAGATCAAGATATTCTCCCCTCCAGTGCTAGTATTTCTGATTTTGCTAGTGGTATTACAACAGCACAGGGGATAATCATTATGAACCTTCAAGTGGGTAAGAAAACTTTAACTACCCCATTCTTTGTTATCAATTCTCGATCCAGTTACAATCTTCTACTTGAACGTGACTGGATCCATGCTTGTATGGCTGTTTTGTCTACTCTTCATCAATGTTTGATCTTCTGGCATGGTGATGATGTTGAAGTTGTCTGGGCTGATAAGAGGCCTTTCCTTGCCTCTTCCAATCATGCTGATGCTAAATTATATGATGATGAAATCAGCCCAGTCAAATTTACTGGTTATGATAAGTATGGAAGACCTACTGCGCTTACTTTGGAGAATCAAACTTCTATGGATGAATTCAAGGCAATTTATAAACAACTGGTCGGCCCTCTCCTTACGGAAGTTAATAGGCCGAGCATGTCTCTTTTCCAAGCTCTTACTTATGAATCAAGCTCCAACAGTGCATGAACGGATGGTGGCTCTTCAGGCTACCATGGCTAGATTCGTAGGGTATCTGGCTGAGGAAAAATTACGCTATTTGGATCAAGAAGATAATTCGGTTTTTACAGCCGAATTACTTTTTGAAGGGGGCAATACATCTCCAGATGATGTTATCAATATAGAATATTTGGAGGCTCCACCAGCAAAGCTAGATGATTTACAAGAAGATGTTCAAGCTCCATTGGAGGAGATCAATTTAGGCTCAGAAGATAAACCAAAGCCTATTTATGTAAGTCAAAGGTTACCTGATATTGTTAAGAGTGCTTACATCGATCTCCTTCATGAATATAAAGACTGTTTTGCTTGGGAATATGAAGACATGCCTGGCTTGAATCGAAAGTTTGTAGAACATAGACTTCCTATTAAAGAAGGATTCAGCCCATATAAGCAAGCACCTAGGGTAATGTCTCCTGAGTTGAATCTATGAGTCAAAGAAGAACTGGAACATCTCCTGAAAGTTGGTTTTATAAGATGCACTAGATATGTGGAATGGTTATCCAACATCGTTCCAGTAATAAAGAAAAATGGGAAGGTACGAGTATGTATTGACTTCCGCAACCTGAATCTGGCATCTCCTAAGGACGAATATCCTATGCCACTAGCAGATGTGCTAGTTGATCGAGCAGCTAAACACAAGGTATTGTCTTTTATGGACGGTCATTCAGGTTACAATCAGATCTACATTGCTGAAGAAGATGTCCACAAAACGGCTTTTCGTTGCCCAGGAGCTTTAGGGGCCTTTGGATGGGTAGTAATGCCATTCCGCCTTAAAAATGCAGGAGCAACTTATCAACGAGCTATGAATTCTATGTTTCATGATATGCTTGGCCGTTTTATGGAGATATATATTGATGATGTGGTAATCAAATCAGATTCATTTAGACAGCATCTGGAGCACTTGAAGCTAACCTTTGAGCGTCTAAGGAAATATGAACTGAAGATGAATCCTCTGAAATGTGACTTCGGTGTATCCGCAGGCAATTTTTTGGTAGTTCATCAAAGGGGGATAGAAGTGGCTCAAAACAAGACAAAAACCATTCTCTACGCCAAACCCCCCTCGTGTAAAAAGGAGCTTCAAAGTTTTCTGAGCCTCATAAATTTCATCAGAAGATTTATTTCTAACATGGCCGGGAAAGTCCAAGTTTTTTCAGAACTTCTTAAGTTGAAGAACGAGAAAGATTTCAAGTGGGAAAAAAGACATCAAGAGGCATTTGAGGTTATTAAGAGGTATCTTACACAACCTCCAGTTCTTATGCCTCCTATTAAGAAGAAACCTCTCCGTCTTTATATTTCAGCATCAGAAACTTCTATTGGAAGTTTGTTAGCTCAAAATAACGAATAAGGCAAGGAACAAGCAGTGTATTATCTTAGTAGATTGTTAACTGCTGTCGAGAGCAGATATTCTCCTGTGGAGAAACTTTGTTTAGCCTTGTACTTTTCAGCAATAAAACTTAGGCACTATATGATGCCTGTGTTGGTTTACTTGATTTGCAAGACTGATTTAATTAAATATTTACTTTCTCGGCCTATAATCCGAGGCCGAATTGGTAAATGGTCTCTTGCACTTATGGAGTTCTATTTCCAATATATTCCCCAAAAAGCAGTAAAGGGACAGGCGCTGGCCGATTTCTTAGCAGATCATCCTTGTGTGGATGTTGATGAAGAAGCAATCAGCCTAGACATTTTTACTGCATCTTTTACTCCTTGGCAATTATTATTTGATGGTTCCAGAACTATTTCATCTTCTGGTTGTGGAATCCTCATAATATCTCCTGTCGGAATTAAAACACATCTATCATTTTAGTTTGATTTCCCATGTACAAATAATCAAGCTAAATATGAGGGGATAATTATTGGATTAGAAATTCTTCGCGAAATGGATGCCCGTACCATTGAAGTTATTGGAGATTCCAAATTGGTAATTAATCAATTGGGGGGCATATATAGATGCCATAGTGAAAAGATTGCTCCTTATTATATGGTTGCAAGACAATTATTGGATGAATTTGATTATGCCAGCCTTTTGCATATTCCTAGAAGATATAATTATGAAGCAAATGAGCTGGCGCAAGTTGCTACTGGCATTAAAATTCCTCAAGGTTTGTACAGTCGAACAATTACAATCCTTAGAAGAAACTTACCTTCTGTAAAAAGGAGAAATTCTTCTTTAGATGTCTTTACATCTGATCTTGAGGAAGAAGTAGATGACTGGCGAAAAGAAATTATCTCTTTTCTTAAATATCCAAATCTTTCTTCTGAGAAGCAAACCAGGCAACGGGCTTTACAATATTTACTTGTGGAAGGGGAATTGTACAAAAAGAGTTTTGAAGACGATATTCTTCTAAAATGTCTGGGACCTCAACAAGCCATGAAGGTTATGGGAGAAGTACATGAAGGCATATGTGGATCACATCAATTTGGTCGCAAGATGAGATGGCTTCTTAGGAGATATGGCTATTATTGGCCATCCATCCTTAATGATTGTATCCGCTTTGCTCAAGGTTGTCAAGCTTGTCAAGCTCATGGACCAGTTCAACATATTCCAGCTTCTCTAATGAAATCTATTATCAAACCTTGGCCATTTCGTGGGTGGGCCATGGATATGATAGGGAAAATTCATCCTTCTTCTTCTAAAGGCCATACTTATATAGTCGTGGCTACAGATTTTTTCACAAAATGGGCTGAAGCTATCCCAATGACTTCTGTCACTCAAGAAGAAATTATTACAATGATCAAGGAGCGGATTATACACCGTTTTGGTGTTCCTCAACACTTTGTGGCTGATAGAGAATCTGTTTTCTTTGGAGATCGAGTACATGCTGTGATGGCTCAATCTGGGATAGAGGTTTCACATTCAACTCCATATTATGCTCAAGGTAATGGTCAAGCTGAATCTACCAACAAAATCCTTAAAGGGATTATTCGGAAAATGGTTGAAGATAAACCAAGGATTTGGCATGAATCATTATCAGACGCATTATGGGCATATCGAACTTCTAAATGAACGACAACTCGTATTACTCCATATACATTAACTTATGGTCATGATGCCGTTTTACCTATGGAAGTTAATATAAAGTCAGCCCGGGTTGCTTTTCAAAATGGCCTTGATCATGGAGAATATAATCAGGCTATGTTTGCAGAATTAGAGGATTTAGATGAAATCCGTTTATCTGCTTTAGATCATTTGGTGGTACAGAAGCAGAAAGTTGCTCGTGCTTACAATAAAAGGGTGAAGGAAAAATCTTTTGCTGAAGGAGATATTGTCTGGCAAACTGTATTACCATTGGATTCTACAGATCCTAAATTTGGTAAATGGTCTCCTAAGTGGGAAGGTCCTTTCCAAGTTTCACAGATTCTCAAAGGAGGTACTTATCTTCTGCATGATTTAGATGGAGAACCTCATAAGCATCCAATCAATGGAAAGTTTCTAAAGAAATGGTACCCAACAATGTGGGAGATGATGGATGCAAAAAGTTATTTCTACGAGCCAATAAGGGTTGCTCGAAAACCAAAAGTACTTTAAAACCTAAACAGCAGAAATAAAAGTTTTAACAGCATCCAGAAAGAGATAAAGGCAAATCACTACATCTTCTCAATTACATCAGCCTTGAAAGTATTCCAAGCTATAGAACCAGCAGCTGCTTGGGTCACCAATTCTCCAAGTTTCTTCTCAATATCAGGCATGATGGTAGTCAATGCCTGATATTCTTCAAATAAGGGCTGCACCTCAGTCGCCATTTCTTCTTCTTCTTCTTCTTCTTGGGTCTTCATGACTTTCTCATCGATAGAATTTCCATCTGCTTGGAGCTGCTCAATTTGCTGTTGTAAACGCCTAATTTCTTCTTGAGCCTCCTGAATCTTCAGAGAAACCCCTTCCTTCTGAGATGCAAGTTGATTTTTCTTCTCCTGAAAATCCTCCATCTTTGTCATTGCTTCATTCAACTTGCCTCCAAGATTCTCATAGGTCCCTTGCTTCACTTTTATCTCCTGAATATCATTCATTGTGGTGTTATATTCCTGAATAATGACTGGCAGTTGAGCCTTGAATTGTTGAAGAGCATTTTGAGGAAGTTCAGTTAGATCTCCTGCAGCTATCAGCACTTTTAATGCCTTTTTTAGGGTATTCAACATTTTAGGCTGTATTATGGTCTCAAAATTCATACCAACAGCTGCCTTCAAATTATCTTTGGCCTTTGAGATTTCATCAACAGAAGGAATATTTTGACTACTATCAGAAGAAGTGGCGGATGAAGATACATGACTGCTACTTTTCTCTTTCTTCAGTGTCTCCTGCAACTTCAAAAGCAACAACTTGGGTTCCAGCTTGACTATACTACGGACGACTACAGATTTGGTTGGTGAGTCCATGGTGGATCCTTTGGACAATGCCTGTTGTTCACATAAGTTAAAATGATAGGCATCAAGGATATTTTTTTAAAACTACACCCAACAAAGACTTACCGGCTGAATCGATTCTTGTGAAAGAGTGTTCATGGGGTCTACAATTGGAACTGAGCCCAGTAGATCTATAGTTGGTATGCCAGCTTCAGATGGAGTCATATTTACATCTTTTGAGGATGGAGCTAGAGGAGGTTTCGTGGTTCTGCTGGTATCAATCTTATCCTCTGATTCCCCTGATTTCTCTTGAGTCTGAGTTTTCTTTTTCTTAGGCTTTCTGATATCCTTGGCCTGAGAATATATATAAAGATTTGTGAGTACAATAATAATTTAAAAGGAGGAAATTGGTTAATTCCAATACCTCCTGTGTAAAATCAGACTGAAGCAAATCCTCTCCAGTTTGAGATCTGGTACTGGCTCGAGTTCTTTTAGGAGTGTCAACAGTTGTCTCCTGAAAAGAAGAACCACTATCAATAGTTACCCAGTTGGTACTATTGCAGAACAGGGGAATAAAAGTTACCTTCACTAATTTGCGTTTTGGTTTCTTAGGAGGTGCTTTTTCTTCTACTTCCTCTGACTCACTTTTATCCTCTTCTTCTTCCTCTCCTTCACCAACTTCAATAAGAGCAGTAGCTTCTGCAAAACGAATATAACTTTCATCAATATTATTGATAACAGTTATAGAGGAATCCACTATATACATTCACCTTGTTGGGCGACAGTTATTACCCTGACTACTCCTTTCTTATAGAAATCCTCAATTTCCCATTGAGGGGCATCAGTCTTAGCGATTGTGACTCTTCTATTTTCTGGTAATAACTCATACATGCCATCATATGCTAATGTATCAGCAAGAGCAAAGGAAGTATCAGGAGTTGGGGGAATAGGTTTCCCATAAGGCTTTTTAAGGGATTCAACAAGAGGCATAGGTTGCCCTAAGGGGAAGATTTAAATAATTTCCACCAAGCGGCAGCCGCCAGCCGCCAGCTCAGTTCTTCTATTTTCAATCTCATTCATCCGGGTTCTCCTAGCCTCTTTCATAGCATCCATATTACGTGGATTCCACTTACATTTAAGGAAGGTTTCAAATTGGCGAATTGATTGATAAATTTGACTATATGAAGGCGTACCTGTCTTTCTTCTGGACATGGATTTGTCTTTGATGATTCAGCTGCCTTCATCTTTTTGGCCAATTTATCCTGCTTCAGTTCCTTTGCTTTCGCAGGAGCCTGTGCTGTTATCTCTTGGTTGTCATATGAAGAAGCTTCAACCCTATCCGGGTATATTTTATCCAGATTTTCAGCCAGTACAATTCAGTCCTCCACTAGTCGCCAAATGCCATAGCTGTAGCAGTGAAATCCGGGAATGGCATTAATTTGAATACTTTACTCAATACAACAGCATTTTCTTCGGCCAATTTTTTGGTTTCTTCTGCATCCAAGATCATTCTCTCATTCAAGGCAGAATTCCTAGTGCGAAATGGAGGCACTGGTATAAATTGGGTTAGCCCAAACTGTCTTGCAACCTGCCCAGGATTGTAATATTCAGCACCACATTTATTGTTGGGAGCCCATGAGCACATACCAAAAGGTAGATCCCTTGCTGTTAGAAAATTGGCCCAAACTGCATGTTGCTCAGGATCTTCAGGCTTCAGTTCTTCTGTCTTCACCCTTAACCATTCCGGGCAAGTAGAATTTCTTTCAAAAGGTGTCCAAAAAGTGGGGATAGGATCATCTGGCAATTGATACAGATAAGAAAAGCATTCTTCAAAGGAGTGCTCCTTTGGAACCAGGGATTTCAGATAGTCCCTCTGTCCCGCAAAGTTTGACACTTTCGGGAGTGCGTGCCATTTTTAAATTGCCTATATCTTTCAATTCATAACGTTTTATGTGATTTTTAAAACTTTGTTCAAAAGATCTAATTGAAATCTATTAAACGAGATCCATATTGCTTATATAAAACATTACAGATTAAAAGAAATAATCAATTTTTTCATAGGGCTGGAATAGTGAAAGTGACAAACTTTGCGGGACGGAGGGAGTAATACCCACAGAATTCTGCTTCTCCTGCTTTTTTCTTCTTCTGCTCTTCAATCTCGACATGAGCTAATTCAGAGAAGTACGACCACGCCCACAATTGCACAAACCATAATGGCCCAGTATAGCTAGCCATTTCATGATCTACTAATTCCTTCATACACCTGTAAACATGGGCTAAGAATATGGGTGCAAGTGCAATCTCTTGTCCAACAGAAAGTGCCTTGGCCAGATCAGTATAATCTTTGGTTACTTTCAACCACTACCACAGAAGATGAATTTGTTCAGCCAATACACCAAAAAGGCTATATGCTCCATTTCAGTCACAGGAGCATCAAGATCTTTGCTTATGTTTTGTTCTAAGAAGATCTTAAAGGTGATGTCTTTCTTCTTTGGATATTCAAAACTCACTTTTGGAGGCTCTAATGCATCATTAGCCTCTATCCCATGTGGGCGTAATCCCATAATAAAAGCTACATCCTGGAGTGTAGGAGACATCATCCCACAGGGAAAGTGAAAGGCATTATTACTTGAAGACCAGAAAAAGGCCAAGGCACTTGTAGACACCCCAATTTTGAACCCGAGATACGCTCGTGCACTTCCAATGATGAAACGGACCAATCATGATTACCTGGAACTCGTGAGAATGACTTGAATTTGATCAAAACCAACCAAACACCACCCAAACAATCAAAATGTGCCAAACCAACCCAAGCACTGCCAAATCAAGCCAAGCCAGCAAACTGCCATCCATAGCCTTGAGCGCTCAAACCCATGGCTTTGAGCGCTCAAACCCCTGAGGAGCACCTTGAGCGCTCAAGCCCACGGCTTTGAGCGCTCAACTCTGGTCCAGTCAGCAACTTGCAGAGTATCTCATCATGAGATTTCCTGCATGGGAGCGTCTGGGGTTGATCTTATACGATCTCTACATGTATAATACACTCCACTAAGTCCTAAAATACACTTAGAATACTCCTAAATACACAAACCCACTTCCTCTCTCTCCTCTCTTCCCTCCCACTCACTCTATAAAAGCCACCCACTACCCCTGGTTTGGAGGACGAAGGCTCACACTCCTCACCTTCGGATTCCACCAGAAAAACCACTCTTCTCTCTCTCTCTCTACAAAACCACACTTCCACCATCAAAACCACCTACAAAACCACTCATCAAACCCAGAAATTTGACCCTTGATCGTCGATCAACCACCTACATTGTTCAATTCGCCCAGATTATAAGCCAAAAACGTCCACAATCGTCATCACAAAGCCCAAAATCAAGTTCAAGTTACAATCATTTCCGAAAGGTAGCTAAACAAGTGATAAACTCACTGTTTTGATCCTTCTGAGGAAGGCTAGTGAGTTCAAGCAAGTTCAATATACTTGCATTGAACTCACAGAGGTCTGAAAGTTGCTCAGAAACCATTTTCAAATTTGCAGTTACAACAGGTTTGAGCGCTCAAGCCTCTGGCCTTGAGCGCTCAAGCCCAGTTCTGAACAAGCCTCTGTTTTGCTAACTTCTGAGCTTTCTTTTGATTTTGATCATTATTTAAAAGTTAATTTCGTTCATGTAACACTCGAAGCAGTTTATTTCCACACCAAAACTACATGCATGAATGTAAATTAACCGTTTTATGGTGATCAAAGATCAAAATCTACAAATTTCTTATATTCAACTGCAAAACAGTGGCTGTCAAACCTTTTGAAACTTCATTTTATTCCTTTGGTGATCCTGAGGAAGTATTGAAATCTGTTTAAAGGTCAAAAATTGGAAAGCCGTGTAATGGCTTGAGCGCTCAAGGTCAGATCCTTGAGCGCTCAAGCTGTTCTTGGCTTTATTTGCAATTTTCCAGCAACTCTGATGATGGATTATGATTTAATTCCTTGTTGGTGTGTATAAATCGTCAGTGCAGCGTTTGCAATCTGAATCCCTCTCTCTTGCAAAAATTGGTTTGAGCGCTCAATCCATGAGCCTTGAGCGCTCAAACTGGTTCTAAAGCAAGTATGTTTTAAGCATTTTCTGGTGATTTCTAGAGTGAGGTGATACTTGTGTGATGTTTCTGTAGTGGTTCAAAGTCTTAAAGCATCATCAAACATTAAAAACCAGCAAGGAAAATGTGTGGGTGGAATGAGGGTTGAGCGCTCAAGTCATCACCCTTGAGCGCTCAATCCCCATTCTGGGATCCAGATTGCAAGCAGTATGATAAGTTTCATGATCATAATTTCTTGAGTTATTGTATGATTTCTGTTGTAATTTACTTCTGTGAACATTTGTAGTTTCATGGTCATCATCCATGTAGATCGCGCGCACAAGCATCCACTGTAAAATCGTATCCCTTGTATATTTTGTTATTATGTGATTCCTGTCCCCGATTCCCCATTTATGTGAGTAAATTAAATTTCACACATTTTTAAAATCCCACAAAATGTTGAGTAGAGACCGGTTCACGGACCGGGCGAGAGGGGTGCCGTAAAACCCTTCCCCTCTCGTAACCAAACCCCCGAATCCGAGAAATCTTTGGTTCCGTCAGGACTAGTAAAATCTTTTTCAATGGGCAGCGAGTCATAGTTTTTATCGGTTTCTCGGGTTCGGACCTCAAATCCGGGTGGCGACTCAAACAATCGCAATCTTTTTCGAGCAATCTCGGTGGGCCGTCCACAAGCTGGCGACTCCGCTGGGGACATTGGTTAATATGTATTTTATTTAATTACACTTGTGCAATTTTTGTGCACTTGTGTAATTTTATTGAAATACGTGTTAATCAAAGCGGGTTTAATTCGAAAAATATTTTGTGGGATTTTTCAAATGTTTGAAATTTAATTTTTGCATTACATTTGCATTGTTCTTAACCCCGCTGGCGTGTTTTGGCAATCCTGCCCGGCTTGCCGGTGACAGGGAATCCCGAAATGCCCAGCAGCTCTCGACCGTGATAAATCACATTGTCACTATCGTTTTTATCGGTAAGAGACGATTTTGATTTTGAGTCCGGGGTACCCTCAGTGACCAAAACCGGCCTTTGCATATAATTAACCATAGAACCCCACGTTTAGCAATCCACCTGTGTGTTAGGTTTACATGCTCCATTTTGTTACATGCTATGTGTTACCGCTTTTTCTCGCCATGCCATGTTGCATTCATACATTCGCATTGTATATAGTCACTGCGAGCGTCGTTTGTATAGGTTTTCTATGTGCATATCCCATTTGGTTTTAATGCCTTTACAGTTAGTAGAAGGTTGCCTTGGCCCGATGATGAATCGTGCATTCCATATGCGCGTTGTTTTTGCGAGATAGCCTTTAGGACGGCCGGACGTGGGAAAATTTGGATCATCGAATTCCTAAACACTGATCTAAACAGGTTTAAGGGACCTTGGCCCGAGGAGGGTCAATCGCCCTTAGGCATCTGATCTTAGATCATTGTCGGAAGTTGTATGGACAAGGATTTCCCAAATCCGACCATCCGATATCAAGGACTTATTACTCAAAAAGAGAACTTGAGGATTGAGGCAATCTTCCAAAGCTGTCAATTTTTAGTCCAGGAGACTTAAAATCCACGGAGTTTGAGATACCTCCGGTGTTGGTCGTGCCCGAACGGCCACCGTGATTTGGACTAGCCTTAAGATCATTGATATCTGGATTACAACATCCAAATTGCTTTGTCTCGGATGATCAAGAAAAGTGATTGGCTCTGATTCCAACAAAGTTTGGAGTTTAATCTGCCGAGTAATGGTCTACCCGGGGTGTTGGAAAATCTTCTGTGCAATGATCTTAAGTGAGATTCGGATCCGGTAGACTAACCCTAAGATTGTACATGTAGTCCAGGAGACTTAAAATCCACGGAGTTTGAGATACCTCCGGTGTTGGTCGTGCCCGAACAGCCACCCGTGTTTCGGACTAGCCTTGGAATCGATTGTAACTGGATGGCAACATCTCATTGCTTTGTCTCGGATAGTCAAGGAAAGGATAACGATTGTAGTTTCAACACCTAGGCTACAGGTTGAAGCTGCAATTGCCGAGTAAAACGACTTACCAGTGGTGTTGATACAATCTGCTGTGCAAACGATTCTAAGTGAGTTCCGAAACCGGTAGACTAATTCCTAAGGCTAGAAATAAGACTAACTCCGAGAGTTAAGTTGTGGCGAGACGATAGTGAGCATTCATAATTCATTCATTTTGTGCATAGTAGACACATCGAGTACACATCTGAGTCCGGTTTTTGCTTTATAATCAGTTCTTGAATCATTGGGCCTGCAAAGAAGAAGAAGACCTTACCTGTTTGGACTCGACCTCCTGGACAAAGATTGTCTAGATCTTTATCACCAAAGGCCGAGACAAGTATGGCAGAAGAACAGGGACAAGACCCCCCAAATGAGTTTGAACGACTAAGGAAGGAAATGCACGATGAGAGGGTCCGAAATGATACCCGAATCGCTCAACTGATGGCGATTATGGTAAACATCCAGGGTCGACTCCCCCCACCGCAGCAGCGAGTACATGATGATGAAGCTCGGGATCAGGAGGTTCCTAATGATGAGCATCCGGAACAGCCTCCTCCCCCTGAAAATCCTCAGTTGGCTGAAATGCTAGCTAAGATACTTAAGCTGGAAGAATCTGTGGCTAAAAGTGAAAAGCGAGCCATTACCGGTTTTGACATGAACAAGCTTTGCATTTTCCCAGGTGCAAAGCTTCCCAAAAGGTTCAAGCATGTGGACTTTGAGAAGTTTGACGGGACTGGGGACCCGAGAGGACATATTCAGGCATATGTAAGCTCCCTCTCATTGCAAGAAGTCGATGAGCCTGCCATGGCACAAATGTTTCACGAAACTCTCACAGGGCCTGCACTCCAGTGGCTCTTATCCCTTGACATTTCGAAGAGACAAACTTGGGAAGAAATGGTGGCTGCTTTCATTAAGCAGTATGAGTATAATGTTCAGCTCAAAGTCACCACTCGAGAGCTTGAAAGCATCAAGATGAAGGAAAGGGAATCTTTCGCAGATTTTGTGAAAAGATGGAGAGCGAAGGCTGCGCAAATGACTGATCGTCCCAGTGATAAGGACCAAATGCGCATCATAACCAAGAACCTTCAACCTGATTTGGCTCAGTACATGGTCATGGCCCAAGCACATAATTTTGAAACCTACTTTGAGATGGGTCTGTCAATCGAAGAGGCTCTACAAAGCGGGATGTTAAAGAAGGGAAACTCATTCCCCAAACCAAAGCGAAACTACATTGGTAACACCTCTTCCCTGTATGCAAACCCCAGTTACACAGCCGGTACCTCATCCAACACCATGAATCACCAACCCCATAAAGTTGAACCCATAAACGCCATCTTATCTCAACCAATCCAATCAATTCAACCGCCGCAAAATCAAAGGGGACGGCGTATCTTCACCCCTCTTCCCCTACCTTTACCTGTTGTTTTCGAACGACTCGTACAACAGGGAAAAATCAAACCTCTTCAGCCAACTCCACCTCCACAAAATCCCCCGCCAACATATAACCCTAACACCTTCTGTATATTTCACCAGACACCCGGTCATCCCACTGAAAGATGCCAGCGCCTGCGTCATGAGATTCAAGATCTCATTGACAACAAACAAATCCGAGATCCCACTGAAAAGCCCAATATCCTCACAAACCCTCTGCCAACCCATAAAAGGAATGCCGATATAGGACAAATTACCTTTAGCTCCACTCAAAAAGACCTAAAATTCACTCCGTTTGACCCAAGCCAGTTCATCCTACCCGAAACAGACCCAAAGCCCATTGTGCCAATACCTGTTGAGCACGAAGTATGCTTTCTTGACATCCACTTGGACCCCACTGTGTGGCAAGAATGGGGTGATTTGATAATGGTTATGGAAGCTCGGGAGTATGAGCAGATGGTGGCCAACAATGTGGCAAATGAAGAAGTTTGGCCGCATAATGAACAGCTTGATGAAGGACTTCCATTTGGCGCAATGATTAACCTACTTTGGGATCCAATGTTTGAGGACCCACTGGATGGATTTGCACTTCCTAACCTATTTGAACCTTTGCCTATGGTGCAAAATCAGCAACCTGTGGAAGAAGGACAAGGACAGAATTGGCAAGAAGAGAATGGGGTACTCAATGGTGCACAAGAAGATGAATGGGACCCCACACCTAATGAATGGCAGCTCATGGACCCTAACGACCCTCTGGATGGATCCACACTTCCCATGTTCTTCGAAGAAGCATATTTTCCAATGCCACCACTATGGGAGGGTCGCCCTGATTTTTCCATGATGAGTGAGTACGCAATAAATCGAATGACGGAAGGGATAGAGTTCACACCTTATGATTACATAGTCGATGAAAATCTTCCGGCACCCCGAGTGCAAGTCCCGGAGGACTGCAACATCATGGTTTTAAATGGAGGTCTACCCGATGTTTGGGGACAGCAAATGGAAGAAAATGTCGTAGCAAATATGTGGGCCAATCAGAATGAAGGCATAGCACCGCTGTGGGTCGGAAACAATGAGGTTTGGGCTGTTAACGAGGCTGCCATGGAAAATGGAGATGTTTGGAGTGAAGCGACTGTGGAAGGAATTACCAAGGGTTTGGAAGGAGCCAGTATTGCAAAGGGAAAAAGAAAGGCGGAAGGGGATCTTGTTGATTTCTACACGGACTACACTGATTTATGGGGGGATGACATCGACTCGGTTCTTCACCTTCTTCGGAGTGGTCGGTTTTATCAACCACCTCAGAGGTTCACCGGAAACACTTCCAACCCACCACCGAATACTACAAACCAGCTACCATTCAACCTAGCTCCGCAAAACAACCCAGCTCCACAAAAAAACCCAACTCCGCAAAATAACCTAGCCACACCACCCTATCCAAACAACCTTAGTGACCCAATCGCTAACCCAGCTGATTTCCAAAATCTCTTTAACCCAATAACCAACCAATCCCAAGCTACCTCCACGGCCAACAGTCGAATTCCTCGTCCAAAGCCTCCCCCAACCAGCGAAGAAAATCCCATCCAGAAACAACTTGAGAAAACCCCAGCCGCTCTTACCATTTGGGGATTGCTTATGAGCTCCAGTGAGCATCGTCAGAAACTCGCTCAAACATTATCTTGTATGGAAGTTGCGCCTGATATCACCCCTGAGGCCATGATGGCTGCCATTGTTACCAAGCCTACCATTGCCACTAAGCCGACTAAACATGTTGTAACCTTTACCGAAGCTGACCTACCGCTTGAGGGAACTGACCACAATAAGCCTTTGCATGTCACCATGAAGTGCATGGGGAAATGGATCCCGGTTGTATTGATAGACAATGGGTCAGCGCTCAATGTATGCCCTCTCCGAACAGCTTTATGTTTGGGACTTAAACCAAAGGATTTCACGCCATCTAGTCTCACTGTTCGGGCTTATGATAACACCCGTTGCAATGTGCTTGGGACTGTTGAAATGGAGATTGCTGCAGAAGGGTTCAAATCAACAGTTGAGTTTCATGTGCTTGAGATCCCAGCTTCGTTCAATTTGCTGTTGGGACGTCCTTGGATGCATCGATCTGATATCATGGCAGTTCCATCCACCTTGCATCAAAAGGTTTTGCTTGGTTTGGAAAGTGGGACAGTTGCCCTCTACGGAGACACAGGCATTCGCCCTCATGCTGAAGACAATGCTCCCTTGTTAGAAATTATGCATGATGAGAATGATGTTCAGCTTGGGGGCTTTGCTTTCGATACGTCCGGTGGTGTGTTTACGCTTCGTATCGATGATGATTTTTCAATCAGCACCACAGCTCTCGAGATGATGAGAAGGATGTCTTATCTGCCAGGCACGGGCTTGGGTCGAACTCACCAGGGGGTGACTCAGTTTCCAGAATTCCCTTCTCAGCGAGGCCGTTTTGGGTTGGGATACGAACCTACACTGAAAGAGATGCAAAGGGGGAAGACCAATGGAGCGAGTAGCAGTGCAAACCGTCGGATTCGCTTTGTTGGAGAAGGGTCGAATGCACCATATCATGGCCAGCCTGAGCCGTTCGTAAATGAAATAAGTGGAAACGTGCACCCTGGGTTCGAAATCTTTGCTAACGATGCTTGGGACAGCGAAGATGAACATGAAAAGGTCGAGAAATTGGTGAAAGACCTTAAAGCAGATTGGATGGAGGCTTTGGATGGTGGGGTCTTGATGTCAATGTTTGACGAGGTCAGTCTGACAGGTAAGGATAAAGAAGAGCCAGCTGTGATGATGCTTGGACAGGAGGCCCTCGATGATCCCAGTGTGCTGATAGTGGATGCAGTCGGTGAATACAAGAATTGCACTTTCACTCCTGTTGTAAAATTTACTAATGCATTCACTAAGTTAGAGTTCGAGTCTGAGTCAGGGTTTGAATTTGGCTGTGAGTCGGAGTTTGTGCCTCTTGGCCCTCCACATCGTCATTTCTATTTCGAGTTTGAGTCTGATGCCATGTACTGTGCCCCAGAGGGCTTTGTTAATGAAATAAATGGTGATTTCGCTTACTTTGCTGTTCCCGAAATAAATTGTGTTGACCCTGACAATGATGAGACTGAGTTCGAGGGAGAAATACCCAAAGAACTCAAGTCTCTAATCGAAAGGGAAAATGAAAGGCATGCTCAGCCAATAAAAGAAGAAGTTATTTCAGTTAAATTGAGAGATGAGGAGAATCCTCGCATGGTTCAAATCGGTTCCGGGCTATCTACTGAGGAACAAGAATTACTCGTCGATTTACTCAAAGAATTTGAAGATGTCTTCGCTTGGTCCCACGCAGATATGCCCGGAATCGATCCTGAAATTGTGCAACATCGAATTCCCCTGTATCCCGATGCAAAACCGGTAAAACAGAAATTGAGAAAAATCAGACCAGATTGGGTTGAAAAAGTCAAAGAGGAAGTCACCAAGCAATTCAATGCCGGCTTTTTTATGGTAACTGAATATCCACAGTGGGTTGCAAATATTGTGCCGGTGCCCAAGAAAGATGGAAAAGTCAGGGTATGTGTAGATTTCAGGGATTTAAACAAGGCCAGTCCGAAAGATGATTTTCCCTTACCACACATTGATGTACTGGTAGACAACACGGCAGGGCACGCGCTGCTATCATTTATGGATGGTTTCTCGGGATACAATCAGATTTTGATGGCACCGGAAGATCGAGAGAAAACGACCTTTACCACTGAATGGGGGACGTTCTGTTATCGGGTCATGCCGTTTGGATTAAAGAACGCTGGGTCGACTTACCAACGGGCTGCTACAACCCTGTTACATGATATGATGCATAGGGAAGTCGAGGTATATGTGGATGACATGATCGTAAAAGCCAAGGAAAGGGAAGGACATCTCCCGGCATTACACAAGTTCTTTGAAAGGATACGGAAGTACCGAATGCGTCTCAATCCGCAGAAGTGCACATTCGGAGTCACCGCAGGGAAAATGTTGGGATTTATGATCACTACCAGAGGGATTGAAGTTGATCCGACGAAAATCAAGGCGATATTGGAAATGGAACCACCGAAGACAGAAAAAGAGGTTCGAAGTTTTCTTGGGAAAATTCAGTTCATCAGCAGATTCATCGCCAAGTTGACTTCAACTTGCGAGCCGATGTTTCATTTGCTCAAGAAAGGAGTGCTGTTCAAGTGGGATGGCAGGTGCCAAAAAGCCTTCGAATCAATTCGGCAGTATCTTCAAAGTCCCCCAGTATTGATGCCGCCGACACCTGGAAAGCCGCTGATTCTGTATTTATCAGTAACACAGTCTGCAATGGGCTGCATGTTGGCACAGGAAGGTGAAGCAGGTATCAAGAAGGCAGTGTATTATTTAAGTAAGAAAATGGTCGGAGCCGAAGAAAGATACACCCCTTTGGAGAAGACTTGTTGGGCTCTTGTATGGGCCTCTAAAAAGCTTAGGCATTACATGTTAGCTTATTCGGTAGTGTTGATTTCTCGGATGGACCCTCTCAAATATCTGTTCGAGAAACCGGCACTCACTGGGAAGTTGGCACGGTGGTTGCTCTTATTGGCCGAGTTTGAACTCAAGTATGTAACGTGAAAATCGGTGAAAGGCAGGGCTGTGGCAGAATTCTTGGCAGATCATCCAATCGAAGGGCCAGAAGATACGGAATTCCAATTTCCCGATGAACACGTTATGACAGTAACAGAGGATGTTTGGAAATTGTACTTCGATGGAGCTGCAAATCAGAGAGGATTCGGGATCGGCATACTATTGGTCTCACCAGAAGGGCCGCACATTCCTCTATCTTTCAAGTTAAATTTCGAAGTTACCAATAATCAAGCAGAATATGAGGCATGCATTGTTGGAATGGAGGCTGCTTTCGAAATTGGGGTTAAGAAGTTGGAAGTGGTCGGAGATTCGAATCTGGTAGTTTCTCAAGCCAATGGTGATTGGAAAGTGCGAGAGGAAAAGTTGAAACCATACCACAAAGACCTCGATGACCTGATCCATCGATTCGAGCAAGTTACTTTTACACATATCCCGAGAATGAAGAACCAGTTTGCCGACGCTCTTGCTACCCTGGCATCCATGGTAGAATTGCCCGTGGGAGTGAGAATGAGACCAATCATGATTGAGCAAAGGAATAGGCCAGCATACGAGTATGTGATGAATGTTGGCGAAATTGACGATGGTCTGCCTTGGTACCATGATATCTGGAATTTGGTTGAGAAAGGAGAATATCCGGAAGGAGCAAACAAGAAAGATCGAATAGCATTACAGAGGTTAGCTTCACAATACATCCTCTGCGGTGGAAGGTTATACAAAAGGTCGTATTGTGGCATGCATAAGTTGTGCATCTATGGTGATGACACGAAAAGGGTGATGGAGGAAATTCACGAAGGAATCTGTGGTCCTCACATGAGCGGATTAATGATGGCAAAGAAGATTCTGAGGCAGGGGTATTTTTGGTCGACCTTGGAAACAGATTGCGTGCAGTATGTGCGGAGATGCCATAAGTGTCAGGTCCACGCTAACCTCATGCATGTGCCGCCATCTGAACTTCATACAATGGCAACACCTTGGCCTTTCTCAGTATGGGGGATAGATGTGATTGGGAAAATCACGCCACCAGCATCGAACGGACACAAGTTTATATTGGTGGCAATTGATTATTTCACGAAGTGGGTAGAGTCGGCCTCTTACGCTACATTGACCGCAGTACAAGTGGCTCATTTCATTAAGCAAAACATCATTTACCGATATGGGGTTCCTAATGCCTTCGTGTCAGACAATGGTGTGCATTTCAAAGGAAGAGCAGCAGAGGTGCTTGAGGAATTCAATGTTCAGGTTCACAAGTCAACAGTATACAGACCACAAACCAACGGGGCAGTAGAAGCAGCAAACAAGTCAATCAAGAACATCTTGGAAAAAACCATCGAGTCATCCAGAGATTGGCATGAGAAGCTACCATTAGCATTATGGGGGTACCGCACTTCGATCCGAACTCCAACAGGGGCAACACCCTATTCACTGGTTTATGGAATGGAAGCAGTACTTCCTATTGAACTTGAAGTACCGTCCCTGAGGGTGATGATAGAAAGTGAGATTAACGAAGCCGATTGGTTGAGCGACAGGTTTGCAGAGCTAATGTTGTTTGATGAAAGGAGGTTGCGGGCATTGTATCATATTCAGGGATATCAGAGAAGAATTGCCCGCGCATTCAACAAAAAGGTGAAGTCCAGGGATCTGATTGAAGGGGATATGGTGGTGAAGGAAATTCGGGCACCAATATTCGATCCGCGGGGAAAATTCAGGCCAAAATGGGCAGGACCATACATCATCAAGACTATCCTCGACGGTGGAGCAGCAGTGATCCTTGATTTGGATGGTAACGAGTTCAGCAATCTTGTCAACTTGGACCAACTCAAGCGATATTACCCCTGAGAGATGCTCGTTGGGCGGAAAATCGCAAGGGCGAACCGACCCAAGCAAAAATTAGAGCAAGCCTGCTAGGCTGAAAACCCACACTGGGCAGTCTAGGCAAAATTTAAGGCGAAAATTCAAAAGAAGCTCGCTGGACCGAAAACCTGAAAAGGCGGTACCAGGCAAAACTTAGAGCACAAAAAGGAGAGTGTTAATACCCGAGTGAACCTTTCCCTGAACTACGCCATGACCTGATTCCTTGAAAAAGGATACGTATGCAACTCTATCCTGGGGTTCGGTCTAAATCTGATAAGTTGGCCCGCAGTTTTGCAATATCCGAAGGAGATAGCATATGGAACTAGATGAACCAAGAGGGGGAAACCCTTCATTGTTCAATTTTATTCAAATCACTTCTTCGATTACATAAGCTGAGCATAAAAGCCTAACAAAAAAAAAAAAAAAAAAAAAACACCATTTATTTTGGGAAACAGCCTAGTGAGTCGGAAAGAAAGTTGCGCTAATTTCTTCAGCGTATGGCCCTCATCTGCATCCTCATCCAATCTCTGTAGTGTCCATTCAAATGAATAGTTGGGTAGGGATCAGGAGCCCAAACAACCCTGCGCCTCCAAGAAGTACGATAGCGCTCAAAGACGGAATGTTTGAATGCGGGAAGGCTGAAAGTAGCAGGAACTGTATACTCCACTTCTTGGCGAATGCAGTATTGACGGAGAATACGCTGTGGAAAATAATATGCATAACCTTGCAGTCCCGCTAAAATCACCCAGGTGTCTCCCATGTGATTGGCCGTCATATCTGGCAAAGGCAACCAATGGCACCTCCAAGTGATGTGATCCTCTTCCAATGACCTGAAGAAGTCGACCCATTCATCTTCATCAGGCTCGTCATGAGCAAATGGCCTACTCACCCAAGTCCGAGGCTCGTAAACCCAATCACCTGCCGGCTCCCTCAAAAGCCCAACCTTGTCACACAGCCATATCTACAAAACCAAAACACCCAAGTCATAGTCAAAACCAAAGCCAAACAACCAAAAATCCCCCAAAATTCCCAAAAGCCCAAAGCATCCAAACCAAATAAACCAAACCTGAAGCAAAAGCGGACTCCCAGCAAATGTATCTGTTCTCCCAGCCTTAACCGCATCCAAGCCCATGATTGTTTCAGCCAAAACCAAAGGAACCACATCCCGCCGCTGTTTGATCTGAGCAGCAACACCGACAGTGGCAGAACTGGGACGGCCATCATGGGGGACCAACAAATATAATGCCAAGAGGCACATGCAAAGTGCAAACATGCGCCGGTTTTGAATGGTAAAATCTAAAAGATCGCCTGTTGGGCCGTAATCCGCAAAGAGACGGAGGACGTTGAGGGTCTCGTTGCGAATCAAAAAGCGCGCGGCACCATTCCCAAGACCAAGCTTCCTGCTGAGAATGTCGGTGTAATTTTGGCGGATGGGCGGTATGACGGGATCGGCGAAAGCATTACCGCCAAGATATGCTTGAAATTCTTCGACGGTCGGGCAAAGTTCTTGCATACCAAAGCGGAACACATGGAGTTCCGAATCCCAACAGCGAACGGCGGCGCGTAAGATGTCTTGGCGAATAGGAAAAGTGTGGAGGTGGCGAAGAGCATTGAGCCCAATACCCCGAAAGTTGAACCAATCGATGTTTTCAAGGCTAGCAATCCAAGTGTTGATAACGGAAGGGTCAAGGGTGGCCATGGAAAAACAATAGAAGATTGATGAAGAAAATATGTGGAGTAAGAAATGAGAATTGATGAGGAAATGGTGTGTGAGAAAAGATTGATCATGAATGGTATTTATAGGGGACTTGTGAGGAATCTTACAAATTTGCCATGCAACATTGGAAATCAAAGATTGCATTTTCAAGATGGTCAAGATGCATGTTTTCAAAGTATTTTGTTGGAAAGTTTGAAAGTGCATTGGAAATGCATGGCATTTGTGGGGAAAATGTGAAGAGACCTTGGGAAGATGATGTTCAAAGCTTGAAAGGTGTTGAAGCAGAGCAACAAGACATTTGGGGTAGAGGAAACCATGCAAAAGAGTCCAAAAATGCATTGGGAAGCAACATAGTCTGCCTGCCCAGCCCAGACGTTGAGCGCTCAAACCAGTGAAGTTGAGCGCTCAAACCACATTGAGCGCTCAAGGTAGTGAGCTTGAGCGCTCAATCCCCATTGAGCGCTCAAGGCCTGCAGAAACTGCAGCAGACAGCAGCAGCAGTACAATGGCCTGTTTGATGCCCGAAACCTTTTCTAGGCCTCCTAACCCTCATTTAACACCCAAGCCAAGTTTCAATGAGCATTTGTGACTTCACGGAACGTCCCATACCCCGAGTTATCAAGCCGATACGTGTACGGATACGAGATACGAGAATATGGAAGGTTAAAGCTTAAAATGGCCATTCGATGTTCAAATCCATTTCCAAACATTGCTAGCCATATCCAATCATCAAGACACGTATCGGAGGGTATTTGTGACTTGTCAGAATCATTCCCGGGGCAATTCTTCAAAGATTCAAGGTTTTGAGGTTCCGACGGCTTATTCAAGCAATGAAAAGGCAGCCATCACCGTATCAAAAATGGTTTTAGAAGTTTTCTTGATGAATGGTCACGATCCCAGGGGCATTTATGTCATTTGCGACTTGGTCAAAGTGATAACATGGCAATTCATTACATACGAAGAGGCTCATGAAGCATTTTACTTTCAAATTTGCCTTATGAACATCAAATTCCGTTCTAAGGTCACTTTGTATAGATTGTTATTGATTGCTTATATGCGGGAAGTGTGTCAAGTTGTGCGGCATGTAAATACATCTTCCGGTTGTACATAAATTCAAATAATCATGTTTCGTCCAAATTCTCGAACATGTTAGCCTTTCTTAAAGGTTGAATTTTAGGACTTTATACTCGGATGTTTGAATTCAAGAGTTTGGTGGATAAATCGTGTACATTCTACAACAGGTTTGTTCGTTTGTACATCAAAACAGCAAGTAATACAACGAACAATGAAAGTGCAAATCATGTGTATAAACTGAACCAAATCCATGAAAGTCAAAACATCGAATCTGTGCAGGGCACGCAACGCCCGATAAAGAAATCCGCAACTGGGGCACGCAGGCCCAATCCATCTATCTACTGGGGCACGCAGGCCCAATCAAAAGAAAAGATAAAAAGCAAAAGCAAAACTCTAAACTACTCTATGTCTACTATGTACTACCCCGCCTCATCCATCGTCTCGTCCGAGCTCTCAGTCTCGTCCCCCTGTCGCTGCTCATGTCGCTCCTGCCAGGAAGAGGGATAGTTAGCATCATCAACGCTATCATCGCTCGAGCTCGTGGTCTCAACTATCCCCCCAGGTGCTACCTCCACCCTCTGACGGGTCGATCTCCGTGGCCTCACCTCCGCAGGCTTTGAACGCCCAAGCCGTATAGTCGTGTCTCCAGGACCACCAGCTCCGTCATGTGTCCTCTTTCTGATCACGGGCGGCTGCATTATCAAGCAAACAAGGAAAAGAATCAGCACATGGTATAGTCAAGAAATTGAAAGCACAAGGAAGGTAAATTGCATACTGGTGCGACTCTCAGTCGAGAAGGACCAGGAGCAGCAGGACGTACTGGCTCGCCCTCCCGACGGATAGTGACCTCCTCTCCGGCTATGAGGCAGCGAATCAGGACGCGCAGTCCCCGGTTCTGCTCATGCAAAGTTTGTACTGCCTCATGTGAAACCTGCAAGCACATCAAAATTTGAGTCATCAGTACATTTGGGCATTCATAATTGAAGTTTGCAAAATTAAAAGAATGAAGTGTTTCTTACCGGTGCTGCAAGCCGCGGGAAGTCTACCGGTGGCCTCGGGATGTCTATATCCCCTACCTCACCACCAGCAGAGGTGACGCGCACCCACCACCTAGCCCCCGCTATCTCCCGGGATGAGGTACCAGTACCCTCACCCTCACCTCCTGCTACCCCTCCAGCTGAGGCACGCGCCTTCGCGGCCTTCTCTCTCTCCATCTTCTCCATCCACTCCGCCGCTCTCAAGGGACCGGCCAGGTACCTGCTCCGGTAGTCAATATAGCTCAAAGCAGGACGCAGATACTGGCGCAGGTCCAGGTCGGGCGTCGTGTAGCGCTCTATCTCCGCTAGCGTATACCGGGACGTCATTAGCACCCGGGGAGGAAGGCGTCCTGGCACCCGTGGTTTATCGGCCCGTATCGACTGGCGCAGCACCCTGTCACCAAGGTACCAGAACCAGCCGTACTGGCACTCGAGTAGGACCCTCCCTCTCGTGAGCTCCCTGCTCCGAGCCAAGTAAGGCTCATCAACGGTGTCCCATACTTCCCAGCGAACCTGCAAGAGTCGTTAAGAGCATCAGATATTGAATACATGGGGGAATCAAAAGCAAAATGAGTACATGAGAAAGAGTTCGATATCTACCAGAGAAGCAGGAAGTCTGTCCAGTGAAGCACGGAGAACGTGAATGTTCCCCCGTGCTGTACCGCCGTAGCGGAAGCCTTCACCCCAGCACAATGCCCGGGGGATGACGTTCGGATCCTGGTGCCGCGTCTCAGGGGGGTGCAACCCCAACACCTCGTAAGCCCAGAGCTGCAATGAAAACAACAAATCAGTCAGTCAGTGTGAATTTTGGTAATCAAGTGCGAGTATCGAAATGCATGCAATTAAATTTGAAACTGAGAGTTTTGAGTTTTACCTCCCAGACGCTCCACAGTCCTGAAATGCCAGTCCCTTTCCGCCTCGAGACGGCATTCATGAACGCGTAGCAGCTTCCCAGCGCTGCTCCACCCCAGTCATACCTCGCCGCCCTGGCGAAGTCCCTCAACCCTCCGAGATAGGAGAGGTGCACCCTGTTACGCCTGTTTGGGTACAGTGATGCCCCAAACAGGTATAACAAGTAGCACCTCGCCTTCCGTGCTGCATCCTCCTCGTCGGTCGGCTCGCCCAATCCCTTTGTCTTGAATTGGCCATATGTGGCCGTCTCCCCCTCTTTGTTGGGCACGAAACCCAAGAACCACCTCAGCGCAGCATCATCCCTGCCAATCCCCGAGTCAAATGGGATCGGATCTCCTCCTACCTACAGTCCTGTGATCGCCGAGAAGTCCAGTGGCGTCATCGTCGCCTCTCCGAAAGTAAGGTGAAAAGAACTCGTAGAGTCCCTCCACCTCTCGGCCAGTGCTGTCACCACAGCATGGTCGTGCTGTGTGCCCGTGAGAGTCGGGATGAACCTCCCAAACCCGGCTAGATCCACCAGAGCCTTCACATAGGCATGCAGCTGCTGGTATATCTCCCAACTGGAGCCCATGCCTCCATGAGCCTTCAAACGCAAGTCTCTCTGCACACAATCAACAAATAGACAAACAATCAGATGTCAGTCCGATCTCTCATTCAAATCCAGTCGCCAATCAATCAGTAATTCAATCATTCAATGCAAATCAGGTTTATTAACTGCTAAAGTGCGTGAAAACAATGAAGCAAGGAAGTAAAAGCAAGTGTACCGTCAGGCAGTCCGTCGAAAGGTGGACCTCGGGGTCCAGTAGCACCTCCTCTCCAAAGTACAACTCCCGTTGGGGAGTGTAAACGTCTGAAGCGGAAGGCACAAAGAGGTGCACTGGTGGAGCATAAGTCGCCGCATCAAAAGTTGGCCTCCCTCTCCTCAGCCACTGTCTAGCAGCCTGGACCACCGTCACTCTCCGTCCAGCTGCCCTCTCCTCCTCCTCAGCCAGTGTCCTCGCCTCCTCCGCCGCCTCCTCTGTCTCAAACTCCTCGCAGAAGGCCCTCGCCGCCTCATCCTCAGCGGCGGCCTCCCGTAGCATCGCCGCCTCTCTCTCTCTGCTCTCAACTACAGCCTCCCTCGCTGCATCTAGGATCCCCGGGGCATCTGCTGCGGCTGCCATCACCACCTCCGGTGGCGCGTGCTCAAGATAGTCCCCCCGAGAAATCCCAACCGGACCCTGAACCGTCATCCTACTGCTCTGTCCCCGAGTCAGTGACTCTCCACCAATCACCGCTGCCTTTCCCTTATCTCCCCCGCTAGGCTGCCGATCGGGTCTCGGCTCAATCCTCCAGCGAGTTACCCTAACCTCGGTCTCCTCGCTGTCACTACTGCTGTCGCTGTCCACTTCTTGGACCTCCGCCATCTCTTTGTCTCTCCCATCTCCTCTCTCCTCTCTCCTCTCTCCTCTCCTCTACCCTCTCTGACGCCGGGGCGTCGTCATCACCACCTAAGCCACTACCCCCACCACCATCACCACCATCATCACCAATCTCCCCTGGCCGATCGCCACCACCACTGCCGCCTTCTCTCTCCCTCTCTCCTTCATCATTTCCTCCTCTCTCAACTGTCCCCGCGGCCGTAGATGACGGTGTGGCCTCTGGTGGCCCCTCAACCACTGGATCAGAGCCTTGAGCGCTCGAACTCACCGGTGGTGACGCCACCGTACCCCCACTACCTCTCTCCACCGTCGGCGAGCCCACCAGAGGTTGTGATTCATCGGGATTCTACATGGAAATTGATCAACACCTCAAAATCGAGCCCTAATCGACTGGAATCGAACCGAAATTGATCGAAATCGTACGGGAAAACCCTAGAATTTGGGGGTTTTTGATTTTTCAAGAAATTTGAGTGAAGAAACGAATGGGTTTGGATCGGATTCGCTAGAGGAATACACGGTTTTAATCTCTGGAAGTTTTGAAACGTTATGAGGTTTAATCGGAGTAAAATCGGAGTTATAAACGGACGTTACAATTCTGAACCGTCGTCCCCGATCAGGGGTTCAAGCGCTCAAGCTGGACCTTTTGAGCGCTGGAGGGTCAACATTTGAGGTTGAGCGCTCAAGGCTTTGGAGTTGAGCGCTCAAGGTAGGGTTGAGCGCTCAAGGGGGGAAACCCTGAGCGCTCAAACCCAATCCTGGCATAATTCTTGGCTTCTTTTGCAAGCTTTGCAGGGGCATTTTGGGCATCCCTTATGATTTGTTAGTGTGTTTTGGACTTGTTGGTCCCAATCAATCGAACGCGTATAGATCCAAGGATCCAAATCTTGGTTTTTTGGTCGAGATAGACCGTGTTAATCAATCAAAGTGTGTTGGATATATAGGTTTCGCGTTAGTGTATGCGCGAAGTGTTTTGACTGCGGTCTGAGAGCTTTATGCTCATTTAAATCATTTTCTGAGGGCCACGTGCTCGTTTAAATCATAGTTCACCAATCATGTTTTCGCGTTAGCGTATGCGCGAAGTGTTTTGACTGCGGTCTGAGAGCTTTATGCTCATTTAAATCATTTTCTGAGGGCCACGTGCTCGTTTAAATCATAGTTCACCAATCATGTTTTCGCGTTAGCGTATGCGCGAAGTGTTTTGACTGCGGTCTGAGAGCTACGTGCTCGTTTACACCATCATTTTTGAGGGCCATGTGCTCGTTTAAAAAAAAAAACATCTTTTGAAACCACGCGCTTGTTTAAATCATGTTTAGCAATTGTGTTTCAAGTCAATCTCGTTAATCATCAGAGTTTTTGTTGATTATTTAACTGTCGTGTCGCTAAAACCATCACATTTATGTGTTTGGTTCAATAGCGTATCGATTGCCTCTTTGCTCAACAAGCAATCACATTTCCTCGACTGTCTCGTTGCTCAGTAGACAATCATCTTATCATTGGCTATCTTGTTGCTCAAGGGATAGCCCCATTAAATTTAGCCTCCCCGTTGTTCAGAGGGTAGCTACACTCAATCACAATCACAATCACAATCACAATCACAATCACAATCACAATCACAATCACAATCACAATCACAATCACAATTATTTGCTTCATTTGCTAAGGCGTTTCACGACCCGGGAAGGCTCGTCGATTCGCGTTGTATCAATTGTCCTGAGGGACCAAACTTTTTGATCAATCGTCCTGAGGGACGGGAGAACCCATTGCGTTTGTGTGCACATCCCCCCAGGAACTACGCCGGTCTGATCCCTACAATGGGGTACGTAGGCAGCCTGAACGGCACGACCGATTGATTTTTAATGTTTTCCTTTGCAGCTTGAGATGTATTACGGGGAACGAGTTGGGTTGTCTATATCTTGGACGTTACTCATACCAAATCAATGGCATCGAGTCTCATCCAAGAGGGGCAACTGTAGACACCCCAATTTTGAACCCGAGATACGCTCGTGCACTTCCAATGATGAAACGGACCAATCATGATTACCTGGAACTCGTGAGAATGACTTGAATTTGATCAAAACCAACCAAACACCACCCAAACAATCAAAATGTGCCAAACCAACCCAAGCACTGCCAAATCAAGCCAAGCCAGCAAACTGCCATCCATAGCCTTGAGCGCTCAAACCCACGGCTTTGAGCGCTCAAACCCCTGAGGAGCACCTTGAGCGCTCAAGCCCACGGCTTTGAGCGCTCAACTCTGGTCCAGTCAGCAACTTGCAGAGTATCTCATCATGAGATTTCCTGCATGGGAGCGTCTGGGGTTGATCTTATACGATCTCTACATGAATAATACACTCCACTAAGTCCTAAAATACACTTAGAATACTCCTAAATACACAAACCCACTTCCTCTCTCTCCTCTCTTCCCTCCCACTCACTCTATAAAAGCCACCCACTACCCCTGGTTTGGAGGACGAAGGCTCACACTCCTCACCTTCGGATTCCACCAGAAAAACCACTCTTCTCTCTCTCTCTCTACAAAACCACACTTCCACCATCAAAACCACCTACAAAACCACTCATCAAACCCAGAAATTTGACCCTTGATCGTCGATCAACCACCTACATTGTTCAATTCGCCCAGATTATAAGCCAAAAACGTCCACAATCGTCATCACAAAGCCCAAAATCAAGTTCAAGTTACAATCATTTCCGAAAGGTAGCTAAACAAGTGATAAACTCACTGTTTTGATCCTTCTGAGGAAGGCTAGTGAGTTCAAGCAAGTTCAATATACTTGCATTGAACTCACAGAGGTCTGAAAGTTGCTCAGAAACCATTTTCAAATTTGCAGTTACAACAGGTTTGAGCGCTCAAGCCTCTGGCCTTGAGCGCTCAAGCCCAGTTCTGAACAAGCCTCTGTTTTGCTAACTTCTGAGCTTTCTTTTGATTTTGATCATTATTTAAAAGTTAATTTCGTTCATGTAACACTCGAAGCAGTTTATTTCCACACCAAAACTACATGCATGAATGTAAATTAACCGTTTTATGGTGATCAAAGATCAAAATCTACAAATTTCTTATATTCAACTGCAAAACAGTGGCTGTCAAACCTTTTGAAACTTCATTTTATGCCTTTGGTGATCCTGAGGAAGTATTGAAATCTGTTTAAAGGTCAAAAATTGGAAAGCCGTGTAATGGCTTGAGCGCTCAAGGTCAGATCCTTGAGCGCTCAAGCTGTTCTTGGCTTTATTTGCAATTTTCCAGCAACTCTGATGATGGATTATGATTTAATTCCTTGTTGGTGTGTATAAATCGTCAGTGCAGCGTTTGCAATCTGAATCCCTCTCTCTTGCAAAAATTGGTTTGAGCGCTCAATCCATGAGCCTTGAGCGCTCAAACTGGTTCTAAAGCAAGTATGTTTTAAGCATTTTCTGGTGATTTCTAGAGTGAGGTGATACTTGTGTGATGTTTCTGTAGTGGTTCAAAGTCTTAAAGCATCATCAAACATTAAAAACCAGCAAGGAAAATGTGTGGGTGGAATGAGGGTTGAGCGCTCAAGTCATCACCCTTGAGCGCTCAATCCCCATTCTGGGATCCAGATTGCAAACAGTATGATAAGTTTCATGATCATAATTTCTTGAGTTATTGTATGATTTCTGTTGTAATTTACTTCTGTGAACATTTGTAGTTTCATGGTCATCATCCATGTAGATCGCGCGCACAAGCATCCACTGTAAAATCGTATCCCTTGTATATTTTGTTATTATGTGATTCCTGTCCCCGATTCCCCATTTATGTGAGTAAATTAAATTTCACACATTTTTAAAATCCCACAAAATGTTGAGTAGAGACCGGTTCACGGACCGGGCGAGAGGGGTGCCGTAAAACCCTTCCCCTCTCGTAACCAAACCCCCGAATCCGAGAAATCTTTGGTTCCGTCAGGACTAGTAAAATCTTTTTCAATGGGCAGCGAGTCATAGTTTTTATCGGTTTCTCGGGTTCGGACCTCAAATCCGGGTGGCGACTCAAACAATCGCAATCTTTTTCGAGCAATCTCGGTGGGCCGTCCACAGCACTTAACAAAGGGGTATCTGTCTCTGGCATTCCGGAACTCATAATTATGGCATTATATGTTCCTGAATTACGTCATATTTCTCCTTTGGCTTTTTCAACCCTAATGAACCAATTTTCATAATCTGGGCTTGAGTTCACCCAACTCTTGAAGGGTTTCGTTTTATAATAATTCTCCCAATTGGGTTTCCATTTTGATCGGGCTAGAGGAAGGGGTTCATAATGAGGATAAAACTTCTTCAAATAATCAGGAAAATTACTAAGGAAGCAAGGACCTACCGCGTGCTTGTCAAATCCAGAAGAATGGCTAGGGTTGTCATCATACTTTGGAACTGGGAATAGTGCTTGATCTATGAACTCTAGTCTCTTCTCGTCTATCAACTTCCTCATTACTGTACCCGGATTATTTTCATTCTCTACAGAGGCTTGAGCTCGCAGAGTAGCCATGGCAGCTTGACGTTCTTGAGTAAAGCGGTGAAAGAGGTAAAGTAAGAGAGAAGGGGGTTTTTTGCGTACTGTAGTTTCTCACCTCTTTTTTACCGTATGTATTCCTACGCGTAGAGATAATGATCCCGTACGGTCTTTCCGGAGTCTTCCATTATCTTTTAATGCCCGTCCCATGTTTTCCTATGCCACGTGCCCTAGATAACAGCTACAAGACTCCTATTCTCTTCATCTTTTTTTTTAGCCGTTATCTCCTCTTAATTGAGGACTCTTATATTTTAAAACTCCATTTTTATCACTTTATTTTTTCAAGAAATAGAGTTTAAGGGGGCAATGTTTGTACCATATCTGGACCATACACGTGGAAAAATATCTTTTTGAACCGTAAGTCCCTATAAATCAGGAGATACTTATCCTTAGAAGAAAAGATAAGGCAGTTACCTTATTTTTAGGGGATACATTTTTGAATTTCGAAATTGTATTAAGCCGAAAACACATGTGAGAATTATTAAGTTATTGGGTAGTTATTTTCGGCTAAATGGAAGACTTGGATAAGCAGTTATCAAGAGCAACATCAGAAATGCACGGATCAAGGGACATGATTCCATATCATGGGCGGTTATTCATAGCGGTTACAAGACTTATGAAGTTCCATAAATACAAACCTTAGTGCAATTTTCCAGGAGTTCACACACCAAAAGCTCACAGCAGCATTGTAATTGATTTCCTAACCATCGAGTTAGTCGATTGTTATTCTCTCAATCATGTCTGTCACCTCTCATCTCCTATCTTTCTCTTCTGTCTTCTTCTTCTTTTCTATGTAATCTTCTTTTCTTTTTGTTGTTGAAGTCCTTGTTCAAGGCATTCGAACTTTTGTAACTTAGTTCCTCTTGTTTAAGTTATCACGGTTGCTTGAAAAAAATTTATTCAGATTTTAGGCGCTTTTCTTTATTAATCTTCTGGAGATCTCCTGTCTCCTGGCACGCCCTCACACTCACAACACCTCTCGGTGTTGGCATTAGCAATTCTCCTGTCCCTGGAGAATTCCGTGTCAACACATTCATAACACATTCATAAAAATCAGTTTGAGGTTAAAACTTTGAATTATATCGAACGAATTCATAAGATTTTTCTGTGCTCTAATTATCTTCAATTTCGGGTGACCAATATCTTCTGTTATTTGCAGATTAGAAGTCAAACTAATTCCTTGCTTGACTCTGTTTCATGGAAATAGAAAAGTTCAAATTTCTTTAAATGAGGTTGACTTCAGAGTAATTATTTCAATTAGGACTCTGAAAAGTTATTTTACTTGTTTCTTCATCGGAAAATAATGGCGGTGGGTTTTGAGATTACTTTGTGACCAGACGACGGAAAAATATTTAGGAATGGCTGTGACTTGTGAGTCATGAGGTTTAAAATTTGTTAAATATGAGGCTTAGTTTGGATGCCCATAATTTTTAGTAGGAATAGGAATTCGATTGATTACAAAGAATCAATTTGGAATTAAATTCCTAGCTAGTCATTTAATGCTCAAAGTAATTCTTTTTTGACGTTTGGATTTATTCAGTAATCTTCTCCAAAAATAATTTATTTTGAAAATTTAAAAAGTCAAACATTTTTATTTTTTTGGTATGGATTGAGCCGTGACTCTAAGATTCCCATGGGAGTGCGAGGGATCAGCTGTAACGTCCCCAAAATTTGGGCACGTTAATTATTATTACAAACCATAATAAAGTTTAATCTTAAACTTTAATACAAATAATAAAGTCTCCAATTACTATATAAGTAACAACCGGGGTGGTTCTAGGTCTTCTTCTATCCCTGCGCCGGGTCATTCCCCACTCCGGCAGCACTACCTGCTCCGTAGGACTAATCTCCACAGTATCGGTCCTGTCCATCTCGATAATCTGACATAATATGTCAGAGTCGTGCAAACAACATCGTGGTATTATGCCAGGGTTACACAAGTGCAACACCATGAGCAAGGCCCAGTAGTTCACTATACTAAACTTCTAAGTAGCAATTCTAGAACAATAAGTTAAAAAACAATATATGAAACTTGTGTACAGTGAACCATGCAATGCATCATGCGTGTCTATGCGGATCAGAGTAAACATGCGCAGAAAAACAATATTTCCCTTTCGGTATCTCAAAACAGTGCCACGTGTCATTTTTCTCAAAACAGTTCTCATTCAGTTTTTCAAACTTAGGGGGTGTTCCACTAAGGTGGTTTTTAAAAAAAACTGGTTTTTCACGGTTTTTAATGTGATGTATTGTGAGAGAATGACCTGTCTCAGTTTTTGGAAAAAACAGTTTTTTGTTAGTGGAACACCCCCTTAGCTTATCTTTCATCAGTTTTTCCCAAAAAATCGATTTTCTCATATCAGTGCCTCTTTCAGCATTCTTCTTCAAATTTCATATTTCTCCCATCACTCGAAAGTTATTGGTCCGCTTACGCCTCCTTTCAGCTGACGGTACCAACCTTTCCGCTCGAGTCCCCGGCCGTCGTGCATCACTGAACTTAACAGCCTGTTTGCACGTCCGTCCACCCCGCGACTCACACGACACAGTCCCGGCCGCCTTGCATCACCGAACTTAACAGCGTGTTTGCAAGGTCCGTTCACCGTGTGTTGTGCACGCTTAGCCCAAACATCAAAGTTCTCTCCGCGAACTGGAAGTGGCGCTCTCGCTGCACTACCGCATCAAAACCAATTCCTCCAAGTTCTCTCCGCGAACTTGAGGTGGCAACAAATTCATCTCATCACATTTCATTTCATTTCCCGAAAATTTCACTTCTCATTTCCAAAACTCATTTTCATTCTCATCTCTATTTCTCATCAACAGTTATTCCACTTTTTTTTTTTTAGGCCCGTGTCGTAATGTATTGTGTACGTGCTCAATGTCACATGCTCAAAATCATGCCCATGCAATATTCCATAAACTTTCTTTCTAAAATTTATATTTTTCCAGATAAGCATTTCCCACATGAAATCACCCATTTTAATGCACCAACTTCCTCCAAAAATAATCACTGTGTTTGGTTTAGAATTTTGAGAAGAAATTTTTTGAGAAATTTTTTGAGATAGTGTTTGGATGAGTTTTTGGAAAAAGTAATAATTAGAGAGAGGTGTAATGATTGGAGAGAGATAGAGAGAGAAATGAGAATTAATGATTGTAGAAAGGGGTATGAGTAGAGAGAGAAAAGTGATTAATGATTGGAGAGATGAGAGATGGGGAAGGAATCTTTTTGGAAATTTTTTTGGAAATGTGAACCAAACACAGCCATTAATATTTCCTCTAAAAATTTCTCACATAAAATCATGCACTTTAATGCACCAACTTTCTCCAAAAATAATATTTCCTCACATAAAATCATGCACTTTAATGCACCAACACTCTTCAAAAATAATATTTTCCAATTTCTCTATAATTTTATTTCCCATCAAAAATCCAATTTCTTCCTTGTTCTCTTTCATAACTATTTTATTTCTTCTAAAAGAAATAAAATTAGTGACCTTGCTCTTTCAAAAATAATTTAAACAAAAACTTCTTTTCTAGAAATTTCATACCAAAAATTTAACTCAACTAGTCATGAACTTTAAAAAAAAAAATATTTAACCTCTCCAAAAATATACTCTTTTTATCTCTAGAAAACTTTCTTTCTAACAAACTTAAATAAAATCATTTTCTATATCTAGTAAAATCACAACTTTCTTTCTAGAAATTTTTTAATCAACTCTTGAAATCTTCTTCTTTTCACCATAACCATAAAATATACTCACTAATTTAATTAGTAAAAATTTTCTAGAAGAAATTTATTAAAAACTCTCCCTCATGTTTATTTAGTAAAAACTTCATATTTTCTTACAAAAATTTACATAAGGCAATAGTAATTTCTTTCTAGTAAGAAACAAGTCCCTCATTAAATAAAGTTAATCAATTTATTTTAAAAATAATCATCTAATTAGAAACCAATAATTTAATCAAATAAGATTAACTAGTTCTTTCAAGAAATATCAACAAAATAATACTAGAACTTTGTTTAGAAACACCCATCTTCTAATATCTTCTAATCAACTTCTAATCACTTTAATCTCATTAAGCCAGCTTCTAATTCCATGTAGAACTATTGTAATTAGAACCTAATTAACCCCTTGTTATCCTATCAACATGAAATCCTCTTTCTTAAACACTTACATGCATAAATTAACCCAATCAAGCTTCAAACTATGCTTAGAAAATTAATTAGAACATCAGAATGAAACTAGAAATAACTAATTAGAAGGTTAGGTTAGTAAACTACCTTGATTTCCGGGTGTAAACCGGAAGCCGATTAGCAATCCTTTGGTGTGGAGGTTCCTTAATCTACCTAACTTTCTTACTAATTAACTTAGGGCCTAAATAGGTTGACTTTAAGGTGGTTAAAGTAGGTGGTTTGTTGGGAATTATAGGGGCATACAAATATGGAAGTGCAAAGGTGGTCCAATGAACAAAATGGTGGGCTATTTATAGCAAAATGAGACCTCCCTCTCTCCTCTTGAAATTTTCAGTGCACAAACACACCCCTTGGCCGAACTACTCATGTGGGGGGAAGTAAATGTGGTGTTTTGAATAGCACATGGGAAGTACACAAGTTGGTTCCAACTTCTACTCTAGATGTAGGCTAGGTCCTAGGCTCTTATACTTGCAAGTTAAGGAAATTTGGGGAAGCAAATAGGAACCAACGTGGGAAACAATGGTGGGGGAAAATATGCCTCTTGTTGTGTAGGTTTTTGCATGGTCACCTTTGTTATGAGGTGTTTTTAGGGGCTTATACACACAATTTTGCATGTGCATGCAAGATGTAGCTAGGGGGTAGCCTTAATGGGCTATACATAGGGATAATATTCTCCCTTAAAACATGGAACCATGTTTCATGGAAGCTTGGAGGTCAAGGTCTAGCCTATTGAGGTCTAGGTTGTGTAGCATGTGCTCTAATACATGTATTTTGTGGGTATGTATAGGTTGTTCCTAAAATAGGAAGGCTTGTTCTAACTAGTTTTGGGTACAAAACCTTAGCTTGAGAAACTTCCCTCAAGCATCCTCTTTTTTTTGAACGGCAAATTTTTTTTATTAATCACATCTCATGGATACAAGATTAAAAGGAACAAGAAAAAAACATCAAACGAGGAGAGGAAACCAACAAAGTTGGCACCACAACCTACAACTATCATCTGCTTTTCGAGACCCAAAAGGTTGAAGGCTGGCCAGGAGACAACCAAACAATCGAGCAACACTCAAATCTGCCACTTCTACAAAACCAAAGACCCCTTGCCATCGCTGACAAAATCAGCATAGAGTTCCCGAATTAGAGTACAGAGATCCTAAAAATGAGAACCACCCATGGTCTTGCAGCAACCAATTAATAAATGGGCATAAGATAATCCACGAAAATTAGTAGCAAACACCTTAGCCAAGAAATCTACCTAGGAAACAATTTGCAGCCACGGTTACAGAATTTGGAATATGCAGTATCATTCAAAATTGCAGCAGCAGAAACCTCCCTTGCCAAAATTATAACCTTAAAATGAACTTCCAACTTCTAGCAGCAACATAACATCTCAAGCATGACCATGACCACAAGTATCAGCCTAGCTGGGAGAGGATGAACCATAGCAGCGATGAAAATTCTTGCTTCAATAGCATCTACTAGGATGAAAATTTTGCTGATCCAAATGCACAGAAAACTACCAGTAGCTCCAGAGTCAGAATTAACCTTCCACACCTTCCTTTTCTAGAGCCTCCAGTTCTACAATCTTACTTATCACCTCCTCATCATCACCATCATAATTATACCCAATTAGTTTATTCATCTGTCGAATGGTTTGGGCTTCACTGAGGATGATTTTATTTCTATTGCTAATCCCTCCAGTTTTGCAATCTTGCTTATCACCTCCTCAGGCATCCTCTTTGCTTGCACAAGTGTGCATGCATTAACTCTTGCATGTGCAAGAGTACACAACACATGCACACACTCCACTCTCTCTCTCTCTCTACCGATCTCTCTCTCTCTCTCTCTCTCTCTCTCTCTCTCTCTCTCTCTCGGCATCTCTCTCTCTCTCTTTCTTACTTGGTCAAAGGACCAAGTTCCAAGGTATATGAGTGGTGTAACTAAGAAGTACCAGTTTGGTTGGGAGATATAAAGGTGGTGGGTGGGGTAGTTCCGGGTATTAAAAACGGGCTCCGAGTGCTACGGTAGTGTAATGGGTGTGTTACTCGGTCTCGCACGCTCGCATGCATGGCTAGAATTACAATTATTCGAATTAAAAGAATTTATTAATAATTTAATAGGAAATATTCCAATTAATAGAAAATTAAAATTAATTATCGAATTATTAAACAAAATTTTTATTTACGAAAATTCGGGTCGTTACATCAGCTATCTACTTAATTTGAAAATGTGGCTCAAGATTGAATAGACCATCAAGAATCACAATCATACGCCTCATTCCCTCTTAAGACGACTGTCAAGACTATTTGTCATCCAAACTACACCTGAAGGTATATTGGATCTAAATCAAACGTTGCAAGTGTAAATAGAAATTAGGGTTTGAAATTTTTTTGTTTGCTTCATATAAACACTCTTATCCCAAGTGCATTCTCTCTATGTCATAGTTCAAGGAATAGTTAAAATACACACCCATTAAAGTGTGTACCATATACACCTATTGTATAATTTATATTGTGTCACCTCATTGACAATCGTAACATTAGTGTTTCGTAACTTTTAGCGATATGATTCGTAACAATTGGTGCGTTTTGTAACTTTTATACAAAAAATTCGTAACTTTTATTAATAAGATATAACCGATTTGTAATTTTTATGGGGTGCATATGATAGACACTCAAATAGGGGATGTGTTGTAGCCTTTCCCTATAGTTTAGAGCAATAAATGCAAAATCTGACCATTTACTGAATTTATTGGAATTTATGTTTGGTAATTGATATTACTTCACTTTTGATAACAACACTTGAATACTTTATCTTTTAGTGTTAAAAAATACATACAACATGTCAATTAATAGACAAAAAAACAGAGTGTGGTTATCAATATTTGGAGTGACAAAATCATCTCCAAGAAATGATTTTCACACCCCATTTTATCCCCAAACATAAATTTTGTAATTACCAAATTACCCTTAACATTATGAGTCACTTTTTCCCTATGAATAGCAATTTGTACTTTCAAATTAATAAAGACAAAAAAAAAAGAGTGTTTGAGAATAAGGGCTTTGTTCGGATATGAACTGAAGAGTAATTTTTTGTTCTCAAAAAGAATATTTGTGATCGGATCCAAACTGTAGCAATAGTATGTGGGTCCCATTTCGGCTGAATTTTGCAGAGAGAGAGAGAGAGAGAGCGCAATGCGTAATTGGGTTTTGGACTGGGGGGCCACTGCCCAGTTTTGCAGAGAGAGAGAGAGAGAGAGCAATGCGTATTGGATTTGGACTAGGGGGCCCACTACCCAGTTTTGCCGGTCAAAAAGGCTGGGGTGGGGCCAGGTTGATAGGTGGAATTTGAAGAGGAAAAGTCAGATTTTTTAAAAGTGTTTCAAAGGCTCATTTTTAAAAAGGAGTCAAGAGGCCTTCCGAACACATGTGAAATTCATTTCCCCATTCATGTGACCGACGATGAAACCCATAAGTTGAGGGATATTTTCGTCAATTCGCAATAATTAACTGCCAGGACTGACCTGAGAGTAGCCGGCGGTAGGAGGAAAAAAAGGAACGAAAAGAAAAGAAACTCTGTATCTACCTGACAAAATTCAGTTAAACGGCAATTACCAGCATCTCTCAACTCATCTGTATTTACTCGGGTATTTTACGTTTCACACTTGATCTTCATCGAATTGCAGAATTCAGAATTTTCTTTATAGAAAAAACAAAAATCGGAGATCAATCTAGGGAGGTTCGAAAGCGGTTGGGGCAAGGACATGGCTGCTGAGATCAAATCTACTGTGGTGAAGGTCAAACCCAGCAATCAAGATGGTGGTTCTTCTTCATCAAAGCTCAAGGTTGATTCGTCTCTCAGCAAGAAGAAGGTCGTTGAGAGCTCAACCAAAAGGATTATTGTTGATTCGAAGCCTAGATCTACCTCCACCCCCGCAAAAACTGAGGTAAACCCATTTGCGAAGAAGTCATTTGCTTTTAGGGATTTAGATTCGGTGAGTTGTGGGGATGATTATGAGCACCTAAATGTCATTTGTTTGATTATTGTTGGTGCGATTTGTGGGTTTCCGAATTGGGTCTTTGAGATTCAGTTTTTTTTTTTTTAGTACTCCCTCCGTCCAAACAAATTTCCCGTCCGCCAACAGGGAATTAAAAACATTGCATACTTTGTCGGAAAAAATTCAAACTTTTTTCCACTAGTTACTAAATCAATGATTTCTTTTTATTTTCAAAAAAAAAAAGTTTCTTGATAAAAATGTATTTTTTTAATAGTTGTCCGTGGACAATCTTTTTGGGACGGAAGGAGTTTGATTAATTAGCTGATTTAGGAGCATGTATTTTACGTAATCCCTAGTGGGAGGAAGATGTTTGGTGGTGGTTTTATTGTTTCTTTGATAGAATCTGGAACTGGTTAGTTGACAATCTCATGCATATATTTTGGAAGTACAACTGTGTTCTTTGGTATAATCTGAAATTGGGCACCTGGAAATTTGTAGCATATTTGCGATGCCCTTTTGTGTGTGTTCTTTGGTGAAATTTGAAACTGGGTACTTGATAATCTATACATATTTGGGGCTACCCTCGTTCCATATTTTTGATGGAATCTGAAACTGGATAATTGGCAATCTATTGAGTATTTGTTTATTTGTGCCCATATGTGTTTACGGGTGTGATGGGTTTTAATATTCATTGGTTTAAGTGAAGGTAAAAGGAAAAACATCAATGAGTTCAACGAAAACGACAACAAAAACGACAACTGTCAGAACAAAAGAAAAGAAAGCTTACAGCTTGGCGGGCCAGAAGTACGATGTTCCTGAAGAGGTGCTGGACTCATTGCATGCTTTCAGTTCTGTTCTTTGCAGGAAATTCGATATCTGCTGAGTCCCATGCAGTCTCATATATTGTTACTTTTTGTTAACAGAGAGAACCACTGAGGATATTCTACGAGTCATTATCGAAACAAATACCTTCAAGTGAAATGGCGGAGTTCTGGTGAGTTTCCCACTTTTCCTTGTAAATCCTTGGTAATTGGTTTATGGTTTATCTAACCAGTTTCTTTCACAAGTAACTCTCATGAAAATTTTCTTTTGAATATGGCTTTAACTACTCAACAGTACAACCAGCTTTTAGATCTGAAATTGGAATATGTATGATATATAGGTCATTGTGCAGCAGTAGAGGCAAATATATATTGAAGCAGTTTAGTTTTTTGTTTATTTCAAGTAGCTTAGAATTTGCTGAGGCTTTTTCTAAACTGGAAGACACAGATTAATTACCTTTTGGAAGACAGTTTCAGCGATTAGTATTGCAAAATGAAAAATGATACATACACTCCCTGGGAGCCACTCCCAGCCACAACCTCTCTCACATGGGATGTGGGCCCAGATGTGGGGACCACACCTCATGTGAGAGAGGGTGTGGCTCGGAGTGGCTCCCAGGGAGTGTATGTATCGCCGTTGTTGCAAAATAATCAGTCTACTTGAACTGTTGGACATAACTTTTTGCGATTATCAATGACTAGGAAATGGCCATAGCATTCAGGAAATGGCCTTAAAAACTCATCCCAACCCCTAACCCTATAGTTATATATCTCATTCTAGAATCAAAATACTTATAAAAGTGGATTGGAGGTCCACTAGAGGGATAGTGTGCACCCTTAAGTTTGGATGCGTTGCACCTCTGTCTACCAAACATAGAGCTAACTCATACTAGCAATGGAGCAGTAACAGGCACTCCTAGACCTACTAATTAATTATGAAAGCTCAGTTTGTGGCTTGCGCTACCATTCCGGTAGCTGTTTGGTTGACAGGTTTTCTTTAGCATATTGGAGTGAGGTCCAATTTCATTTGCGGAAGGATGTTATCTTGCAACACATCCTGGCGAGTCACATGGTTGCAAGCTCTTTACCCAAGCCTGTTGTTATAGTTGTTTATCTTACTCATGTTAAACTTTAGGTCTTCGGAGATGGTGAAATGCATGTTCTTCATTGGATGCGGTGAATTGCTTCTTGAGATAATTCAGTTTTGAAAGCTAATTCCTATCAGGAACTTGAGAACTTTGCAAAAGGTGAGAGACAAAGGAAAACTGCGTACTCTATTATTCCATTAGAGAAAGATACCTTTACAATGAATAATGAAGACTTTAAATAGGAAAAACCTTACTAACCCTAATTAACATAAATACTAAACTACCCTTAAATGTTACACAAAACCTAGCCGTCATATATTATGTTATACAAAACCTAGCCGCCACATAATATATTCACACCCCCCCTCAAACTCATGATGCGAGCCTGGAGAGCATCGAGAGTTTGCCAAGGAGAAAACGAAACCGAGCAGCAGTGTGCGTCTTGGTGAAGAAGTTGGCCAACTGAAGTGAAGAAGAGACAAACGGGAGAGAGATAGTGCCTGACTGAAGATGATGACGAACGAAGTGACAATCAATTTCGATATGCTTCGTGCGTTCATGGAAGACCGAGTTATGGGCTATCTGAATGGCACTTGTATTGTCACAATAGAGAGGCGTAGGAGAAGAGACAGAGACGCCCATATCATGAAGAAGCCAGCGGAGCCAAACTATTTCAGAAGTAGCATGGGCCATGGCACGATATTCCGCCTCGGCAGTGGAACGGGCAATGACAGACTGTTTCTTGCTTTTCCAGGAGATAAGAGAATCTCCCAAAAAAACACAATATCCAGAGGTAGACTTGCGATCAGAGGGATCACCTGCCCAATCAGCATCAGCATAAGCCCGAAGAGTCAAGTCCGAAGAAGAAGAAGAAAGATGTAAACACTGAAATATGGTGCCACGAACATAACGCAGGATACGTAGTAAAGCAGCCCAATGCGTATACCGAGGAGCACAGACAAACTGACTGATGACATGCACAACATAAGAGATATCGGGCCGAGTAACAGTAAGATAAACTAAACAACCAACAAGCTCACGATACTCAGTAGGATCAGCAAGAGGAACCCCATCAGAAGCAGAGAACTTAGCATGTAACTCAATAGGAGTATCAACAACTTTGTCATCAGTGAGGCGAGCGCGAGTAAGAATATCGGTAGCATATTTAGTCTGAGTTAAGAGATAACCATCAGGAGAAGATGCAACCTCAATGCCAAGAAAATACCGAAGAGGACCCAAATCTTTCATTTCGAATTCCTGAAATAAATGCCGTTTGACCTCAGCAATAGCAGTAGAGTCAGAGCCAGTTATAATCATATCATCCACGTAGAGCAAAAGAAGAACCAAACCCTGAGAAGTGCGGCGAATAAAAAGAGCAGACTCATGAGTAGAAGTCTCCTCATAATCAATACCATATTCTTGAGAGAACCCCTTGGCAACAAGCCGAGCTTTGTATCGCTCTAAAGAACCATCAGAATGAGTCTTTACTTTGAAGACCCATTTGCAACCAACAAGATTTTTACCATCTGGGAGGGGAACCATATCCCAAGTCTGAGTATTAGCAAGGGCAGTGAGCTCGTCATTCATTGCAATTACCCAATTTGGATCATTACAGGCTTCTTTATAGGACCGAGGTTCAAAATAGGTATGGAGAGGAGATAAGGAGCAATAAGAAGAGGAAAAACAAGTATTAGTAAAACCAAGTCTTGCCGGAGGGCGACGATCACGAGAAGGATACCGACGTGCAGGTGGATCAGAGTCGTCCAAAGCAGAAGGAGGGCGAGGAGTTGGTTGAGCCCATCGAACATAGTGGTGGGGAAAAGGAGGAATTGGGTAGGAAGGAGCAGAAGGAATACCCGGAACATCTGACAAGTCTAATGTACGAACATAGCCCTCTTCAGGGACGTCAAATGGAAATGGGTCAATGTGCACAAGATCCTCTTTGGCTATAGGGGCTTGAGTGGGTGGAAAAGAGAAGAAGGGCAGACGTTCGAGAAAGGAAACATGCTGAGACACATGCAATTTTTTGGTCACTGGATCATAACAACGGTAGCCCTTTTGTTGGATGCCATACCCAAAGAAGACGCATAAGACACAACGAGCATTGAGCTTAGTTCGGTCTTTTTCAGGGAGAAGAACAAAGCAAGTGGAGCCAAACACACGAAGGAGAGAGTAGTTGGGCACCTTGCCATAAAGTTGTGCATAAGGAGTCGAACCCGACAAAAGTGGAGTAGGCATCCGATTGAGAAGATAAGCTGCAGTGAGTACAACCATTGCAGGCACAAAAGAGGATAGAAGAAGAGACCGTGCAGTGTTAAGAAGATGACGATGCTTGCGTTCAGCACGGCCATTTTGGGCAGGAGTGTCAGTACATGAGGATTGGTGAATAGTGCCGTGAGTTGCAAGAAATTCATGAAATTCACCAAGGGAGTATTCCCCCCCTAAATCAGTGCGAAGAATTTTGATTTCGGTGGAAAATTGAGTCTGAACCATCGAGTGAAAACTGCGGTAAGCTTGGTAGAAATCAGACTTATGTGTCAACAGATAAACCCATGTGAACCTAGTAAAGTCATCGACAAAGGAGACATAGTAGCAGGAACCCCCTTTGGTTGCAATTGGGGAAGGCCCCCACAAATCTGTATGAACAAGTTGAAACGGAGAAGTAGTAACAGAAACACTTTTATTAAAAGGTAAAGCAGACATCTTGGCAAACTTACAACCACTGCATTCAGAAATATCACTAGCAGAAGTGTTTCCCAGATTTAACTAAAACTTTCAAACGGTCACTAGATAAATGTCCTAATCTAGAATGCCAAAGATAAAAAGGAGAAGACTGCTGATCTAAGCTAAAGGAAGACAGGACAGTGGTAGTAGACTCAATGGGAACATGTAAATCCTCCAAAACATAGAGATCACCAATTCTACTCCCGGTCCCAATCTGCTTCTTGGACCTCCAATCCTACACAACACAACCAGAAGAAGAAAACAAGACATCAAAACCAGAATCAGATAGTTGACTGATGGAAAGAAGACGAAGAGATAACTGTGGAACATAAAAGACATTTGGTATAGAAAGTAAAGAAGAGGAGGTCGGGAGAATAGAACCAATAGAGACAACATGCATAGAAGAGCCATTTGCAGTGGAAATGCTAATTGGGGAGATGGGTGAGACATAATGACTTAGTAAGGACAAAACAAGAGTCATATGATGGGAACAACCAGAATCAAAGATCCATGTGGTAGGTAGGATACCTGTGGTAAAGGAACTATGCAAACCTGACAAGGAGGTGGTCATAGCAGAAGCCTATGAATGATGTGGCTGGATAGCCAAGGATGCCTGATACTGCTGATACTGCTGAAACTGCTGAAACTGATCAAACAAGGGAGAGGGAGGGACCCCATCAGAGGTAGCAAAGGCCACTGGAGGGCGAGAAACTTGTTGATACTGCTGTGATGGCCGAGAAGATTGCTGAGACTGCTGGGGTGGTTGAGAGGAGGAGGAGGCCTTAGAGTGAGAATTGTGGCCTGTCATCTGTAATAATTTGGGACAAGAGTGCTTCCAATGTCCCTTCTGATGACAGAAACTGCACTCATCCGTAACAACACTAGGCTTAGGTTTGCCTGTAACCTGAATAAGATGAGAAGCAGGAGTAGGCAATAGAGGTGCATTATACTTTGCAGGCGAAGTTATAAATATTGTCGGAGAAGAAGATGGATTAGAGGCCACCCGAAGCCTAGTTTCCTCAGCAATAAGTTCACGAATTGCATGGTCAACTGTAGGGCGGGGAGAACGATGAAGCATAGCACCACGTAGAGGCTCGAATTGGTCACGAAGAGCCATCAAGAATTGGACCAAACGACGCCTCTCATGGTACTCTATAAAAATAGGGGACTGCAAGCCTTCGGGTTCCATTAAGGTTAACTAATCCCAATATTGTGTCATCTCATTGTAAAAATCCTGAATCGATTTACCATGCTGCTTAGCATCGCGAATAGAACTCTCAAGTTCATACTCCTTTGCAAAATCGGACTGGAGATACATGCCCTGCAAATAGTCCCAAACTTCCTTCGCCGTATCATACTTTGAGAAATTCATGCCAATGGTGGGTTCAACAGAATTATGAAACCATGTAAGAACTCTTGCATTCTCCAGGTCCCATTTTGCAAAGGCAGTGACATAATCTGCATGAGCAAGATCATCTGACTTCACAACAGTAGGTTTGCCAGAAGACCCTGTTACATAGCCCCACATGCCTCTTCCAACAATAAAGTTTTTCATGACTTTTGACCAATATGAGTAGTTAACTCCATTTAATCGTACACTAAACTTATCATCCGACATAGTGATAAAGCAAACTGAACAATACCAATATCAGAGAGAAGGAGAAAGCCCAGTATAAAAACAATATTAGAATCAGAGCTTCAGTAGTCTGCCAACTACTGAGATAAACCCAAAACTATCGGATAATCAATCCCAAACCTTCACGTGTATCAAGAACAAGACCAAATATGCAAGTAAGGGGTTCGAAATACCTCAGAAAATTATTACGAGTGTAATCAGATAGGACCCAGTTGGATTCGAGAGTAACCCAGTACTTTCCGAGTGCAATAGAGGTCGTCGGTGGCCGGAAACCCAACAACGGTGGTCGGCGATGGTAGATAAAGGTCGTCGGAGGTCAGAGAGTGGACTGTGGTGGTCGTTGACTGTTGGGTAGTCAAAAACCGAGTGCAATAGAGGTCGCCAAGGATCAGAGACTGGGTTGCGGTGGTCGCCGACTCAACGTGGCTGTCTCTGTGCTTCAGATCTGAGTCAGAAAGGGGCTGGTGATCGTCGGTGAGTGACGAAACTTGGGCTGCGGTGCTTCACGTGAAGGAGAGGGAGGAGACGATAGTGAGTTTCTGTCAAGAGAGTGAAAAGAGAGGGAAAAAGGGGCGAATGCTTTTAGGAGAGAGGAGAGATGGCTTATAGGAGGGAGACAATGGCCAAGAATGGCTCTGATACCATGAGAACTTTGCAAAAGGTGAGAGACAAAGGAAAACTGCGTACTCTATTATTCCATTAGAGAAAGATACCTTTACAATGAATAATGAAGACTTTAAATAGGAAAAACCTTACTAACCCTAATTAACATAAATACTAAACTACCCTTATATGTTACACAAAACCTAGCCGTCATATATTATGTTATACAAAACCTAGCCGCCACATTATATATTCACAAAACTAACAGAAGAGAGTACTCTCCATACAGTTTGAAGAGAGTACGTGATTTTATTGATTAAAACCGAAGTTTCTTGGTCATTGATAGTAGTGGAGGTAAGTGGTGAATAGGTAACTGAATAGGTTAAGTGGTTGTTAGACTGCTTTTTCACCATCTCTCTTGAAACCAATTGGTGTTAGGAAGGGCCTCAATTAAGCCTTTATGGCATTTTGCATCACACCCGCAAGCCGTCCCAGGGAGTGGCATTGTGTAACCAAATCCATGGGGCATTCCGGGCACTCTGGGCCCAACAGTGGTGTCTTTACCTAATTGAAGAGAGTTAGGAAGAAAGAAACAACAATATGGATGAACATACCCATACATGCGTGAAGGATATGACTTTTTTGATAAGTTTTTTTCCCTTAATACAAAGGCCCAGGCCCAAGCCCAACCCGGGTCAAGTCTGTCGGGCGCGCGAGTGTTGTAGATGGGCCAAAGGCCCCCCTCATCCGCACAAAACTTGGGTATCCCTCGAGGCTTGATATGACAAAAGTGTTTGTTGTTAGGGAGTAAAAAAGTGTTTTGGGTTAAAAGATAATCAACCCTAAAAGACTAAGACACATGTCATATTTATATAAAAGAGATGTACAAATGACAAATATACCCTCCTTACTCTCTAACACTTGTATCTTCTAACAGTGTTTATGGTGGAATGAAGAGGGACCTAATAATAATATATTAACAACGATAGAGAAAGGGCTTCTACTTGTTCAAGTGGAATGCAATAAAAAATGCAAAGAGATCATGAGCTATGAATTCCAAAGGAGTGACATATGGCAACCCGGGAAGCGCAGTATTTTAATGAATAAATACTAGAATCCAACAGCTTCCCTTCCAATCCAAAGGCATATCTGAAACAGTAACCGAAAAGAATCAAAAGATCACTAGTAGAACGTTATGTTTGTTGGGCCAATTCCATCGTGGATTCTCCCTAGTAATCGGCCATGTAGGAAGCACAAACACTTAGACTAGTAACAGCTCCGTCTTTTGTTTTTGGAGGGAAATGGTTGAATTACTAGATGAAATTACCAAAAATATTCATTATGGATTTAGTCTACTCCAGAACATAATTTCTTCTATGGATATCTTCTTTTGATGTTTCCCATTTGTGTCTGCATCTCTTTGGAAGTTTTTGAATGTTGTAGGTAATATAGCTCATCACTCAGCATGTCTTAGTGGATCTTACTTGATTATTTGAAAGGACTTCTTATAAATAAAATTTTGTCACCTCTTTTACGTATTTACTAGTATGTTTATTTCTTCTTAGGATCTCTTCAATTGGCTAAAGACAACACTTAACTTAATATCCTATGGGCACCACAACTCATAGCCAATAAGTCAACACATCTGAGTACATCCCTCTTACTGGACAGAGTATACTACTCAGACAGCTTTCATGGATTAGTTACTCCTTGTTCAAATTAGTTAGTAGTGGAGCTAGCTTGACATGATTAAGTTTATGGTGGTGCAAGATTAGTCCCATTACGTACTTGGGATGCGATAAGTTTACTGTTGTACATCCTTGATTGTGTGCCCTCCAAGTAACTTGAAAGCCTGACTGGTGCAATTTGGGGCCATGAGGCTTGGTAGCTTACATATACCACGTTGCTCATTAATTCATACCCTACAGTGAGCATTCCAAGGTCTTTGGTTTCTTTGTAATTGCTTCATGACAACGTAACTGAGGTTCAGTCACCTGATGTGAATCCCCTGGCTGAGGATTTTTGGGCAGAGGAGAGGTAGGTAGAGACACGGAACTCTACGAGATACATGATCATCATGAAGATGCATGAGGACAAGGAAGAAGTACCTTGGGCTCTTGGGGATAGTTGAAGCAACTCTCCTCTCCATGTGCTGATCCACTGCTCTAGAATTCTCAAGGAAAGCAAACATGAGGGTTGGTTTTCAGGACTAATCTAAGTTACGGAGTTTACGTTTAGAACAATTTAGGTTTAGAATAATGTTGTATTGCAAGATGAGACGCAGGCCATGAGGATTAACCATGTTTGGGACTTGGTAGATCTTCCACCTTGGTGCAAGACTACTGGGAACATATGGTTCCAAACCTTAAGCCCGAGGAAGATGGTTCAATAGACAGTATAAGCTTTTCCTTGTGGGAAACATAACACCAAACAGGAGGGCGTGGACAACAAGAAAACATTCTTCCCAATAGCGAGGTCTTCTTCTGTTTGGTTGATTTTGGGCCATAGTTGGCTGTTGGGACTTGGAACTATTTAAGATGGACGATGGACGTAAAGGCTATGTTTCTGAATGGAGTGCTGGATGAAAAGATTTAAGTGAATCAACCATTGGGCTTCGATGTAGCAAGCCAGGAGCATAAGGTTTGTAAAATTGAACGATCTAATTCTGGTGTAAAAACAATCACCTAGTTTCGTTGAGCCAATTTTTCAAGTGAGTTCACGATGATGAATGAAAAACATTCTATGTCAAATGGACCGGCAATAGTTTTGTCATTCTGTCACCAAACATGGACCACATTGGTAGCAGGAGATGACAGTGATTGTTGTCACTAAAAAGTTTTCCAATTTTGCAATGGAGGCCACGGAGAAGGCAAGCTAGGTGTTCGGAGATAAGATCCTTAGGGACTATTAGATGAGACTTCTCGGTTGGTTTCAAGAGACTTCTGGCTAGAAATCTTAAGACTTCTGGCTAGAAGGCTGTGGGAGGGGTTGTAGGGATTAGTCCGCAATGTGCACAAGCTGACCCAAGGCACCTTGCATTACCAAAAAAATTCAATTTGGTTTCATGTTGTTTCCTTTCACATGTAGTTGTTAGAATAATATTAGGAAATATTATGTTACCATTTCCTGTTTAGACTTGGCTATTATTCATCTTTCCAAGTTAGTGTATGCTTCCTTCTTGTGCATGTTGTCTCTTAGTCACCAAGTCTTGTAGCCTATATATAGGCATGTTAGGGTTATTTTTTATGCAAATAAATGAAACTATGAAAGCAAGGTTTTTGTCAACTCCCATTTCGAATAGTGACATCCTTATTATCCGTAATGCTTTATTCTTCTTTCTGCTTGAAGATTCCCATCCAACCATGTGATAGAAGCCATGGAAGAACTTGCTGCTTCTGCCTAAGTGTAATGTGTGACATGTACTATGATAAAGCATAATAATGTGCCATTTCATTTCGAACCTGGGCTTTGGAGATTTATGTGCCTATGATCTATCGACCTATTAAAAGCTTACACTTTTTGTCTATTGGAGGGAGAACAGAAAGAAAAATAAAGACAAAGCTTAGTTCTTGTTTGATTCTATTAGTGCATTCTCACATGCTTCGTACTTTGATTGCTGGATAAGATTTTCTTTAATTGCAGATTGAAAAGTAGTTAATACTTCCCATTCATCTTTTAGGTTCCCATTGATCTGGCAAACAGCCTTAAGGTTAATCGTCATTTTAAATCGTGATTTGGCATGCATTTTCTTCTTTATTGTATTCAGTGTAACTCAAACTGTTGTATTGAGAATCTGTGAGAGAGTATGCATATCTAAATATGTCCTTAAAAGGTGGGTCTAAAGTGTATACACTTAGATAATCTTAGCCCAACATATGCCTAACTATGGAGAATTATTCTTCCGAATTGAGCTAAGAAGCACGGACATGTCAACCGGTTTCACTTGCACGAGCCCGACACGAACATGGCGCTCCAAACACATATCAGATATGCCTGAACAGCTTTGTGAGTTTTTCTATATTGTTTTAGTCAGATTCACCAGGAATACACAACAACAAGCTGGCAACAATTGGGGGCACATTATGATATCATAGTGCAGTTTAAAATTTTGGACCAGGTTCAAATTGTCATTGATATTGGTTGCTTAATTCATTAGCAAATTTTATCCTAAGTTGGCAGAGAAATAATGTGTTTGACTTTTATATGAATTGATAATACCTATACCATAAATATGCATATATACATGTTACCTGTGTATAGATATGTAACATGTATTTGTATATATAATACACATGAATATACTTATACGGAAATCTTCTTATCCACACCTCCCGGAAATAAGAAAAAAATGGTTTTTTTTGTGTTGCAAATTATTTTAGGAAAATCCGATCCGTCCAATGTGTTCAAAAGGTGTTTTCAAGAGTCCAGGCGGGAAATCTTCAAAAAAAATACCGGGAAGGGCTTGATCCAAGCAGTTTTCGCAAAAAATGTAAATATATATTTTTTGCAAAAACTGCTTGGATCAACCCCTTCCCGGTATTTTTTTTTGAAGATTTTCCGCGAGGACCCTTGAAAACACCTTCTGAACACATTGGACGGATCGGATCGTCAAAAAAATGTTTGGATCATGAGGTCCGGAAATGAAAAGTCCGGATAAGAAGTTTACCCTATACTTATATATATATATATAGAGAGAGGAACTCTCTAGTCCGGGACCCTTCGGTCCAGAACTCATAGTTCCGGATCAAATTTTCATGATCCGAACCGTCCAATGTGTTCAAAAGGTGTTTTCCAAGGCCAACGCGAGAAATCTTCAAAACAAAATACCGGGAAGGGCTTGATCCACGCAATTTTGTAAATATGCAGTTTTTGTGAAAAATTGCGTGGATCAAGCCCTTCCCGGTATTTTTTTTTGAAGATTTCCCGTGTGGACCTTGGAAAACACCTTTTGAACACATTGGACGGCTCGGATCATGCAAAAAATACCGGGAAGGGCTTCAAAACGCTTCAATCCGGGACTTCCGGGATCCTTGACAGGATCTCCGGCGTATATATATATATATATATATATCACAGATAAGTTCCATGTATCCGTAGCCTAGTTTTTGCCTTTTTGGAGAAAACCAGATATTTATGTTCCATGTCATGTCATAGCCATAACCAATATCATATTTGTGCTTCTTAGGAAGTGAGAATTCCCACGAGACCCCAACTCACTAACTTCCTTTGAAACCTCAGAAATACATAACTATGCTTAACTCGAAATCTCATAATCAATTTTAACATTGATGCGTGGTTACCTATGAGAGAGAATGCGTGGCAAAATGCAGGATGATGGAACATGGCATGTTGTCACCTGAAAAGGCAAGGAAGGCTTATGAGAAGAAGCAGATTAGGCAAAAGCAACTTCGACTAGGAACTCCTATAAAATCTCCTCCACCTCGGCTGCCAAGTAAGCCTGATAATTCAAAAAAGCAGCAGCAGCCAATGTCGAAGAATGGAGAAGTAAAAGCCAAGAAAAGAATCGTCGATAGCGATGACGACGACGACTTCATACTGAGTCACAAGAGGAGGAAAGGGTAAGAACAAAAAAAGGTTCTCTCTGTCTGTATCATGTATCATTACCATCATGTTTTTCAATTGAACTCTTCAAATTTAACCCCTATGAGGCAAGTGACTGAAATCCATCAAACAGATGATAGATTGAGACATTCTTGGTATTGTTTGATGTATACGTAAACAAATAAAGGGAAAATAAGTTCAGGATTATTATTTAAGTCTGTTTTTCATCTGGTTGAATAGATGATGCCCACAATATGTTCTATGTTCTTGCATACCAAATAAAGGCGCAAAAGCATTACGTTCTGCACTTTTACATAACAGACGATCGATCTGAGACATTCTTGGCATTGTTTGATGTTCGGAACAAATAAAGGGAACATAAGTTCAGGATCCTTGTTTAACTCTTTTCTTCATCTATTCGAATTATAGTGCACTTTATGACATCGATCTTCTTTTTCATGGCATAGATGGTTGATGTAGAAGTTTGTTATGCATTAGATGGATTCTCTTAGAAGTGGGTAAGTACCCGTGTTGGACACTCAGATAAGGGCGTAAGCTATGTGTTCGACATGTATAGCTGGCTATGAATTCAGGTTTCTATGCTCAAGGCTCTCATATATTAAAAATACTCTCAAGTCAGCTCGTAATACCATTTATCTTAGAAAAATGGGAGGACACAAAACAAAATGATTTTTTTTCCCGGTTTCCCCGTCCTTAGAAGTTAGGTACAAGAAAAGATGAATGCCTAGATGTGTTTTTATGACGGACCCTTATTCGCTTCTAAATTCTGTGTTTTTTCTCATGTTAAACGCGATTGTAACTGGGTAACCCACTTGGCTCCCTGTCAGTTATTAGGAAGGTGAGTTGGAGGGTTTTTTTTTTTTTTTTTTTTCCCAAATGGCTCTCTGCCAGGGTTTTAAATAAAGGTCGTTGCGTATCATATCTGCCTTAGCACTTGAGGATGTTCAGGCCGCTGGCCCTCAGTGATTTGCTAATAAATATATTATGTTTTCGTGTTAAAAAGAGGGTCATCATGTAACATAGCTTTTCTTAGATAAGGACTTCTGAACTTTCTTGCTAATAACCTGATATACTACTATCTTGATTAAAGGTTGGGTTTTTACCTTGAGAGGTATATCACATTGATTCCCATAGTCCATAATAACTCTGGCCAGGAGTATAGAAACCCACAGATAAAGGTATGTTCATTTTGACCAGAAAATGAGCCATTGAATGGTGAGTCAACATCTCCATGTCCATGACCTGACAATATATGTTCATTGCGAGTTCTCACTGCCATTAATAGACTTTTCTAAGATAGCAACAGTACAGAAAGACCTAAAAAAGAAAGAAAGAGAAGCCATGGAGCTGTATTCGATAGTCCAACTCAGGAAGACAAGTTTTTGTATACGTATAGAATAAGAAAGTGAGTAAAATTTTGAGCAGGAATGAGTCTGGATTTTAATTGTGGAATAAGAATGTGGTCTATTCTTATTTATTTATACTTAAGTTGAAATCACTTTCCCAAACTATTTCTTTGGTACACTTGTGTTTATTTCCATAATTTGTGTTTGAATCAAGATTGAAAAATTCAAAGGCAAAATAAACAAAAAATCAAACTAAGCTATTGAGCGAGGGTTATCAAAGAGATCCTAACTAGGAATCTAATATCCCTACTCCCTTTCCACCATATTCGTAGGTCACATAATCCTCCGAGAGGACTCTCACGTTCTCAATCCCGATTGGAGCTTCCACTCTCAACTCTCGCTCTGTATTCTAGCTCTCCCAAATTGTAGTAGTCTGAGATGTTCGAAAGGCGTTTTTATGCCCTTTACTTTTACGCGAGCATGAGCACGCACGCTCATTTGGATTCGTAGCAATAAATATCGCTATCCATCCGGATATGAAGCCAACCCAAACGTATCCGGAGTGTTTTGGTGACTGATTAGCAGGGTAAGAAGACCCAGGCCTATCATTTCGAGCAGGTCGGCATTGATTCAGGGTACAGGAAAGGCAGGGTAAGTGGGAAGGTAAGAGTATTGAATGTGTTGGGGACCATTAATAGACTGCACACAAGGTTACCCTCTCTCTGCAACCATTGAAGAATTTGATCGAAACAGATTGACACAGCAGGATGGTGAATGATTCAAATGCACGTGTTTGTGTTTTTTCCTTTTCGGAAGATCTTTTCTTTTCTTTTTTAAAATAGAACTCTGAGGTTTGATATGGGGAAAATGGGGTGAACACATGGGTGTTTTTTTTACTACTGGTTGTTTCTTGGTTCGGCTGTATTCAAGTTTTTTTTTTTTGGGTATTCAAGTTAGTGATCATATCATCTGATTCTGATTGTGGAGTAACTGCAGATATGGTAAAAATGTGTCGCCATCGCTCTAGTTATGCGCTACGACTACGAAATGGAGGAAGTTACTTGAACTCGACTTCTAATTGCCTAGTTGAAAGTTTTTTTGATATAGGCTTGTTGTGTAAACAACTCAAGCTTGAACAAATTGCTACGAATTTTTTGAAGATAAGGTGCATGGCTTGAGAGGAACTCAGCTCACGCTTAATTTTGACTCGAGGACTACATCAAAATTAATCACTAGAGCCGTATTGACTTGAAGTTCATTTGAGATTGACTTGAAGCTTGAACACCTAGGCTTACCATGTCATTTTTACAAGTCTTCGTTTTTATAACCCACTTGACAGGTGAATGAATATCATCTTTTTTTTACCCCAGATTTCTGGATTATCATTTAGTGGTGGTAAACATGAAGCCGTAGAAGAATGGCTGTAACGAAGTTACTAGAGCTCGATTCGTAGTTGGTCCGATGAAAGCTCGATAGATCATCATCTCTAGTTGTGGAGTAGAAACGTTTAGCCATTAAAGCACGCTTATTTTGGCAATCTTTTGCTTGCATTAACAGGATTAGTTAGTCAAATTCGACTGTACTGAATTGATTAAAACTTGGGGAGGGGAGCAAATTAAGCAGCTTTCAGATTAATTTCATTAGAACTTGTTTCAGATTTGGGCCTTGTTCTCCAATAGATTTTAGGTAGATTTTATGAAAATCTCATAAAATGAACATTTTATGGAGGGGTGATAAAATGAAGTTGTTTTCCCAATTGATAAAATGTAGTGGTTTTCCTATAGATTTTAGGAGGATTTTATGAGAATCTCATAAAATCACTTTTACATTTTATGTGTTGAGATTGGAGTGTCATAAAATGTGAGATTTTATGTACCTAAAATTTATTGGCAGCTTGATCCAACAAGATTCAATCCCTTGTTAACTATTTCAGCAAAGGGTCATGCTAACGAGTGCTATAATGCATTCGTTAAGCGTACAAAAAGTACACTTTTGTGGGTTTCACTTGTACAAAAAAGTACACTTGTACATTAAAGTACGCTTTAAAGTACAAGTGTATTTTTAAATTGTACTTTTTTGTACTCTTAACGGGTGCACTATGACACCCGTTAGTATTTCCCATTTATCAATCAATACCTACAAAAATGTGGTAAAAATATTTTTTTACAAATTCAAAACCATGAAAAATGAAACCCAAAGGGAATACATTCAAATCACCCAAAAGATTTCAAAACCAAATTCAGCTTAACGGTGCTATCTTCTTTTTGTAATCATTTATTTTATTATTTATTTAACAATTGTACCAACCGACCTGTTTCAATACGATCGATTTCACCAAGAAATTCGATTGGGAACGGGTGAAGACATGCGTGCCATGTTCGGTTATGGTTTTCAAAACCGGTTCCCACATTTTTTTTCAGTGGGGGCCGACATGGCAGCCACCCTTTTTCTCTCTCATCTCCACTTTTTAGAAACACTACTCTAGTGCCTAACTTGTGTGAGATGAGTCTGTGGAGTCCACTTTGAAGATCCACACAAATGATCCAAGCCGTCCATTAGTTCTAAAATTATTCTTTGAGTCATCCAGAAAAAAATCAGGTCAATCGTATAATTTTAAGTACTTGATCCAGTTGTGTAACTTTCTTTCAAATTTCTGCCAAAATTCAGGATCCTAAATTGGGAATGAATAATTAGAAGACCGATGAACCACTTATAATTTTTCGAATGAGATAATTTTTTAGGAGTGAGCCAAAAATATTTAATAAAATAAATGAACGGTACGAATCATTTCTGTGGGTCTTCAAAGTGGGTCCCACGAACCCAACTCACACAAGTTATGCACTAGAGTATATTTCTAAAAAATGGGGATGAGAGAGAAAAATGGTGGCTGCCATGTGGGGCCCCCACTGAAAAAGTGGGAACCAGTTTTGTAAACCATAACCGAACATGGTGGCGAATTATCGGGTTATGGACAGATGTTGGGTCGCATAAGTTCCCCGGTCAAACCACATATGTGGGGGGTGTTCCACTAACAAAAAACAGTTTTTTCAAAAACCGAGACAGGTCATTCTCTCACAATACATCATATAAAAAATCGTGAAAAACCAATTTTTTTTAAAAAACGACCTTAAGTCTTAACGAATATTTTGAATAACAAGGGAATTTAAGGTGTGTTCCACTAAGAAAGTTTTGTTTTAAAACAGCTTTGATTTTTGTGTTCACACCTTTTTATGTGATATATTGTGAGAAGATAACTTGTCTCGATTTTTGAGAAAAATTAATTTTTGAAAAAAACTAGTTAGTGAAACACCCATAGAGAGAACTGCGAAAATATTGAATTAAAACTTGATTTAACATTAGATTTACATCGCTATTCGATAATAAAAATGTAGTCCCAATGCTATTGCTAGTTAGTACCCATGCTAGTATTGTTAGACTTTTACGTGGAGGCATTCTTAAAGGCTCATCACCTAGCCTCACAGGGAATTGGGGGCCCTGTAGTGAGTGAGCTCCCTACATGCGTGTAGTGAGTGAGCTCGGCCGTCCGATCCGAGATCAAGGGTCTGGATAAATTGGAGTTAAAATAAATGTAAAAAGTGCTTTTAAAGTGTAAGACAATCCGGACCGTTGATCTCGGATCAGACGGCTGAGAGAGCTCACTACACGCATGTAGTGAGCTCACTCACTACAGGACCCCTGGATCCGCCTCACAGCCTAGCGTCTCAAGTTGATATTACCCACACAACATACAGTCCCTGTGTCAAATCCTAATGACTAGTCCTGTTTTCAAGCTAAAGTGGCCCATTCGTGTTAATTACTCCCTCGAGCAATTTTTCAGTGTTGAGCGGGTATCACGGGGTACCTACACGCTCGATTTGGACCGTCTGTTTCGGTTTTGGACGGTCCAAATTATGGAGAGAGAACAGGAAAGAGAAAGGGGAGAGAGAGGAGGAAAGAGAAGGTTTCGATCGAGACTGTCCAATACACTTTTCGATCTAGGCCACGCGGTACCCATTAAAAATTTTCCACTAGCAGCCCCATTTACAGTCCATTCCTTTTCAAAAAGTCAATATACTATGAAAAAACCATCTAAAATAATGGTACTATGATTAAAGCGGTATGGCTTATGTTTCCCGTTTGGCTCTACTTTCAACTTGCACTCCTGGAGATGTGCTGAGCATATTTTGGGGTTGGCCTTCATGTCGGGTTATCACAACATGATATATGCAAAAACTTCGGATTAAATGACCCCAGATTGTGTGGCTAATGATGTTCGATCTTTTTGATTTTCCATAAATATTGTTGTTTCATGAATTCCAAGATGGGCAACTGAGGCTGCAACAATTGTTAGGGGCGGAGCTAGCCGGTGGGGGTGGGTTGTCACTCCCACTGGCCCTTTGACGCTAAGGTAATTTGGTTAGGCATTTACTTGTATTTGGACAAATTTATATTTTACGTATAAAGAAAATGTAAAATATATATTTTTTAAATGATCGTTTTGATAATAACAATAATCCAAATATTTTTTTGAATAAAGCCGAAATACTTGGATTATTTGCCAATAATCCAAGTATTTTGGCTTTATTAAAAAAAATTTAAGTTTTGACCATAATTTTATACTTGTCAGATTCGTCTCGCCGAGAGGAATCCAGAAACCACAAAATCTTGACGTGAAACTAACAAATGCTAAAAAAATTTGAATAAAGATGAAATGAAAAAACCAAAAAACCAAAAACCACTTTTTAGCCAAATTAAACTTTCATTGGAACAAGAGAGTTGAACAAGACTTTCATTTTTTAATCAAAGAAAAGCCGGCAAAGAAATTGAATATTATTAATGCACACATAACCTCTCTCTTCACATTTTTACGGACAATACTTCACATTTTTCGCATAATACGCAATGAAAAAGTGGACTTCATTGATTAGTGCCACCCCAAATATAAATCATGGCTCTGCCACTGACAACAATGTTGTGCATATGCGACGCAACCCAACTTGAATTCAAAATTATAACACATTCAATAAAACGAATCGAACTTACTAAACATATTGAGGGCTCTACCAATAACCTGGCTTTTTTATTATTATTATTATTAAGCATGTTACAAATTTCTTATAAATTTCTTCCATATTTGTTTTATCATTCATATTCGAACTGATTGAAGCTAGCTCAGTGAGTACATTTTCACCAACTTAGAACATCTTTAAATGCCAAATTCAGCAAATAAAAAAAATTGAAGAATTTTAAAAGGTTTTAGGTGGTAGCAAAAGTATCAAAACACGTAATATCACATTTAAAGTTGAAGTACCTGCTGGAATGCACAACAAAATCTTACCATTCAAAATATAAAGTGTAACGACCCGAAAATAGGGTACGTTAATAAATAAATCATATATTTATAATTTATTTAAATAGAAATACCAACTTCATTAAAATTTTAAAGGAACTTAATTTTTACAACGGTAAGCTAAAGATTAGCTAACTTATTACAACTAACAGAATAACAATTGTCCAAAACTTTAAAACGTACCAAATGTGCAATTTAAATAAAAACACAGAGCCATCTAAATAAATGGGCTACTGGAAAAGCCACGGCTCCGCCACTTCATCTCTGTTCTGCTGGTTTGCTGCCTCGTACTCAGCCTGCAACTCCTCATATTCCTCGTTGCCTTCAATACCTCTTGGGTTAACGAGAGCAAATTTATTAGGATTTTGAAAAGAGAACTGCTATCCGCATGGATTTGTGCGCCAAGATCGCTCTGTGGGGCCAATTTGGAGTCTTTCGCAAAAAATCTGAGCTGTTTATTAGTTTTAGGATACGGTTTCAAGTGGTCCTCTTAAAAATTAGCTTAATCGGATAACTCTAAGTGCGTCATCTGATCTTCCAAGTCTTGATAACTCTAAACACTAAATCAATAATTGAAAGTTTGGATCTAGTACTTAGAGTTATCCGGTTGAACTGATTTTTAACGGGACCAATTGAAAACGTATTTTAAAACTAGTGAACGATTTGGATTGTTTGTGTGGGACCCCAAAATGGGCTCCGCGGAGCGATCTGTGCGCACATAGCATTTCCGTTATAAAAAATGTTGGACTAACACCACCCCCCACCCAAGGATTAGCTTATCCAGGTGCGTAGAAAGACCAGATTGCTCCTCAAACTATTTTTAATCACAATTTAATTATTTAATGAGGACGAAAAAGTATGTAATTACATTATCAACTCTTATCCACCCATATGATCAGCTACTAGCCAAACCATATGTAAGCTTATCTCCCTCCTTAACTTATCCCTCTTATAACATGTCCACCTCTTATTCACACTCCTTATCTCACAAAACTTTATCCGTCTAACAAACGGGCTACTAGCCCACAAAATCATAGGGATGCAACTAAGGTTGCACTAGGGTCTTAAGATGAGACCACTGCCTTCCCCATGCTTATTTATTGATTATGAGGACATCAATCAATTTTTTAGAAATCTCATCATTTATTTTTGGGAGGCAATTCAAAATCAAAACAAAGCCCTGGATTGACTAGCCTGAGTTAATAGCATCTTAGAAATTTCAAACTTCAAATTTATGAGGTAAGAAAATTTTAAGTTTCAGAGCTTGACTACCTCGAGGTTTTTACGTACCAAGTAGTTGTTGATTAAACAATGTGGGTTGTGAGTTGGAGATCCAATGCAAACAGGATTCAGAGGGGCCTGTAGTGAGTAAGCTCACTACGCTCCTGTAATGAGTAATCATGGCTGTCCGTTCGGCAATTAACGGTTCTAATTAAATACAATTATCCTACATTTAAGACACTTATCTTTGATTTAAGATAATCTAGACTGTTGATTGTTGAACGGATGACCATAATAGCTTACTCACTACAGGGCAACCAACCATAGGAGCCTAATTTGAAACAACTACTCGTGCATTTTAGTCTTTGTTTCATAAAGTACGGAGAAATGTCTGAGTTTGATTCAAACAGCAAAGATCGAAACAAACGAACAGTCACCATCTCTCTTTTGCAATGTCCTTTCTACTTTGTACAAACTTCAATAATGTGTTTTGTCAAAACAAAAAAAAACTTCAATAATGTGTTTTGTCAAAAAAAAAAAACTTCAATAATGTGTTTTCCCTAACGATGGTTTATATAAAAGGGTAAATTACGATGACCTCCCCTTGATACTAATAATATAAGACTGTAACCCCTCTTATTCTTTGAAAATACCGTCCCACCCCTTCTAACATAACAACCCATTTGGCTACTGCATTTAGACTTTGTTTAGTTGTCGGGAATGTTGTGTGGAAAATAGATTTCCGAGAAAAGTGAAGTGAGGTGAAGTACAAGAAAATGGAATTTATTTTCTTGTGCGTGTTATTTTGACAAGGAATCTTGTAGAAAAACTAAAATTTCTTACTTTTGGCAAGATCTATTTTGCAGGAAAGTGTTTCCCAGTGGGAAAGTTGAAGTTGTGGGTTCCACAACTTTCTTGGTAACTTAACTTTCTTGGTAATTGAACACACAGAAAGTTAGGCGAAAATTGATTTTCTCATCCTTTCCGTGCAATTGAACGGGGCCTAAGGGGGGTATGAGCTTTGGGCCCAGATGAGTATTCCATCCACACCTCTCTCTCTCTCTCTTCTCTCTCTCTCTCTCTCTCTCTCTCTCTTCTCTCTCTCTCTCTCTCTCTCTCTCTCTCTCTTCTCTCTCTCTCTCTCTCTCTCTCTCTCTCTCTCTCTCTCTGTGTGTGTGTCTAGGGCTGCTAAAAAAAACCGGTGAACCGTGAATCCGGTCCGGACCTAACCGATTCGCACGTTTTGGATTTTAACAGTGGATTAATGGTCCGGACACGGATTCAAAAAATAAAAAACCGTGACTCGCGGTCCAAACACGGATTTTGATTTTGAAACTGTGGATTAATCGATCCAGACCGTGAGATTTTTATTATATATAATTTTATTTAAAAATAAATATATATGTCTAGATAAAGAGAATGAAGATTTAAGGTTTGTGTGGTGAGGGAATAACTTCCTCAAAGAGTGTTTGCCTTGATGTTCCAACTAGGTGGAACTCAACTTATCTCATGTTAAGTATTGCTTCACTATATCAAGAAGCATTTGAAATGCTTGAAGAGGAGGATCCACTTTTCCTCCTTTAACTTCATATGGGGCGCCTACTGCTTAGAGATTGGGATGATGAATTGTCTTTGCTTGTGAATTGGATGATGAACAGCCTTTGCTGCCCACTGTATTACTACTAAAGCGTTTGTTTCAATGTTGAGTTTTGATAGAAATTTGGCCTTCAATTCCCGTGTGTTAATTTGGCCATAAATTGTTTTTTTTAGATTAAGTTGAAAATCCGTGGACAAATCTGTGACTCGCGGATTGGATTGGAACCGAACCGTGAGACTTTTGGATCAGACACGGATTTTATTTTTAAAAAACCGTGACTCGCGGATTAGGATTGGATTCATGCCAATCCGGATCAATCCGGACCGTGAGCACCCCTATGTGTGTCCACCCAACCATCTCCTTTTCCATTTGCAAAAACTCTAGCCACACCATTTACAGGTATATGTACTATCTCTTCTCTAATTCCCCAACCCATTTTACAGTTACCAAAAGTGCAAGTATCCACTCCTTCGCTCCAAGCACCAATAATAAAGTGCAAGTAGGAAATTGGTTCGCGGAATCATTAATTAAAACTAATGTCCATCAGGTAGAGATGCAGCATTGCTCTATTCTTTTGGAATTCAAATTTCAAACAAAATTGAGTATTGAATTTTTAGGGGCAAGAATTTAGCTAAGGATAAATTAAAACCTCCGTGTTGTTGCCACCAATTTAATTCTTGAGGGCTTGTTGAAGAAAAAAATTGGCAAAAAAATCTAGTTATTTGATTTTGGCTGTGGGTTGGCCATTCTTATATTTATATATATGGGGGACACAACACAAGAATTAGCTATTGCATGAAGATCAATTGGTTCGTTCTCGTTGATTATTGCTCTCTAATCTCACTATATATCCCAATTCTTTATCACTATTGTGTACTTCATCTATGCTTTTGTTGGGAAATGCTTAGGTTGATTTGGTTCGTCCCACTTGGTTCTGTAACTTCTCTTGTTCCGTTCTCATTACCCCAATTCCTTATCACTTTTGTGTAGTTCCTGCTTTCGTTTGGAAAGGGCTTACGTAGATTTTAATTTTCACACTTTTCTTTTTCTTCATAAAAGGAGGGTAAGATAATTGGATTTCAAAGAGTAAAGGGGAAAAGCAGTGATATTTAAAATTTGAAAGGGGTGTCAGCGTAATTTATCCTTTTCGAAATTACTCTACAGTCTACATATACGAGGTAATTACCAAAAAAGACTAAACCAGAATGTTATGCCCGACCGAAATTAGAGTTATGTAACATCATGAGAGATGTGTCACTAGTAGTACTTTATTATTAGATTAGTGTTATTACTCATTCAATAAACCCAATATCGTCCCTCGTTTTTCAAAAGCAAATATCTTTATCTAGAATTTTTTCGCTCTATATTTTCCTCATTTTTCACATCATTGTCATGAGACACGTAGAAAATGTTTGTGACTATTATTGGGGGGCCTATAGAATGAATTGAAGAAGTTGTCTGCTTACACATAGGGGTACCTCAAAAGCTTGGGGGATACTAAAGCACACCCACCTTCAACATTGCTCTGTCTCTGTTACCAAAACTTGTGGTTTAAAACTAACACTCATTTTCCTCGTCAATACTATCATCATAAAAATATCTCTGGGATCCTGGAGGATGTTCAGAAATAACCTAATGAAAGGAAGACTTCGACAGGAAAAAAAAAAAAAAAACTCGAACAAGTCATTGATGCAAATGTCCCGAAAAATAATCACTAGAGGCCTATCGGCTCCGCTTGTATCAATATATATAGATATAGGATGACATATCTTTCAGTTGCATGAAGTTTTTCGATACACCTTGGTAAATAACTTCTAATCGACAGGGAGCGACACAAGCATTCGCCAATATTCTATGTGAGTTTTTTGGGCGGTTTTAAGATGTATATGTAACTCTCAAGCAAGTGGATATATATGCTAGTTCATATGTCAAACTAAAATACTCTTGAAATCTGAAAATTGTTACACAATAGGCCCTATGTCGACCATAACCAATAATATACATGTACCAACTGATCATCACATTGATTTTAAAATAGTCACTTGATGACATTACTTGCATTTTTTCTCCTGGCCTGGACCCATAGTTGAAATCTTCAAATTGTTCTGTAGCTAAGGGTTGGGTCCAAATCCACGCAAGCCACATGATATATATGACGACCTTCCAATTATATTAGAAAGGGAAACCACCCCAATTAATACAATACAAAATTATGATAGTGCCTGCCCCCATCTTTCTAGACACTAATGTTAATCCTTTTGGTCGTTGCTTCGCAATAAAATAAAAATGTAATTAACCCTAAGTATACAAATTAAATTACACTTAGGGTTTGGAGCCACTAAGTAAAAATTCAGCATGTAACCCCATGAGATTTGCCTAAGTTGTCAAGACTTATGACTTCGAGTTAACTCCCCCCTAGGTATTAAGTTCGAAACTTTTTTCGTTCTAACAATTCTTGTGGGGTCAGCATAAATTGTCTTTGTCGTGGCACCAAATGGATCATTGACAATATGTACACTTTCTTTTTTCTTTTTGTCATTGGTAATTCCTAATCTATTACATGGGGAGGGGGGAATGAAACTCAATCCCGGGATGCAGTGCGAGACATCCAAGAACTCTACCGCACGAGCTAGCTAGCCACCACTTGCTCTCAAGAATTAGTTGAGGTGTGCGTAAATTAACATGATTATCCTGATATATATTAAGCTGACCTCTCAATCTCCAAAAGCATTTTCCTTACCCTTTGGCGGTCGAACCTTTCGTTGAATGGTTGGGGAAGGATTCCTTTTCTTAACTTTCCAATTGAACTGTAAGTCAGTGGCGGCTCCAGGATTTCTCGTGAGGGTGTTCAGAAATTCTACTACGGTCCTTTAGAAATAATAACTGTGCATATGCAAAAAAAAAAAAACTTCTAATATAAAAAATGCCACCAAAAAAAAGCAAAATATTTAGTATATTAGAATTTTTCCTCAACGACTTTTCATATTTAATTTCGAAACCGTTCCATAATAGCATCAGTATCAAATGCATCACTCTCCATATAAGTAATCATGCAATCGTTTATCCACTGATCTCCCATTCAATTGCTCAGAATTTCAAGAATGGAAGATCTTCACAACCCTTCACAACTTGGTTATGAGCACTATTGTTGCCTCCCACATGAGATTGCAACTTCTACTTCCTATTACAAAGTTTAAAACCATCTATGACAAAAGCATCACCTCTCGCTTGCTTACTGAAATCAGGATGAAAAAATAACAACGTAGACAAAATGTTGCATCCTTTACTGTATTTCAACCAATTTTTGTACTCTTTGAACCAATTGGGATTAAACTGACGGAAAATTACACGGACATCCCATAATGTTAGGAGGATGAGTTAGAGTAGATAAATATTGGTGAATGTTGTTGTAGACTCATTTGGTGAGTGTCACATGCACATTTCGTGCAAGTAATTTGTATAATAGTTAGTATCTATAGTATTTCTCTACAATTTTAGTAGTTGAGATGGGGTTAGATTCAAAATTGAGCCATTTAGAGGACCGGAGTAATTAGACTATTTTCATATTCCAATGAAGTCTTTTTACGTCCGTTTGAACCATGGCGACCAGTGCAAATAAACGAAACTTTGCTATATGGCTGGTGCAAGATGGTAAGCATGACTCATCAAAAATAGGATATATATATACACATTTTTATCAAAAACTGTTCAGATCAAGTCTTTCCCGGTAATTTTTTTTCCACTCATTTCTTAAGTGGACCCTTAAAAACACCATTTAAACACTTGGGACGGTTCGGATCATAAAAATTTGATCGGGAAATTGGAGAATTGTAGGAGTCCCTGATGGGAAACCCATCAGGTATACACACAAACCAAAAGGATATATTGGGTATATATGGAAAGTTGGAAACTGCTGCGATTAAGTTAACTGCTACTTTCATGAGTTTTAATTTATCATTCGAAAATGTTAATGACAGCTCTCCTTGATTTACAGAAAATGTGTTGATATTATACATCCAACTTGTACCAAAATTGACTTAATGTAAATCACACCTGTCAAAGATGCATTCAAACTTTATTCTTAACCATCTGTATTTGTATTACCAATCGCGGATTATGCAAGTAAAACCAGTTATTATGTAACCCACACTTTTTATCCTCTTTGATCCAGTGGTGGAGTCAGAATTTTAGACACAAGGAGGCCGACTTAAGAAAAATACTTTCAACTAAAAATGTGCTCGGCATATCCTGTAACTTTTTGTAATACAATACTGTATTGTATATGACATTGTTTTTTTTTTTTGGTTGATAATTACAACACCCATGTGTAATCATATTTATCTACGAAAGAAATTGAAAAAAAAAATTAAGTTACATGACAATATAGAATTATTTTCATTTTTAACTATATCAAATCAAAATTATTTAGATGTTCAGAAAAGTTTTATACTATTAAATTATATATAATAACTAAATTATATATAATATTAGTAAACTTTTGAAATACTAATAATCTTAAATTCTGAATGAAACCGTGAAGTTTGGATCAACTACTTACACATTTTCAATTAAACTGCTTATTTGCAAGTTAGTATTTTGTAATTAATGAACTGTTCAAATTATCTATTTAGGACCGACCCATAAAGTGAGGGCTTGCAAGCCTGCAAGCTGATGTACAGTTTTGGTACTCCAGGTGTTTGTACTTTGTACGCATTGCAGCGATCTCGATCATTTCCACGAGAGGTAGCACAAGTCCGGGAAAAAAACGTACATTGTACACTTGTGTCATGTGTGCCCGGACTCTTCCGATCCGTCCGGATTTGTTGGTCCGTTTTAGAGATTTCAACTTTTTTTTTAATTACATTTTGAGTTTGTTAATTTCTTTTTTATCATCAAGCTCTCCATTAATACTCCCTTCATTCCAATTCGATAGTCCACTACGAAACTACGTGCAATTTTCAAACTAAAAAATAATGTAATTGCAAAAATTATTTTTTGCATCAATATGGATCTTGTTTAGGGTTGGTCATTTCCTCCGACCCGTTCGAATCCGATCCGATCCCCGATCCGAACGGATCGGCAATATGGAGATCTGTTTCGAGATTGGATAGGATATGAGGATTTTCTTTGAAAATGTTTGGGGATCGGGTAGGAGGTGGAGATAGACATGTCTCCGCCCTGAATTCGTTCCCCGATCCATCCCCGCCCCGCTCCGCCCCGTCCCCGAATATAGGGGTCTATTCATGAGTTATGAAACTTTTGAGTCCACTAAATTTTCTTCAAATACATGGGGGTCACACTAAATTTTCTTCAAACATTTTATTATAATTGAACTTTGTAACACAATAAATGTGATTAAATAAGAAATGCATAACTATAATTTAAATACATCCCAACTAGGTTGACATCTACTCAACTATCAATCATATGCATTCCTTCAAATAAATGCAAAATAAAAATAATATTTTTCCAATTGAGCCGTTGATTTTGTTTTTCCTATTGATAAAATCAATTGTGTGAACTTTCTTCTCGATCGAGTTTAGAAAGTTTGTTGATCGGGACCCAATTTGTATTTTTTAATGATTCTTTTCATCCAATTAAAAGCCTACTAATATGCGATCCACTTAATTTTTTCTACGACTGATGGATACCATAATATGCTATCTTGCTTGTGGTTCCTTTAGTTTTCAAATTAGAAATCTAGTTGATACTTGATACAACTTGAATTGAAGCTGGCAAACACTTACGCTACACATGGATACCGTGTGTAAGGACCCGTGTAAAAAAAATCACTTTTTGGAAAAGTTTCGATTTGGCCTATAAAAAGTCCCGGTAATTGTTCCTTGGATTTTTCTAATCACAACGGTATAATCGGAAGTTATTTTTTAGTACAACAAAGTCATCTTTCACCCATTTTCTTCGGAGAAAAATGTGTCGTTTTTCAATTTTGTACTAAAAGTGAGGGGATGAGATTTTGATGTGATTAAAATTTTAAAATTTTGGAAATGCCATTGTTTCCAAATGGGGGGTACTTCCTTATTTTCATAAATAAATCAAAGTAAAGAAAACTCAAAATTATAGTCTTTACTTATTTATGAAAATAAGTATTATGGTCACATATTATATACACAAGTGACATTTGGGTGTGAGGTGTAATTAAGGGGTTATAATAGGTAGTGTGTGGGGGAAGTTTGCGGTGGGGGAAGTTTGCAAATAATCAAAATATCTCACTCTCCCTCCCTCTCCCACCCGATTGGCCCCTCTCTCTCCTCTCTCTCCTTCATTGTTGCTCATTCCAAGCTCAAATCTTGCCCTCCTCATTCAACCACTTAAAGAACCAAGGCCATTTTCGTGTTCTACGCACTGTGGGGAGCTCGGGTCACCTTGGATTCGCACCAAGAGCTCTAAATTCAGGATTTGGGGGTTTCTACACTTAGGGTTTCATTCATCCTCCATTTTCAAGCAAAACCTTGAGGTAGGGGAACAATTTCTACTCTCTCTCTAGTTGTATGTTTGTGATTTATTGCATATATCTTGTTCTTGGCCTCAATTTCATTGAAATTCATGTTTTTCCCCAATTGTGTGGGTTTTTCCCACTTAGATTTCTTAATCTATGAAATTGTTTGTTGTTTGGTGAAATTGGAAGTGAAATTGACCTCCCTCCATGTTTAATTGTTACCTAGCATCTCTAATTTGAACCTAAGTTATCTCATTTGTGATTGGGTTGAAATTTCACACCCTAAGGGTGAAAATCTGCACTGTTACGGTTCATATATTGCTGCCTCTATAAATTTCCAGCCACTGCCCCTGTTTTTGGGGGGGTTTTCGGTCACCCTTTGATGTCTGTTTGGTCCCCGATCGCTTATTCCTTCATAAGATCGACTTTTGGCATCACTTTCAACCATGTTTTGACTCGAGAACTATGATTTTATAAGTATATATGTCATCTTATCTCACATGAACGTTTGTTGGTTTTTAGAAAGCGTGTGTGGGTGTGTGCGTAGCACATTTTATCGAAAGGTGTGAAATGGTGAGGAAATGAATCTTTAATGGAATGTTGGGAAATGAGATGTTTCAAACCAATGTCACCACTTGGTGAATTTTTTTTTATAAAGGCACGCGGAGCCTATGGAATCCGGCAGGGGCACGCGGGGCCCACAGAACCCGGCAGGGGCACGCGGGGCCCACAGAACCCGGCAGAGGCACGCGGAGCCTACAGAATCTGGCAGAGACACGCAGAGCCTATGGAATCCGGCAGAGGGATTAAATCCCTATTAATAATGAAATGATGATTTTCTTCAATGAAAGAAAAGGGAAATGAGATTTTCAAACTATCCTTTGTGTTTTGTCGAGACTCGATATGTAAACTTGATTTTAGACTTGTGTGATGAACTTGGGTTGTTGAGTGAAATGAAATGGATACTTGGGTAGTGTTTGAATACTTGGCAAATCATTGGAGTACTTTGATGTTTTTAAACCCTTTCACTCATGATTCGGTTATCGTCACTCACATTGGTGTATCCATTTGATATATCTAGCCTCCATGTGCATGCATCATATTCATACACCTAGCGTTAGTAGAATAGTTCTCCTACGAGCGCGTGTGCTCACCCTATCCTTTTTCAGGTACCCAGCTTTGATCGTGCATGGTTTGAAGTGCATGACTTGGATGATGAGCATATATAATGTGGAGTTATTTTATTCATCTTCAATGCATTAACTTTTCTTTTGGGGAGATGATATTGTAACTCTAATCTTTTCTCTATCTTTTGACTATGGATTTGTAATAACTTATGGGATGTTATTTTGATTTCACCTTTGGGGCAAGGGTGCCCAAACTTTATTATTTGATTACACATTTGGGGCAAGGGTACCCAAACATTTGATAGCCATTGGGCTAAGGATGTACTCTAATTATGGAAATCTTTATAATTTATGGAAATCTTTCTCTTTTAACTTACTTATTGTTTGAGATTCTTTTATTTATGTTTTGCAAAAATGAGGGCGTGACACCGTGCCAACGATAAACGTACCGTTCACGTGCCGGCCCGGCCCATTCAACACCTCTACTTGTAACTTGATTTTAACATTTAATTTGTAACTGCGATTCTAGATTTTTAGTAATCTTTTCTTTTTTTTTTAAATGATTGGATCCCCGAATCTCCGTGGGGATCCCCGTTCCCTATTTGGAGTGGGGATGGAGGATGAATAAAGCCCCGTTGGGGATCGGGTAGGAGATGGATATGGAGAAGCTATTTGGGGATTGGGGGTGGAGATAGTACTCTCCAGCCAGGATCTGGCCCCATGCCCATCCCTAATCTTGTTTGATAGATCTCATTGAGAACTTTAATACGGTGCAAAAAAAATTCAGAAATGTAAACACATTATTTTAAAAAAATAGTTTTTGTGTTGTTATTTTAAGTTTTTAGAAAATGGACAAAAAAGTAAATTGTTCATACTTCATGCTTTGACTTTTGAAAATAGACAAACATTTTAGGACTTGAAAAAGTATGTTTGTGGACTAACAAATCCGGACGGAGTGAGTACTATATTATTTCTCTGTTTCCGAAAGTCCACTTTGTTTTAAAAATCATCATTATTTTGAAAGACATATTTGTTTAAATGACAATCGAAAAAAGGACTACTGTTGCAGTTTTGCAACTTTTTCATAGAATAATTTTGTTAGTAAATGTGCTCTGCTCCTTTTTCCTATCAAAATAATTTTCTATCTCTCTTTCCCACGCCTTTTTCCCTCCCCATCTTCATTCTTCGGCTACCCATCTCTGGCAAAGCCAACTCCGATGACAACAACCCTTATCCGGAGAACCAAACTCAATTACTGTGAAGTATCCCAGCTACTTCTCAGTCGTGCTTTCTCGAATAAGCTATTTTAATTTGGGGGAAGTTGTACCAAAACACTCGAGGTGGGTAATTGAATGCCAAATGATCAATAGTAAATCATAGGCTCAGGCTAACCATGATTTTGTTTTAAACGTATACTTCCATTGAATCAACCCCTTTTCCTTGCTCCGTATTTGGGTACTGGGTACATGCAATGGGGATAAATGGGTTTTGAGACTTTGGGCTCCTTGTGATCTTGTTAGTTGTTAGAAATGGAGTAATACGATTACCAATTTTGAAGTTGACGGAACACGATAAATGTATAAGTTAGGTTATACTGCTAATTAAAGAATTTTTCTATTTCTTAAACAGTGTCGAACACACACACACACACACACACACACACACACACACACACACAGAGAGAGAGAGAGAGAGAGAGAGAGAGGGGGGGGGGGGGGGTTGTCGGAGATGGGCTTGCCAGAGAGAGAGAGAGAGAGAGAGAGAGAGGGGTTGCCGGAGATGGGCTTGCCGGAGTGGGAGGGAGAGGTTGTGTCGGGGAGGTTACAAGGGAAGAGAGTAAGGCCTTGTTTGGTTGGCGGATTTGTGGCCGGATATGCGAAGCGGCCGGATTACAAATCCAGGGCCCACCTCATATCCGGTGTTTGGGTAAAATTTTCCTCCCCCGGACTAATTTACTGTTGGGACTCTAAATCCGCCCGCGGGTGGATTAGCTAACGACGGCCTCACCCCCGTTGTTAGCAAATCCGGGCGTATTTTGTACCAAAGTACCCCTCCAAATCCACCCTCCTCTTCTTCTTCTTCTTCTTCTAACTGACAAACACACACACAGGAACTAGAGAAGCCAAAAATTCCCCAGATTTACAAGTTCTAACAAAAAAAAAAATTTCCCAGATTCATTATTGAGAAAGAGACAACAATAATGAAAATCAGAAGAAGGAAAAAAAAAAGCGTAGCGTATCTGTAGTGTCTGAGAGAAATTGCGGCCCATCATCGTCGTCTCCTGCCTACTCTCGTTCGTCGTCGTCGACTACAGCTCCTCTTCGTCGTCGTTCTCCACTGCTGACCGGAGAGAGAGAGAGAGAGAGAGAGAGAGAGAGAGAGAGAGAGAGAGAGAGGGGCGGAAGTGGGTTTGATGATCCAACAAATTGTATAATGGATCCCGCCCCCACTACTTTCAATACTTGGTTCTAATCCAGTACATCCACTCTTCTTCTTCTTTTTTTATGAGAACTTTGATCCAATGGTGATGCTTTTTTTATATGTGAGTAAATAATGGTTGTAGTTGTGATCTCAAAACATAATAATTTCAAAAAATATAGTCATTTTTACTAATTATTAAAAATCATTCTATTCGGAAAGAAACGAGCTCTTACTTTGAATAATTAATATTTTCAAATTATAAAAAAATATTATAACTTAATTGTTACAAAGTAAATCAAATTAATTAATTATGATATTTATTATGTATTTATTTTAATTATTATGTATTTAATCCATTTTGTCAATTAAATTAATAAACTATGGGCAATTCAGTCATCCTCTTATCCACCCTTCAAATCCCCCTTCTTAAAAAATCATCCAAACACCTAATTACAAATCCACCCTTCTTAGAAAGTGGGCCCACTCTCCTTACAAATTCACCCTCATTACAAATCCACCCTCAAATCCGCCCTCCTTCTATATCCACCCAAAATCAAATCCACCAGCCCTTGAATTCAAAGGCTGAGATGAAGTGTCTTTTTATGTGTTTCCGGAGCCGGCCCCTTAAAAATTCAAACTTTTGAAATCTAAAAACTTAATTGAAGACGAAAAAGATACCCAAAAACTGTGCAATTCTATTATCTCAATCTCAAAAATTTATCCCAAGTATGACAACCATTACTTTCTAAACCATCTCACTATAGCACTGCCCTGAGTGCAATTTTGTTCACCCTCCCTAAAAGAGGGTGAACAAAACCCTCTTTCTTGTTGGCTAAGATGAGATAATGGGACCACTCTTTACCCAACCCAACCCAACCCAAGTAAATTTACCTTCTACTCTCTCTCCCAAATTTCGAATTTCTGTAAGTACGTCCTTTCTTTTTGTCATAAAAAAAATGGTGGAGAAATACCAAGTTTTTTTTAATGATTTCCTTTTTTTCTTTCTCATTTAGTTTATGAGAAAACAGAGGGAATTGAGTTAAAAGGGATTTGTTTTGATTTAATAACTGGAAGGAGTAAGAGGTTTAATTTAAGATGAAATTATGTATTGTATAGTCGTTGAAATTTTCGAAAAAAATGACTAGTACATTTTTTTTTCTTTACTAATAAAAAATGTTCAACAAATACCCAGTAAGTGTTTTTTAAACAAAATTTCCATTGGTTTTTCATAGTTTGGTTTCTGAGGAATTAGAGGAAATTGAAGTTTAAAAAAATGGACAATTAATTTGGAAATAGGAAAATGGAATCGGTGGCTTAATTTGGATAAAAATTCTATGTAGTGGGTAGTGGATGAAATTTTGAATATCAGTTAGTATTTCGAGGTTTTAATTTGGTGAAATTCCAAATTTGGGAGAGAGAGTAGAAGGTAAATTAACTTGGGTTGGGTTGAGTTGGGTTAAGAGTGGTCCCATTATCTCATCTTAGCCAATAAGAGAGAGGGTTTTGTTCACCCTCTTTTAGGGAGGGTGAACAAAATTGCACTCCACTGCCCTGGCTACCCTTTTTATGACATTTTAGGATCTATAATGAGTCCTTCTATTATCAACCAGCTTAGTAAGTAAAGAAAAAGAAAGAAAAAAGATATTACAGTTTACTTTTTATACATTTTAGAACCCTTTTAAACACTTATATGATTTTCACATTTTTCTATTTTTTTTAAAACCTAAACGATAGCCCATTGCATTGGCGGCGCTACTTACATGTGACAATGGTCACTTGACTAGAGGTGTCAAACGGGCCGGGCCGGCACGTTCGGAGGCGGCACGGCACGACAAAGGGACGGTAAAATCATGGCACGGCACGGAACGACACAGTATAAGTTGGCACGCGGCACGGCAGTGGCACGGAAATGAGCGGGCACGGCACGGGCTAAGGCGGCACGTGGCACGGCACGACACGGTCTTCTACGGGGCACGAGGGACGGCACGGCACGGGAACGAGCACGGGCACGAGCACGGAAGTTGGCCCGGCACGGCCCGACACGGAAGTAGGACGGGCATGGCACGGCACGGGCACGGGCGGGCACGGAAGTTGGCACGGCACGGCATGGCACGGCACGACACGGTGGCACGACACGGCACGGGCGGGCACGGGCACTGCAGAAGGACAAAAAAATGTTAAATAATTTATTTGTATGTATTTTTTGATAATCACAAAAATAAAAAAGAATTATTTTTTGGTTGTGTAACTTGTGTTGGTGAATTATATATTTATATCAAGTTTTAAAAAAAATTAAGTCATGAACAACAAAATAAACAAGAGGGAAAAAAAAGTTACAAAACTTTTATTGATTTATTTATTTTTTTTTTTGAGAGAGAGAGATAGAGAGTTTGGACAAAATAAAATAAAATAAGATTTTACAATATTTTTTGTCATGTTTGATAATTGATACATTGCCTTTTATCTAATAAATATTTTGAAAAAAAAATTTTAAAAATTTTAAAAAATAGTGTTTTGTAAGTAACTAAGTAAGTAAGTCACTAAGTCATGAACAAAAAAAAACAATAATAAAAAATTTAAAAAATTAAGAATAATAATTTTTTTTAGAGAGAGAGAGAGAGATGGACAAAAAAGGAAAAAAAAAGTTACAAATTATTTTTATAAAAAATTGATAGAAATTCAATTTATAGGAATTAGGTTCTTTCATTAAATTATATTATAGACATTATTAGACGTTAAATTATAGAAATTATTTAAATTATAGAATTATTTTTATTAAATTTGGTTATAGAAAATTATAAATTATAGAAATTAAATTCGATTTGTTTCACTGTCTCCCTTTAGAGTTTAGAGTTTAGAGTTTAGAGTTTAGAGTTTAGAGTTTAGAGTTTAGAATTTAGACTTTAGACTTTAGAGTTTAGAGTTTAGAGTTTAGAGTTTAGAGTTTAGAGTTTAGAGTTTAGAGTTTAGAATTTAGACTTTAGACTTTAGAGTTTAGAGTTTAGAGTTTAGAGTTTAGAGTTTAGAATTTAGAGTTTAGAGTTTAGACTTTGGACCCTCTCGGCTCTCACAAGCTCACAATAAATATAATGGACCTTCACTTTCCGGACCAAATTTCGACGATCGGAACCGTTAGATGTGTTTAAAACATGTTTTCAAAGTCCTACGCGAGGATTTTGCAAAAAATACTACCCGGAAGTAGTTGATCGGAGTAGTTTTTCGTAAAACTACTTTACGAAAACCTTGTCCAATCAAGCCCTTCTGGCTAGTTTTTTAATTTCAAATCGTTGCATAGGACCTTAAAACCACGTTTTAAATACATCTAATGGTTCTGATTTGGAAAATTTTGGTTAGGTGACGTTGAAATGGTGCATTATAGTACTGAAATTCTACGAGAGGCACTAAATGTGTTCTGATCGTGTGCTTACCAATATCGGATGATCATCGATTTTGGGGAGAATGATAGAATCGATAAGATATTAAATCGTAACGGTTTAGATCGAACATTCGGAAAAACAAATCTGCATCTACCTTTCAATTCTATACATCGAACTTAATTGGTTATGTACCAAGTTATTATGTTATAGTATAATGTACGATAACTACACAATCGCAACACAACTATGATGATCCACACCGTTCACTTTGTTTGTGTTGGTGTTTTAATGACTCTTGCCAATTTTTAATTTCGTCTATCGGATTTTAAAATGCCCTTTATCGCAACACAATTATGACGATATTCACTGTTCATTTTGTACAATGGCTTTTGGGTCCCACACAAGTAATCCGAACCGTTAGATGATTTCAAAATAATGTTTTGTATGGACTTGCAAAAAATCAGGTCAATTGGATATTCGTAACTCGTTGATCCAAGTTACGCACATCCAATTGATTTCAAAACTTCCCGATAATTTATGGTTCTAAAATGTGGCAATGATGACTGTCAAGTTCTGAGCCCTTGAACATGCATTATAGCTACTGCTGTAATTCTTGAATCTGCTGTAATTCTCGAATCTGCTGTAATTCCATGTGCATATTCCATATAAGAAAGTTTAGCTATAGGTGGCTAGCGAACTAGAGGGGGAGGATGGATTAGAAGTGGAAGGGAAGTATTTCGAATTGCCCACTTAAATGGTTGTTGAAATCTTTCATAATAAAGCTCCCAAATTGAATGGTTATAGTTCCTTGTGGCACAAATTAATAAAGCAATTGCAGATGTTGAATTTGGTAACACCGTGGCCTTCGCAACTGGCAAGGTAAAGTCATTGACTATTTTTCACCTCAAAAATTTCTCAAAGTTTTAGTACTTTGTCATGTTTTCTTCAAAATTCCTGTGCTTAATCTCTCTGTTCAAGAAATCTGCTTTGTTTAAATCTGTGATAGGTCATAATGGTTCTGGTGTTGTCAAAGATTGAAACTTCCTTTGATATCAATGATGCTTAGTCTATGCATATGCTATCCATGTGGGAGTTTTTGTTCCTTCACCTTCCTGGGCAAGTCTCCTTCTAGACTTTTTCTTTAATTTTCCCTTTTTTGGCTTTACAGTTAGTCTCTTGCTAGATGTGTTGTTTTGCCTTATCCTTGCACTTGTGCTTGGGTTTGGTTTTTAACCTCGATGTACCCTTCATCGAGTTTTAATAAAATTTTGTTGCCAATAAAATAAAAAAAAGACGACCTACATGATCAAGGATTAAGCTAGAGAAAATATTCTAATTCTGAAATGCAATGAGGCATTTTGAGGGCAAAATAAAGCCATCACCTGCTCAGGCATCTGAGGTGATTTAGTTTTTGCTTTCAACTCAATGTTAAATATCTGTAAGTGATCCTGAGTAGTTCCCGAAAGTTGAGCTTCAAAAGAATGCAATCTCCTACACTACTTTTTGGCAGATTTCCCACAAGTATAGTTTGATTTATGTCATCACCAAGCTAGAGCTTCTTTTCGTGTCTAATCTGAAAATAAGTACTGCTGTATACAGAAATAGGACGAGTCCAGATCCAATTTTCTTGATAGCTGAAGCTTCATCAGTTGGAGGCTTCTATGCCATCAATAGGTGTGGCCAAGTTTTGCTTGCCATAGCGAATGTTGCAGCAATTGTGCCTTTCGTCAGTGTCCAAGTATTGTCATTTGTATCTTCAAATGTTTCGGGTGTAATAGTAGTTCAAATATTGGTTGTTGAAGTTGTCTGTTTTGATGCAGTTGAACAACCTGGAGCTTGCTGTCAATCTTGCAAAGAGAGGACATCTTCGCAAATTATTTTGTATTTGTAATAGTACTCAAACAACTTGATGCATGGTAATAGCTTTGGTATCAATGTAAATTTTCAATCTTCTCAGAAATAAAAGTGTAGCCTATTTTGATGTAGTCTCGAGGTAATCGATACATGCATGTGGATATGTATATTGCTTTCTTAGCTATCATTTTTTGTTAGTTTCAATAGAATCTCTTGATGGATAAAAATGCAATTCTATGCGGCTTGAAGTATTGTCTTCAGTTCTATGGTTGAATCACCTTGCATGCTACCAATTATGACAACGGCACCAAAACATAAGTTTATTCTTAAGTTGCACAATAGCACTTAAATATCAAAACGACAATTTATTAAGTTGAGGTCAAATTACGTCGCACCGTGCCTAAACGGGCAATCCCTAGTAACACGATAAGAAGGCACGGCGTCGGCACAACACGACTAAAAAACCTCACGGCACGACACGCAACGACTAAAAAACCGCACGGCATGGCACGGCACGACTGAGGCACGACTGAGGCACGGCACGACACGCCACGACAAAAAAGGCACGACACGACACGACACGATAAAAAAAAGGAACGGCATGGCACAACACGAGTAAGTTAACGGTACGGCACGACACGGCACGATTAACTAATCGGGCACGGCATGACACGACACGACACGACTTCAAAAAAGCACGGCACGATGAAGTAAATAGGCACGGCACGCCATGGCACGATGAAATAAATAGGCACGGCACGGCACGAAGCACGGTTGGCACGAAAGTTGAATGGCACGACACGGCACGCACGTTTGACACCTCTACACTTGACAACCCATTTTTTTTTTTTTTACCTATAATATATGTCAAAATTTTAGGTTAGTCCTCTTTTGAACACCCAAGCAAAATATGAATGAACTCCCAAGTCCCATTCCAAATATAAATGAACACCCAGTTCAAAATTAATGAACACTCACCCAAAAAATTAGCCCACAAAATGCAAATCAATTCAATTTGAACAACCCAATAACCCATAACAAAATAAAAGAAATTATTTTTATTACAAAAAATAAATAAATAAAAGAAATCAATAGCCCAATAAGAGAAAAATGAAAGAAAATAATATGTAAACAAATCAATCCAATTAAACATCTAGCCCAAAAACCAACACACAAATCAATCCATTGTAAACAACCGAATTAAAGAAAATAATTCACAATTAAACACATAATATATTAACTCGAAACAAAGTATACACTCTTAATGAGAAAAATTAAAAAGTATCTATTGGTATTGTTGGGGTGCAGACAACCTTCAGCAGTACCGGGGGGTGGGGGAGGGAAGTCGCACTCCAGACTGCAGCGAAAATGATATTTGAGGGACATCGGTGTGCAATTTCGGCTATAGGCCCGACCTAATTATTTCGCTGTTAGCTTGTAATTAGGGCAACACGTTTTTAGAGAAAACAGAGATAGAGAGGCGAGAGAAAACGCAGATCTCAGAGAGATTGCGAGAAGACTTGTACTCTTGATTTCGATTTCATAGTGGACTGGTGTGACTCCCGTGGTTTTTCCTCGCATTGAGGTTTTCCACGTATATCTGTGTCTCGCTTTCTTTTTTCGTTTTTCATTACGCACGATTACTTGTTTTTTTGTTCTTTGATTCATTGTTTTCAAGATCCGTAGGAGTATTGTGGGGTTGCAAAAATCCTAACAGGTATCACATTATATCTCCAAAAATAAGAACAGATATTGTGAACCTATTAATTCGCCATATGATAAAACTAGTTCGTTCGTGCGCCGGTTTAATTTTACGTCGTACAAAACTTAAAATTCGCCATGGTGAGAACTTTCGTACTATTTGGTCTTATTATTCAATATTCACACCACTATATAGATTTATTTATTTTTTGTTTGTATTCCTAGTTAATAGGGCTAGTACAGTTTTTTTTTGCTCGGCAATGTAAATAGTACTACATCTTTAGGGTAATTCTTGAACGCCCTACCGAAAATTTCTGGAGCCGCCAATGACCTATTGACTGATTTTAGAATTTCCCATTTATAATTAGATTTGTAGAAAGAGCTGCGTCAAAAAAGAAAAGAGTTCTTCTTTTCGCAATGATAATTAATGTAGGATAGGGGAAAATGAACAGTATCACTATAAATAGCAGAGGTGAAACCCAAGAAAGAAAGATATAAAAAAGTTGGAAAATGGGGTTGCGTGGAACAGGAGAAAGTGACCACCCATTTGTATCGTAGGCTAGTGTGACCCTGTTTCCTGTTTGGATGTCTAGGCTAGTTTATTGGCTCTATAAATTATTTTCCTAATCTGATTAAAAGTATGTCATTCCTATAGAAATTAGAGAATTCACAAAAAAAATTAAGTATTTTTTTTCTGAATTCAAGAACCGTTTCCTAATTACCCCCTCCGTCCGCGTTTGTTAGTCCACAAACATACTTTTTTCAATCCCATAAAGATTGTCGATGTAGTCAAATCAAAGTACAAACTAGAGTGAGATTACTCTTTTACCCTTCTTTTTTATATTAATTATTAATAGTTACCATCATTTGTATTTTGTAGAATGGGCTAAAAAGGGAAATTTGTGTTGGATGGAGTAACTGTGTAGGGAGTAACCTGACGAAGAAATCAAGAGAGTAACTTGGGTTCGTGCAATAGAGTGTGACCCATTTCCCTTTCACAGGGTCCCCCTTCTTTCTTTCTTTCCCCTGCGTGGCTGCGTCTTATAAGTGTTGTAGCATTATTCATTCGCAAATGATGGTAGAAAACAAACAGCCTCATTTATCAGGTGCAGTGTAGTAGCTCTGATGCTGCTTTCCATATCCCTTTCCTTTTCTCTGCTTAACTCCTCTGTCTCTCTCTCTCTCTCTCTCTCTCTCTCTCTCCTCTCTCACTCTCTCTCATATCATCCGTGCACAAGTACTTCAATTTGCTAGTCCTTTCCACTATTCTGATAAGCAATTGCTAGAGTTTGTGACTGCTATTTTGAAAGAATAATCCACTGGGTGTCTTTTTTTCTTCGTTCTTTACGAATAAGCAAAAATTTGGGGTTTGACAGTGTTCTCATTCCAATCATGAGTACTGAAACTCAGAATTCAGACTCATTCTCGTCATCTCCATCCTCACCGTCCTCACCCGGCGGGTCAACTCACTCACTGGCGAACTCAGTCTCAACCCAACCCAACAAACCACCAAACCCACCAAAGGAAACCAAACGAAGCAGAGACACCAGTAGCAAACACCCGGTTTATCGCGGGGTCCGAATGAGGAACTGGGGCAAATGGGTATCCGAAATCCGCGAGCCACGTAAGAAATCTCGAATTTGGCTCGGCACCTTTCCCACGCCGGAAATGGCGGCTCGGGCCCACGACGTCGCCGCCGTAGCGATAAAAGGAAACTCGGCCGTCCTCAATTTCCCAGAACTGGCCGGGTCCCTTCCCCGACCCGTCTCGAAGTCTCCCCGAGACGTGCAGGCCGCTGCGGCGAAGGCGGCAGCGATGGAGGAGTTTGACTCGCCGCCGACACCGCCACCGCCGAGTCAGATTTCGGACGAGTTGTGTGAAATCGTTGAGTTGCCGAATTTGGGAACGGAGTATGATGAGCCGGCCGAGTTGAACAGGGATTTCGTGTGTGTTGAGTACTCGGTAGAAGAAGGGTGGCTTTATCCGCCGCCGCCGTCGTGCCACTTTTCTGATCAGATGGCGGCGCCGGAGAGTGGAATTCCAAGCGGTAGTGTTGACTCTTTGTTTTGGGATTATTATTAGTGGCTTAATTTGTGCTGTGAAGTGTCTCTTTCTGTTTTTCCGTTTTTGTTGTTTGGGTTACTGGTTTTAGCTCTTTTGTTTTTTCGTTGAAGGGCTCAAGTCTCCTCTCTCTCTCTCTCTCTCTCATCTCTATCTCATTACTCTTTCTGTAACCGTTCGCAATGAATCTTGTACAGTGTACATGCCATTAATTTCCTTCTACGGTTGGTGTATAAACAAACGATAAGTCCCTCTCTCTCTAGCCTACTTGATTTTTTTTTTTTTTTTTCCCTTAATTTCAGCGACATTTTTCTTTTGGGATCAAAGAAGACATAAAAATTACTGACTTCGATCAAAAAAAGAAAAAAAAAGACATCCTACTCCAATTAAAAAAAGAAGAGTGGGGAAGGTATCAAACTATTCATAACAAGATGGAAAATGCTCATGTGTCCCCCTAGCAAAAAAGACATGTGTCCCTCAATCAAACGGTCCATATCTCATAGGCAAAAATGACTTAAAAAACCGGTCACCAAAAAAAGTAATGCTATTAAAATATATTAGAACCGTTAAGAGAAATAAAGTAGGGCATAACCAGCAACAACAATGCTACATACACACCCTCTCGTACACACTCTCTCACAACTCAATCACCAACCATGGCCACCACCACCGCTCTCTATCCTCTCGCCTCCTCCAAAAACGCTTCTCCCAAACCCCCTCCGTTTCAAACTCCCACAAATTCGTCATCACAACCGCCTCCAAAAACTCCATCTAGCCTCCAAAAAAACCCATCTGCCATCTCCCCCTCACCTCCTCAACAAACCAATCCCACATCATTTTTTGGGTATTTCTTCAATTGAGTAAATCCGTGGTTGATTTGGACAGGGTTATGCTTGTTGGGTGGGGTGGAAACAATGGCTCGACCCTCACTGGTGGTTGTAGACACCCCAATTTGAACCCACGAAAATCCTTGGCATTTTTTATGATGAAAATTGCCCGATAAAGACACGTGGAGCTTGATTGATTGCTTGGAAACACCTCCAAAACCTATTCAAAATAAACCCAAGCTTGCACCACCTTCTAGTACATTCAAAACCCTCTTTATTGATATATAATATGTCCCAATCCATTTTGAAATGGAGGAGATGCGCGCATTTTACTAAAAAGACTTATTTTCCCTACCTCATGAGGGTAAAATGGTCATATATTTTTATGTATAAATCATCTTTGGTTTAAACCACTTGGATTAGAAAGTAGACTCAATTACCTTTCCAACACTTCAAGCCATGCGCAAAACGGAGTTTTGTAGCACCCGGAGCAGCCTCGCGAAATTTGATATGTTGTGTAGTCTCCAAGTCCAGGCGCCCAGACTCACCAATTCCGGGTGCCCATACTCACTATGGGCGCCCATACTTCATACTCTGGGCGCCCACACTCCCCTACTCTGGGCGCCTAAAAGTACTTCCAGTGAGCAATTTTCAGCTGGTTTTTAATGAAACCATGGGCTTCCTCTTTGCATTAACCCACGTTTTTTTTTTCACTCAAAACTCTCTCCAACTCATTATCCCTCCACATTTTAAGTTTAAATTCCTTTTCCCTCTCAAACTCACCCAAAACTACTCCATTCTCTCTCTATATATACCTCCCTCCCACTCCCTTTCAAGGAGAATCAACTCTCCTCTACTTCCCTACTGTTACTCTGCAGAAATATCAGCAGAAAATCCATCCCCAACTAATTCCCCTCTGTTTCATACATTCTCCACCTTCAAACCCATTGTCTCACCATTTCAACTTCATATATCTTCATCTTTCTCAACCAAACTCCAATCAATACATCTATAGCCAAGACAACCCCAGAAGTCTAGTTAGAGTCTGTCCAGTCTTTTAAACCACTGAAATCAACCATCCAAGTCAATCAATCAAGTTTTTCAAGGTAGTTTGTCTACCAAAAGTGATAAAAAAAAAGGTCCTTGCGGGGACACCACCCAACTTTCTGATGCAATCGGAATATTCCATTGAGATTTCTAGTGAGAGAAACTCCCAAAATGGGATACAAAGAGATATACTCTTGATAATTATATTTAAAATGATAAAAGCTAGCAAAATGAAAGACCCTTACACTACTTATACTACCCCCTTCCATTAAAGACATAAAGTAACAATAAGACCCCCCTAACTATTACATAATGATAGTAAACACCCATAAATTACTACATCATGACTCCCCTACTAAAAAGAAATTTGTCCTCAAGTTACGATAGTGTCCTCCAGGAATAGGGCATCAAGTGTTGGAGATGTTCAAGTGCGAGGGTAGTTGGACTTGGTAAGCATTATCATTGATCTTGCGCAAGACTTCACAAGGACCCACTTTCCGATCATTCAACTTTATGTAAGCGCCATGAGGATGTCTTTCCTTGCTCAATATAACCCATACAAGATCCCCTTCCTTGAATAGAACCACCCTTTTGTGTGCATCAACGGCCGCCTTGTACTTCAAATTAGACTTCTCAATTTAGGACTTGACTTGAGCGTGCACATTCTTCATAAAGGTAACCATTTCGTCCGCCTTGGGGTGTTCCTTCTTAGATGTTGGGAAAGGGACAAGATCAAACACGCTAGAAGGTTTCAACCCATAAACCACTTCAAATGGGGAAGTGTGAATAGTGTAGTTTAGGGAAGAATTGTAAGCGAACTCCGCCAAGGGAAGAATACCATCCCAACTTTTTGGATGCTCACCAACCAAACACTGTAACAAGTTCCCAAGACTCCGATTAACCACTTCCGTTTGACCGTTGGTTTGAGGATGGAAAGAGGTACTAAAGTGGAAGTTTGTGCCAATCTTCTTCCACAAAGTTTGCCAAAAGTGAGCAAGAAACTTAGCATCTCTATCGGAGACAATAGAAGTAGGAACGCCATGCAACTTGTAGACCTCCTTGAAATAGAGATTGACAATGTTTGATGCATCCATAGTCTTCTTACAAGGTATGAAATGAGCCATTTTTGAGAACCGATCCACCACCACCATGATAGAATCACTCCGCCTTTGCGTGGGAGGGAGCCCCAAGACAAAGTCCATACTTATGCATTTCCAAGGGCTTTCCGGCACGGGTAGAGGCAAATACAATCCCGCATTAGTTGCTATCCCCTTACTTCGTTGGCATGTTTGGCACCTTTGCACATAGCTCCCCACATCTTTAGTCATTCCCGACCAATAATATTCATCTTGAAGCAACCCTAGAGTCTTATCCTTGCCAAAATGACCCAACCTGTGACTTTCGGCCAACAATTGCTCCCTCAAAGAGCATTTAGGTACACAACTTGAGTCCCTTAAAAAGAAATCCATCTTTCAACATATAGCATGGATATGTAACTCTATCACCTCTTTGCAAAGCAGAAAAAATCTTGCTAAAATAAGGATCTTCGGCATAGAAGGTTCGAAATTCTTCAAATCCAACGACCTTACTCTTCATTTCTACCAAAAGAGCCACTCTTCTACTTAAGCCATCGGCCACTTTGTTGAGAACTCCCGACTTGTGCCTCAAAGAGAATGTGAATTGTTGTAGGTAGGCTACGCACTTAACATGCCGCTTGTTGAGGCGTTCTTGGCTATTGATCTACTTAAGAGCTCCATGATCGGTGTTGAGAACAAACTCCTTGTATGCAAGGTAGTAGCTCCAATGCTTGATGGATTGGACAATGGCGTAGAATTCCAAGTCATAAGTAGAGTATTTGAGCTTAGCACCATTTAACTTCTCGCTAAAGAAAGCAATAGGTTGGCATTCTTGGCTTAGAACCCCACCAATGCCCACTCTCGAAGCATCACAATAAAGTTCAAATGTCTTGTCAAAGTCAGGTAAGGCCAAGATAGGAGCTTCGGTAAGTTTTGAATTCAACAACTTGAAACTCTCGGCGGCTTCTTGGGTCCATGTAAACACTTTTTGCTTGAGGCAATAGGTAAGAGGATCCGCAATGCTACTAAAGTTGCGAATGAACCTCCTGTAGAAAGTAGCTAGCCCATGAAAACTCCTCACTTCTTGAACACTAGTAGGAGTTGGCCAATCCACAATTGCTTTAACCTTGTCTTCATCCATGTGGACTCCCTTGGAAGATACCACATAGCCCAAAAATACCACATTATCAACGGCAAAACTACACTTCTTCAAGTTTCCATAGAACTTCTCTTTTCTTAAAACTTCAAATACTTGTTGAAGGTGGGATAAGTGGTCGCCAAAACACCGACTTTACACCAATATGTCATCAAAGTACACAACTACACATGCCCAAAAGAGGTTGAAGCGTTTGAGTCATTACCCGCATAAAGGTACTTGGAGCGTTGCTATGCTCAAAGGGCATCACAAGCCATTCAAAGAGGCCATGAGGAGTCTTGAAAGCCGTTTTCCATTCATCCCCGGAGCGGACTCGAATTTGATGATAACCACTTCGAGATCAATCTTGGAAAAGACCTTGGAACCGGCTAAGCAATCCAACATATCGTCCAACCTTGGAATAGGAAACCGGTACTTGATAGTGATCTTGTTGATAGCTCTACTATCCACACACATCCTCCATGAGCCGTCATTCTTCGGAGTTAAAAGAGACGGCACCGCACAAGGGCTAAAGCTTGCCTTTATGTAGTCCTTGTCCAAAAGATCCTTTACTTGACTTTGGATTTCTTCCCTCTCCCTTGGAGACATTCTATAGGCGGGCTTGTTAGGAAGGGGTGCCCCGGGCACCAAGTCAATACAATGTTCGATATCTCGCAAATGAGGCAATTTGGAAGGTAACTCTTGAGGGAACACATCAACATACTTCTTTAAAAGCCTAGAGACGGCCTCGGGAACATCTGACACACCCAAATCCGCCATAGGAACCAAGACTAGAACATACCCGGTTTCATGACTTTTCTTGAGAAATCCTTTAGAAGCAAGCAACGCAGTAGGAGGAGGCTTTGTGGTCATTTTCTCCTTCATAGGTAACAAAGTGAATTGTCACTTTTCCTTATGGACGATGTAGGTTTTCTTCCTCCCATCAAGGACGGATTGCCTATCATATTGCCACAGATGACCAAGTAGTAAATGACAAGCATCCATAGAAACCACATCACACCAAGCTCAATCAAAGTACTTTTGCTGGATGGAGAAAGAGACCAAACACATTTTCGTCACCTTGATCTCATTGCCCTTCTTGAACCAAGAGAGAGTATAAGGATGGAGATGCTCTTCCACTTTGAGTTGTAACTTGTCCACCACTTCTTGAGAGACCACATTCTCACAACTTCCACTATCAATAATCATGTTGCACACCCTACCTCCAATGTTGCAAGTGGAGTAGAATATGTTGGTACGCAACCAATCTTCATTGCTATCATCCTTAGGAGTAAGAAGAGTCTTCTTAATCATCAAAGCAAGACTTACTTCCTCTTCATCATCACCTCCAACATCCTCAAACATAGCTTCATCATAAATAGGGAATTCATCTTCACAACTTTTTTCCATGAAAAGTGCCTTGTTTTTACTACTGGAAGACCTCCGACAATCCGAAAACTTGTGACCCGACTCCCCACACTTATAGCACTTGAATCTCCCACTTTGGAATTGACCTCTAGTCCTCGAACCACCGGATTGAGGCTGATTTTGAGTGAGAGTTGTAGTTTTATCCACCCGGTTTTGATTACTAACCCCGGAAGAAGCACCTTAGCCACCACTAGAGGAAGATCCACCCTTAGAATAGGAGTAGTAGGGCTGTCCCGACTTGGAACCGCCTTGAGATTGCTAAAATTGTTGCCTGGATCTCGAGAACTTCCTCTTTTCTTGCTTTTCGGCCACCAAGGCACGATATAAGGTTCTAAAGCCGTCCACAAAGTTTGCATGTCAAGGGCATCTTGGTTTGAGGGCTTCAACCCACTTATATACCTTGCAACCCTTTGATCTTCACTCTCATTCAATTTAACTCTAGCTACAAGTTGATAGAATTCCTCTGTGTACTCTTCCACACTTCCACTTTCCTTAAGATTATACAAACTTTTGTAGAGGCTTTCCATATAGTTGAAAGGCAAGAATTGTTCGTTGAGCTTCTTCTTCATTTTTTCCTATTCTTTAATCTTCCCTTTACCTCTCCTTTTTCTAGTGAGTTGCAATTGCTTCCACCAAGCAAAGGCTCTTCTTTTAAGACGGATAACCACCAACTTCACCTTCTTCTCCTCGGAGACTTCACCATAATCAAACACTCTCTCAATGGTGTTCAATCAATCAACAAATTCATCCTGGTTGAGACTTCCATTGAACTCGGGAAGCTCAATCTTGATATTGTTCTCCCACTTATAAGGGATGTGAATAGGAGGCGGCCTACGCCAATTTTGTTCCCCAAAAGGGTTCTCAAAGTGACTATGAGAATCCTCGGACTCTCCGCTACCCCCGCGTGATACATGTAAACCTTGCACCAACGCCGTTAGGTTAGCAATTTGTTGTCTCATCTTGTGACAACCCGCATTTTTAGTAGATAAGAAAAAAAACAAAAACAAGGGAAACCTTGAGGTGGCATAAGCTCCACGTGGAAGCCATGAGGAAAATAATGCTGGCATGTACCTTTCCAAGTGCAACCAAAACATGTTGACAGGTAAGTCCAAAGGAAGTTATCAATTTAGTGTTCGGTGGATAAATATTATATATGTAAATAGGTGTTGGAACTATCCTTTATCGTACTTGAGCATCTCATTTTGGCATCAGGAGAGCAACCATATTAGTAGAGAAAAACTATTAGACTTGGCCTGACAAAGTCCTATTCTTGGTCGTGGCTACTGATTGAGGAAAGTAAATGGCTATGGAAGTTGAACTTGGTGGAGGATTCACTCAACAAATGAGATTCTATGTACGCGATCATGATTTTCAGCTAGGATCCGTTGGTTGCTAATTTGGTAGTGGAATGAGGCATGTGTTTTGTTACTATGTCAGCGGACATAAGGTGAAATACGCATATCTTGTTTACATCTCTGTTATTGAAGTGTTTTATATGTGTTGAAAGATTTTAGAAATTTGTTTTAAAATGGATCATGGATATTGGTTGATATGTGAACTGAACTTGGCAAAGTTATATATATGATACCAATTGGGGGCGGAAGCACAGATACAGTAGAAGAGCATGCCAGAGTAGACAGACAAATTGAACAAAGGAAAGAAAGAAAACTTACGTAACGAAAGTCTAAAAGGAAAAGAATGACAGTGATGTGAATAGTAATGAATAGTAATGTGAATAGTGTCAAATAGTGCTAAATAGTACTCAAATAGTATGTGAATAGTGTTGAAAAATTGACAAGTAAATGAAAACAGATGCTTACTTGAATTCGGTGACTTGATTTATAACATGGTGGTAGGAATTACAAGGGAACAATGACTTTGCTCAAAAGAGCTTTCACTAGGGAATTGAGAGAATTGAGGGAGAATGAAAACTGAAACTAACTCTCAAAACTTGCCCCCCTATTACAAACTAAAAGGATCCTTTTATAACCAAAGGTCCTGAGACTACAATTATTTTACCAATGCGGGATGACTCAGCCATGTGAACTATAATTATTTTACTTTTAACTAAAGGGGTAACTTTTCTCCAGCTTTCAGTTGAGACATGACTGAAAGTAGATGCTGTCTTTACTTTCGGTGGAGAGGTGACTGGGCAGTGACTAAAAGCAGATGCTCCTTGACTGAAGGTTAAAACTGCTTTCGGCGATTCCTCATAATTTTCTCCTGACTTTCTTGATTTTCTCCTGACTTATTGATGATGATTTCTCGTGACTTAGAAACTTGATGATGACTTGTTGTAACCAGTATCTTTTCTAACTTGATGATGACTTGTTGTAACCAGTATCTTTTCTAACTTGATGATGACTTGTTGTAACCAGTCTAAGCATATGTGTCCTGAGCATCTTGGAATAATGAGCTGTATGGGTTTCTTTGGGAAGTTGCTGTGGCTGATTCTTCAAAGGACCCATCATCTTTTGCTTGACTTGCTTGAGCTAAAAGTTGCTGAGCCAATTTTAATAACTCAGAGATGCTCGGCTTTGATTTTCCTTTCGCTTTTGAAAGGCCAGTGGAATTGGCAGCTGGACTTCCAAGCCTGATTGTATAGACTATGGGAAGAGAGACTTAACTTTGTTGAACTTGCTGAACTGGGATATTGACTGGAGTTGGAACTTTGACTGGAAATTCTCTTTTGACTTGATCAATAACCCGTTGTTGGGTGAACTTATCCCACCATTTAACTAAGAACTGGCGGGTGACCGTGTTTTCGGAGATATTGTATCTCCACTTGAAAATCCAAGGTACTTTATACTTAGCCATGAATAAAAGAAGAGGGGGAAACTGGCTAGTATGACTGTCTACTTTGTTTAGAGAGGAAAAATACATGACTTGGTCCATAAGATCATTGAGTATTATTTCTGGGATGGCACCATAATGAGTCCACCAACGGAGGAACCATGTTGGGAAAACTGACTTGAATTTTTGGTCAAATTGAAAGAACCAAGAATGATTATTGGTTTCATTTTCATGAAGGATAACTTTGGACCTTCCTTCAATGTAATCATAATAATTATATGGGATAGAATAACTAGCGAGGACCCTGAGACAGGATGGGTGTCCCCATTCTTCCATTGCTAAAATGTCATGGATGTAGAGAGAATGGTAAATGGTAATACTGGGATTATTCTGATCCTGAATGGGCTTGATGACTATTGACTGATGCTGTAAAAGGATATCTTTGTAGAAAAAAATTGACTTTTCTGGATGATGAGGGGTGAAATGCCATCCAGGAGGGAAAAAGGTTTTTGCTAATTCTATGGGGTTTTGGATATGTTTAAAAGGTGGTTCAATATAGAACAAATTGGCTGACTGAGATTTAGGGATATAAATGGAAGGAATTCTGGGTTTACTAGCTTGAATTGACTGGGCTGGACAAAATGGGTTAGATACCACATTTTGATTTACTGGGGTATAGTTTTGATTGATTTGAGGATATGCTAAAGCTGAGTTGAACGCAATTTTTTGGTGTTGCCCAAGAACTTGGTATCTGTTTACTGAATTAACTGGAGAGATAGCAAGCTGATTACTTGTAGGGACAAGTTGATTACTCTGACTGCTTGTTGGGGCTGACTGATTACTTGTAGTGGGAACTTGTTTTCCCTGTTTCTTACTTTTTTTTTTGCCATGACTGAACTGCAGATAAATTAATTATTATTGTTTACCAAATAAAAATTTTCTAGTAAGAAAATCAGGAATAGAATTTTGATCTCCTTTAATATATTCAATATCGAATATTTTTAACATCTTTTTCTAGCAAATATTTGTTTACTAGCAATATTTTTAACATCTTTTTCTAAAACATATTTAGCACTCTTACAATCGACTCTGACTAAAAACTTTTGATTAAGTATATCATCTTGAAATTTTGAAATGCATAAAACAATTGCTAAAATTTCTTTTTTAATAGTACTGTAATTACTTTGTGCTTTATTTCAGAGACCAGAATGGAAACGAACAATTTGCTCTGGAGATGTGGAACTGACTCTTTGGAGGAGAATGCCACCGTATCCAATATCAGAGGCATCTGTTTGAATAATTTTGAAGGAGTTGATTGTAGGAATACCAAGACAAGGCAATGTCTTGACATATTTTTTTACGTCCTTAACAACAGAAGTATGTATGGGTGACCAAGGAGGAGGATTGTCTCTTAACCTTTCAAACAGGGGTTGACATGTCTTTCTAAGGTCTTTATAAAATTCTGCTATATAATTTAAAGATCCTAAAAACCTTTGTAACTGATTTTTATCTGTAATTTCATCAGGAAATTTATCCGCAAATTGGATTGCTCGACTAATTGGTACTATAGTTGCTTGGTAAATATCATATCCTAAAAATCTAATTTTTGTTTGAAATAATTTAATTTTTGGAGCAGAGATGACTAACCGATTATGTTTAATAATATCAAGAAATGAATATAAATGCTTCCAATGTTCATCAATTGATTTTGAGAAAATGAGAACATCATCTATGTAGACTATAATAAAAGGGATTATTACCTCTAGGTCTAGAAAAGAGATGTCTAATTACCAATAAGGTAAGTCATTTTTTTTTAATTACCACTAAGGTAAGTCACTTTTTTTTGGAATTTAGGTTTAGGTTGCACTTTCCTATTATAGGGTTTTAGTGGTTTAGGCACTTTCATAGAGTACCCTAGGATTTTAGGCACTTTCATGGGATACCCTAGTCGTGGGATACCTTAGGATTTTAGGCACTTTCATAGGGTACCCTAGTCGTGAGGTACCCTAGTCGTGGGGTACCCTAGGATTTTAGGCACTTTCATAAGGTACCCTAGTCGTAGGGTACCCTAGGATTTTAGGCACTTTCATAGGGTAACCTAGTCGTAGGGTACCCTAGTTGTCATAAGGGTACCCTAGTCGTAGGGTACCCTAGAGTTTAGGTTTAGAGTGCACTTTCCTATTATAGGGTTTAGTGGTTTAGGCACTTTCATAGGGTACCCTAGGATTTTAGACACTTTCATATGGTACCCTATGATTTAGGCATTTTTATACGGGTTGGGAAGTTGATGGGAATTTTTCAGAGTTGGACATGACTTGATGGTAATTATGGGATCCAAGGGTGACCTGATGGTAAATGTCCCATAATAAAATGACTAAATGGGTTGAATATTTCGTTCATTATATTTTGAAATTCACTAGGAGCATTTTTTAATCCAAAAGGCATTACGTTCCATTCATATTGTCCAAATGGTGTAGTAAAGACAGTTTTATATCTATCATTGGGATGTAGTTGGATTTGCCAAAATCCTCTTTTTAAATCAAATTTTGAAAATATTACTGCTTCACTTAGTCTATTACTTAAATCTTTCTTATTAGGAATTGGGTATCTTATCCATTCTAATACTGTATTTAATGGTTTGTAATTAATTACTAATCGTGGAACTCCTCTTTCAATTTCTGCACTTTTATTAACATAAAAGGCAGGACATGACCAAGGTGATTTACTTTTCCGAATAATGTTATTATCAAGTAAATTATTGATTTCCTTTTTACAAGTTTCCATAACTTCAGGATTCATTTGAATAGGTCTAGATTTTGTAGGTATTTGTTGTTCACTAAATCCTTTTATATAAGGTAAAGTTACAATGTGTTTTTTCCTATGCCAAAATGCAGTGGGAAGATTAGAATAAACTTCATTTTCTAACCTATTTTTGAAATTTTCTATCTTTTGATTTAGAAATTTATCAGTGAGTTGTTCTTCAATTCTTTTATATCTAATTTCATCTTTTAGGAATTTTAGATGTTTACTTTTTTGATTTATCATACCAATAGATTGGGTTGAGAACAATCTTTTAATTGTTTTAATTCTCTACGTTCAGGTTTTGTTAAAAATTTAAAGGTTACTTGTTGACCTAAAGGTTTAGTAGTGATTCCTTCACTATTGGTTGTGAATGTGTAAAGTAAGAAAATAAAAGGTACACCTAAAATTACTGTATCAGTTAGATTTTGGACTAAGACAAATGAAGTTTTGAAACAAACTTTATCTTGGCAAACATAAACTTTTGGTAATTTATGTTTGATACGCATTTTACTACCATTTGCAGAGCTTAACTGTTCAGTTGTCTTGTGATAATACTTTGTAGGTATGAGACCTTCTTGGATACAATTTAAATCTGCTCCAGTGTCAATGAGAGCAGTGACTTTAATTTCATAATCATTTATTACTAATTTTACTTTCGCATGCCATTTTTGGATAAGATCCATTTTATTTATTATATTTATTGTATTATTTCCTGAATCATAATCTTGCTGATTGTTTTCTTTAGGATTACTTCCTGAGTAATTTTGATTATTTGATTCTAAAGATTTATAAGAAGATTGACTACGTTTCTCTATTTCTTTATCAAATTCTGCAAGGCTTTTATTTAACTTTTGTGCTATTTTCTGGGCACCTAATTTTATATCATTATTTTTTAACTCAACAATATCTTGTTTGATAATGTTAACTTCTTGTTGTAGGTCTTGTAGAGTAACTTCCTTTTGTTTTTTATTAAATTTATCTATGGTAGTATTAAGGTTTACTATTGGTTTAGAATATTGGAGTTTTTTACTCTTTCGTACCAGAAGTTTTTTAAGTTTTTTAACATATTGTTGTTTTAACTCGGGATCTTCTATTTTACTAATTAAATCAATAAAAAAGTCTTCTTCTTGTTTGTCTTTATTAAGAACATTTATATTTTTATTATGGCAATAGTTATTAGTACAACCTATTGTGATTTTATTAGGATTGTCTCTGAAATTATCTTTATTTTTTGTATGTATTTTAGAGATTAATGCTTCAATTTTCTCAATATTTTGATCTTGACTTTTTATTGTGCTATCTGGTTTTTCCCATTTAATTTTTGTACTAGTGTTAACTTTCTTATAATAATTTTCCAAATAATCAAAAAATTGAATTTCTGTTCTTGTATCGTTCATGAATTGTCTCCAATTTTTTACCATTTCAGATGTTTGACTAGGATTATATTTATTACGAAATTCTTTTCTTTTTACTGCATTATTTCTTGATTTAAATTCTCGGAACAACCTTTCTGCATCTATAGTAAAATCTCTATGTATAGTTAATAAACTTTTATCTATGGGATGAGGGATTATTTCCTCGAAATCAGTTTGGGTTGGTGATCCTTGGGATGTTTCTTCATCCTCAAATTTTGACTGTGTTGAGTAACATGGTTTACTAACCTATGAAGTTGTTTCAATTCCTTTTAACCTAACTTTTGGATCTAGCAAATTCCTATCTTGCCTAGGTATACTAGTTGAACTTTCTGACCTACTATGTTCTCTAATTTTAAGGGGAGTGTTAACTCGTTGTTGATCAAAACTAATTCTAACTGTGCCATCTAAGTACTGTTGGATATAATCTAAATCTACCGTATCATTTTGTATTCTTTGTGGATAACTTTCATTTTCACTAAGCCAACTGGTTGGTAACTGGATATCATTCCATTGAATTGTTTTTGGTACTTGGACATTAGCATCAACAGTGCTACTTTGTATAAGTATAGTTTTGTCTTTTGGACTTTTGACTAAGGCATGAATATTTAAATTAGTTTTCATACACTTGTAATAAATACGATAAACTAAAGCAATTGAGTGACTTCCTTCGAGCATATTGGTAATTCCTCCGGCAGTTTGAATATTTAAAGTTAAAGTTTTCAGGATATTTTTATCTCTTAAACTAAGTGGTAAATCAGGAAAACAATTAAAATATACTGGACCATTGTGTAGGCTAGATTCCATTAAGCCTAACAAACTATCACTGTATACTGTGAATCTACTATCCCTTAAAGCTAACATAATTGAAGAATTAAGTCCTCTTCGTGTTAGGGGTTTAACTGCAACTTGTACTAATCCTACATGAATAAAATTATAACCTCTTTCTAGATGTTTTTTAACTGATTCTTTACTTAAAAGAGCACATCTTTCTTGTTGTTTTGTAATTGCATAAACTTGTTCTACAGTTTTTGCTACTTGACCAGTCTTAAAAGTATCTTCTAAAAAACTAGTTTTATAAATTTCTTTTACTGGGAATTTTGGTATATTCCAATTTCCTAAGTCTGTAGTACAATCTTGATATTCATGTTCTTATTCGTTTACTATGTCTGGTATGGACGACATCGAAGCCATTGAGCTAGTTGAAGAGCTGCACCTAAATAATCTATTCATTATCTTTTTCACTTAAAAATTTCTCTTAATATTTTTTCCTGGAGTTATCTTTTTTGAGACCTAGCCTGTATACACTCATACCTAATTGGTGACCCTATCCTCACGACTGCCTCACTCTTAGGACTTACACATCTAACAGGGCTTCAAGCTTGTGTGGCCAGAGGCAGGATGCTCAAACGCAGATAAACAAGGACAAAATACTAATTGAATTTTCTAAGTTTCAAAAATAATTTATAGATTAAATTGGTTGTAACTCAATAATTACCAACTTGGCTTTGATACCAAGGGGGGGCGGAAGCACAGACACAGTAGAAGAGCATGCCAGAGCAGACAGACAAATTGAACAAAGGAAAGAAAGAAAACTTACGTAACAAAAAGGAAAAGAATGAAAGCGATGTGAATAGTAATGAATAGTAGCGTGAATAATGACGTGAAAGTGACGTGAATAGTGTCAAATAGTGCTAAATAGTACTCAAATAGTATGTGAATAGTGTTGAAAATTGACAAGTAAATGAAAACAGATGCTTACTTGAATTCGGTGACTTGATTTATAACATGGTGGTTGGAATTACAAGGGAACAATGACTTTGCTCAAAATAGCTTTCACTAGGAATTGAGAGAATTGAAAGAGAACGAAAACTGAAACTAACTTTCAAACTTTCCTCTTACAAACTAAAAGGATCATTTTATAACCAAAGGTCCTGAGACTACAATTATTTTACAAGTGCGGGATGACTCAGCCATGTGGACTATAATTATTTTACTTTTGACTAAAAAGGGTAACTTTTTCTCCAGTTTTCGGTTGAGACTTGACAGAAAGTAGATGTTGTCTTTGCTTTCGGTGGAGAGGTGACTGGGTAGTGACTAAAAGCAGATGTTCCTTGACTGAAAGCCAAAACTGCTTTCGATGATTCTTCATAATTTCCTCCTGACTTTCTTGATTTTCTCCTGACTTATTGATGATGATTGCTCGTGACTTAGAAACTTGATGATTACTTTTCTGACTTGATGATGACTTGTTGTAGCCAGTAATACTCCAAAACTCATTATGCAAATTTCTAAGCATATGGGTCCTGAGCATCTTGGAACAATGAGCTGTATGGGTCTCTTTGGGAAGTTGTTGTGGTTGATTCTTCTGAGGACCCATCATCTTCTACCTGACTTGCTTGAGCTAAAAGTTGCTGAGCCAATTTTAATAACTCAGAGCTGCTTGGCTTTGGTTTTCCTTTTGCTTTTGAAAGGCCATAGGAACTGGAAGCTGGACTTCCAAGCCTGATTGTAGAGACTATGGGAACAGAGGCTTGACTTTGTTGAACTTGCTGAACTGGAATATTGACTGGAGTTGGAACTTTGACTGGAAATTCTATTTTGACTTGAGGACTTTAAACAGACAAAGCAGTTTGGTGTTATAAAGGCGGGAGATGCGGGCCAGGTATCTCGATGGTTTGACGTCATTCCCTTTTATTGCAAGAGGTCACTCCTCTTTTATTCTTGTCGTAACATGTTCTTGATAGATGTGCGAAATCGACGAGTATTATGAAATGTGATATTTTAATATCATGATGGTTTTTTGCTTGATCCTAAAAAGCTGGATTTTATTTTGTGAACGAATTGAAAGATTTATTATCTTGTTACTAAGATCTTTTTATTACTTAGTAACTGAAAAGTATGATTTACACTTTTTGCTCAGCGTTGACTAAATCCATGATTAGAATGTTTATAAGATATGCGGTGTTTCACACGAGCTTTAGCTTATGGAGTTTTCAAAAATCATACTTTTCAGGTCCGTAGCAATAGATGGATTATTTGGAGAATTGGCTCTGAGAGACTATATTAAAGAAATTAGTGTTGTTGTTTTGAGGATTTCAGACCCATTGTAATTTTCGGTGTTTTTTTTGTAACATTTTGTGGTTTTAGAAAATACCATTTATTTTTGAGGTGTTTCAAGTCGGGTCGTCACAGTTGGTATCAGAGCGGCTCCTGACCGGAAGTGTGAATTTCACATCGCTTGGAGTGAGATCCTAGGCATTATTTGAGGTTTATAAGAGTTATCAGAGTGCGCAGCGGAAGCGTAGTCGTGGCTTTCGAGGTTGTCAAACATTAGAGTTATCAGAATTCGCAGGGGAAGCTTAGTAATGATTTTAGGGGTTGATCCCTAAGAATTTTGAGGCTATTATGATGCCTGACATCTTGAGCTTAAAGGGAAACCTTAAGGTGGCATAAGCTCCACGTGGAAGCCATGAGGAAAATAATGCTGGCATGTATCTTTCCAAGTGCAACCAAAACATGTTAACAGGTAAGTCCAAAGGAAATTATGAATTTAGTGTTCGGTGGATAAATATTGTATATGTAAATAGGTGTTGGAACTATCCTCTATCATACTTGAGCATCTCATTTTGGCATCAGGAGAGCAACCATATTAGTAGAGAAAAACTATTAGACTTGGCCTGACAAAGTCCTATTCTTGGCCGTGGTTACTGGAGTGGGTAAAACTTGATTAACCCTAATAAAGGGCATAGCACGTGCCTTAATTGATCACCACGAGAGGGCGAAAAGCTCGACACCACATAGGGAGTCATTAAACCCTGTGCCGATCTGGTTTGGCCACGAATGAGGCTAGAACTAATAAAGAGTAAACTAATAAATCAGGATGCACTAGCTCGGCGTAAGGCATAAAGGATGCCCCTGATAGGGACGAGCTAGGAAGGCTATGTGTATAGCTTAAACAGCATTCTGGAATACATAATTCAGCTCGGCGTGATGAGCTGAGCTATGTACGAGTTATTCCGAGCTACGTGGAAGCACGGCACCGCCACGAATAGGGCAGTGAGACATTCCAGAATAATCTAAAGCAGTTCCTTACGAAATAAGGAGCAATCCCGTAGCATGGAGGATCAATATGGGAAGTCCTAACGTGATTAGGAGTATGCCCCATATAGGAAAGAATCCTATATGGAAAGGAAGACCCCTGCTAGATGAGATCTAGCAGGACATGGAGACTCGTCCCTAATAGGAAAGTCCTATTAGGAAAAGGATTCCTAAAGAGAATAGGAAACAGGGGCACGAGATGCCTAGTATGAAGAACATCTACACCTATAAATACAAGACAATTAACCATCTGTGAAACCCATTTCATACGCATTGTGGTTTTAATTCACCAAGTACGAGGCACTAACTTAGGCATCGGAGGGCCTTTGCTGACGAGGGGCAAAGGTACTCTAACCCTTTTTCTGTCTTGCAGATTCAGGGTTGGATTAAGGAGGCACGTGATCCAGGGCTACGTGGATTTTATCCCCGTACAATTGGCGCCGTCTGTGGGAAACGATTACGTAAAAGCTCGATCCCTTTTTAACAGAGATCAACGATGGTGCTTTCAGAGCCTCTTTTGTGCACTCCAAGAAGGCAGGATGTAGAAGACGATGGTACCACGCTTGTGTATACTACGAGAAAGAGCACAAGGGTGGACAAAACTCCCATGGCTCTAAGAGCACCACAAAAAAGCCAGCAACAAGGAGGTTCAACATAGGGCACATCTCTGAGATTCCAAAATTCAGGGATACGCGCCTAATATGTCACGATTCTCCAAGGGCAGGCAAAAGGCGAGGACGCTCAAAGACACCACCAAGAGGTGGGGAAGCCTCCACCCGACGAGAGTGGGGGAGGAGCCCCCCGAGGAAGGATGGTCATAAGCACACAGGGAATTGAGAGAGAGAGGATAGCCTCGACCAAAAGGAGCAAGAGGCAGAAGAATTGGCCCGTGAAGTCACTCGACGAGAACGAGAGATTCAGGACCTAAAAAAGCAGCTTCAGGAGAAAGAAAAAGATCTACGCTCACGGACGAGATCCGTGCATTATGAGAAAGAAAAGAAAAGTCATCATCATGACAACGTCTCCACTGACCGAGCAGCCTCTCCACGAAAAAGGAGAGACAGGAGCGTTTCTGTTGAAAAAAGAGAAAGAAGGAAGCATGCTAGGGACAGATATGAGAAATCTGGTTCCAATGAGCACATTCCTGAGCAATATGCAAGAAGGAGGGACGCTTGCCGAGCTGATGGAGGCCCCAAAACTGCACGAGAAGCAGCTAAGGAAGCCCTAGGCTAGATCTCTAAATCACCACTGGCCCACTGGATCCGCGCAGAGAAGACACCGAGCAGGGTGAAACTTTAGCGTTCATTCCTTACGAAACTAGCACGGATCCTGTAGCCCATATTCAACACTACCAGCAGGCCATGTTTATGCATGAGCAAGATGATGCCTTGCTATGCAAGATGTTCCCGTCCAGTCTAGGGAAAGTGGCCTTGAGCTGGTACCATAAACTCCCAGAAGGATCTATCTTATGCTGGACTCAACTAGCCGAAGAATTCACTGCTCGATTCCTGACGAGCCGAGCAGCCCCAAAAACTTTTGATGCACTAACCTCTATGAGACAGAGGGATGAAGAAACTCTGCGGCAGTACTCGAAGCGTTATTGGGAGACTTTCAACGAGATTGAAAATTGCAGTGAAGAATATGCACTAGCAACGTTCAAGACAAGTTTGCCTATGCATAGTAAGCTACGAGAATCGCTTACCATGCATCCGGTCAAGACTGTGGCCAAACTGATGGAGAGAATTCAGGAGCATGCACGGGTAGAAGATGACATCCTGTAGGCTGAGGGAAAGATCATGGCTGGGCAACCTCAGCTCCCAGAGGAGAAGACGGTGGAATCAAGGGTATACAAAAAGGATTTCACGATGGGAAGGAAGGATTATGCACAACAGAAGAAGGACAAAGCTGACCCAGACCCCAAGTCGTACTTCAACATCATGGCGACTTTCAATTTCCCAATCTACAAGATGCTGTACAGGATCAAGAATGAGCAGTGGTTCAGAAGGCCCCCAAAGATGACTGGGAACCCAGAGAAGAGGAGGGCTACCAATCAGCACTGTAGCTACCACAGAGATTGGGGACACATGACTGAGGACTGCGTGGAGTATAAAAAGTTCTTGGACGAAAAGGTGGCGGAGGGCCATTTAAAGGAATTTTTGGCTGATAGCAAGAATGACGCCGAGCTAATAGAAGAGATGGACTACGAGAAAGGTCCAAATGGAACGATCCATATGATACATGGATTAGTTGCCCCATACACGAATAATGAAATAAGGCACATCCAAAGGGTAAACGGCCAGGCAAGACAAGTTATGAAGCTCGGCACGAAAAGGCCGAGGGCTGAGGGAGCAATGGAGATTCCCATTACCTTCACTGATGACGATCTAGATGGAGTAGCAGTACCCCATAACGACGCATTGGTAATTACCCTACGAATAGGGGAGTATGACGTGGAAAACATACTCGTTGATCAGAGGGCGAGCACAGAAATCATGTACTACGACACCTTCAAGAGAATGGAACTCCCAACGAACTCGTTACAAAAGTGTCTCGTCCCCCTGGTTGGCTTCAGTGCACAAACGGTATGGCCTATGGGGAAGGTCACGCTGCCCGTCTGAGCTGGAACAGTAGTGCTAAAGACTGATTTTCTCGTAGTAGACATCCCTTCCTCCTATAACGTGATTATAGGAAGAACATGGATGCACAAAATGAGGGCAGTCTCTTCGACTTACCACCAGAAGATCAAATACCCCGGAGCAGATGGTATAGAATGCATCAAGGGTAACCAAAGGGTGGCCAATCAATGTTTCAATATGGTCCTAAAAAAGTCCCCAAGGGCCGAGTTGGTACAAACAGTTGAAGTTTCGGATCAGCCGATCTTGGAGGACGTCGGAGGTGATCCTGCCAAGAAGATGGTGGAGGGATTGAAGAAAATACAGGTTCAAGAGGACGATGCAGAAAAGTATTTCCTGATCGGTGAAACCCTCGCCGAACAAGAGGAAAGGGACTTGGTTGCCTTTCTTAAGGACCACATCGATGTATTTGCATGGATCCCCTAGGAGATGCCTGGGATAGACCCCGAAATTATCTGTCACCATTTGAATGCGGATCCTCAGCACAAACCAGTTGTTCAAAAGGCAAGGAGGTCGGCACCACAGCACGCGGACGCTGTGATCCAAGAGGTGGAACGGCTACTAGAAGCGGATGCCATACGAGAGGTGAGCTATCCGGATTGGTTGGCCAACACTGTGGTGGTCAAGAAGAAAAATGAAAAATGGAGGGTCTGTGTGGACTTTACCGGCCTAAAGAAAGCATGTCCCAAGGATAGCTTCCCACTTCCCAGAATCGATCAACTAGTGGATGCTACATCAGGCTATGAAAGGATGAGCTTCCTTGACGCATATCGAGGATACCATCAAATAGCCATGTACAAGCCCGATCAAGAAAAGACGTCTTTTATCTCCCCAAGAGGGCTCTACTGTTACAAGGTTATGCCGTTCGGGCTAAGGAATGCTGGAGCGACCTACCAAAGGTTAGTTACTAAGATGTTCAAGGAACAGCTCAGCAAAACCATGGAAGTCTACATCGACGATATGGTGGTAAAAAGCAGGTTGAAGCCTGATCACCTTGCCGACCTAAAGGTAACTTTCAATATTCTGAGAGAATACAAGTTAAAGTTAAACGCTTCCAAGTGTGCCTTTGGAGTCAGCTCGGGGAAGTTTCTAGGGCACCTGGTGACTAAGAGAGGGATTGAAGCTAATCCAGATCAGATCACAGCTCTGCAAGGCCTTTAAAGCCCAAAGACCACAAAGGAGGTCCAAAGGCTAACAGGGATGGCAGCAGCTCTTAATCGCTTCATCAGTAATTCCTCAGACCGTTGCAGACCTTTCTTTCAACTTTTGAAGAAGAGAGAGGGATATGAGTGGGGAGCCAAGCAGGAATAGGCTTTCCAGGAGTTAAAAATTTACTTGTCAGCACCACCCTTACTCTCTACTCCAGAAGCTGGGGAGCGGTTGATATTATATCTAGCAGTATCTGATCATGCGGTCAGCTCGGTTCTCCTGCGAATAAAGGGGACAGAGCAGGCTCCGATCTATTTTGTAAGCAAAACACTGTTAGATGCTGAGACACGTTACCTACCCTTGGAGAAATTGGTGTACGCTCTCGTTATTGCGTCAAGAAAATTGCCTCATTATTTTTTACAGCACCCCATCACTGTATTCACTGAATATCCATTGAGGGCCTTGCTTAGAAAGGCAGACTTCTCTGGAAGAATCTCGAAGTGGTCAATAGAATTGAGTCAATTTGACCTTGATTATCAACCCAGAACAGCAATCAAAGGGCAGATTTTGGCTGATTTTGTAGCAGAGTTCGCTCCAACAGTGGCTCCACCGCCACCAACTCTCCATGAGAAGGAGCAAGTCAGTAATCCCGAACAACCGATGAGAATGGCCGATTTAGATCCAGACGAGTGGAGGCTTTACGTTGATGGGTCAGCCTGCAACAAAGGATCTGGAGCAGGGGTGGTGCTTTTCTCTCCCGAAGGGTTGGTTCTGGAGCAAGCACTACGACTGGGATTTAGTGCCACTAACAACGTGGCAGAATATGAAGCCCTACTCGCTGGATTAAGGAGTGCCCTGGAACTCAAGGTAAATAAGCTAAGAGTATTTTATGACTCACAATTGGTTGTTAACCAGCTTTCAGGAGAATACGCTACGAAAAGCGAAAAGATGGCTGCGTATTCAGAAGCAGCCAAGGATCTACTTGACAAATTTGATGAAGTCCACATTCAACAAATCAGTTCGGGCCAGAATGCGCATGCAGACTCGTTAGCTTGCTTAGGGTTAGCAATCAAGACAGAGTATCGCCGAACTGTGGCGGTGGATCATTTGTGCGAACCGAGCATTGGCCGGGTAGTGGAAATCGTGATGGAAACAGAGTTTGGGCCGAGCTGGATGGACCCAATAGTGGCATACCTACGAGATGGGACCTTGCCAGAAGATAAGAGGGAAGCACACAAAATTAAGACCGAATCAGTACGCTTTTGGCTCTCTCCAGAAGGTAAGCTTTACAGAAAATCTTTTCTTGGTCCATATTTATTGTGTATACACCCAGCTCTTGTCCAGAAATTCCTCCATGAAATCCATGCTGGAACTTGTGGAGGACATATTGGTGGAAGGTCCATATCCCACCGAGCAATATCCCAAGGATATTGGTGGCCTTACATGCAGGAGGATGCAAAGGCTTTTGTCAAAAAGTGTGATAAGTGCCAAAGGTTCTCCCCTCTAATCCGAGCACCAGCTGAGGATTTGCTACCTTTAACTAGCCCATGGCCATTTGCCCAATGGGGGTTGGACATCGTGGGTCCTCTCCCTATGGCAACGGGGAAACGAAAATTCCTACTCATTGGCACTGACTACTTCACTAAATGGATAGAGGGGGAAGCCCTTGCCAAAATCACAGAAGCTACGGTGGAAAAATTTGTGTGGAACAAGATAATCACAAGATTTGGAATACCATACTCCATCGTCTCAGACAACGGGTCCCAGTTCGGCAAGAAGTTCAAAGCCTTCTGTGCCCAGTACGACATCAGAAACTACTATTCAACCCCAGCTTACCCATAGAGTAATGGACAGGCAGAGGCTTCGAACAAGACTATCCTTAAAAGTCTCAAGAAAAGATTGGAGAGAAAGAAGGGAAAATGGCCCAACGAGCTTCCAGCCGTACTTTGGGCATACAGGACCACCCCACGGCGATCTACGGGAGAGACGCCGTACTCCCTTGCTTATGGGATAGAGGCGGTGATTCCCTTGGAGATTGGTTTACCAACCATTCGCACTACTCTCGTGGAGTCAGGAGGCAACGATAAAGCCCTGGCCGAGCAGCTCGATCTCGCCGAGGAAAGAAGGGAGCGTGCACTTATCACCTTGGCAGCATATCAAGAGCAGCTACGAAGGAGCTACAATAAGAAGGTGCAGCCAAGAGAGTTCAAAATTGGAGATCTAGTCCTAAGGAAGGTCTTGGCTAACACTAAGGTGTCTACTGATGGGAAGCTTGGACCAAACTGGGAAGGCCCTTACAAGATTGTGGGAATTGGGGTTTATCGTTTGGCCGACCTGGATGGAGACCCAGTACCACGGCCATGGAATGTCCAAAACCTGAGAAAGTTCTACCAGTAATTTGTTTATGTGATTACGAATACAATCACACCTGCTTTTAATACCTAGTTGGGATTACGAGTACAATCACCAGCATGAGTCAGTTAAATCATTTATCATTATTTCAAGCATGAATAAAATTTCGTTTGTTTTCCTACTGTGATGTTGTTTAAATATGAACCCAAATTGCTTCCAATTTGGATTCCTTTTGGGGAGCAGCGAATATGTATTAATACAATAACGACACTCGAAAATCCCTAAGTATGAAGATACTTAGATATGCAACGAACATTGCATTTGCAATGAATATTGCAACGATTAAATTTCTAAGTATGAAGACACTTAGATGTGCAACGAACACTGCGCTAAAACACTAAGTATGAGTAAACTTAGATTTGCAACGAATACTGCAAAAGATCCTAAGTACGAAGAAACTGGGATGTACAACAAAAACTCCTAAGTATGAAGACACTTAGGCTGAGAAAAGTTCAAGTATAAAGACACTTGAACACTTAGCATGAGCACGAAAAAGCTTACGATTTGCAAACACTACAAAATGGAAAGTACGAACATACTTAAAAACACTTGCAGAAACAAAAGTACATAATGAGTATGAAGATACTTAGCAGAAGAAGCAAACCAAATGTATCAAACGATGGTAAAAGCCACACACGGCCGAACAAAACCACGCAGGGTCACAAGCAGAGTTCAGATAATAACGGACAGGGATGAAAACAGGCATCAAACCTCTTCACTGTGCTGTCCAGCATCAGTGGCAAGATTGGGATCCGGATTGTCACCTCCAAGGCCTTCAGCAGCGCCGTCCCCCATGATAGTGAGGTCAGTGGTGGTTTCATCAGATGGGGTCTGCTTAGTAAGGGCTTCAGGTTGGGCTCCAAAGAGGGGCTGAGGCTGAGCGCCAGCGTTAGGATTGGCTTGGGCGGCGGCTACCACACTGGGAAGTTCCATGTCAACCCAGTGAGGGGAGGTAGGATCCACGCTGAGCTTAGTAAGGCATCTCTGCCAAGCCGCGCCCCAAACAGCGTCCTGTACGGCTGACATCTCTGCCCTATAATTGTCCGTGATCACAATGACAGCACGGTCATACTCTGCTTCAGCTTTAGCCTCTGCAGCAGCGAGTTGATGATGCAGCTCTTGCTCGGCCTCCTCGAGCTTCCTTTTCAGATCGGCGTTCCCTCCTCTCAGACCCTCCACTTCTCCCTAAGCTTCCTTCAAAGAATGAGCACGCTCTGCACTCTCTTTCTCCGCCTTCTCCACCCTTTTCTGCTCTCTTTTTAACTCCCTCTCGACATCTTTGGCTCTCTCCAGCCCAATGGATGCTTTTTGCATAATCTGAAAGGCAGGAGTACAACTGTTAGGGGCGAAACAAAGGTTCAATACAAAGGGAATGAGGGGAAGAAATTTTTACCTTGGCACTAGACTGAAAAATTGACTTCATTAGTGTATCGTAAGAACTGTTTGCCTCTCTCTCCATGTCAAGTGGGAGGAGAGCAGCTCTGGATATACCAAAAGCCATGTCCGTAGAAGAGATTTTGTCAATCAGGTTTAAAGGAGTGCCATCAGGGCGTGCAAGCACTGGAGTCCAAGGCTGCACCAGTGGAGGGGAGCCGGTAAGGCGTTGGTTTGAGCCTGAGCTTCTTGTCCTTCTCCTTTGCAGGGGAGGCTGATCATCATGGGTACTCTCTACTGGCCTCTTGTCCCTTTGTTGCTCGGATAGAGAGGCATCAGGTGCTTCAGGAGGGTTGGCAATATGAACGGCCGGAGGGGCATGAGAGGCCCGCCCGCCAAGGTTCAGCTCACCAAGCAAATTGATCGGTTGGAGGGGCATCTCTTCGTGGATTGGAGAAGGAGAGTAACCTGATGAGTCGTCTGAGTCTGCAAGAAGGGCAGCCTGCTCGGACAGGGATTGAACAATTGAGCGGTGATCAAGGGCTCCTTCTTCTGTTTCTTCTTCTTCTTCTACTACTTCCCTACCAGATGTGCTCGCCTCTTGATCAGTACGGGTGAGAATTGGGATAGCAGTTGGTATTTCGGGGATGTAAGCAAACGTGATTTGCTGCTGAAGATCGCTCGGGGCCCGAACTCTCCTAACTCTTCTTGGGGCTCGGCCTCTTCGGGGTCGAGTATTTCTTTGTTCAGTCGGTGGGCGTGTGGCGATCAACGGAGCAGCTGGAGGCCAGGGGTGTCTCGATCTTGGCTCACTGACCCTTTTGATACCACCCCAGTACGTTGGGGTGTAGTCCAATAACAAGTGAGCTGCACGGCCGAGACCAACAGGAGTTGGTGCGAAACCGTCGAAATACAAAGCCCGAGCAATATCCTCGCGGTGAAGATTGCCGTGGATCAGGCGGCCACCGTGATTGAGGTTGCTAGCTGCAAAAATAGAGGAAAGAGTACAGAAAAAATGATCAACAAAGCCAAGAGATATGAAAAACCAAAAAGTAGTAAGTACAGAGGTCGAATACTAACGTGGTTGGCCTGAGACTGAAGGGCAGGAGAAGCCAATTGTGTTTCCCTCAGCATCCTTTGGCTCCCAGTTACCGGTGACTACGAGAAAGTCATCCCCCTCGCCCTTTGAGGAATTAGGCAGGTCTGTGATGAGCTTCTGCTCGGGGTCCCTAGCCTTGAAATAATAGCTGAGGTCTACTGTAGGGACTACGCTGTAAAGGTAGTGTAAGTCCCACCAGTCCAGATGCAGGCCGAGCAGCCTGTTCAGGGCAACGGTGCCCATAACTACCCTAACGAAATTAGGGCAGAGCTGCATAAGGTTTAGCCTACACCTAGAACAAACCTCCCTGAAGAAAGAGTGGAAGGGGAATCTAAGGCCACCTTCCACTATAAAGATTAGGGGGACGTGGATTTTGTTTTCTTCCAAGCCTACTTCTCTCAAATCGTTTCGATCGTTCAATCTGAAATGAACATCGTTTGGAATTCCATATGTCCTACGAAATTCAGCTATTTTTTAGGCGTTACTAAGGAGGGCTCTGTGTTTTCCCATGGCTAGGGTTTCACTGTTGAAACCCAGGAGAAAAGGAAGAAGATGAACAGAAAACTGAGAAAAGCCAAAAAGATTGGGAGACGGAAAAAATAGGAAAACTGGAGAAAGGTCACTTACATGAAGAAATGGGCCTAAAATGGTACTCCCCGACGAGAACGGAGGGTGTTTTCCGACGAAGAGCAGAGGCGCAGAAGGAGTTTAGTTGCAGAAAGTTTGGAGCGACGGAGATGGCGTTAATAGCTGATGGCGTCTTCTCTCTCTCTTGTTTCAGAAAAAATGAGAAGGAGAAGAGTTTTCAAGATAATAAGGGTTTTTGGGGGGAAGTAATGATTATCCCGCCCAAAAACCCATAAAGTAAGGGCGTGACGTACGAGAAACGTCGCCCTAGGATGTCCTTTGGGCTTATCCAGCCCCCAACGGGTCATTTCGCATTTAATGTGAGAACAGTCTTGTTCCCCACGTGAGGGGGAGGCGTGCAAGAGATGCATCAGGAACCGTTGAAGCTCTGCGCACTGCTGATGAATGACAGCAGTAGCAGAGCTGGGGAGCAATTGGAGTGGGTAAAACCTGATTAACCCTAATAAAGGGCATAGCACGTGCCTGAATTGATCACCACGAGAGGGCGAAAAGCTCGGCACCACATAGGGAGTCATTAAACCCTGTGCCGATCTGGTTTGGCCACGAATGAGGCTAGAACTAATAAAGAGTAAACTAATAAATCAGGATGCACTAGCTCGGCGTAAGGCATAAAGGATGCCCCTGATAGGGACGAGCTAGGAAGGCTACGTGTATAGCTTAAACAGCATTCTGGAATACATAATTCAGCTCGGCGTGATGAGCTGAGCTATGTACGAGTTATTCCGTGCTACGTGGAAGCACGACACTGCCACGAATAGGGCGGTGAGACATTCCAGAATAATCTAAAGCAGTTCCTTACGAAATAAGGAGCAATCCCGTAGCATGGGGGATCAATATGGGAAGTCCTAACGTGATTAGGAGTATGCCCCATATAGGAAAGAATCCTATATGGAAAGGAAGACCCTTGCTAGACGAGATCTAGCAGGACATGGAGACTCGTCCCTAATAGGAAAGTCCTATTAGGAAAAGGATTCCTAAAGAGAATAGGAAACAGGGCACGAGATGCCTAGTATGAAGAACATCTACACCTATAAATACAAGACAATAACCATGACAAAAGGTACGCTGTGAAACCCATTTCATACGCATTGTGGTTTGAATTCACCAAGTACGAGGCACTAACTTAGGCATCGGAGGGCCTTTGCCGACGAGAGGCAAAGGTATTCTAACCCTTTTTCTGTCTTGCAGATTCAGGGTTGGATTAAGGAGGCACGTGATCCAGGGCTACGTGCATTTTATCCCCGTACAGCTACTGATTGAGGAAAGCAAATGTCTATGGAAGTTGAACTTGGTGGAGGATTCACTCAACAAATGAGATTCTATGTACGCGATTATGATTTGCAGCTAGGATCCGTTGGTTGCTAATTTGGTAGTGGAATGAGGCATGTGTTTTGTTTGCTGCGTCAGCGGATATAAGGTGAAATACGCATATCTTGTTTACATCTCTGTTATTGAAGTGTTTTATAAGTGTTGAAAGATTTTAGAATTTTGTTTTAAAATGGATCATGGATATTGGTTGATATATATATATATATATATATATATATATATATATATATATATCTATAATGTCTTGAGGACTTTAAACAGACAAAGCGGTTTGGTGTTATAAGGGTGGGACATGCGGGCCAGGTATCTCAATGGTTTGACGTCATTCCATTTTTTGCAAGAGGTCGCTCCTCTTTTATTCTAGTCAAAATGTGTTCTTGATAGATGTGCGAAATCGATGAGTATTATGAAATGTGATATTTTAATATCATGATGGTTTTCTGCTTTATCCAGAAAAGCTGGATTTTATTTTGTGAACGAATTGAAAGATTTATTATCTTGTTACTAAGATCTTTTTTTTTTTTTTTGAGTAAAATAGCTTGAAATAAAAAGAGGGCTAACCGAATTTACAGCCTACAAAGGGCATACCCCAGGAGGACAAAAAGAAAAGAAAGGAAAAGAAAACAAACCAAAGAAAATTTGGAATCTTACGCCAAAAGGCTACAAGAAATATATCCTAACTTGAATGTTTCCTAACCTTCTAGAAAGATCATTAAGAAACATACAACAAAATAATGGACGATGACTATAACAAATCAATGGCAACAACGTCTCAACCATGGTAGCAACATAGCAACTGTTGGGTTGTGTATCGCATGAAGCATCTCACCAAAGCCGCAATATAACAATGGACCATGACTGCCCCGAGCAGTGGAGAGTTATGGCAGCTTGCATGAATAATATCAACTCTGCTAGCATCAATCATGGAGATCAGCACTAAGATGGGAGGACACCCCCCTCCCCAAGGGTTATCAAACAAAGCCAAGGGACAGCTCCCCCATGATTGAGCAATGGAAATGTGACTTGCATGTAAATAGGAATGCATTTATACACAAAAGCTATCTATTGATTAGTTATATGACAAGACCTCGTGGTTGCTTGGAATGGGAGGACGCCCCCCTCCCGAAAAGGGAGCAATATTCCTAGGGACAGCCCCCCTAGGATAGGCCATTTCAAAGGGAACAAAGCCTATAATCAAAGAGATAAGATGGGCTCAACATGCCACAATACATGCAGCAACAATCAACATTGCATACGACATCCTACTGCCAGTGTAAACGGCAGTACCGACATGGTAGTAGACAGATAACAAAGAAGTAATCAACATTGCAGAATCTACGTTAGTATCCAGTAGCACAACACATTAATCAATGCTCCTGCAGATTTAGGACAACATTCCCACTGGAATTTGGAATCCCAGGAAGAGACATAGCAAGATGACACGTACAGCAGCAAGATGACACGTACAGCAACAAACTAAACTTGATTAACAGCACTGCATCAAAGAAATAACAGCAGCAGTTGCACCGCAATACCGCAGAAACAGCACACAACACATGGGGTTTGCACAGAAATTGGGCATGGCCCGTGGGTAATAAAACAGAACCACAGTAGCAGAAAGCATTACTGCCCAGAATACAGTACATAACTCCATCATCTTATGTTCCATAGACAACTTAATACTCCAGTGATGGTTGAGCAACAACACAGTTGGAGATTTCAGATATTACGGCAACTCTGCCCAGATTTCAGGTTCTAAATGCGCACGACAGTCAACAACACGACTTGTCCATAGACTGTGCAACTGCACTGTCCAGGAATGTCTGTGAACCATAAAGCAGTTTGAGTAACCAACTGCACTGTCCTCAATAGTTTGAGTATTCACAAAGCACGGCTCATCAATGGTAATCAACGATACCAAATGTTAAAACAAAAGACAGACATATTTCAACCATTGTAAACAAAGCTATAGTAGAATGCCTCAACTCTGCATATGTTCAGAATACTATACTATTGCAGCCGTAGAAGTTCAAAAACAGAATGCAACAAGTCCAAGGAATGCCTCCTTCCAAGGGAGACTCATCAAAAGGGTACCAAGGAATGCCTCCTTCCATTGGAGACAATTAACATACACAAGATCACTCATAGCAGTGCATAATAATATGAATTTGAGGAGAGGTTAAGATATCAAACCCTTGATGATTCCCATCTGCCTCATGGATTTGACAGCATTTGTTTGCTTAGTAACTGAAAAGTATGATTTACACTTTTTGCTCAGCTGTGACTAAATCCATGATTAGAATGTTTATAAGATATGCGGTGTTTCATACGAGCTTTAGCTTTTGGAGTTTTCAAAAATCATACTTTTCAGGTCCGTAGCAGTAGATGGATTATTTGGAGAATTGGCTCTGAGAGACTATATTAAAGAAATTAGTGTTGTTGTTTTGAGGATTTCTGACCCATTGTAATTTTTGGTGTTTTTTGTAACATTTTGAGGTTTTAGAAAATACCATTTAGTTTTTAGGTTTTTCAAGTCGGGTCGTCACACATCTCTTCAATCTCATGGTTCCGGTTGTCAAACGCATTTTCTTCACCATCGTTCACCATAAATCCTCTTCCTCGACCTCCTCTCCTACCTATACCTCCTCTATGAGCCATAACAACACCCACAATCACTCCAATAACCAAAATCAAACCCAAACAAACAACACCCAAATGATTGGGACCCCAAACTTCAACAAATCACAGCAATCAACACTAATGAACCCCAAATACGATAAAAATCCACACAAACAGCAAAAATTAGCAAACAGAGCAAAATTGCATCAAACAACAGTAACCCAAGTGAAATCGAACCCTAAAACACAGATTCGAGTGTCAAGAGAGTAGGATGGGAACCTTACCACTATTTTGAGTGATTGAAACACTGTTTCAAAGGCTGGAGACACTGTTTCGAAGGTTGAATCACTGTTTTCGAGTGGTTGGAGGACGATTTCGAAGGCTGGGTCATTGTTTCGAAGGTCGACCCACTGTTCCCGAGTGTCGACTGTGCACGAATCACTGTTTTTCAGCAAGAACAAGGCTCAGTTTGGTCGAATAGCCTTTGTCTTGGCTTGGTACTGCTCGTTGCTGGTTGTACGACCCTCGATAGGTGTCAAAACAGCTTTGAATCTACAGAATAGAGTTCGGATGCTTTCATTTGTTTTGAAGGTCTGTTCAAGGTCGTTTAGGCCATATCTGGTTCGTATTAGGGTCAAAATGGGTTGGAAATGAGTAGATCAAGGGATTTCAAGTGAAATAGGGTGATTTGGGTTTTCCGGCGAGGCTCCGGCGCCATTTTCCGGCGAGATTCAGATGAGATCAATGGTCAGGATCTGAGTTCAATGCTCTGATACCAAAATGATGCAACCGGAATATTCCATTGAGATTTCTAGTGAGAGAAACTCCCAAAATGGGATACAAAGAGATATACTCTTGATAATCATATTTAAAATGATAAAAGCTAGCAAAATGAAAGACCCTTACACTACTTATACTACCCCCCTTACATTAAAGACTTAAAGTGACAATAAGACCCGCCTAACTATTACATAATGATAGTAAACACCCATAAACTACTACATCTACCATGGGCTCATCTTAAGCTTAAAATCATTTTGTTAGCATTCATAAACATAAGAGACTACATTTCCTGCAGGAAATCAGTTTAAGTCCTTTTCATTCTTCCAAAAACATGTTAAAACCATGGTTTTCAAGCTTGATCCATCCTTTAAACTAGATTTTTGGGAGCAAATCAGAATTACAGTGGCCTAAACATCATTTTACACATGTTTAAGGAAAGAATCAAATGTCATAAGATGGTTTAGACATGAGCCCAAACCAATTTTGTTGGCACCGGGACTCCCCTAGTGTGGGTGCCCAGACTGAGTTTGGGCACCCGGACTTGCCAACTGTGGGTGCTCAGACTGAGTACGGGCGCCCAGACTTGCCAACTGTGGGTGCCCAGATTCCCCTGCTATGGGTGGCCAGAAAGTGTCTCGGGTACATTTTGTGTTTTGTTTTTGGATGCATACGAGCTTATTTTGGATCTATGTGTTTTTTGATCATGTTTTTGTGCAATTTATCGCATTGTCCATCATCATTATTCACATGTATTCACACCTCTCATTCCAATGTTATGATCATATTACGTGCTCTCATCTCATTTCGTGAATCAAGTCCATTTAAGCAATGTTTTCATAAATCCCTTGAATATTTATTAGAGACCGGCCATCGTGCCGGGCGAGAGAGGTGAATTAAAAACCTTCCCCTCTCGTAACGTAGCTCCTGGACCCGAGAAATCTCAATAGATGTAGACCGGTGAAATGTTTCCTATGTAAAGGGTAAAAGAGTCATTTTCAAATTGGTTTCTCGGGCACGGTCCTTAAACCCGGGTGGCGACTCCATCCAATCAATCAAACCGTTTTCCTAAACCATCTTTGTGAAGATTTTGCGGGATGCTCACAGTGGTGTTATTGTAAATCGAGAGTGATGAGTTTCTTGTTCAAGTGTTCTTGATTTATAGACGAATAGCGCGGGCGCGCGCGAGAGAGAGAGACGGACGGATGGAAACAGAGAGATACGTGGGCTGATAGGAGCAATCATCGGAGGTGGTTGATCAGGAACATAACCGAGCGAGAAAGGGAGTGTTTGAGTGGCAAGAGCTTCCTCTTTGCCTCTTCTCTCTCTACCTTTTTTTTTGGGTTAAATGGGCACGGGACCCATGGGCCACGTAGGCAAGGTGTGAGAGAGTGTGTGCCAGAAGGTGTGTACGTAGCATTATTCAACTAGCAAAACATAACCATTTAAGAGCATAATTGGTTATATACAAAAAGTGCAAAAGGCATAACTTGTATTATAACACTTACCATTTAAGGATATACACAACCATTGAGAAGCATAAAGTGGAGCTTAAAAAACAAAACCATTGAGCGGCATAACTACTGTCATGCTTCATACCATAATTAAATAACAACTCTCCAAGAGAAAATAGTCAAAAGTTTTATACATGTCTAGGTCAACGGGTACCTGTACCCCAAAAACATAAGTAGTAAGTGTATCAAAGTTATTACATTACTTTCATGATCAAAAGACATCAACAAATAATGAAATTACAAAATCATCTTTTCCAAAAAAATTGAAGTTTCCAAGATGATATGATAACTCCACGTCAATTAGCTTTCAAAAAATGCACACGGTCCAAGCATCCACTTTATACGTCACGTGGGGTACGTGAAATTGATTAGGATGAGCTCACTAGCCCAGTAGAGAAAAGTCTACCAAAACTAAATGCTATGAAGTACATGTGCGAAGTGAGAAATGAGAAATGAGAATGAAAGCGACACAATGATGCTCAAGAGTCTACAGGAGCTCGATGAAATAAACATAAATATATATAAGTCCCTAGATTCCCTTGCTATCACCCAAGTGTATCCAATATGCACCCGACACATACCCAATCTCATATGTGTCCAATTCGTTCTAGCGACACGTCCATAGAACGGCCCTAGTATCATTCTGGGCTATCTTACGACCCCGTATAATCTTCGCCTTGGCTAAGGCATATTCCTAGCGACACGTCCATAGGGCGGTCCAGAATATTCTAGGCTACCTTACGACCTCGTATCAATAGTTTCAAGTTCTCACTTTCATTTAACGAATACCAATTTCATTCTCGCGTCTAGCGTACAAGGATAGGCATATTCGTAATCATTGTCACAAGACAACTAAACAACAAGTAAGTAATAGAACATGAAGCATTCATCATGTTATGAAACGTAATTGAAGGGCATTTTGAATATAAGATGAAGCAACCCGGCCGGAGGTTAAGAGATTGTGGATGGTCGATTCCACGCTGGTTGGTGAAAAGTTTGTTTGTTTGAAAAAGGGAGTCGCCACTCGGGTTTTTAGAAAATGGTTTAGGACCCGAGAAACCAATTTGACAATGATTTAGAAAATAATTTGAAAACCAGAGATTCATTTTGGATTCTGGTGCCAGGTTACGAACGGGGAAGGGTTTTAATGCACCCCGCTCGCCCGATTAAAAATCGGTCTTTACTAAATATTTGTGGGATTTTTAGAAAATATTTTGATGCCGAACTTTATTCAAATAAACACTTAATCATGCAAAGAAAATGACAATAATGAAAACAAGTAAACAACATGCAAATTATCAAAACAGTAAGCAATCAAACAGAAAAACAGAGTCTCAAACTGGTTTGCAAAGAAGATGATTTAAAATTTTAGTTTTCGAAAAGTGTACCATGCGGGTACTGAAAGTGTGCCGTGCGGCTTTGTTCATGATCCCAACGGTCATATTTTTAAAAGTATGCCGTACAACACTCCAAGTGTACCGCGCGGTACAGGAGGAGTGTCGTGCAACACTGTTTTCTTCACAGACAGTTTGAAACTTAATTTCTCAAAAAGACTGGAATAAAAGCACATACAAAGAATGAAAACCTAAAGAAAACAGATTATTTTGAATTGGAAAATGATGTGTTTAAGTGGGAAATGTTCCTCCTCACTAAATTACCCCGTACGAGGTGATGTTTTCACCGTACGACGCAACCGGGAGGCTTCAAATTGAAAATGATTTTGATGTTACATGGGCCTACCAAATGTGGAAATGATATAGAAGATCATCCCACATTTGACATCTCTTCCCTCAGGATACCAAAACTAAGAGATTTGGCGAAACAAGATTATACCTCTGGTTGCAAACTCTTGGATTGAAACACCTTCTTGATCCTTCAAGCACGGCTCGGACCTCCTCTGGCCTCCAACTCCTCTCTGGTACAGCAGCAAGGATGATTGATTAATGGGGCTTACTGAATTCAAAGGGGTGAACTCACGGGTTTGGGACCGAAAATAGGGGGTAGATTTTTTGTGTTGGGTTTGGTTTGAGAGGAGTTTGTAGGACTGATTTCTGGAGGTTATGGGTGAGAATGAGGATGATTTGTGGTAGAGAAGTGTGTTGACAAGGTTTATATGAAAAGCTCCATGGTTTTCTTCTCAATTTTTCTGCTCTCTTTCTTCATTGCAACCGATCGGGTTATATAGAGAATGGGTAGACTTGATTACCAAGTTTACTTCCTCTCCACACAAAGGAATGATGGCTTTCATCCTTACACGAAACCATGATGAGCAGAGGAACCATTTCGTCAACATTTTGAGCTGCTGGAACTCTGCAAAAGTTGTTTGATAAATGACAGTGTCGAACGACACACAAACTGTGTCGTGCGGCACTCCTCCACCGCCAAAGTTTGAAAAGGTTGTTGTACGTGACTGAGGCTACACCTGCGTAGGAGATGAGTACCGTACGATACTGTTGACTTGAAAATTTTCAATCCGAGAGGCTTTTCGAGTATTTCTTTTCATCATTGGGGATAAAAATGTGTACGAGAGACTCATTTTGGGGTGTCTACAGATGCCCCTCTTTGACGAGGCTTACAATCATTGTGTGATGGAAGTCACGTCAAAGATAAAGACACCCCTCAATTCAAACATCCTCGTATGGAAACAAACAAGTAAAATGTGATGCATGTGGTCGCGCTCATATGAGCTGCCTACGTACCTCATTGTAAGGATCAGACCAGCGTAGTTCATCGGGGCTAAATGCATATGCAAAATGATGGATCATGCAACTACAAGAGTTATAGAAAACTTACCTGATTTGGATAGTGAAGGTGGCCACCTTGTGTTGTGAACGAAACCAGCGAGTGAGGTTTCGTGAACAGCGAAGAATGATTAGAACGAGACCGGCGAGGGTCCCTAGAAAACTTGATTCGAGTGAGACTAGTAAGGCCTCCAGAGTGATTAAAGTGAGTCAACAGCCATGGGTAGGTCGACTAGTCAGTAGGTTAAGTTCTCGGAGAACCAGAGCCAATCAACTTTCGTGACCATCCAAGACAAAGTAATGAGGCTGTTGAAGAGCGAGACCAGTGAAAGTCCCCAAAAGAATCGTGCGAGACCAGCGAGGTCCCTAACAATGTGAGTAATGTGCGAAACCATTTTGGGATTGCAAAAGTGCATGTGACCGTTCGGAGTCACAAGAGTGTATGTGTGACCGTTCAGAGTCACGACAGTGTTAACGACTGGTTCGGGTCATGAAAGTGTGTGTGTGACCGTTCAGAATCACGACAGTGTGTATGACCAGTTTGGGGTCATGAAAGTGGCAGTGATCGTTCGGAGTCACAAGAGTGTGTGTGTGACCGTTCAGAGTCACGACAGTGTTTATGTGTGATCGTTCAGAGTCGCGACAGTGTTTATGATTGGTGAGGAACTTTCAAAAAACCACTGTTGTTAATGTCGGAGAGGACTTACTAAACTAGTCGGTGCTGAAAACCGTTGTTAATGCTGGAGAGGACTTATGAAACCAGTCGGTGCTGAAAACCGTTGTTAATGCCAGTCGGTGCTGAAAACCATTGATAATGCCGGAGAGGACTTACAAAATCAGTCGGTGCTGAAAATCGTTGTTAATGCCGGAGAGGACTTACGAAACTAGTCGGTGCTGAATACCGTTGTTAATGCCGGAGAGGACTTACAAAACCAGTTTGATGTTCAAAACCGTTGTTAATGCCGGAGAGGACTTACAAAACCTGTTGGTGCGAGACCGCCGAGGTCCCCAAAGTGATTAAAGCGAGTCAACAGTCATGGGTAGGTCGACTACTCAGTAGGTTAAGTTCTCGGAGAACCAGAGCCAATCAACTTTCGTGACCATCCAAGACAGAGCAATGAGGCTGTTGACGAGCGAGACCGGCGAAAGTCCCCAAAGGTTTGTGCGAGACACTACAAGAAAAATTACCTATGGCGACGAAATGTGGTGAGGAGCAATTGGAGTGGGTAAAATCTGATTACCTTACTATTAGGCATAGCACGTGCCTATGGCGGTCACCACGAGAGGGTGAATAGCTCGGCACCACATAGGGAGTCCTTAAACCCTGTGCCGGGCTGGTTTGGCCACGAATGAGGCTAGAACTAATAAAGAGTAAACTAATAAGTCAGGATGCACTAGCTCGGCGTAAGGCATAAAGGATGCCCCTGATATGGCCGAGCTAGGAAAGGCTACGTGTATATCTTGAATAGCATTCTGGAATACATAATTCAGCTCGGCGTAATGAGCTGAACTATGTATGAGTTATTCCGAGCTACGTGGAAGCACGGCACAACCACAAATAGGGTGGTGAGACATTCCAGAATATTCTACAGCGGCTCCTTATGAGATAAGGAGCAATCCCATGAAACGAGGGATTGATATGGGAAGTCCTAACGTGATTAGGAATATACCTCATATAGGAAAGAATCCCATACGGAAAGGAAGACCCCTGCTAGACGAGATCTAGCAGGACGAGGAGACTCGTCCCTAATAGGAAAGTCCTATTAGGAAAAGGATTCCTAAAGAGAATAGGAAACAGGGGCACGAGATGGCTAGTATGAAGAACATCTACACCTATAAATACAAGGGAATAACCATGACAAAAGGTACGCTGTGAAACCCATTTCATACGCATTGTGGTTTGAATTCACCAAGTACGTGGTACTAACTTAGGCATCGGAGGGCTTTTGCCAACAAGAGGCAAAGGTGCTCTAACCCTTTTCCTGTCTTGCAGATTAGGGGTTGAATCAAGGAAGCACGTGATCCAGAGCCGCGTGGATTTTATCCCCGCACAATATGTATACATATCACATTGATCATGTCATTTGCATATAAATTTATTATTATTACTACTCAAGTAGAATAATGATTTGGGGATATTGCGAAATCACACCCACATGAACTGAATTCTCTGTTGAGTAAGGTATGAATTTTCAAGTGATTCATCTCTTATAGCCTTGAATGCTTTTTCTTGCGTGTTATGACTTTTGCTCTATTGCCTGGCATTTTCCACAATTACCATGTTGCATCGAAAATGTATTTTCAGCTACAAAATAACATTGTTGGTTATTGTTTTGTCGGTTTGAACCCCTAAGTGTCAAAACTTATTTTATTTGTTTTTGAAAAACAAATTATAGGACATGTTTAGACAAGTTCTTATCATGTTTGAAGATTGTATAACAGGGTTGGAAATGTCCATTGTTCTTAGATCACACGGAAATTAATATCAGGCGCATCTTCTAGCCCTAGGAAGTGTCGTTCTTGGGTTGAGCATTTTGATTGTGAGAACTAAAGCTGCCATGGGTTAGTGATATGTTCTACCATAATTTTTCTATCCAGAAACCATGAGCATGGCTGTTATTTCATAAGGATATTCTGTCCAGGGTATCAGGTGGTTTTTTGATTTGGTTTACACTTTTTTGGTGCATTATAGGTGTTACCAATAATAAGGTCTTGAGCTAGAGACAGGAGAGGAGCCTGAATTTTCAGGTAGTGGGTAGAAAATTATGTCCACATGCAAGTTACTAGTTCAAAAAAAAAAAAAAAAAAACTACCCAAAATAAGAAGCTAATTAGAAGGTAGACATACCCTCATAAATGTAGTTTTGATTTATAATTGGTCCCAACAACTTAATTATATTTAAAAAAGATGCACGATAGTCTTGTTTGTAATGCTAGCAACTTCAGAAAAAGAAGAAAATGCATGGGATTTCAATGTACCCGGAGCAAGTTGAGGCAATTTAGAGAATTTTTGTGGGGTCAAAATACAAAATTTAGCTGCAAATTATCAAATGGAAAATATCAAATTATAAAAAATAAAAACTTCAGTAAAAACAAATAACATTAAAAGATTTAACAAAGAAGTTTAAAGAAACACTACAAAGAGACTAAAATTAGACAAAAAGATTTTTTAAAAAATAGTGAGGTGAAAAGAACTACAAAAGGTTATATATTAAAAGTTGTTGAACTTTGCATTGAAATGGAAGCTGATGTGGTGGATGGGGTGCGTGTTGCTTGAGAGGAGGTCGCGAGTTCGATTCCCAGCGGAGGCGGAGAAGCTGAAATTGGATTCCTTCTTTTTTAGTTTCGGGAGTTTTGGCGAGGAAATGTTTCCTCGCCAAATGGGCAGAATAGGCGAGGAAAACTTTCCCTGCCAATTGTTCCGAATAGGCGAGGAAAAATTTCCTCGCCAATTGGCAGATTAGGTGAGGAAATTTATTTTTCCTCGCTAGAATACCTTTTGCGACGACCTTTTGGCGAGGAAACCTGGTGAGAAGATTTTTCCTCGCCAATTCCTTTAGCAAGGAAATTTGGTGCTTTGGCTAGGAAACTGAATCCTTACTGTAGACATTTTTTCTTGTAGTGAGACCAGCGAGGTCCCCAAAAATGTGATTGGTGGGTGAAACCAGCGAGTGAGGCTTCGTGAAAAATTGAGTAATGTGCGTAACCGTTTTGGGATTGCAAAAGTGTATGTGACCGTTTGGAGTCACGACAGCGTTTATGACCGGTTCGGGGTCATGGAAGTGCCTGTGTGTGACTGTTCGGAGTCACAAGAGTGTTTATGACCTGTTCGGGTCATGAAAGTGCCTGTGTGTGACCATTCGGAGTCACAAGAGTGTTTATGACCGGTTCAGGTCATGAAAGTGCCTATGACCGTTCAAAATCACAAGAGTATGTATGACCGGTTTAGAGTCATGAAAGTGCATGTGTGAGACTGTTCAGAGTCACAAGAGTGTGTATAACTGGTTCGGGGTCATGAAAGTGTGTGTGTGACCGTTCAGAGTCACGACAGTGTTTATGATTGGTGAGGAACTTTCAAAAACCACCGTTGTTAATGCCAGAGAGGACTTACGAAACTAGTCGGTGCTGAAAACAGTTGTTAATGCCGGAGAGGACTTACGAAACCTGTCATTGCAGAAAACCGTTGTTAATGCCAGAGAGGACTTACGAAACCAGTTGGTGCTAAAAACCGTTGTTAATGTCGGAGAGGACTTACGAAACCTGTCGGTGCTGAAAGCCGTTGTTAATGCCGGAGAGGACTTACGAAACCTGTGGGTGCTGAAAACTGTTGTTAATGCCGGAGAGGACTTCGAAACCTCTAGGTGCTGAAAATCGTTGTTAATGCCGGAGAGGACTTACGAAACTTGTCGGTGCTGAAAATCGTTGTTAATGCCGGAGAGGACTTACGAAACCTGTCGGTGCTGAAAATCGTTGTTAATGCCGAAGAGGACTTACGAAACCTGTTGGTGCTGAAAAATCATTGTTTACGCCGGAGAGGACTTACAAAACCTGTCGGGGCGAGACCGGCGAGATCCCTAAAGTGATTTAAAGCGAGTCAACAGCCATGGGTAGGTCGACTACTCAATAGGTTAAGTTCTCGGAGAACCAGAGCCAATCAACTTTCGTGACCATCCAAGACAAAGCAATAAGGCTGTTGACGAGCGAGACCGGTGAAAGTCTCCTTAGAAACCAATTCGAGCGAAACCGATGAAGGTTCCCAAAAAACTGATTAGGGCGAGACCGGCGGGGGTCCCCAAAAAAACTTGGTTCGGGCAAGACCGACGAGGGTCCCCAAATATGAAGATAGACATCAAAGTAGAAATAGAAATACAAATTGACTCAATAAAAGAGAAGACTCTGACTCGAAACTTGAAAATTCCCAAGAGTCGTGGAAGATTGGTCTAGTCCTTGACGGTTCATTGGATAGGCTTCATCAGTGGAGCAGAGATGGATTCGTTGTCAATGAGATCTTGTATTTCATGATGGAGGCGGTGGCACTCATCGATAGCATGACCAGACATTTGATGGAAGACACAAAAGGCATCTGGGTTATGGTAAGATGGAAGCTTCTGAGGTAGAGGGGTTGGAATGAGTGGTTTGATATGGCTGGTTTTGAGGAGCTTCTTATAAATCAAGGACAGAGGCTCGAAGAATTGGGAAAGGGTTCTTTGTGGCTTCTGAGAGTAGTTGGTTTGAGTTATGATCTCATTCACAAGTACGGCTTGGCTGAAATTTTGGGTTGTGGTGCTTTGGTCATTTGGAGTGGAGCTGAGGGAGATTTGGTTGACTTGGGCATTGGGCTTGTGTTCTTGGAATGGTTGTTTGTGGAGCTGGGGGTGGTTTTCTTGTTTGGCTATATGGTTAAGGATTGACAGTAAAGCAAAACTCAGAAATGCCCTGCTTGTTTTATTTGAAAAATGGGAATGTCGTCATGTATGCAAACCTAGGTCTCAAAAAGTTTTCAACAACCCTGGGTAGGTCGACTACTCAGTAGGTTAAGTTCCTGTGTGTTGGAACCAGAGCCAGTCAACTTTCGTGACTGTGGACGTTCTTCGGGAGCCCACACTTTTTTTGGTTGTGTTTGTGAAAAAGGGAGATCTAGGAAAAAGGAAAATTTAGAGTCGCCACCCGGGGTTTAATTTTTGGAGAATGTTAGGTACCAGAGAAACCGTTCAGAAAAATAATGACTCTTGTGCCGCTGAAAAATGGTTTGATTTGCGAAAAATAGAGATATGGGTTCGGGAGCCAGGTTACCCGCGGGGAAGGTTTTGTTTAAAAAATGCACCCCGCGTGCCCGGAATTTTCCGGTCTCTACTAAATCTTTGTGGGATTTTTCTGAAAATATTTTATTGAAAACTTTATTTTACATAAATAATATATCAAGAAATAACATGCTTAAAGGAAACAAATAATGATAATGAATCAAGTGACACGTAATCAAGTGTATAAATGCAAGAAAATCAAGCAAGAGGGGATGTAAATGCAAAAACGGAAAGTAAACGGGGTCGACCGCGATTAGACCCACTGGTTTTTACCAAAAACAGAGCATCGAATTTTCAGAAACAGAGCATACAAAATATTTTTCTAGTGATGCCGTACGGTGCACAAAATCACACCGCACGGTGTATTATCGATACCGTACGGTGCTTCCATACGTTGAAAATTCCAAAAATTCTCGTTTTGTTCGGTTGAGGCCCAACTCTGTTCTTGATGTAAAAACCATACTATTTATTGATCAAAACAAGTTTGGAAAATGATTTTGATGGATGTACCTCGTTTTTAGGGACGACATCCCGCGACAATAGACGATGGCACGCGATACTTACCCGAGAGGCTTAAGACTTATTGGAATGTCTCCGTTTGGATTCGAGGAAGAACTACAAAGCTCTCCTCGAGCCCGGTGGAAACTCCCCTCAAAAGATTATCGTTACTCAAGCACGAATTTTATACCTTGAAACATAACTGGACGGATTAGATTGGTTGATTACAGGAAATGAACATTGGACTTTCGGGTCCTTGTGAAACTGGGTTTTGAATAGTGGGTGGGTATGAGTATAACAACGGGATTTTTCGAGAGAGTGGTGTTATCATTGGGATTTTTCAAATGGTTTTTACGGAATGAATTTGGGTTTCTTCCTTGTACGATTTGTTCCAGGTCTCTAAACTGTTGGAGGGTATTGGTTTATATAGGGGAGAAGTGAGCAAGATTCGTACGCAAAAAGGGCGAGCTCATGAGTGGATTCGCTGTATTTACGCAAACAGACTGAGCTGCTGGGCAACCCGGGAATCCCGTTGATGGGACAAGGGTGCCGTACCGTACGATGCACATTGCAACACCGCACGGTGCAAAGGGAATTTCAAGCCGTACGGTTCCGGGTTTCGGGCTGTACGGTTCAGGTGGTTTTGGTTTTTTTTTTGTTCTTTTGATCCATTTGACCGTTTTGAGGTATATTTCGCGTGCTCTTTTCATCATCGGGGATGCACAATTCATCAAAATTGGGGTGTCTACAGTGCCCATCCAAGAGAGAGCAATAAGGCTGTTGAAATCTGGATAGAAATGTGATCAAATCATAAGGAGCCGTTCGAGCACGACTGACATTGCAGGTGTTTCAAACTCCAAAGATTTAAAATCTCCTAGACTATGGAAAAATGGGTCTTAAAAAGGCTGCCCCGATCCTCAGTGTATCTTTCACAGTGCATCCTTTGTTTAGGATTGCAGGATTTGGGAAAATTAAACCAACTTGGTTCTCGATGATTCCTTTTCAAGGATCTAACTTTGATCTTAAGGACGACTGCCCCAGCTTTGGTCAATAGTTCCTAATTTCCTTTAGGTCATTGCCAAGGAATTGTTAAGAATCAAGTTGATCTAATTTTCCTAAGTCCCGTTATTCTAAGGACTAAATTAATCTGAACAATGTGCATTGGAATGCACGACTCATCATCGGGCATGGCAACCTCTTAAGACCACGAGAAAATGTGACAGCATGGGGTCAACTAAACATGATAATACAAATGCATGCAGAATGATGACAATATATGGAAAGCAGTAAACACGTAATAGGATATATCACGTAATCCTAACCTGTGGGTCCTTGTCCTAGGTTCACTATATGCAAAGGACGGTTTTGGTTTAGGGGGTCCCCCAGACTAGAGCCAATATTTGCCTTCCAGGGCCAAGCGTACTGCATGGCAAAGGTCAAGTGGTAGGCTGACTCATCACGGTCCAAGATTGTTGAGCATCCGGGGATGTCCTAACACCAGTGAACTGGGTAGGGTAACCAAGATGCAACATCGGGGCTTATCCAACATTGATGCACGTGATGCAAAAGTTCAGCAATAAAATTGTTTTCAAAAATCCCAAATATTTTTCAAGCTTGGCTCTCCAAATTAATCGCTTCTTTGACATATTTACACAGACAAACAAGGATTGGGTACCATTTTATATTTACCTTACCTTACTTTATATTTATTATAATTCTTGCAAAATTTATTTTTGGTAATATTTTTGAAATAGGGGGTGGCATGTGCCACCTTCTCCCTTCTTATCTCCGTCCCTTGTCTAATTCAAGGACTAAATGAAGGAGAAGAGAAACTAGGATTGGGTATGATATTGTGTGTCCCTTTAGTTGAGAGGGAAACTCTTTTATAAATTCTCTAACTGAAACTAGGACTGGGTGCATGATATTGTGTGTCCTTTTGGTGTACCAGGATGTCTTAACTCTTTCGGGACTCTTTTATTCTTGTGGCTATGTCTTCGAAGGTCCGCCCAGTTTGTCAGGATATTTGTTAGTGCTTCTCCAATTCAGAATGCCTTCCTTCTCGCTACGATCTCTTCTACCACGCTCAAGCACCTTCTATAATATTTCTTATTAATAATCGATCGCACTTTGACATGTTTAGGTGGTCTATGCCATATTTAGGACAACTAGCATGCAATTGGTAGATATATATATATGCATGGTGGATTATGTAAATTGAGCGTATATGTATGTTCATACATCTGGAAGAGGTTGCAACCGAACTTTTTAAACCCCAAATAATTGGAAGAGCAAAAGACAGAGATAACTCTTTCTAGTGAATCTTTCTTATTATCGAAACACCCCATAGGAGACACCATATGAGATCTTAAAGCCCATATATCCTCCTTTTCTTACATCTGCATGCAATTACTACTGTAGATTATAATGAAGGAGAAGTCGAATTTCCCACACGACCCCACTTCTTAGCTGTGAACTTTTTGAATGCCCTTCCAAAACTAGCGAAGTTCACATCTCAACTTCCTTTATTTTCTCTTTTTTTCAATTATTTTATTTCACAGTAGAAACTCCAATGTTTTAGTAGAGTACTCCCTTGTCTGAAAAATTATTCAAAGCCCCGAGGGCACCACGTGATGTCTCACGCCTCTCCTCCACTATATATTTTTGTATTGTCCATTACTATAAGTGTTGTACGGGGACAAAATCCACGTATATGTTTGATCATGTGCTTCCTTGCCGAAACACTAACTCTGCAAGACAGACAATGGGTTAGAGCACCTTTGCGTCTCACCGGCAAAGGCCCTCCGATGATTAAGTTAGTAAGGAGTTACTAAATAAGCCAAGAACGCAATGCGTATATGTAGACACCCCGATTTTGACCCGAGAAACTTATCAAACACTCCCGATGATGAAAATGCCCGATAAGAGCACGCGAAGCTTGATTGAATACTTGAAACCCCTCCAAAACCTCTTCAAAATAAATCCAAGCTTGCATCACCTTCTAGTACATTCAAAACCCTCTTTTTTGATATATAATATGTCCCAATCTGTTTTGAAATAAGGGAGATATGCACGTTTTACCAAAACGACTTATTTTTCTGACCTTGTGTGGGTAAAATGGTCATATATTTTTATGTACAAATCATATTGTGTTCAAACCACTTGGGTTAGAAAGTAGACTTGATATTCTTTACAATGCTTCAAACCATGCACAAAACGGAGTTTTGTAGCACCCAGAATGGCCCCGCGAAATTTGGAATTTTGTGTAGTCTCCTAGTCCAGGCGCCTGGATTCCCAACTCCAGATGCCCGGAACTACTTTCAGTGGGCAATTTGCAGCTGGTTTTGATTGAAACCATGGGCTTCTCCCCTCCCTTATCCCACGTTTTTTTTCATTCAAAATTGCCTCCAATACATTATCCATCCACATTTTAAAGTTCAAATTCATTTTCCCTCTAAAAATTCACCCAAAACCACCCCATTCTCTCCCTATATATACCTCCCTCCCACTCCATTTCAAAAGGATCAACTCTCCGCACCCTCTCCTTGCTGTTATGCTGCTGGAATGCACCCAGAAATTCCATCCCAAACACCTCCGTCTCAATCCCTCTTTATTTCATTCAATCTCAACCTTCAAGTCCATTTTTCTTACCATTCTAGCTCCACACTTTCTCATCCTCAACAATAAAACCTCCACCAAGGTACCTACAGTCTGGTCTTCATAGTTCCAGAGTCTAAATCCCAGTCCACTCAACCACCAAAATCACCTAAACTTACAATCCAAGTACATCAATCAAGCTTCTCAAGGTAGTTATCTACCAAATTTGATCAAAAAGGCCCTGAGGGGACATCAACCAAGCTCTTCTAATTAGTCCTCTATACTAGTCTAAGAGTTTGCGAAAAAGTCTCAAATATCACATAAAAGAATTCATTTTGTGCACCAACATCAGATCCAGGCGCCTGTACTGGGGGAATCCAGGCGCCTGGAGCGTCCTTTTCCAGGCGCCTGGAATTGCTTAATCCAGGTGTCTAGATTCCTTCCCAGGTGTGATTGGTGCAATGTTTGTGATCAATTTGAGGGGTTTTTAAGGACAGTTTGAGCATGATTTAGTGAAATTTAAGTGTTTTGTGCATATAAATCAATCACTCATGACTTTTTGCACAAGCATCCATATTCATTTCAAAAACCTTTTTGATGCATCAACGTGCTCTCGTATGAACTTGTAAATAGTCTATTCAGACGATATTTTCAAGATCCCTTAAACATGGAGTAGAGACCGGTGGTCACGCTGGGCGAGAGGGGTGCTTTGGATTCCTTCCCCTCTCCTAACCTAGCTCCCGGGCCCGAGAAATCTCATTTTAAAGACCAGTGAAAACATTTTTTATACCAAGGGCAAAAGAGTCATCTTTCAAATGGTTTCTTGGGTATGATCCTCAAACCCGGGTAGTGACTCCCATCCAATCAATCGAAACCGTTTTCTAAACCAAACTTCAATTTTGTGAACTCCGCGGGGTGTTCACAGTATAACAATGAGTTACATCGCACCTTTCTTCATGGGTATGATGCTTTATTTATAGGTATGAATTGCATGTTCAACAAGGGACCTCACTGCCCTAGTTTCCTATTTTCATTAGGAAACCTTTTCCTAAACCTTCCCATTAGGTATGGCAGTATTGTATTGCACAAGATCTCTTCTTGTAATAGAATTCCTTCTCATATAGGCCTCCTTCCTATTGGACTGTATTCCTAGTTGTACTAGGAATACCTTCCTTATCCCGCGAGATTGTCTCCTTATCACATAAGTGACTAACCTAGAACCTTCCTCCACCGCTCTATATTCTTAAGGCGGTCCTGGTTGTTGCACTACATAGCTCGGCATGGCCCTCCAAGGCTTGCCCTGCATATGTCGAGCTATTCCAAGCTAGGTACGTAGTCCCACAATGCAATCCTGGCTATATTCGTAGCCTAAATAGCTCGGTTGTGTCCCGAGACATCCTTACGTAGTTAGTGCCGAGCTGGTTTACCGTCACTTCGTGTTTCTGCTTAATCCTGACCCTATTCGTGGTCAAACCTATTCGGCATAGGGTTAAGGAACCCCTTCCTGATAACGCCGAGCTAGGTACCCTTCTGTGGCGGTTACTCTGAGCACATGATTTGTTATTTCTACTGGTAATTGGATTTTACCCACTCCAAGTGTATAAACTCCACAAAAATGTGTAGTTGTTTGGGGCATGGTGTCCCAAGGGCACTGAATAATCTCTCCTTTTGTCATGGCTTTTGGGGTTTTCATGGATCGTACAATCGTTCATTTTGTAGGTTTATCCGTATAATTCATTCCTATAAAAAGTTAAATTTTTTTCAATAATCTCATGACAAATATGACTTCTATTGGCACATGTATATATAGAAGAAAATGTCGCCATTGATATCTCAAAATGTCCATACCAACTTATGCAGATCTCGACTAATTCCTGAGGAACAATCTCACCATCCACTAGTGGATGACTCATTAAAATTTGGCACAGAACTCCATACAAACTAGTCCCACAAGAATGCTATAAAAAATTTATATTTTTTGTTTGTTTCAATTCCTCACTTAAGTCAGGAATCGGCTTAAGTCAGTTATTAAGTCAATGTATTATGAGAGAATGACCAGTCTCGTTAAGCATAATAAATTAGTTTTGAGTTTAAGCCAATAATTAGTACAATTGACGACCATCAGTAAGTAACCCCAGTAGTCCATGTCAATACTCCAAATGTTGTGTAGGGTATCATTAAAATTTTTAAAAATTCACGGATATTACATATGACACCGTTGCTGAAGAATTTGTCCTCGGAAGTTTCGAGTTAGACCAGATAATTAACAAGGTGGTGCATGACAATCTTTCCCCTTATAGTACAAAGAAAGCCGCATCAAGGTATGATGGCGAGCAAGTGATGGACCAGTTGTCGCGAAGAACAGTGTGGCACACAAGTTCAAGGTCAGCAGCCTTGCAACATCCATGATGTCTTCTTTCATCATCCTTTCAATGCTTCTTTTAATGCTGCCTTCAGAGGTGATCATAATCGAAAAAATCACAAGTAGATGGAAACTTAAAACTGCATGAAAAATTATCAAGGCTAGCCTTGCCATGCACTTAACACTATTTCGTTAAGAGATTCGTCTCTGCTACAGTGCTTATTATGAAATCTTTGGACATCTATCTCTTAAGATACATTGATCGAAATCCGACTTAAATAACTTCATGTGCAGCGAAGGGTTCAAATGGCTAGAAGTGGATCATTGTTGCTACAGCATAGGGACAAACAAGTCTAATATTTTTTTGTTGCTATATGTTGATGACATGTTGGTAGCAGGGTCAATGTTTTTTTGTTGCTATATGTTGATGACATGTTGGTAGCAGGGTCTGATATGGGGGAGATCAACAAATTAAAGAAGACGTTGTCGAAATAGTTTGCAATGAAGGATTTGAGAGCGGCTAAACAAATCCTTGGAATGAGAATTATCCGAGATAGAGCGAAGGGGACTTTGAAGAATTCACAATCCGAGTATATCAAAAAGGTGCTCAGTAGGTTCAGCAAGGGTGAGCCAAAACCTGTTGGAATACATTTGTCTAGTCATTTTGGACTAACCAAGGATCAGTCACCGAAAACAGACGAGGAACGAGACTACATTGGTAAGGTTCCATATGCATCTGCAATTGGAAGCCTTATGTATCCTATAGTTTGCACACGTCATGATATTGCGCATGCAGTGGGAGTGATGAGTAGTACATGAGTAATCCAGGTAATTAAGCAGCGTTGAGAAGCAGTGAAGTTGAGATATTTGCACGGTTCGGCGGATGTCTCTCTGTGCATTACAAAGGCTAGCCTGAAGTTGCAAGTTTATGTGGATGCAGGTTTGGCGGTTGACGTGGATATTGGGAAGACTACTACCGGGTTCGTTTATACTTTTGATGGTACGGCTGTGAGTTGGGATTCTAAGCTTCAAAATATTGTTGCTTTATCAACTACCAAAGTCGAGTATGTAACGACCCGAATTTTTATAAATAAAAATTCCATTTTATGTTTCGATAATTAATTTTAATTTTCTATTAATTGGAATATTTTCCTATTAAATTATTAATAAATCCTTTTAATACGAATAAATAGAATTCTAGCCATGCATACACGCGTACGAGACCGAGTAACACACCCGTTACACTACCGTAGCACCCGGAGTCCGTTTTTAATACCTGAAACTACCCCAACCACCATCCTTATTACTCCCAACTATATTGGTACTTGCCAAGTGCCCACCACCTTACATTGGAACTTGGTTCTTTAACCAAGTAAGAGAGAGAGAGAGAGAGAGAGAGAGAGAGAGAGAGAGAGATGCCGAGAGGGAGAGAGAGAGAGATCGGCTAGAGAGAGCGAGAGTGGAGTGTGTGCATGTGTAGTGTGCAAGTACTCTTGCAGAGAATGCATGAGGGAAGTCTTACAAGCTAAGGTTTTGTACCCAAAACTAGTTAGAACAAGCCTTGCTATTTTAGGAGAAACCTATACATACACACACAATACTTGTATAAGAGCACATGCTACACAACCTAGGCCCTATTAGGCTAGGCCTTGGCCTCCAAGGTTCCATAAAACATGGCTCCATGTTTTAAGGAAGAATATTCTCCCTAGAAGAATCTATTGATCCCTACTTCTAGCTACATCTTGCAAGCACATGCATATTGTGTGTATAACCCCCTAAAAACACCCCATAACAAAGGTGACCATGCAAAAACCTACACAACAAGAGGCATATTTTTCCCCCACCCTACTTCCCATGTTGCTTCCATTTGTTTTCCCCAAATTTCCTTAACATGCAAGCATATAGCTTAGGACCCAGCCTAAACCATAGAGTGTGAGTTGGAACCACCCATGTACTTTCCCATGTGCACAATTTAACACCCAACATGGGTGTAGTTCGGCCAAGAGGGGAGAGGGAGCACCGAAATTTCCAAGGGGAGAGAGGGAGGTCTCATTTTGCTATAAATAGCCACCCTTTGTTCTTTTGGGACCACCTTTACACTTTCTATATATGTATGTCCCCTTATTCCCAACAATCTACCTACTTCTACCACCACAAAGTCAACCCATTTAGACCCTAATTAACTTCTTACTAAGTTAACTAGTAAGAAAGTTAGGTAGATTAAGGTAGTTTACTAAACTAACTTCCACACCAAAGGATTGCTAATCAGCTTCCGGTTTACACCCGGAAATCAAGGTAGTTTACTAAACTAACTTCCTATTTAGTTATTTCTAGTTTCAGTATGATGTTCTAACTAGTTTTCTAAGCTTAGTTTTTTTAGGATAGGGTTCTTGATTAGTAAAATAAAATTCACTTGGAGAGGCTAACAATAACTAATGATTGAACAGGAGTAGGAGAGTGTGTGAAGGGGTGAAGGATTAAGCCAAATATACAGAAAGAGAAGGCAGCAATGTTCAATTCATTCCCCTTTGAATCGTCGTCGTCCTCGAATCACAGTTCTAAAAGAAAGGTGATCTCGCGAGCACTAGCAAGAACAATGTTCTTGATTCCAGGGCTCTGAGTTACCTTCTCTCTCTAGAATTTCTGTGCTCTGAGGATGAATTCGAATCTCTGTCGAACTTGTGAATGAGTGTCCTATATTTATAGGGCTCTGCACCCAATCATAGGGCTGCAGACATTTCCCCAATAATACGATGACACGTGCTCTCTCCGTATACCTGGGCGACGTGGGTGATGTCACTGGCCATTAGGAAGCTTCCATTAGGCTATTCCAGTGCATCGTTTCCCTCGCAGCGACCCCTAATCCTTCAAAGCCACCAAACCACTTGTATCTCCCCTGTTCCCGCGGTGCTGGGCCTGGTCGCGAGCCTTTTGACTCGCGCCAAGACCAAGTTCGAGCTCGTATCAACTTCGCTACCGCTGCCTTTTGGTCAGGTACCGTTGCGAGCTTGATTCACGTATTCGTGTGGGTGTTAACTCTTCCCCGTCGCGTCAACCCTCTTCGCTGAGGATCTCACGAGGGGTGATCTTCCTTTTAAGAGTGCTTCCCTTATACAGGGCACCCCTTACTTTGGGCATCTTTACTTCTGCTATCTTCTTCCGCGAGGTCGTCTTTCCCGCGGTGAGGCTCCTCCTTAATTAACCCAGAATCGTTGACTAATGACGTGTCTTGTTGAGACTTTTCGAATCACGTGGCGCGCTATTATAGGTTGGTCAATTGCCTCGTCACCCTACGCCCTGACCTTTCCTACATATACCCTCGTGCGAGCGTGATTTCGCGGCGCGTGGTGCTCAACGCGTTGTATCGCGCGCGTGCGACGTCAGCAGAGTCCGTCGTTTTAACGTTTCCCTCCAAAAGGTAGCTGTTCCCAACTTCGAAGTTGCAGGTCGATTGGACTGCTGGTGTCGTTTCAACCGCTTGTGTACCGTTGATGACAGAGGGGTAGACCTATAAATACCCCAACGGAGAGAGGACAGGCCCTTTTACACTTCTGAAATTACTTCTTTCTTGCATTTTTTCTCTGAGAATCTTCTCAACATTACTTCCATCCCTCGAAGCCCTTTTTGAAATCCTAGTTCGTCTTTCTAAGTTTAATTATGGCTCGACCGAGAAGGCATGAGTCCGACACTGAGGCTCTTTTGGCGAAAACCTCACTTCCTCCTGCTAGTGAATGGAGAAGGGCTCCATATCTGAAATCTGAAGAGGATGTTTTCTGGGCAAACATCCAGAATTACGTTCCACTCCGTGGCGACCCCAATGCCCAGTATCTTTTGCTTTCTGATGAGATTGGTGCCTCTGAGGCAAATATGGTTGACCCTTCCTCATTGGTGAGGCTGAGGATCGAGAGGGGCGATTTCCCATTCTCTCAAGTTCAGTACAAGGCCAATATGCAACCCCCCAGGGATTGGGGCGACTGGGTGTCTACGATCCTTGACAACTTGGAGCACAGGATAACCCTAGACAAGGTGGGTTTACTGAAGACTGTGCGCCTTTCTCGATATCTCGTCGCGAGTCGCCCTCAGCGCGATCTTGATTTCACGGTGTCTCGATGGAGCCCAACTAGCCATACCTTCGTATTCCCCTTCGGAGAGGCTGGTCCAACTCTTCTCGATACAGAAACCCTAATGGGCCTTCCCACCCGCGGCGAGTATCATTACCACCCTACTAAGTGCTGTTCAGATGTTACGACGGTGATAGAGTTCATAGAGAATGAATTCAAGGCGGCCGGCGAGTATGGTTCCCGTTATGACAACGCGGGGAAGCCCCGAGCTCCTCCGAAGGCCAATAAGACAACTTGGGGCTCTTGGCAACGATACTGGTTTCGCGACGTTGCCCCTGTCGAAGTGGATGGGAAGCTCGCGATGACGATGAGCTCTTATCATGGAGGTCTGTTATCCTTGACGGCCTTTCTGGTTCAGTTCCTGTCTCTCTTTCTCAGAAGTCCAGGGCCAGATGATTCTGCTTCAGCTTGGGAATGACCTAAGTCCCCGTGTTTCCCTGGTAGCTCCTCTCCCTGAGCATCACCTCCTGAAGCCTTTTCGCTCAAAAGCTGCTTTCCCTGATCATCACCTTCGCGAGCTGGCTCTGAGTTAGAAGAGTGGCTTGGCATTAACAATTTAGAAGGGGTAAAAGAAGGAAGATGAAAGATGTCCTCCATCCCTGCAAAAATGTCACTGCTGCACTTACCTTTGGAGCCTCCCGAGACCTCTTCACTCTCCTCGCCGCTTCCACCAAGATTGTCCATGTCTGAGCTCTCGCTGACGACTGCTTCAGGGACGGACTTAGAACCCAGTGTGCTCTTATCTATTGAAGAAGGAATGTGCACTACATCTTTGTCGCGAAGAGGCGACGGAGTTCTATCTCGCGAAGAAGAAGAGGAGGGTTTGGCTATCTTCTTTCTTAATTTCTTCTTCTTCTTTCCCGGAGCTGAGCCACCCTCAACAGGACTTTGGTTTAGAGGGAGAGGATCAGCCCCAGGGGAGCTCGCTGGGGACTCAATTTCCTCTGCGGGTTCTGCGTTCATGGACGCGGTCCCTTCCTCAGAACCTTCAGCCTCCTCTACTCTCTCCACGCCCTCCGGTTTATCACCTGGACCACCAACCTCCTGCACGATCTCCTTCGCGATGGTACTAGCGATGTCCATGGCATTGAATTCGTCGACGTCTGGGGCACCTCGACCTTGTCCCTCAGTGAGAGTTGAGGCACTCCCCTTCTTCTCAGACGCAGACTCTTTTGCAGCCCCAGCCCCCTCCGAGGGGGGAACATGGGAAGAAGCTGATTGATCCACGTTGCGAGTGGGAGAGTTCGCGAGAGGCACATCTTCCTCAGCGTCGGCAGTAGTTTTTGATGGTTGAGCTCTCTCGCCTGAAAGACAGCACACAAGTCTTGTAAGTACACAAAACAGAAGTGAAAATTGGAAAAACATGTGTATAACAGTTGGGAATGTCACCTTGATCAATTCGAGCCAATGGCTCATTTTGAGATAAGGGTTCCGCAATTGAGAAAGAAGGTTCTATTATCGCTCGACCTCTCCGCCGCGAAGGGTCCTAAAAAAAAAAAAAGGGACAAGTCAATAATGTGTAAGGAGACGCAGGATATGTATATAAGAAAAAAGGGGACAAAATCTCACCCTTGCCCTCTTTGGAGCGGGCTTTAGCTGAAGGGGAGAAATATCCTTCGCTTTCCTTTTATCCTTTGCCCTCCCCGTATCCTTCGCGATAACGTACCGCGGAGTAGGAGCAATCTTTTGGTCTGCGGGGTGGATCTTCTGAACGGGGATGGCATTGATCACGTCCAGGGGAACTATGGTGCCCTTTACCCAACAGGATTGGGGACCACGCCAATCGGGGTCCTTCCCTGGTTTGAAAGTCTGCAGGGTCAAATCTTTTTTCGAAATGAGGTCCGCAGCAGGCACCACCGCTGGGGATTGAACGAAATCCATGAAAGATTGTAGGTTTCTCGCCCAATATATCCTATCTCCCCCATAGTTCGCGGCGAGCTCTTGACTAAACGTCTTCAGGAATCGGCGGATCCCGGTGTAAAAGTCTTTGGGTGGAGAAGGAGGCTCGCGAGGGACGCCTTGGTCGTACCCAAATTGTAATTGAAGCCAGTCAGCTCTATATAGCACTGTGATGGGACCCTCAACGGACGGAGTTGGAAGATAGCTGGGGGTGACCCATGTGAGGAAATCCACCTTATGAGACCGGATATTTTTGCTCTGAAAGTCCACGATAGTGTCTTCCAAAAAGACAGAGGGGCCCAGTGCACCCTCAACATTTTTTGTATAAGGACCCGGGTGAAAGGAGGTGTAGACACCCCGATTTTGAACCCGAGATGTGCTCGAGCATTCCCGATGATGAAACGGACTAATTATGACTACCCGAAACTGGTAAAAATGGCTTGAACTTGATCAAAATTAACCAGACATTACCCAAACAATCAAAACAACCCGAATCAACCCAAGCATCATCAAACCAAGCAAAACCATCAACCTGCCACCAATAACCTTGAGCGCTCAAGCCCTGGACCTTGAGCGCTCAAACTCAAAAATCCCACCTTGAGCGCTCAAGCCCGTAGCTTTGAGCGCTCAACTCTGATCCCAGTAAGGAATCTGCAGAGTATCTCATCATGAGATTTCATGCAGGGAGGAGCGTCTAACCACATGTATACGTCTTGTACACGTATAATACATCCTACATTGCCCTAATCTACTCCTAAATCTACCCCTAACCCATTTTGAATACAAACCCACTCTCTCTCTGTCCTCTCTTCCCTCCCACTCACTGCCTATTTAAACCACCCACTACCCCTGGTTTTAGGGGTTACCAATTCACACACTCCAGCCCTCTTACAGCCCTGATAATCGTCCACCATCTTCTCTCTCTAGAAAAATCACCTACATTTCATCCAAACCATCCATCAAAACCACTTCTAAGGTTTAAAATACCACCTCTGCTCATCATCTGAGTAGTAAACAACCACCTCTCTACTGTTATATTCATCTAGCTCACCAAACAAACACTCATAGTCTTCATCCCCAAGCCAAAAATCAAAGTTCAAGCTTTCAATCAAGTTAAAAAGGTAGTTAATATGTGAAATATCACATTCTGGTTCTTCTGAGGGAGACCAGTAGGTTCAAGCAAGTTCTTTGTACTTGCATTGGGCTTACAAGGTCCAAAATACATAATTAAAACGTTTTCGAAATCTGCAGTTGCAGCAGGGGTTGAGCGCTCAAGCCTAGTCCTTGAGCGCTCAAACCCATTCTGGGTCAGTCACTGTTTCGCTAATTTTTGCACTCTTCACTGGATTTGATCGTCATTAAATGGTTAAATATGTTCATATCATTCCTAAAACAGTTTATCTCCATCTCTAAAGCACATGCATGAGTGTTAATCTACCACTTCATGATGATTAAACGTGAGAAGTTTTGTAAATCCTACTTTCAAAGGTCAAACAGTGACTGATTGGTGTTCTAATCATTTTGTTTCATGTATTGAGAACCCTGAGAAACATTTAAAATTCATTTTCAAGTCAGAAACCAGAAAGCCACATTATGGTTTGAGCGCTCAAGGTCATGTCTTTGAGCGCTCAAGTTGTTCTTGGCTCATTTGCTGATTGCTGGTTGTTCCGATGATGGATCATGTTTAAACATCCTTCTGTTGTGTGTGAGTTGTTATTATCGTGCTTATGATCTGAATCCCTATCTCTCTTCCATTTACAAGCATTTCCTTTATTAATTTGTGGTGATTCTCCTCTTTTCATCATTCTTTAAGAGATCAAGCCACCTGTTTTCACTTGATTCTCCATGAAAAATGTTTTATTAATGTTTGATCTTGTAAAGAATGAGAAAAGAAGCTGTAAAAAGGGGTCAAACAAGCAGAAACCAGAAACTGGTTCGAGCGCTCAGTCCATGAGCCTTGAGCGCTCAAACTGGTTTGGAAGCAGTTTTGATTTTAACATCATCTGGTGATTTCTGAAGTGAAATGGCGTTTGTTTAATGTTTCTGAGGTGGTCAAGAGTCTAAAAACCTCATTAATCAGGAAAAACCAGTAAGGAAAATGCATGAGAGGAATGAGGATTGAGCGCTCAAGCCATCACCATTGAGCGCTCAATCCCTATTCTGGGATCCAGGTTGTAAATCAGTCTCTTATGTTCTATGTTCATAATCTCCTGCAATTGCTGTACAGTTTTTGTGATTTCTTATTCTTGAAAATACTTGTAGTGATTTCCTTTATTGTAGTCATCATCACCCATGTAGATCACGTGCACAAGCATCCACCGTAGAATCGTATCTCCTGTATATATTGTTGTTATGTGATTCCCATCCCCGATTCCCTATTTTCATGGATAAATCGAATTTCAAACATTTTCAAAATCCCACAAAATGTCGAGTAGAGACCGGTTCATGGACCGGGCAAGAGGGGTGCCGTAAAACCCTTCCCCTCTCGTAACCAAACCCCCGAATCCGAGAAATCTTTGGTTCTGCCATGACCAGTAAAATCTTTTTCAATGGGCAAATGAGTCATCTTTAATCGGTTTCTCGGGTTCGGACCTCAAATCCGGGTGGTGACTCTAACAATCACAATCTTTTCAAATGCAAAACCGAGCCATTCAGATGGGCCGTCCACAAGCTGGCGACTCCGCTGGGGAATATTGGTTAATATATATTTTATTTAATTACACTTGTGCAATTTTTATTACACTTGTGTAATTTTATTGAAATACGTGTTAATCAAAGTGGGTTTAATTCGAAAGATGTTTTGTGGGATTTTTCAAATGTTTGAAATTTGATTTTGCATTGCACTTGCATAGTTCTTAGCCCCGCTGGCGTATTTTGGCAATCCTGCCCGGCTTGCCGGTGACAGGGAATCCCGAAATACCCAGTTGCCCTCGACCGTGATAAATCACATCGTCACTATCGTTTTTAACGGTAGGAGGCGGTTTTGATTTTGAGTCCGGGGTACCCTTGGTGACCAAAACCAGCCTTTTGCATGTAATTAGCCATAGAACCCCACGTTTAGCAACCCACCCGTGCGTTAAGTTTACATGTTCCATCTTGTTACGTGCTATGTGTTACCGTTTTCCTCGCCATGCCATGTTGCATTCATGCATTTGCATTGTATATAGTCATCGCGAGCGTCGTTTGTATAGATATTATGTGTAGATATCCCATTTAGTTTTAATGCCTCTATAGTTAGTAGAGGGTTGCCTCGGCCCGATGATGAGTCGTGCATCCCATATGCGCGTTGTTCTTACGAGTTAGCCCTTAGGACGACCGGACGTGGGAAAATTTGGATCATCAAAATCCTAACACTGATCTAAACAGGTTTAAGGGACATTGGCCCGAGGAGGGTCAATCGCCCTTAGGCATCTGATCTTAGATCATTGTCGGAATTCGTGTGGATCAGAATTTCCCAAATCCGACCATCCGATATCGAGGACTTATCACTTAAAAGAAAACTTGAGGATTGGGGCAATCTTCCAAAGCTGTCGAATTCAGTCTAGGAGACTTAAAATCCACGGAGTTTGAGATACCTCCGGTGTTGGTCGTGCCCGAACGGCCACCGTGATTTGATCTAGCCTTAAGGTCATTAGTATCTGGATTACAACACCCAAATTGCTTTGTCTCGGATGATCAAGAAAAGCGATTGGCTCTGATTCCAACAAGTTTGGAATTTAACCTGCCGAGTAATGGTCTACCCGGGGTGTTGGAAAGTCTTCTGTGCAATGATCTTAAGTGAGATTCGGATCCGGTAGACTAACCTTAAGGTTGTACGTGAAGTCTAGGAGACTTTAAATCCATGGAGTTTGAGATACCTCCGGTGTTGATCGTGCCCGAACGGCCACCCGTGTTTCGGACTAGCCTTGGAACCGCTTATATCTGGATGGCGACGCCTCATTGCTTTGTCTCGGATGGTCAAGAAAAGTGCTACGGCGTCAACATTTAGGCTTAGGTTGAAACGCCGTACCCACCGAGTAATGACATACCCGTGGTGTGATACAATCTTCTGTACAAACGGTTCCAACTGAGATCTGAAACCGGTAGCTTAATTTCTAAGGCTAGAAATAAGACTAACTCCGTGAGTTGAGATGCGGCGAGACGATAGTGAGCATTTGTAAGTCATTCTTCTTGTACATAATAGACACGTCGAGTACACAACTGAGTCCGGCTTTTGCTTTATGTTCAGTTTTAAACCATTGGGCCTGCAAGGAAGAAGAAGACCTTACCTGTTTGGACTCGACCTCCCGGACAGAGATTATCTCGATCTTTATCGCCAAAGTCTGAAACAAGTATGTCGGCTGAACAGGAGCAAGATCCCCCTAATGAATTTGAGCGGCTGAGGAAGGAGATGCATGATGAGAGGGTCCGGAATGACACCCGAATCGCCCAACTTATGGCGATTATGGTGAACATACAGAGCTGACTCCCCCCACCTCAGCAGCGGATGCCCGACGGTGAAGCTCGGGATCAAGAGGTTCCTAATGATGAACATCCAGAACAGCCCCCTCCCCCTGAGAATCCCCAATTGGCTGAAATGCTAGCTAAGATACTCAAGCTAGAAGAATTTGTGGCCAAAAGTGAGAAGCGAGCCATTACCGGTTTTGATATGAACAAACTCTGCATCTTCCCAGGCGCTAAGATCCCCAAGAAGTTCAAACATGTGGACTTTGAGAAGTTTGATGGGACTGGGGATCCGAGAGGACATATTCAGGCATATGTAAGCTCTCTCTCGTTACAAGAAGTCGATGAGCCTGCCATGGCGCAGATGTTTCATGAAACCCTTACAGGGCCCGCACTCCAATGGCTTTTGTCCCTTGACATTTCAAAGAGACAAACTTGGGAAGAAATGGTGGCTGCTTTCATTAAGCAGTATGAGTATAATGTCCAGCTTAAGGTCACCACTCGTGAACTTGAGAGTATCAAGATGAAAGAAAAGGAATCGTTTGCAGATTTTGTGAAAAGGTGGAGAGCAAAGGCTGCGCAAATGACCGATCGTCCCAGTGACAAAGATCAAATGCGCATCATAACCAAGAACCTTCAACCTGATTTGGCTCAATACATGGTGATGGCTCAAGCGCATAACTTTGAGACTTACTTCGAAATAGGTCTGTCGATTGAAGAAGCCATGCAGAGTGGGGTGTTGAAGAAAGGAGAGTCTACCCTCAAACCCAAACGCAATTACATTGGGAATACCACGTCCCTGTATGCAAACCCCAGTTACACAGCCGGTACCTCGTCCAACTCCATGAATCACCAACCCCATAAAGCTGAGCCCGTAAATGCTATCTTGTCCCAACCAACTCAACCAACTCAACCACCGCAAAACCAAAGAGGGCGGCGTATCTTCACCCCTCTCCCCTTACCTCTTCCTGTTATTTTTGAACGGCTCGTTCAACAGGGAAAGATTAAACCACTCCAGCCAGCTCCACCACCACAAAATCCTCCACCATCCTATAACCCAAACACCTTCTGCATTTTCCACCAAACACCTGGCCATCCCACTGAAAGGTGCCAACGGTTGCGTCATGAGATTCAAGATCTCATCGACAATAAACAAATCCGAGACCCCACTGAAAAGTCCAATGTTGTTACCAACCCTTTGCCAGCTCACAAGAGGAATGTCGATATAGGCCAAATTACCCTTAGCTCCACTCAAAAAGACCTAAAATCCACTCCATTTGACCCAAGCCAGTTCATCATACCCGAAACAGATCCCAAACCCATCGTACCAATACCTGTCGAGCGCGAGATATGTTTTCTTGATGCCCACTTGGACCCCACTGTATGGCAAGAATGGGGAGATTTAATGATGGCTATGGAAGCTCGGGAGTATGAGAAAATGGTGGCCAACAATGTGGCGAATGAAGAAGTTTGGCCACATAATGAACAGCTTAATGAAGGACCCCCACTTGATGCCATGATTAATCAACTTTGGGATCCGATGTTTGCGGATCCGCTGGATGGATTTTTGCTTCCTAATCTGTTTGAGCCATTGCCTGTGGAGGAAGGACAAGGACAGAATTGGCAAGAAGAGGTTATGGCACCCGATGGCACACATGAAGATGAATGGGATCCCACACCAAATGAATGGCAGCTCATGGATCCAAACGATCCTTTGGATGGGTCCACACTTCCCATGTTCTTTGATGAAACATATTTTCCAATGCCACCGATGTGGGAGGGTCGCCCTGATTTCTCCATGATGAGTGAGCATGCAATAAATCGAATGACGGAGGGGTAGAATTTACACCTTATGATTACATAGTTGATGAGAATCTCCCAGCACCTCATGTGCAAATCCCGGAAGATTGTAACATCATGGTGTTGAACGGTAGTTTACCTGATGTTTGGGGACAGCAAATGGAGGAAAATGTTGTGGCTAATGTGTGGGCCAATCAGAATGAAGGCATAGCACTCTCACCACTATGGGTTGGAAACGACGAAGTCTGGGCCGTTAACGATACAGCGATGGAAAATGGAGATGTATGGAGCGAAGCAACTGTGGAAGGGATTACCAAGGGTTTGGAAGAAGCCAGCATTGCAAAGGGGAAGAGAAAGGCGGAGGGCGATCTTGTTGATCTTTACACCAATTATACCGATTTGTGGGGGGATGATATTGACTCTGTTCTTCACCTTCTTCGGAGTGGTCGGTTTTATCAACCACCTCAAATGTACACCGGAAATACCTCTAATCCACCTCCTAATTCCCTAAACCAGCCACCTTTTAACCCAGCTCCACAAAATAACCCAACTCCACAGAACAACCCAATACCACAAAATAACTCAGCCACACCACACTATCCAAACAACCTCAATGACCCAATTGCCAATCCTATCGATTCCAAAACCTTTTTAACCCGCCAAACAACCAATCCCATGCTACCTCTGCAGCTGACAGTCGTGTGCCTCGTCCAAAACCTCCACCAACAGCCGAAGAAAATCCTATCCAAAAACAACTTGAGAAAACCCCAGCCGCTAGAACCATTTGGGGCCTACTCATGAGCTCCAGTGAGCATCGCCAGAAGCTCGCTCAAGCGTTATCTTGTATGGAGATTGCACCTGATATCACCCCTGAAGCTATGATGGCCGCCATTGTTACCAAACCTACCATTGCTACCAAACCAACCAAGCACGTTGTAACCTTTACCGAAGCTGACTTACCGCTTGAGGGAACCGACCACAACAAACCTTTGCACGTCACCATGAAGTGCATGGGGAAGTGGATTCCAGTTGTATTGATAGATAACGGGTCTGCGCTCAATGTCTGTCCTCTCCGAACAGCTTTATGCTTAGGGCTTAAGCCAAAGGATTTCACGCCATCTAATCTCACTGTTCGAGCTTACGATAACACCCGTCGCAATGTGCTTGGGACTGTTGAAATGGAAATTGCTGCGGAAGGGTTTAAGTCGACAGTGGAGTTTCATGTACTTGAGATTCCGACTTCGTTCAATTTACTATTGGGACGTCCCTGGATGCATCGACCCGATATTATGGCAGTTCCATCCACTTTGCATCAAAAGGTTTTGCTTGGGTTGGAAAGTGGGACGATTGCTCTCTACGGAGACACAGGCATTCGCCCTCATGTTGAAGATGATGTTCCCCTGCTAGAAATTATGCATGATGAGAATGACATCCAACTTGGAGGTTTTGCTTTTGATACATCCGGTGGTGTGTTCACACTTCGCATTGATGATGATTTTTCAATTAGCACCACTGTTCTCGAGATGATGAGAAGGATGTCATATCTGCCAGGCACTGGCTTGGGTCGAACTCACCAGGGGGTGGCTCAGTTTCCAGAATTTTCTTCTCAGCGAGGCCGTTTTGGGTTGGGATATGAACCCACGTTGAAGGAGATGCAAAGGGGAAAGACCAATAAAGCAAGCAGCAGTGCAAACCGTCAGATTCGCTTTGTCAAGGAAGGGTCAAATGCGCCATATCGCGGCCAGCCTGAGCCGTTTGTAAATGAAATAAGTGGAGAGGTGCATCCTGGATTCGAAATCTTTGCTAATGATGCTTGGGATAGTGAAGATGAGCATGGAAAGGTCGAGAAGTTGGTGAAAGACCTTAAAGCAGATTGGATGGAAGCTTTGGATGGTGGGATCTTGATGTCAATGTTTGACGAGGTCAGTCTGACAGGTAAGGATAAAGAGGAGCCAGCAGTGATGATGCTCGGGCAGGAGGCCCTTGAAGACCCCAGCGTGCTGATTGTGGATGCAGTCGGAGAGTACAAGGATTGCGCTTTCACTCCTGTTGTAAAATTTACTAATGCATTCACTAAGTTGGAGTCCGAGTCTGAGTCGGAGTTTGAGTTTGGCTGTGGGTCGGAGTTTGTGCCTCACGGCCCTCCACGTCGTCATTTCTATTTTGAATTCGAGTCTGATGCCATGTACTGCGCCCCGGAGGGCTTTGTTAATGAAATGGATTGTGATTTCGCTTACTTTGCTGTTCCCGAAATAAATTGTGTCAACCTTGATGATGATGAGACTGAGTTCGAGGGAGAAATACCCAAAGAACTTAAGTCTCTAATCGAAAGGGAAAATGAAAGGCATGCTCAGCTAATAAAAGAAGAAGTTATTTCAATAAAATTAAGAGATGAGGAAAACCCTCGCATGGTTCAAATCGGTTCCGGGCTATCTTCAGAGGAACAAGAATTACTCACTGATTTGCCCAAAGAATTTGAAGATGTTTTCGCTTGGTCCCACGCAGATATGCCCTGAATTGATCCTGAAATTGTGCAACACCGAATTCCCTTGTATCCCGATGCAAAACCGGTGAAACAGAAATTGAGAAAGATCAGGTCAGATTGGGTTGAAAAAGTCAAAGAGGAAGTTACCAAGCAGTTCAATGCTGGTTTTCTGATGGTGACTGAATATCCGCAGTGGGTTGCAAATATTGTGCTGGTGCCCAAAAAGGACGGAAGAGTCAGGGTGTGTGTAGATTTCAGAGATTTGAACAAGGCCAGCCCGAAAGACGATTTTCCCTTGCCACACATTGATGTACTGGTGGATAACACGGCAGGGCATGCACTGCTGTCGTTTATGGATGGGTTCTCAGGATACAACCAGATTCTGATGGCACCAGAAGATCGAGAGAAAACAACCTTCACCACTAAATGGGGGACGTTCTGTTATCGAGTTATGCCGTTCGGACTGAAGAACGTTGGGTCAACTTACCAGCGAGCCGCTACAACCTTGCTACATGACATGATGCACAAAGAGGTCGAGGTGTATGTGGATGACATGATTGTGAAAGCAAAAGAGAGAGAAGGACATCTCCCGGCATTGCGCAAATTCTTTGAAAGAATACGGAAGTACCGGATGCGTCTCAATCCGCAAAAATGCATGTTTGGAGTCACCGCGGGGAAAATGTTAGGATTCATGATCACCACCAGGGGAATCGAGGTTGATACTTCAAAAATCAAAGCGATATTAGAAATGGAGCCGCCAAAGATGGAAAAAGAGGTTCGGAGTTTCCTTGGAAAAATTCAATTCATCAGTAGATTCATCGCCAAGTTGACTTCAACTTGCGAGCCGATGTTTCATCTGCTCAAGAAAGGGGTCCCATTCAAATGGGATGATAGGTGTCGGAAGGCGTTTGAGGCAGTTCGAAAATATCTTCAAAATCCGCCGGTGTTAATGCCACCAATACCCGGCAAGCCACTAATTCTCTACTTATCTGTGACACAATCAGCGATGGGATGTATGCTGGCACAAGAAGGGGAGGCCGGGATTGAAAAAGCTGTTTATTTCTTGAGCAAGAAAATGGTCGGTGCTGAAGAAAGATATACCCCACTGGAAAAGACATGTTGGGCTCTTGTTTGGGCCTCCAAAAAGTTGAGACACTACATGCTGGCCTATTCAGTAACGTTAATTTCTCGGATGGACCCTCTCAAGTATCTATTTGAGAAACCGGCACTCACTGGAAAGTTGGCACGATGGTTGCTTTTATTGGCTGAATTTGAACTCAAGTATGTGACGCGAAAATCAGTGAAAGGCAGGGCCGTGGCAGAATTCCTGGCAAATCACCCAATCGAGGGGCCAGAAGATACAGAGTTTCAATTTCCCGATGAACATGTCATGACGGTATCAGAGGATGTCTGGAAGCTATACTTCGATGGAGCTGCAAATCAGAGAGGATTTGGAATCGGCATACTGTTGGTCTCACCAGAAGGGCTGCACATTCCCCTCTCCTTCAAGTTAAATTTCGAAGTTACCAATAACCAGGCAGAATATGAGGCATGTATTGTTGGAATGGAAGCTGCTTTTGAAATCGGGGTAAAGAAGTTGGAAGTGGTCGGAGATTCGAATTTGGTGGTCTCCCAAGCCAACGGTGATTGGAAAGTGCGGGAAGAAAAATTGAAGCCATACCACAAGGATCTCAACGACCTAATTCATCAATTTGAGCAAGTAACTTTTACTCATATACCGAGAATGAAGAATCAGTTCGCCGATGCACTTGCAACTCTGGCATCAATGGTAGAATTACCCGTAGGAGTGAGAATGAGACCAATCATGATTGAACAAAGGAATAGGCCAGCTTATGAATATGTGATGAATGTTGGAGAAATTGACGATGGTCTGCCTTGGTATCATGATATCTGGAATCTGGTTGAGAAGGGAGAGTATCCGGGAGGAGCAAACAAGAAAGATCGAATAGCATTACAAAGATTGGCATCACAATACATCATCTGTGGTGGAAAGTTGTACAAGAGGTCATACTGTGGCATGCACAAGTTGTGCATCCATGGTGATGACACGAAAAAGGGTAATGTAGGAAATCCATGAAGGAATCTGTGGCCCCCACATGAGCGGATTGACGATGGCAAAGAAGATTTTGAGGCAAGGGTATTTCTGGTTGACCATGGAAACGGATTGCGTTCAGTATGTGCGGAGATGTCATAAGTGTCAAGTCCATGCTAATCTCATGCATGTTCCGCCGTCTGAACTTCATACAATGGCAACGCCTTGGCCTTTCTCAGTGTGGGGAATAGATGTGATTGGGAAAATCACGCCGCCAGCATCAAATGGACACAAGTTCATATTGGTGGCGATTGATTATTTCACAAAATGGGTAGAGTCAGCTTCTTATGCTACATTGACCGCAGTGCAAGTAGCCCATTTTATTAAGCAAAACATCATTTACCGATATGGAGTCCCCAATGCTTTTGTGTCAGACAATGGTGTGCATTTCAAAGGAAGGGCAGCAGAGGTACTTGAAGAGTTCAATGTTCAGGTGCACAAGTCAACAGTGTACAGACCACAAACTAACGGAGCAGTGGAAGCAGCAAACAAGTCAATTAAGAACATTTTGGAGAAAACCATCGAATCATCTAGGGGTTGGCATGAGAAGCTACCATTAGCATTGTGGGGGTACCGCACTTCTATCCGAACTCCAACAGGGGCAACACCCTATTCTTTGGTCTATGGTATGGAAGCAATACTTCCTATTGAACTTGAAGTACCATCCCTGAGGGTAATGATAGAAAATGAGATTAACGAAGCTGACTGGTTGAGCGACAGGTTCGCAGAGTTAATGTTGTTTGATGAAAGGAGGTTGCGGGCATTGTATCACATTCAGGGATATCAGAGAAGAATTGCTCGCGCATTCAACAAGAAGGTGAAATCCAGGGATCTGATTGAAGGAGATATGGTAGTGACAGAGATTCGGGCACCGATATTCGATCCACGAGGAAAGTTCAGGCCGAAATGGGCAGGACCATACATCATCAAGACTATCCTCGACGGTGGGGCAGCAGTGATTATTGATTTGGACGGTAACGAGTTCAACAATCTTGTCAATTTGGATCAACTCAAGCGATATTACCCCTGAGAGATGCTCGTTGGGTGGAAAATCGCAAGGGCGAACCGACCCAAGCAAAATTCAGAGCAAGCCTGCTAGGCCGAAAACCCACACTGGACGATCTAGGCAAAATTTAAGGCGAAAATTCAAAAAGAGCTCGCTGGACCGAAAACCTGAAAAGGCGGTACCAGGCAAAATTTAGGGCACAAAAGGAGAGTGTTAATACCCGAGTGAACCTTCGCCTGAACTACGCCATGACCTGATTCCTTGAAAAAGGATACGTAGGCAACCCTATCCTAGGGTTCGGTCTAAATCTGATGAGTTGGCCCGCATTCTCGCAAACATTTGGAGAAGATACCATATGGAATCAAATGAACCAAGAGGGGGAAACCCTTCATCGTTCAATTTTATTCAAATCACTTCTTCGATTACATAAGTCGAGCATAAAAGCCTAAAAAAATAATAAAAAAAAAGAAGAAAAAAAAAAGCGCACCATTTATTTTGGAAACAGCCTAGTGAGTCGGAAGGAAAATTGCGCTAATTTCTTCGGCGTCGTGTCCTCATCTGCTCCCTCATCCAATCTTTGTAATGTCCATTCAAGTGAATAGTTGGGTAGGGATCAGGAGCCCAAACGACCCTGTGCCTCCAAGAAGTACGATAACGCTCGAGAACGGAATGTTTGAATATGGGAAGACTGAAAGTGGCAGGAACCGTATACTCCACTTCTTGGCGAATGCAATATTGGCAGAGAATGCGTTGTGGAAAATAATATGCATACCCTTGTAATCCCGCTAAAATCACCCATGTGTCTCCCATGTGATTGGCCGTCATGTCTGACAAAGGCAACCAATGGCACCTCCAAGCAATATGATCCTCCTCCAATGACCTAAAGAAGTCGGCCCATTCATCTTCATCAGCCTCATCATGCACAAATGGCCTACTCACCCAAGACAGAGGCTCGTAAACCCAATCACCTGCCGGCTCCCTCAAAAGCCCAACCCTGACACATAGCCACATCTGCAATCCAAAATATCCAAACCAAAGTCAAAACCAAGCCAACAACCAAAATTCCCAAAACCACAAAACCAAAGCATCCAAACCAAATAAACCAAACCTGAAGCAAAAGCGGACGCCCAGCAAACGTGTTTGTTCTCCCAGCCTTAACCGTATCCAAGCCCATGATTGTCTCAGCCAAAACCAAAGGAACCACATCCCTCCGCTGTTCGATCTGAGCAGCAACACCGACAATGGCAGAACTAGGATGGCCATCATATGGGACCAACAAGTACAATGCCAAGAGACACATGCAAAGTGCAAACATGCGCCGGTTTTGGATGGTGAAATCTGAAAGATCACCCGTAGGGCCATAATCCGCGAAGAGACGAAGGACGTTGAGGGTCTCATTGCGAATCAGGAAGCGCGCAGCGCCGTTCCCCAGACCAAGCTTCCTACTAAGAATGTTAGCATAGCTTTGACGAATGGGTGGTATGACGGGATCAGCAAAAGCACTACTGCCAAGGTATGCTTGAAATTCCTTAACGGTCGGGCAAAGTTCTTGCATGCCGAAACGGAACACATGGAGCTCAGAATCCCAACAACGAGTGGCGGCACGCAAGATGTCTTGGCGGATAGGAAAAGTGTGGAGGTGGTGAAGTGCATTAAGCCCGAGACCTCGGAAGTTGAACCAATCGATGTTTTCAAGACTAGCAACCCAAGTATTGATAACGGAAGGGTCAAGGGCAGCCATATGGAAGTGATGGAAAATTGATAAAGGAGATGTGTGGAGTAAGAAATGAAAGTTGATATGGAAATGGTGTGTGGAAAATGCTTGATTATGCATGGTATTTTTTTGGGGACTTGGGAGGAACCTTACAAATTTGCCATGCAACATTGGAAATCAAAGATTGCATTTTCAAGATGGTCAAATGCATGTTTTCAAAGTGCTTTTGTTGGAAAGTTTGAAAGTGCATTGGAAATGCATGGCATTTGTGGGAAAAATGTGAAAAGACCTTGGGAAGGTGATATTCAAAGCTTGGGAGATGTTATAACAGAGCAACAAGACATTTGGGGCAGAGGAAACCATGCAAAAGGGTCCAAAAATGCATTGGGAAGCAACACCACAGACCTGCCCAGCACAGGCATTGAGCGCTGAAGGCCAGAGAGTTGAGCGCTCAAACTACCTTGAGCGCTCAAGGTGGTGAGATTAAGCGCTCAAACCACATTGAGCGCTCAAGGCCTGCAGAAATACCAGCAGCAGCAGTAGTTGCACTTTGGCCCGTTTGATGTCTGAAACCTATTCTAAGCATCCTAACCCTCTACCAACACCCAAGCCAAGTCCCAACGGGTATTTGTGACTTCACGGAGCATCCCGTTGCCCGAATTATCAAGCCGATACGTGTCCGGATACGGGATGCGCGAATATGGAAGTTCAAAACTTAAAAACGGCCATTGGACGTTCAAATCCATTTCCAAGCTTCGCGAGCCATATCCAATCATCAAGACACGTGTTGGAAGGTATTTATGACTTGTCGGAACGGTTCCCGGGGAAAATTCTTCAAGGATATAGGAGTTTGGGATTTCGACGGCCAACTCAAGCTATAAAATGACGACTGTCCCCATATCAAAAATGGTTTCGTGGGACCTCTTGCCAAATTGTGACGGTCACGGCATTTACGTCATTTATGACTTGGTCAAGGCAGTGGTGTGGCAGTTCATCATGTTTAAGCAGGCTCACAAAGCATTTTATTTTCGAATATGCCTTATGAACATCAAATTCTGTTCTGAGGTCATTTTGATTCATTGGTCATCAGTTGTGCATATACAAGAAGTGTGCCGAGTTGCGTGGCATGTAAATACATCTTCCAGTTGTACATAAGTTCGAATAGTCATGTTTCGTCCAAATTCTCGAACATGTTAGCTTTTCTTTAAGGTTAAATTTTAAACTTTGCATTTGGATGTTTGGATTCAAAGTTCTGTGAATAAATTGTGCACATTCTACAACAGATTTGTTCATTTGTACATCAAAAATAGAGAATAACACAATGAACGATGAAAGTGCAAATCCTGTATCTACTCCGATAAAATCCATGAAAAATCAAAACATCAAGTCTGAGTATCATCACTAACTATCGGGGCACACAACGCCCAATGAGGAAATCCGCAACTGGGGCACGCAAGCCCAACCCACCTATCTACCGGGGCACGCAGGCCCAATCAAAGGAAAAGAAAAAAAGCAAAAGCAAGGCTCTAAGCTACTCTATGACTACTATATACTACTCCACCTCATCCATCGTCTCGTCTGAGCTCTCAGTGTCGTCTCCGCGTCGCTGCTCCTGTCGCTCCTACCGGGTAGAGGGGTAGTTAGCGTCATCGACGCTATCGTCGCTCGAGCTCGTCTCTACTATCCCCTCAGGAGCTACCTCCACCCTCTAGCGGGACGATCTCCGCGGTCTCTCCTCCTCGAGTCTCACCTCCGATATCTTCGAACGCCCGAGCCGTACGGTCGTGTCTCCAGGACCGCCGACTCCAGCATGGGGCCTCTTCCTAATCACGGGCGGCTACATCATCAAGCAAACAAAAAAAAGGAATTAGTGCATCGTATAATCAAGGAATTGAAAGTGCAAGAAATGTGAATTACATACCGGTGCAAATCTCGGGCGAAAAGGCCCAGGGACAGCAGGAGGTGCTGGCTCGCCCTCCAGGCAGATGGTGACCTCTTGCCCGGCTACGAGGCGGCGTATCAGGACACGTAGTCCTCGATTCTGCTCATACAACGTCTGTGCCGCCTCCTGTGAAACCTGCAAGCAAGTCAAGATTCGGGTCGTTAGTACATTTGGGCATTCATAATCAAGGCATGCAAAATTGAATAAGTGAAATGATTCTTACCAGTGCCGAGAGCGGCGGAAAGTCAGTCGGTGGCCTCGGGATATCTATATCCCCTGCATCTCCGCCAGCAGAGGTGACGTGCACCCACCACCTAGCCGCCACCGTCTCCTGGGTCGAGGTAACAGCGTCCTCGCCCTCACCTCCTCCCACCCCTCCAGCTGAGGCACGCGCCTTCGCGGCCTTCTCCCTCTCCTCCTCCTCAGCCTATATCCTAGCTACCTCCGCCGCCTCCTCTGTCTCAAACTCCACCCAAAAAGCCCTTGCCGCCTCGTCCTCATTTACTGCCTCCCACAGCAGCGCTGCCTGCCTCTCCCTGCTCTCAAACTCAGCCTCCCTCGCCGCATCCAGAATCCCCGGGGCATCCGCTGCAGCTGCCAGCACTACCTCCTGCGGCGCGTGCTCAATGTAATCCTCCCGGGAGATCCCTATCGGCCCCTGAACCAACGGCCCGCCACTCGGTCCCCGAACCGACGGCTCACCACCTATCGCCACCGCCTTCCCCTTATCTCCCTCACTAGGCTGCTGGCTAGGTCTCGGCTCTATCCTCCAGCGGGGTGCCCTAGTCCTGGTCACCCCACTCGTACCCTCCGCCCTATCTCCGCCAATCCCCCTCTCCTCAACTGTCTCCTCGCTATCGCCACTGTCGTCGCTATCCTCATCATGAACCTCCACCATCTCCTCATCTCTCTCCTCCACCCTCTCCACACCTCTCTCCCCATCTCTCTCCTCTACCCTCTCCGACACCGATGCGTCATCGCCACCACCTAAACCACTACCCCCACTGCCATCTCTCTCACCATTTCCACCAACATCACCACCAGTCACCACCGTTGGCCCATCACCGTCGGCACCCACCACTTCCTTCTCCTTTTCCTCCCCGTCGCCGCCGCCCTTAACCATCGTGTGCCCCTCTGGCGGCACCTCAGCCTCTGTAGCACCAATGTCAGCCACCAAATCATCCCCTTGAGCACTCGAACTCACTGGTGGTGGCACCACCGTTTCGCCACCACCATCTACCACCGTCGGCGAGCCCACAGGGGGCTGTAACTCACTGGGTTTTTCCATGGAAACCGATCTAGACCTTGAATCGAACTCTAATCAAGCCCTAATCGACTGGAATTGGACCGGAATTGTACGAACGAACCCTAGGAATTGGGGGTTTCTGATTTAGATCAAAATTCGAGTGAGAAATGTTAGGGTTTAGATCGGAATCGCAAGAGAGGTGTGAGGAATTGCTTTCGGGAAATTTCGGAACGTTGTGGAGGTATAAATCACGTTAATCGGAAATTAAAACGGACGTTGAGGGTTCTGAACCGTCGTCCCCGTTCAGGGGTTCAAGCGCTCAAGTTGGACCTTTTGAGCGCTGGAGGGTCAATGTTGAGGATTGAGCGCTCAAGGCTTTGGAGTTGAGCGCTCAAGTCGAGTTGAGCGCTCAAAGGGGGTACCCTGAGCGCTCAAACCCAACCTGGCATAACTTTTGGCTTCTTTTGCAAGCCTTTCAGGGGCATTTTAGGCATCCCTTGTGATTTGTTAGCGTACCTTGGACTCTTTAGTCCCAACCAATCAAACGCACATAGACCCGAGGATCTAAATCTCAATGATTGGCTGTGTTAGGCCATGCAATTTGTGTAAGTCTATCGTGACTTGTTGAACAATCATGTTTCGCGTTAGAGTATGCGCGAATTATTTTGACTCCGGTCTGAGAGCCACGTGCTTGTTTAAATCATGTTTAGCAATCATATTTCGGGTCTGAGAGCCACGTGCTTGTTTAAATCATGTTTACCAATCATGTTTCCGGTCTGAGAGCCACCTGCTTGTTTAAATCGTGTTTACCAATCATATTTCGCATTAGCATATGCGCGAAGTATTTTGACTCCGGTCTGAGAGCCACGTGCTTGTTTAAATCATGTTTACCAATCATGTTTCGCGTTAGCATATGCGCGAAGTATTTTGACTCCGGTCTGAGAGCCACGTGCTTGTTTAAATCATGTTTACCAATCATGTTTCCGGTCTGAGAGCCACGTGCTTGTTTAAATCATGTTTACCAATCATATTTCGCGTTAGCGTATGTGCGAAGTATTTTGACTCCGGTCTGAGAGCCACGTGCTTGTTTAAATCATGTTTACCAATAATGTTTCGTGTTAGCGTATGCGTGAGTTGTATCATTATAATCATGATTCATGTTAACATGTGTATGAATTATTTTAACCCCGGTCTGAGGACCAGATGATCATCCAAATCAAGTTTTTGGCTGAGTGCCCATCCAAATCATTTTTCAACGATCGTCATTTCTATAACAATCTTTTGCGTAAACCATGTTCTGAAAATCATTTAATCGTGAAATGCTTGAAAGCATTGCCCCGAAGAACTACGCCGGTCTGATCCCTGCAATGGGGTACGTAGGCAGCACGTAGAGCACGACCGATTGATCTTTAAAAGTTTTCCTTTGTGGCTTGAGATGTATCGCGGGGAATGAGTCGGGTTGTCTATGTCTTGGACGTCACTCATACCAAATCAATGGCATCGAGTCCCGTCCAAGAGGGGCAACTGTAGACACCCCGATTTTGAACCCGGGATGTGCTTGAGCATTCCCGATGATGAAACGGACCAATTACGACTACCCGAAACTGGTAAAAATGGCTTGAACTTGATCAAAATTAACCAGACATTACCCAAACAATCAAAACAACCCGAATCAACCCAAGCATCATCAAACCAAGCAAAACCATCAACCTGCCACCAGTAACCTTGAGCGCTCAAGCCCTGGACCTTGAGCGCTCAAACTCAAAAATCCCACCTTGAGCGCTCAAGCCCGTAGCTTTGAGCGCTCAACTCTGATCCCAGTCAGGAATCTGCAGAGTATCTCATCATGAGATTTCATGCAGGGAGGAGCGTCTAACCACCTGTATACGTCTTGTACACGTATAATACATCCTACATTGCCCTAATCTACTCCTAAATCTACCCCTAACCCATTTTGAATACAAACCCACTCTCTCTCTCTCTCCTCTCTTCCCTCCCACTCACTGCCTATTTAAACCACCCACTACCCCTGGTTTTAAGGGTTACCAATTCACACACTCCAGCCCTCTTACAGCCCTGATAATCGTCCACCATCTTCTCTCTCTAGAAAAATCACCTACATTTCATCCAAACCATCCATCAAAACCACTTCTAAGGTTCAAAATACCACCTCTGCTCATCATCTGAGTAGTAAACAACCACCTCTCTACTGTTATATTCATCTAGCTCACCAAATGGTTAAATATGTTCATATCATTCCTAAAACAGTTTATCTCCATCTCTAAAGCACATGCATGAGTGTTAATCTACCACTTCATGATGATTAAACGTGAGAAGTTTTGTAAATCCTACTTTCAAAGGTCAAACAGTGACTGATTGGTGTTCTAATCATTTTGTTTCATGTATTGACGACCCTGAGAAACATTTAAAATTCATTTTCAAGTCAGAAACCAGAAAGCCACATTATGGTTTGAGCGCTCAAGGTCATGTCTTTGAGCGCTCAAGCTGTTCTTGGCTCATTTGCTGATTGCTGGTTGTTCTCTACTAGATAGCAGGGAGTTGTTACTTTTGAAGATTAATGGTGCTGAGAATCCGGCGGATATGTTGACAAAGGTGGTGATTGTTGGCAAGCTGAAACAGTGCGCAACTTCAGTTGGTCTCCAAGCTTGAGGTTTTGGAGATGGGTGCTGGTGGTGTCGATGATTGTTAATGGCGGTTGAGGTCCGTTGATGATTGAGGTGGTGCTTGAATATGTTTTTAAGTGGGAGATTGTTGAGAAGTGAAGTCATATTCACTTTCAGCAAATTTAATCCGAACTGTGGGAATTTGGTCCAGAATGTCACAGAGAAAACATGAATCCTTAAGTTCTGTACTTTTGGTTCGGATCGTTTCCAGTTTGTCCAGACCAAATCAAATTTATTCCGGATTATCTAGTATGCGAGGAGGCGCTTTTTTCAACAAAATTAGGGTTTTTTGGGGGGCTTTCTCTTGTAACTATATAGGCTATAGTTAGGGCACTCCAAGTTGTAACTGTTTTCATTCTTCATCATAATGAAACCCTCCAGCACCACGTGGAGTAAGATTAAGCAAATTGCTTAAATCCGAACTACGTATATCATTGTGTTCTTGTTCGTTCTTTCGATTGCTTGTTTATTTTTCTATGTGAGATTGTTCTTTGTGCCCTTACAGTGTGTCCATTTAGTTGCCTTCGCATAGTTATCGGGAGTAAGCGTTATTTCTTTGTTGATTTTAGTCTTTTGGTCTCATCGCCTCCCTATAAAGTTTGTTCTTGCACTATTCCCTTTTTCAATATTTTCTCTCTTACTCCCAAAAAAAAAAACAATCGAGTGGTTAAGAGGTAGGTTGAGATTTTACAAGTAGCAACGATATGAGAATATAGTACACCTTCTGAGGCTCTCTCTCAATGCCAATTTTTTCGTATGGTATGAATTTCAATTTTTTTTATCTTTGTGATAATGAAATTTTTTTCGCCACTAATAAAAAAAACAGCATAGAAGCCAACTACAAATCCAATCATCAAGGTGGGGCGTTTGCGCTAGGGTGGGCCCATGAGCCTGACTGGATTGGTGCAAATACTCCTTGTTTAATTTAAATATCAAAAATGCTATAGGCACACAAGATGGCACACCATAATAGAGAACGTCGTGTGGATGGAAAACCCGAAACCCCCCTCCCGCGGGGGCGCTCTCTCTCTCTCTCTCTCTCTCTCTCTCCTGATACAAAGCTAGGGTTCAATCCGTGTCTTCCTCCTTCCCCTGCCCCCTCCTTTCGTCCTCTCTCTCTAGTTTTGTTTTCTTTCAATAAGTTTGTAACCCCACACATTTTTCGGATCTGAGTGCTTGAGGGATTTTTGGGTTCTGATGGCGGCGGCTTTAAACGGAAAAGGGCGATCTGGAGGTGGAGGCTGGGATAACTTCTAAGACTGTTGTTTTCTGCAATGGGGGATAACCATAGAGCATAGATGAGGGGAGGATGGTTGGACTGATGTAGTTGGCTGTTAGCGGTGCAACAAGAGGAGCGTGCGGCGAGCGGTGCCAGACTATCCACATTCTGATCTAGTTGAGGTGATATGTATAGAGGTATATAGCAACATATTTGCTTGTTTTGGGTTTTTTTAATTCCAGAGATTTGCATATTGAAGATGCGTTATGATTTGTTTTTTTACACTGGTTCATAGCCGCCACCACCAAGAGAAGGTGACGAAGGGGAGGACAAATATATTTTTCTTATTATGGGGTTCTGATACAAATTATGGGTTTGATTTTAGGGTACCATTAGGGGTTCTTTTTGGTTTATACTAGTCTGTTACCGCCGCCACCAAGTGATGGTGATGGAGGAGAGGAGATTGATGGATTGTTCGGGGATTATGGTTTTGAGTTTTTGGCAAAAAAAACTGCAACGACAAATAGATGAGGGGTTCCCGACACAGGCCCGCCCTGGGTATAGGCCCAGTAGGCCTGGGTCTGGCCTGGGTCTGGGGCCACCAAAATTTGGCCCAAAATTGGGGGCCCAATTAGGTATGTATACGTTTAGAAGTAATAAATATATAATATATCACTATATGTCCTGAAGAAGCAATTGGCCCAGTGGAAAGTTGTCCATGTGCCATGGTAAATGCTAGGGATCAAACCCTAAGCAAGCCTTCCTTTTCTTTTTCTAATGCTATTTTGTTTTTACCATGGCCTTGTTTTTAGAAGGAAAAAGAAAAAGAAAAAACCTTGTCCTTCAATTATATGAATAAATGCTTGGTTGCGTTTTTTTCCCTCTTCCTTCAATTATATGAATATATGCTTCTACTACATCCTTATGAAAACACTCCGTGCGTTTTCATAAAATGTTCTCATCAATTTGCCGATTTCAATGAATTACTAATTCTTGCAATAACAATAAACAATTATGACCTGAAACTATTTTTTATTAACATGAAGACACGAATTACAAAAAAAAAAAAAATGGAACACGGTATCTATCATTTGAAATTAATGTTGGTTCTTTAATTTTTTTTCTTTCAGGAAAAGCACAGGGCCTGGTTTACATTATTGTCTGGGGCCACGAAAAACTCAGGGCCGGCCCTGTCCAGACAAGGGTTGTTTCACCTGCAAAGGGGCAAATGAGGTGTTGCCGGCGAGGGTTGTTTTCATGGCGAAGGGGCAGATGAGGGGTTTCCAGTGTGGGTATTTTTTTCTAGAGAAGGGGCGGATGAAGGGCTTCCAGCGAGGATTGCTTTCCGGCATAGGTGTTTTTGGGAGCCGTGTATTGGGAATCTGAAGTGTATGCTATTACATGGAGCTATTTAGTTTTTGGGTGATGAATATCATATTGGGAAGGGCATTTTTGTTTTCGGAACGAAAAGCATGGAAAACAATATTATTATGACATTTACTTGGGTGTGATTGGTGACTGAAATTTAAAGATCATGCGCAAAATTGATTCTGTGGGGCTTAACCATTGGATGATTAGTTGGCATCTTGTCAACTATTCTTTATAAAAAAAAATCGAGGGGTTGAGGGGTAGATTAAGTAATACGAGTACTAGCACTAAGAGAATATTATACTCTTTGAAGCTCTATATCAACGTATTTCTTATCTCTACTGTAATTATTTCATTCTTATCTTTATGATAATGAAATATTCTTTGCCATTAAAAAAAGAAAAGACAGAAACCAACTATACAGCAGAAATCGGTAGATCAAATGCAGAATAGACATACACCGCCATGGTCATTGACTACCAACAAAAGACCCAACCAACCAAGTAAATGCCAAACCCCAACCAAAACCAGCAAACACGCCCAACTCATTTCCATTTGTTATGGATGTTTGTCGATGTATTTGGTTTCTTACTGTCGTAATAGGTTCTCACAATAGATTGTAATTTTGTTGTTATTAATAAATCTCTTACTTGTAATTTTGTTGTTATTAATAATTTCTTACTCTTCCCATAAAAAATAAAAAATAAAACACACACACAACACAAGTTTTATCCATCTAAAGTAGAGAATAAAAGTACTTTAGTAGGAATGACAATTCAACTTGTCTCGTCCTGAACCCGTTATGCCCAACCACGACCGGGGTGGATATTTATTAAAATTTTCGGGTATAGGATAGGGTAGGGGGAGAATTGAAACAATCCGGTCGGGTTAGGGTAGGATTAGGAGAGACATCACCTTTCCCCGATACCCGCCCCAAAAAAAATTTACACATAAAATTATACTCTTAGTATTATATTTTTACCCTTACAACTAAAATCTCACATTACATATCAAATATTTTTCGTTTTCTGTAGGGGTCCGGATATACCGAGCATCTGGTTCAGGTAAAGAGACACCACTTTGATAATCACATTATCTTCGAGGGACTCTTCGGATATTCACTGACCCCTACCCCCTACTTGACTCATTAGTGAGTTTTCAGAGTTAATGTCAAAAGACCTCGGGGCGTACCCGAGGGGTGATCCAAACCGACTTTGTGATGCGGAAATATGCAGAAAGACCAGGTGCTGAGTCAGCAGAGCGGTTAATGCTACATGTACATGTAACAAACCGTGATCATGACAAGTGATGTCATCTGAACGGTTACGACACATGTAGCAATTTTACTGGAGGCATGTGCTCGAAGCATATTCCTTCAGGTTCGTCATTGTGACGTCAGCCGAACGGTTAAGTCACGTGACGGACATAGCTGTGCTTGGAAGACCAAACCAAGGCTCACCTATAAAAGGTAAACTTCAACACCTAGAAAAGGTACACACAACTCTCCTCTCAAAACCCTAGATCTACACTTCATCTTCTTCCTCTACTAACTTGACCGTCGGAGCGCCGTTCTGGACTCTGCGGTCCAGTACGGCGCTAACGGTGCGTTGAATGCACAGGTGTAGGTGCTTCACGGGTTGAGAGCTTCATCTTCATCGTTGTTCAACGTCAGGAAGAATTATCTGTGAAAGAGGGCTCCACAATTGGCGACTTTGCTGGGGATCGACTGATTTACTTACCTTCCCGGCGTTCTTCTCTTTTTCTTGGAGGGTACTCTTCCTCTTTTCCTCGGATCTTCCATGGCGATCGTTGAAGACGACGGCACCACCACTCCGGCTGAAGGTATTAATCCGGCTGGTGTTTCTCGGGTGGGGATAACCACTCACCCCATCACGGGCTTGACTCCGAGCCCAAATCCTTTGGATTCCGTACAACAAATGGCTGCTTTGAAGGCTCAGATTAAAGCTCTGATGAAGAAACAACCCACCGCCTCAGCCTCACAATCAGGGGCGTCGAGGCGACGGCACAAGGCGGCGGCTCAGACAACCCAACTAACTCACCACACCCAGCGCCCTTCGGCCAAAGATCGTCTAGGCCAGCCGTTCATCGTTATCGATGCCTCGGGACGGGTGATCCCCCCTTAGGCAGCAGACCCCCACTCCGAGAAGGCGTTCAGAATTTGTGCGAAAAGAATGCACCACTCGGACTAGAGGACATTCTACTTCAAGCTCTCAATCTACGACGGGGCGTTCAGGATCTCAGGCCTCACGCCGTAACGGCGAATGCGACGATGTTAACCGCGAAAAGGTTCCAGTGCAATATGATACGGATGGCCGAGAGGTCATCCGTAGCAGATCTACAGATCACAGTGGCTGACGTGATGGTCGCCACCAGGAGCGTGATGATCGCCACCAAGAGCGTGTAGACCGAGCTCCCAGTAAGAAAACCCACCAACAGGATCGAAGCCCTCGGCGACACCAAGATCACGTAAATCTAGGCATTCCTGAGTACAACATGGATGATACCGGTGATTTTATTATCCTGTGGAACCCACGTACCGGAGAATCCAAAAAATACCGAGCAGTAATTCAGCCCAGGGATTCCGGAAAGCGAAAGGAGCACCCCCAAGACCTCGGCGCGAACGACGAGCGGCACAGACTGAACACCAAAAGGGCACTCAGTACTGGCAAGGCCTATGAGGCCCCTTGTTCATCAGAGAAGCCAACTGACTCCAGGCTCTAAAAAATCTAGGACTCATCGTTCATACGAGAAATCCAGGAAGCTCAGCCCCCGAGGAACTTCACCGTCCCAAAATTCACAAAGTACGATGCCAAATCTGACGCGGTGATGCACCTTGTGCATTACCGACAGCTAATGGGACTTTATGGCTACGACGAAGCCATGATGTGTAAGGCTTTTCCGGTAAGCCTCCAGGGAATCGGTTTAGTTTGGTTTAACCAGCTGCAACCGAACTCCATCGGTTCGTTTGAAGAACTGGAAGAGGCCTTCACTGCTCGGTTTGTGACGAAGAGTACACAGCCAAAAACGATCGACGCACTCGTGGGCCTAAAACAACAGTCCGGTGAGAAACTGCAAAAGTATGCCGAGCGCTATTGGGAGATATACAATGCCATTGAAAGTTGTGACCAGCAGATGGCTGCCACATCTTTCAAGTACGGCTTAGACGAGACCTCGGCGATCTTTGAAGAACTCATGCTAAATCCTCCGGCAAACATGAGCCGGTTAATGGAAACCGTTGAAAAGTTTGCTTAATTGGAAGATATCATATCCGAGCGACGGCTCTCGAGAACCTCGGGAAATCAGAAGGCCAACGCTGGTGATTACTCGGGAAAGAAACAGGTCAACACGGTCAAAATTGGAGACAACAAAGGATGGAAGAGGGACCGAGAACCATGGAAGGAACGAGGGCAGTACAAAGAGCGTGAACCAAAGCCTCAGGAATACGTTGCGATAAGCACTATGTTCAACCAACCCCTCTACAAACTGATAAGGGCTATCTCTCGGGAATCTTGGTTCGTTTGGCCGGCCAATAAGCTGGGGACAGCGGCGGGCCAAGCAGCCGACTGTAAGGTCAAATGTACTTTTCACGATGAACGGGGACACTATACCACTACTTGCCGACCTTTCAAGGAGTTCCTTGAAAGGTAGGTTACATAGGGACGCTTGAACCAGTTCATTGACCAACAAAAAACAGCGGCCCGAGCGCAGCAGCCACAAAAAAATGTCCCGCGAAAGAAATTATGGTGCATGTGATCCATGGGGCTGCAACCAAAGAGAAAACCGCAGCACTCTGGGCAGCGCCAAGCTCATCCTCTCAAGTCCTCACAATAGGGGAAAACCCTAAGCGAAAACTCTCGGATCGTGACTAGCAATGGACCATCACGTTTACCGAGCAAGACTTAAAGGATGTACAACTGCCCCACATCGATGCTCTAGTGATTTCCGTTTACATGGGGATCCCCAGGGTCAAGCGAGTGCTCGTAGACCAGAGAAGTTCCACCGAGATCCTATACTACTCGGCCTTCAAGGCACTGAACCTGAATCTGGGCCATCTGATGCCGGCCGACTCCCCCCTCTTCGGATTCAACGGGGCTCTGGTATGGCCGATGGGATGAATCATTCTTCCAGTGAAAGCAGGCTCAAAGAACCTTCGAATAGAGTTCGTTGTCGTTGATGCGCTGAGCCCTTACAACGCCATCCTCGGCCGAACTTGGTTGCACGAAATGGTGGCCTCAACCTACCATCAAGTTGTCCGGTTTATCGGTGCTGAAGGATGGCAAGAAGACATCAAAGGTGACCAGATGATAGCGAGAAGGTGCCAAGTGAATGCAGTTCACATGAAAAAGAAAACAACTAAGGGGAAGAAGAAGAAAGAACCGAAACCAAAATCTATAGAACAAACGGAGGGTCCGGTTTTGGTGACGGTACCCATTGATGACGAGGGAACCCGTTATTTTCTCCTCGTATCGACCCTGACTACCTTTGAAAGAGAGCAACTGTTGGAGTTCCTTAAAAGGAATATCGAGGTCTTTGCCTGGACACCGTATGAGATGTCGAGCATTGACCCTCAGTTCATCTATCACTCACTCAACGTCGATCCTCTCCGGAAGCCCGTGGTACAAAAACCGAGACGCTCGTCTCCGGCCACTCAGACGCCGTTATAGCTGAGGTTGAGAGACTACTTGATGCCGGGGCCATCCGAGAGGTTCAATATCCGACATGGCTAGCAAATACTGTAGTAGTACCGAAGAAGAATGGGAAGCTACGCGTCTGCGTAGACTACACCAATCTCAACGATGCTTCCCCGAAAGACTGGTTTCCACTACCGTGGATTGACCAGTTAGTAGATGCTACGGCGGGACATGCTCGGCTCAACATTATGGACGCCTATAGCGGATACCACCAGATAGCAATGGCAGCTGAAGACCAAGAGAAGACAGCTTTCATATCTCCCCGAGGAACCTATTGCTACAAAGTTATGCCGTTCGGACTGAAGAACGCTGGGGCTACTTACCAGCGCATGGTAACAAAAATGTTCGACAAGCAGCTCGGGGACACGATGGAAGCATACATTGACGACATGGTAATAAAAAGAAAGTACGCTTCGGATCACTTGGAGCACCTTGCCGAAATTTTTGCAGTTATGAAGAAACATAAGCTGCGCCTCAATGCCGAGAAATGTGCATTTGGCGTCGGCTCTGGCAAATTCCTCGGATATATGGTTACTCGAAGGGGCATTGAGGCAGATCCAAAGCAGATATCTACAATCCGAAACCTCAAACTTCCGAGCACCATCAAGGAAGTTCAAAGGCTCACAGGCATGGCCGCGATGCTCAATAGGTTTATCAGCCGGTCTTCGGATCTGTGCCAACCTTTCTTTGAGTCCCTGAAAACAAGTAAAAGGGTTTTTCAGTGGACCGACGAATGTGACCGAGCGTTGGGCTAGTTGAAGGATTATCTCTCCAGAGCTCCCCTCCTCGTGATGCCCGTGCCTCAAGAAGATTTATACCTCTACCTCTCGGTATCCGGTCACGCAGTGAGCTCGGTCCTTGTTAGGAAGGAAGGGGCCAATTTCCAGCCAATCTACTATTCCAGCAAAACTTTGATTTCCTCCGAGACAAGATACCTTCCCCTAGAAAAGTTGGTGTTAGCCCTCGTGACGGCTAAAAGGAAATTGTTGCCTTACTTCCAAGCCCACACCATCATTGTAATCACCGAGTATCCTTTGAAGACCGTACTAAAAAAAGCCGACCTCTCAACTCGGATTTCAAAATGGGGCTTGGAGTTGGGAAACTTCGACATTCGATACGAACCCCGAACAGCTATTAAGGGACAGGCTCTAGCAGATTTCATTACCGAACTGACACCTGAGCTCAAAGATAACCCAGAAGTCAGCTTGAGGTTACCCGAAGGAGTCACAATAGAATACTCAGTGGAGGCTAGACCAAATGAAACAACGTTAGGGACTCCGGCGGAAGCCGAGAAACCTACGGAAGAAAGAAAAGGCAAGGTATGGAGAATCTTCCAAGGAGAAGTATGGCGCTTACATGTTGACGGAGCCTCAAATAGCCGAGGGGCGGGAGCCGGCATTGTGCTCATCACATCAGAAGATCATGCATGAAAATGCGCTAACCATTGGATTTTCGGCGTCAAACAACGAAGCTGAATATGAAGCACTAGCCTCCGGACTAAAGATGGCTAAACACTTAGGTGCCAAGACAGTGCAAGTTTACAGCGATTCACAATTGATTGTGAACCAAATCAAAGATCAATACAGTTTGAAAGACCCAAGAATGGTGAAATACTACGATAAAGTTTGGGAGCTAATGAAGGAGATCAGTTCGGTTGAAATTGACTGGGTTGGCCGAGATCGAAACGCCCACGCGGACGCTCTGGCCTCCCTAGCAACGGCTTGTGCAGTTTCCCCCAACCGAACCATTCTACTGGGGGAAATAGAAAGGCCGAGCACGAGATGAAGGAAGTGCTAACTATATCTCTCGGCCCAAGCTGGATGGATGAAATCTTCGCCTACCTCAAACATGAGAAGCTTCCATCAGACAAAAAAGAAGCACATCGGATCAGTTGTAAAGCCTCATACTTTTACTTGGACCCGAGCAACAACATATACCGAAGGTCCTTCACAGGCCCTGACTTGAAGGTTGTCCATGATTCCTGAGTGGAAAGCATCCTCCGGGAACTCCACGAAGGAAGCAGTGGATGCCACTCCGGCGGACGGTCTCTTTATCTCCGAGCTCTTACTCAGGGGTACTGGTGGCCAAAAATGAAGAAGACTTCTGAAGAGTACGTCAAGAAGTGCGAACAATGCCAAAAACACGCCTCTCATCTGCTCCAGCCTGCCGAAGTCTTGCAACCAATCACCAGCCCATGGCCATTTGCACAGTGGGGGCTCGACTTAGTGGGAAAGCTGCCGACAGCTCCAGGTGGTTTCAAACACTTAATAACGATGACTGATTACTACACCAAGTGGGTAGAGGCCGAGCCCCTGATCACTATAACTGTTACCGACGTGGAACGATTTCTTTGGAAGAATATTATCTCTCGCTTTGGTGTCCCTTATGCGATCATTTCGGATAACGGGACCCAATTTGTCGCCGAAGCAATTGAGAAGCTATGCAAGAAGTATAATGTCTGGATATTTCACTCCTCGGTCTCATACCCACAGGGAAATGGGCAGGCCGAAGTGTCGAATAAAACAATCTCAGCAGGAATCAAGAGATGCCTAACTCTGAAGAGGGGTAAGTGGGCCGAAGAACTCCTAAAAGTCCTCTGGGGCTATCGGACCACCCCCCGACGCTCAACTGGCCGAACTCCATTTTCTATGGCTTACGGCATGGAAGTTGTTCTCCCCCTAGCCACCCTAATCCCAACAGCTAGGACAGAAAACTTCAATGTGCCGACCAACAATGAGGCCATGGACAGGGAGTTTGACCTAGTTGAAGAGCTCAGGGAAGAAGCACACTTGAAACATGCCTTCTGTCAGCAAGAAGTTACTCGAGGATATAACAAAAACGTTCGGATGAGGCCCTTCAATGTAGACGATCTAGTCCTCCGAGAAGTGGTCCAGAAATCCAAGAAGACTAAGTTCAAACCGAACTACGAGGGTCCTTTCCGTGTGATAGCAAAGGCCGGACATGGGTCCTACAAGTTAGTAGAAATGGACGGCACACCTATTGGCAACCCTTGGAATGCCACTAAGCTCAGGAAGTTCTATGCTTACACTGAATTTGTTATAAGAAAATACATTTGGGCAGCCTGTTTTGCCCCTTTGCTCTCTGAATTTATGATGTTTTGGTGTTCAATGAAGAAAGATTTCACAACTATTGCCTATTTAAAATCACTGTGATGAATTCACCTTTAAGGTTCGGTACTCCCAACAACCCCTCGACAACATCTCCGGATCGGCGTAGAGCCGTTAGAAATTTTTTCCATTTCGTGTTGTTTCGGTTCAAATCCGAGCAACCGTTCCACTAATTTGTCCCGAGCAGGGGCTATCAGTGGAAAATTTTCCAAGTGTAATTACCCAAAAAAAAATTTCCAAGTGTTGGAAAAATTTCATTCCATTTCGTTTTGCTTCGGTTCCAATCCGAGCAATTATTCCTTTGATTTGTCCGAGCAGGGACTATCAGTGGAAAATTTTTCCAAGTGTTGGAAAATTTTCATTCCATTTCGATTTTGCTTCGGTTCCAATCCGAGCAATTATTTCTCTGATTTGTCCCGATCAGGGGCTATCAGTGGAAATTTTTTCCAAGTGTTGGAAAATTTTCATTCCATTTCGTTTTGCTTTGGTTCCAATCCGAGCAATTATTCCTCTGATTTGTCCCGAGCAGGGGCTATCAATGGAAAATTTTCATTCCATTTCGATTTTGCTTCAGTTCCAATCCGAGCAATTATTTCTCTGATTTGTCCCGAGCAGGGGCTATCAGTGGAAAATTTTTCCAAGTGTTGGAAAATTTTCATTCCATTTCGTTTTGCTTCGGTCCCAATCCGAACGACCATTCCTCTGACTTGTCCCGAAGCAGGGGCTATTGGGTAGATGCATCTCTCATAAACAATAAGAATTTTTCTAAGTATTGAAAATGTTTTCATACCAATCAATTACTTTGGCAAAGACCAAACAAACATTTCATTCATACGAACAGTAGGAGCATATAAAATGCAAAATATAAACATCCATTCATACAAAATATCCAACCATTCAAATCAAAATTTTCACCACTTCGGCGAAACCGGAGCATGGCGGGGTGGTACTTGTTCGATGCAATCTCCTTGTCAAACCTGTTTTAAGTGTTACAAACCCATGGCACGACAAACTTCAATTGTCCGGAGCCGTCCATTATATCAAAACAAAAAAAAATTAAAACAGTGTTTTAATAACCCTATCCTAAGGGGTAATATTGATTGTTTCTTCTGTTATGCTCTCGGGCTGATCTTTTTCGGAAGAAGTCTTGTCCTCAGAAGTCCTCTCTGCAGGAATCTCATCTCCAGATTTTTCGGGGACGGGAGTGCCGACATCCTCTGCTTCTTATTCACCCTTCGGCGTGTCTTCAGCCATTGGAGAGTCAGGCATCTCAGGAGCTTCTCTTCTTGGATCTTCGGGAGGGATCCCGAGAGCATCACAGCAATACAAATAGCCATTCCCGAAGCCTTTTTGTTCACCATTCTTCACAAGCCTCAGAATATCACCGGCGTACGTGTCCCCGGCCTCAGCAAACCCTGCGTCGTGAGCCTCCTTCAGAGCTTCATCCAGGGTCTTAGCATGCTCGGTTCTGACTTGCTCCATCCTCCTTTCCGACCTCTCTTTCCAGTCAATCAGGTCCCTTTTTAGTCTTTCATTCTCAGCCTGGAGCTCTTCGGCAAGGCTCTCGGCAGTTTGTACCTATTCAAGAGCGGCATCTGCCCAGTTTTTATACCTCTTCGCAGCACCATTAAGCTCTAACACCTGATCATGGAGCCTTAGCATCGATTGTCCGGTCTGCAAAAGAACAATGGAGCAACAAGAAATAAGGAAGAAATTTTCTAAGAGTTAGGGTTCCGAGCTCTTACCTTCACAATGAGGGACGAGCAATGGTACAAGTTATCTTCTAGCTAGCTCGGGATCTGCGACATATCGTTTTTAAGGGCGAGAGCAGGGAGAAGTGAAAACCCGAGACGAGGGTCAGCATGAACACTATCTGTATTCATAATGCTTTTCCCCTCGTCGGTTATCAAAGCTGGGGTCCAGAGCCTGGTCAAGACTTCCACTTCGAGTACACTCTCCTACTCGGACCCAGTATGATCTTTCACTCCGGCCTTAGGGTCTTCAACCCTTGGCTTCTTTACCGGCCTCTCCCCCTCGAAAATAAAACATTATATTCAGCTGAAGCGGGGACCTTTCCAGGAACTGTCGTTGAGACTTTCTTGTCTTTCCGAGCAAGTGCCCTCTTGGCTTTAGCAGCCAGCTTTGCCTCTAAATCAATTTTTGGCGGCGCCATCTCCTCTTCTTCTAGAGGATCAGGAGAGACTCGATCCACCGGGATTCTTTCTTTCCCTCAAAGTGATGCTAAAGGCTGAGATTCCAACCGAACTCGCTCTTGTTCGGATATTGAAGATGTCTCAGCCACCCCTTTCCCCTTTTTCGGCTTCCGAGCTGTCTTTGGTTTCTTCTTCAACCAACACCTGTAGGTCGGCAGGTAGTTGAGAAGATCGTAAGCGAAGCGTCCGGAACACTGGTATAACTGGTGTGCTCTCTCGGAGCTGGCACGTGTCTTCAAGCGCCGAGTAATTGGGGAAGGGCCTGCAAAGCATAGAAGTTAGCAAATCACAGCGAGATGTTATTTACAAAATCAAAGAGAGGATATACTGAAGAATATTAACTATGGTCACCCCGAAGGGTGGGTACGGGGAATGGATCCTTGGTAATTGGCAGGTAATAATTTCCCGAAACATAACACAATATCCTGGAAATGGTCGGAATCCTGGAGGCGTTCAACTATTTGTTTCTTCTTCGGCCTAGTCATCAAGAAATACCTTCCGAACTTCGCGTTCTGAGACATGGCATAGAGTTCGAACAAATCCCATACCCTAAGCTCGAGGTCATCCCTCAGCTTTAACTCATATGTAGAGTTTATCACCCGATAACTGTTGATCGTCAGTTGATCGGGAGAAAGGAAGTAGGTGTTTAACACCGCTCGGATAAAGTTGTTCATAGGGAACCTGACACCGCCCTCGGTAATCGCCATCAGTGGAACGATCAAATGGTTGGGACCGTAGCTCGGAACCATCCCCTTCGGAATGAGTGTTACTGACACCCCCTCCGGTATATCGTACTTCTCTACAAATTTATCGTACCCGGCTTTACCATTCGTGAAGTAATGGAGATAGGGACACGAGGGGTCCTTCTTCTTCCCACTACTTGAGGCTGTACAGGACGATCTATTCTCTCCGGACCCAACGACACCAATCTCGGCTAAGATAGCCTGCTTTACTTCCTCCGTGGCATCCGTATCCTGTTCGGAACCGACGCTTGCTGCGCGCTAGGTGCTTGTGGTCGTGCCAGTGGTGGAAGGTCCCCATTCTGAACGCTCATCGGATTCCATGGTGTCACTGTCATCAAGGAATCCATGTGAAACATCTTCTTCTTCCCCTAAGTCAATTGGTTCCTTGGTAATGTCGGGGTTAGGGTTCGAAGGAATGGATTGAAGGGGCCTCTCATCTATGGGTTTGTTGAAATCATAGTCCATCGGTACGATCTCTTGGCAAGGGTTCAGCCGAGCTCTATGTTTATGGACAAGGTATGCGATATTCGCAGCACCTGTGCTGGAGATCTCGGATCCTGAGTTCTCGGAGTCTGAAGAAATCTCGACGACTGGTGGCGCCAGACCTATCAAAAAGAATGCATGGTAAAAGACCATTAGCAATATGCAGTGGGTCCTAAAACCAATGCCGAACTACCTACTCCTCGGTGACGCACCAGACAGTTGAGATCTCGAGATTGCTACTAAGTGCATGTGTGAGATAACACTCCTCGGTATCTATAGCCGAAGGAGGTAAAGGGGTTATGTCTTAGATCTCTCGGCGTCATCTTCAACCTCAAGAACAGGTTCAAGATAACTGTTCATCTCCAACCCCAAACCCAGAAAAACTGTCCTAGAACGCGTGAAAAACAACTGAAAAATAATGATAACAGACGTGAAATCGGGGAGAAAAAAAGGGAAAGATGTTAGAAACGTCATATACCTAAAGATCTGATGAAGAATTTGTTGCAACGACTTCAATCCGTAAGAGATCTCCAAGATTTCCAGAGAAAGAAGGTCTGAGACTCGAGAAGATGGAGAGTGCAAGTGTTCTCTCTTCCACCATCACGGTATTTATAGCAGAGAGTGAATTTCGAAAATTACTGAACTTGAGCGGGAAACCCACACGATCACAGCGTGGACCTCAGATCGGCGTGGGCTCGGCCGTCAGATGCGTGACACGTGTCCAAAGGGACGGTGCACCGTAGCATCCCTCAGCCGATGCGTCAGCAATATGACGCGATGTGACTACAGCTGTCACATCGCCGTAGAAAACCTACTCGTAGGGACACGTGGCAGGCTCCGAATGGCAGAGAAGCCGGCGACGACAGAGAATCTAATAATGACCTTTATCTCGAAATTTGGGGCTCAGACCGGACCCTGCTCGGCACCCGAGTATTCAACCCCTCCTAAGGAAAGTAAACCACACGGAGGGATCGAGTGGCTATTGTAGGGGTCCGGATATACCGAGCATCTGGTTTAGGTAAAGAGACACCACTTTGATAATGACCGAGAGATTATCTTCGATGGACTCTTCGGATATTCACCGTGACCTACCCCCTACTTGACTCATTAGTGAGTTTTCAGAGTTAATGTCGAAAGACCTCAGGGCGTACCCGAGGGGTGATCCAAACCGACTTTGTGATGCGAAAATATGCCGAAAGACTAGGCGCTGAGTCAGCAGAGCGGTTAATGCTGCATGTACATGTAACAAACCGTGACCATGACAAGTGACATCATCCGAACGGTTACGACACGTGTAGCAATTTTACTGGAGGCATGTACTCGAAGCATATTCCTTCAGGCTCATCATTGTGACGTCAGCCGAGCGGTTAAGTCACGTGACGGGCACAACTGTGCTTGGAAGACCAAACCAAGGCTCACCTATAAAAGGTAAACTTCATCACCTAGAAAAGGTACACACAACTCTCCTCTCAAAACCCTAGATCTACACTTCATCTTCTTCCTCTACTAACTTGACCATCGGAGTGCCGTTCTGGACTCTGCGGTCCAGTACGGCGCTAACGGCGCGTTGAGTGCGCAGGTGTAGGTGCTTCATGGGTTGAGAGCTTCATCTTCATCGTTGTTCATCATCAGGAAGAATTATCAGAGAAAGAGGGCTCCACATTTTCCTTATGGATAGTAGATGTTGGTTAAGTTGTACAGTAGTAATAGTTTTTTTATAAACTTTTAAATAAAGTTACTTTAGGAACAAGACTAATAAGTTCCAAAGAACGATGTACAAAATAATAGCAATCCTTACTTTTTGTCTCCTAATGTACGGTAGTGCCTCATTACTATCGCGAGGATGTTACTAGGCACTAAAGCCTGTTTGGCTAAAGAAAATAAGAAGGATTATTGACTTATTTAAATTAATATCTATTTTAAATTATTTTTAGTCAATAGGTCCAAACTTATATAGGATTATTGCTTCTCAAGAAGCCAGTAATCATGCCTTTTTTCTTTTTTTTTCCGCCAAAAACACCCCTCCAAAACCTAATCCTATATGACGGTAAAAGGTTCCTAGTTATATGATCTATCAATGTCTGCCACCTTCTTTAACACTTTCACAAATGTTTTCCAACTCCTAGAAAAGTCCAACTTGAGTCGTGAATATCTTTAATTAGGGGGTAAATTTCACTGAGCTCCCCTGAGGTTTTTGACAAATACACTGACCTCCCCTCTTTTTTCTGAAATTCCACTGCCCTGAGGCTAAATTTCAAAAGGTATGAAAACTAATGTTTTATTTATTTATTTATTTATTTTAGGTTTCTTTATTTTTATCTAAATCTAAAATTCTAACTAGACTCATTTTTCTTCTTATGCATATTTTACCTAACCACTCTCTCTCTCCTTTTTTTTTATTAGAGGTAATAATGGTCCAAAATTATATTTACCTGCTTAAGTAGGGGTGTTATAGCATCATTTTATTGCTTTTAACAAAGTTATTCTCCCTCCGTCCCAAATATGCACACCCTTTTAGGAGAACTAAGCATTTTGCACTAAAAAATAAACTATTAGCATGAAATTTTTTAAGGGCATTAACTTCATTTCAAATAAGGAAAAAAATAAAGCCAAGTTCAAATTTAAGGGCATTAACGTCATTTCACCAACAAAATTAACACCATTAGGCGAAAAGTAACGGCAGGGGAGGTAAGTGACAATTATTTTCAAAAGTAAGGAAAGGCAGTGGAATTTCAGAGAGAAGAGGGGAGGTCAGTGTATTTGTCAGAAACCTCAGGGGAGGTCAGTGAAATTCACCCTTAATTAGGAGAGCATGAATGTCATGCTAACTTTTACTTTTCAAAAAATAAGAAAATTATTCAGGGCACTTGAGAAATAATTGCCACGAATTTTGGACTCATGTATATTTGTGAATGTTCGGCCTGACGAAATTGGCTTAATTTATTAGACACCCCCTAATCTATCACATTTTGTCACTTTCACCCCCCATCTATAAAATCCAACACTTTGACCCCCTCATGTATGAAAATCCATCACATTCACCCCTTCTATTAATAAAATGGATGGGAAAATGATTTTAAGGCCAATGTTGGACTGAAATGCCCTTCCCCTAAAATGGATTTAAAATACCCTAACCCTAATTTCTTCCCTCCAAAAGTTCACCCTCTCTCTCTCTATCCTCCCTCCCACACACCCTAACCCCAACCTGACACCCAAATTTCTGGGTTTTCATCTCTCTCTCTCTCTCCCCCCCCCCCCCCCCCCCACACACACACACACACTCACTAGAGCTCCTAAAATCTGAGCCCAATTCTACACACCCTAACCCCTCACCCAAAGTCTGACCCCAACACCCAAAATCTGGGTTTTCAAACGACAGCAGCAGCAACTCTAATATGGGTTTTCACCCGACACCCATCTCTCTCTCTCTCTCTCTCTCTCTCTCTCCTCGCACATCCACCAATCTGACCCCAATCTGTGTTCCTCCTCCCCTCTTCCCCTCCTCCCCAGAAAACCCAGAAAAACTGTGTTCCTCCTCCTCGGTAAATCCAAAAAACCCAGATTTTGGAGTCCCCAATAAACCCAAATTTCCTCTCCCCAACCAAACCGAATCCAGAACCACCAAAAACTACTCCCCCATCCATCCCCAAACGACAGTAGCAGCTCTAACTACATCCACCATCCACCATGAATAGCAGCAGCAGTAACTACAACAAGTACACCAATAGCAGTAGCAAGTACAATGACAACAACATCAGCAATACACAGGCCAATGGAGATGAAAAATGCAGTTGTGATCTTAGGGTGGTGATGAGGACATCATTAACTGTGAAGAATCATGGGGGAAGGTTCTTTGGTTGTGTGAACTACAAAGTATATGATTATATGCATTTTATATTCTTCATTAGTCTAATCAATATATTCACAATAATGGTTGACCAAAAGTGTTGGATTTCCATTTTTCAGAAAAAACATGGATGCAATTACTTTCAATGGGCAGATCCTGAAAGCAAACCTGGAGTGTTAGAGTATGCTAAGATCATGCAAGGCTAGAAAGAAGAGTTGGAAAGAGAGAACAAACGTCTGGAAGATGAAAATGAGGCTCTGATAGTGAAGATAGCAGAGTTGACTGAGATGAATGTGAAGTTAGCAACAAGTAGTAATGGCAGCCGAGATGCACATATTGGGGGAGGGAAGACTACAACAAGCAAAGTAGTGCTAGTCCTTGTTGTAATTGTCTGTGTAATTGGTGTGTTTGTGTCTGTGTAAATCATAAGCCTAAGACCAAGCACTTGTATCTGTTGGGACCACAATGAACAACTATGAATGAATGAGTTAACTATCTGTGTATGTTCACATTGTTTACCACAACACATGCAACACCATCAGTTGTATGCTTAAACAGAAATAACAAATGAAAACTATAAAAAAAAGCATCAGATCATCCAGTACATCCCTTCCATTGGGATGGTTCTATTTCACAGCTTTGTATTGACAAGCAAAATCAATTCACATCCCCGTATTGATTCCTCTAGACTTCAAGGCAACACCATCAGTTGTATGCTTAAACAGAAATAACAAATGAAAACTATAAAAAAAAGCATCAGATCATCCAGTACATCCCTTCCATTGGGATGGTTCTATTTCACAGCTTTGTATTGACAAGCAAAATCAATTCACATCCCCGTATTGATTCCTCTAGACTTCAAGGCAATCTAAATAGAGATAAAGAACTCTTTTTCCAGACACCAACGGAATATAGAATTGAAAGCATAAGATCATTCAGTACATCAGATTAAGTAAATAGTTCAAACAAGTTCAAACCAGATTGTGCATGCATCATCCCATATCACACAAGATAGACTAAACATACTAACCAGATCCAAAATAATACAAGTCACTATTGCCAAGCCAAGGCAATATTAAAAAAAAAACATGAAACAAACTACAATTGTAGCAAAGATACATCAACCAAACATCTAAACCAATTTTTAAGTGGTAGATTTTTTAGTACTGCTGGGTGTTGATGTTGCTCCTTGGGACTAAGGTGTCATTGTGCCTGCCATTGTGGCACTTCCACTAGCACTACCACTTGCACATGATGCTGCAGAGGTGAGGAAGTCATGAAAATGGCATTTCCTATCCTTGTGGGTCTCATGAATCCCTACATTAGTAACAATTTATGTTACGTCTTAATTTTGGGTAATGATCCTATACTATACATATAATATACTACCATGATTATGGTGGATTTGTTCATACCTGTGGGATTGGGAGACCCACTCTTGGGGCAACCAGTCCTCTACCTCCAAACCTTGACATTTGCCCCCTCTCACCTCTTCCTCTATACCCTATCATTTGCCCAGTCCCACCTCTATTCTCTGTCATTGGTTCTTTACCTTTTCCAATAGTTGGTTCTTTACCTCTCCCATTGGTTGAACCTCTTCCTCTTCCACCCAACTAATTGGTGTTTGCACCTTATTCTTTGACAATAATGACACCAAGGTTTGCACCACCTCCTCTGCCACCCCTGGATCTGCCACCCCTTTCTTCTCTTCCTCCACCACCACCACTTTGTGAACCTCATCCTCTAGTAACCCCACTCTGCACATATAAAAATACATGTATCAAGTAATAAAAACTGTCTTTGAACTAAAAATGAGAAGGAATAATTTTAAGACATGAAATAAAGTGCATACCACTTGGACATTACTTGTTGTTGTTACCACAACAGAGCATGTTCTTGTATTGTGGCCTGCCTACTTGCATTTTCCACACCTTAGGGTTGTGTAATGCTTCCTAACTCCTGTGGATTTCTTTGGTTCATCTTCTCCCTTCCTCCTGTTCTTCTTTGGTCTACCACTCCTCGAACGAGGATTGATAGGATCATACTCTGTATGAACCCACATTGTTTGGTCAACAATTGGTTTTATGATATGGTTGTATGTCCTTGCAAACGTACTACAATGGTAGTACTTGTCAACATACTGTTCATGATCACTTTTATCAGTAATAATGGCAGCCAATCCATGAACACATGGTACCCCAGACACATACCATTTCCTGCAACTGCATGTCTTCTGACTTATGTCCATAATGTAAGTCCTAAGTACAATAATTACCTCAAATATTGTGCCACCACTATACATCACCTTACACTCCCCCACCCACTTCTTGGTTTCCTCCAATTTACCTCAATCCTTGGACAAATGGTACCCTTAAACCCCATCCCTAACTTGAATCTTGTTTGCAACCTTGTCATTAGGTACCTTCTAATACTTTCCAACATGGTCAAGATTGGTTTGTCTCTTGCATCTTTAATAGCTTCATTGAAAGCTTCACTTGTGTTATTATCCATTCTATTGGACTTGGACCTTGTACTTTATCATGCACCTAGCCCATGTTATTGGGTCTTCCCTCATCAACCAATCATAAGCTTCCTCATCTATTTCTTTAATTTCATTTATCTTGTGATTAAATTCTTGAGTTGTGAATGCAGATGCAACCCCCCCACATAAGGTCTTTCCACTCTTTACCCTTGTAGATCTCATTGAAATTTGCATACAAATGCCTAATGTAGTACCTATGTTCTACATTAGGATAGTAGTCAGCAAATACCTGTGTCAAGCCCTACAATGACAATGTTCAAGCAACAATACATATATCAGAGTCGCCACCCGGGTTTTTTGGAAAATGGTTTAGGACCCGAGAAACCGTTTTAAAAAAAGGTTGAGAAAATGATTTATAAAACAATTTGGAAACCAGAGATTCATTTTGGATTTTGGAGCCAGGTTACGAACGGGGAAGGGTTTTAATGCACCCTGCTCGCCCGATTAAAAATCGGTCTTTACTAAACATTTGTGGGATTTTTTAGAATATATTTTAATGCCAAACTTAACAAATAAACATTCTAAATAAAAAAAAACAGACGATAATAATGAAAAACTAGTAATTAACGTGCAAATTACAGTACGAAAATCAAGGGTTCAAACTGTTCATACGAGGAAGTGATTCAAAATTTCAGATTTTACAAAAGTGTGTCGTGCGGCACACTAGGTGTATCGTGCAGTACAGAAAGTGTGTCGTGCGGCACTGTTCATTGTTCCAACGGTCAAATTTTCAAAAGAGTGTCGTACAGCGCTCCAAGTGTACCGTGCGGTACAGGAGGAGTGTCGTGCGGCACTATTTCCTTCACAAACAGATCAAACTTTGATTTTTCGACATTATTGAATAAAAGCACATATAAGGTATGAAATTTGATTAAAAAAAAATTATTTTAGATGGGAAAACAAATGTGTTTGAATGGGGGGTGTTCCTCCTAACTAAATTACCTCGTACGAGGCGATATTTTCACCGTACGACGCAACCAGGAGGTTTATAAACAAAACGATTTTACTGTAACATGGGCGTACCGAATGCGGAGACAATATTGATGACTATCCCGCACTCGGCATCCCTCCCCTTAGGGTACCAAAGTTGAAAAAATTGGCGAAACAGGATTATACCTCCGGTTTAAAACTCTCGGATTGAAACTTTTTCTTGATTGAGCGTGGCTTGGACCTCCTCTAGACTCCAACTTCACTCTGGTACTATGGCTACGATGATTGATAGTTGGATCTTGAGCAAATTTTGAACGGCAACCTCACGGCTTAGGACCGAAAACAGAGGGTGGGAGTTTTGGTTGGGTTTGCTTCAAGAGGAGAAGATTGAACTGATTTTATGGAAATTGAGGGTAGTTATGAGAGTGTTTTGTAATGGAGAAGGTGTTTTTAGCAGAGCTTAAGAGTAGGTGCCATGGTTTTCTTCATGATTTTTCTGCACAATTTTTCCAATGCCTTTCTTCATTGCAACCGATCGGGTTATATAGAGAATGGGTAGACTTGATTACCACGTTTACTTCTTCTCCACATAAAGGAATGATGGTTCTAGAGTAGGCTTTCAATCTCACACGAAACCATGATGAGTAAGGGAACGATTCGTCAACATTTTGAGCTGCTGAAACTCTGCAAAAAGCTGTTTGACAAATGACTGTGCCGTGCGGCACACAAACTGTGTCGTGCGGCACTCCTCCACCGCCAAAGTTCAAAAAGGATGTTGTACGTGATAGAGGTTGTACCGTGCATGAGAGATGAGTACCGTACAGTACTGTTGACTTTGTTGAGTTGAAGAGTTTCAATCCGAGAGGCCTTCCGGGCGTTTCTTTTCATCATCAAGGATAAAAATGTGTACGAGAGTCTCATTTTGGGGTGTCTACAGTTGCCCCTCTTTGACGAGGCTTACAATCATTGTGTGATGGAAGTCGCGTTAAAGATAGAAGACACCTCTCAATTCGAACATTCGCACAAAAACATACAAGCAATTCTGATGCATGTGGTCGCACTCGTACGAGCTGCCTACGTACCCTGTTGTAGGGATCAGACCAGCGTAGTTTGTCGGGGCTAAATGCAAAATGCAAAATGATGAATCATGCGAATACAAGAGTTATAGAAAACATACCTTGATCGGATTGTGTGGATTGACACTTTGCTTTTCAATGAGCGAAAAATGAATGATGTGTTGTGTACAATACTTGCGACTTGACATCGTCGGAGAATTTTTAAAACCTGTTGGTGAAACTCTGTTGGTGCTGAAAAACCGTCGTTAATGCCGGAGAGGACTTACAAAACCAGTCGGTGTTGAGAAAACCGTCGTTAATGTCGGAGAGGACTTACGAAACCAGTCGGTGTTGAGAAAACCGTCGTTAATGCCGGAGAGGACTTACGAAACCAGTCGGTGCTGAGAAAATCGTCATTAATGCCGGAGAGGACTTAATAAACCAGTCGGTATTGAGAAAACCGTCATTAATGCCAGAGGGGACTTACAAAACCAGTCGGTGTTTCAATGAATGATGAGATGGAACCAGCAAGTGAGGTTGCATGAGGCTGATTCGAGCGAGACTGATGATTTTTCCTATTAGTTCGAGCGAGATTGATGGCAATCTCCTTTAAAGACTTGGCGTCGTGTCCTAAACATCTCTTGGAAAATTGATTTTAGTGCCAAAATTTTTCAAGGAATACTGAGATGTACCGTGCCGCATACAGGGTGTGTCGTGCGGTAGAGTATGAATATCGTGCGACAGAGTTTGAAATATATGCACTGTACGGCAGAGGGAGTGTACTGTGCGACATACAATGTGTGTCGTGCAATAGAGTTGGTGTGCCATGCGGCACAGGTGGTTCTATAACCGCCCGAAATCTTTTGTTTTCTTCCACATTCTCCACATTCAAATTCTTAGTCGGTTATTTTGAGAGAGTAGGAGTTCGAAAATCACATTCCCCCTCATTTCTTTTTCTCTTTTCTTTTCCCCCAATCTTTTTCAACTTTTCGGTCCATAATTTTTCAAAACCAAAGTCTCTCATCCGAAATTTTTCTCACCATGGTTGATTCTGGCGAGGAACCGAGCGGCTCCACCGTGTCCACCACTGATACGACGTCGTCAGTGTTCGAGGAGGGGGTACATCATCCGACGAGACTGGGAGTGACTCATCCATGAGTATTCCGGGCGATGTTGGTTCGATTGTTATGAATCCGGTTCATGAAGCTTCTCAGTCGGCACTGATAGGGGCTGAAACGTCATCATCCATGCCGGAACAGTACCGACAGGACTCGGTGAGGCTCATACGGGTGAGACATCAACTCCGGTGGGGGAACGGGATACCATGGATATCGGTGGTGCTAGCGGTGGTGATGTCAATGGAGACTCAGGTACTGTGCGGCACACTCAGAGTGCCGTGCCTGATATTGAGAGTGCTATGGCCATGAATCCAAGTACCGTACGGCATATTGAGAGTGTCGTGGCTATGGGTGAGAGCCCTGTGGGTGGTGATAGCATTGTTGGTGATGATCGGAGTGCCGTGCAGCATACTGTAGGTGGTGAGCGTGTCGTGGCTGATGTACCGGTGATTCGGGGAGGTTTTGGTGATAGGGAGGATGTTGTAGGAGGGAGTAGTACTGATAGTGAGGAGATACCCTTGGTGAGACGTATTGCTCCGGGTCCGGCCGTTAAAATTGGTACTGCTAGAGTGCCAGAGGAGAGTTCTGATAGAGAGGCAAAGGTTTCAACTGTTTGTTCCTCTAGTTGGTTCCTCTCGTAGGCCAGGCTTGACTTTCGCAGACACTTTGGAGGGGGCGAGATATAAGGATATCGCGGCGACTTTGTAGGAGTCTCCTCAGTTTGAGAATATTCTGATTCAGGAGGGTGTACCATCTCATATTCGGGATGTTAAGCAGGAGGAGAGGCAGAGAGAGACTGAGGTGGCTGCCAAGAAAGAGCGTGTGACTATGGTCCGGGAGGTTGAGTTGGCGTTGGGGCACATGGTTCCTTTTACGCCTGCTACTTATGTGCCACAGGTTCACTTCTTCGTTCCCCAGGGTTGTGACCCACATACTCATTTACTGCCTTCATACTCAGACACTGATGTCCTTAGTGACCGCTCGATCCATATTACTTTCAGAAATCCCTTGGTATGCATCTTGTTCACTTATTGCTCGTATCTATTTGCTTATCCATTATTTTTATTAGTGACTGACAGAAATTGTATCATGTTTCTTGCAACAGTCTCAAAGATCCATGGGTGGCTATGGAGGTTCAGCGAGCTCCTTGGAGTAATACAATTCCTTGCCGTCGAGAGTGAGAGCCTTGGTTGATGCAGTAGGTTTCACCATTTTCATTCAGATTCTGACAGTGACGCGGACGGACCGCAAGTTGATAAGGGCTTTGGTGGAGAGGTGGTGGGACACCACCAATACCTTTCACTTCAGGTTTGGGGAGATGACCATCACTCCTCTTGACTTTGCTGCTATCACCGGCCTGAGAGTTGGAGGTGAGCCCATTCCATTTGATTCAGAGCTATACTTGGACACTGCTGCCATAGAGCACTACTTGGGGAGGAGGCCTGGAGGTATTGAGCCGGGGGTGAGATATACTGTCTTGGTGGATTTCTGGGACCACAAGCCGGAGTCAGAGGAGGAGGCTAGATAGATGGCCAGAGCTTACTTGTTATACCTCTTTGGTGCTTCCCTATTTTCGAATAGGCAGAGTGTGGTACACTTTGGTTGGCTACCGGCATTGGAGAACTTGGAGACTGTTGGACGGTTTGACTGGGGTGGTGCTGGCTTGTGCACCTTGTACTACTTCTTGGGTTGCGTTTTCCGCGGAGTAGGCATGAGCCTTGGTGGTTATTGGAGAGTTCTAGAGGTAAAACTTTGCTAGCATTTCTCCTTTGTGCAAAATCATGATAATGCTTTCACCGTATTTCTTGACTTTGATTGGTCTCTAAACATACAGGTGTGGGCTTATGAGGTACTGGGAGTATTCGCTCCAGCCAATTCTCATAGCAATGAGAATGTGCTCCCGCGTGTTGAGAAGTGGGGGTTGGAGTTCACAGGAGCAAGTGATCATAAGGGAGATTTGAAGAGCTTCAGACCTTTCCTTGATTTTACCACAGGAGACAAAGTAAGCCTCTTTGTGATCAACTTTTCATGTTCTCTTGCCTTCCATTTTTCTTGAATATGACAAACTTTTTCCTTGCAGATGAAGTGGAATGTCTGGGACAGGTCGCGCAAGGACTATCTGATCAAGAGCAGGGAGTGGACGTGGAGTCGAGTGCTATTGGAATGTCCATACGGCTGGCGATGGTACTTGGGTGACAGAGTGTCCCGTCAATCTCTTGGGATTGACCATTTCAGAGTGCCTTCGCCCCTTCCTCCTCTTGTTCAGAGGACCAATGAGTATACTTGAGCGGAGATAGAGAGGTACACAGTGCCAACAAAGGTGATCTTCAGCCCTTCGATAGATTATGAGGGATACTTGAGTACTCACTTGGCATATGATTTGGATATGGAGAATCGCTTGAGAGCTGCTCCTGCTTTACCTGAGTTGAGGAGAGAGATTGAGGTAGTGACAGCGGATGGAGCGCTTGGAGTAGTGACGGTGCCTTTTATTACTCCTGCAGTTACTCTTGCCACGATAGAGGTGACTTTTGATTGCTTTACTTGTTTCAATTACTTTCTCATACCAATATCCCATGCATCACTGATGTATCTTTGTATTTCAGATTCTTGCTGAATGGGCAGCGTCAGCGTTCCATCTGGTGCAAGACTTGCAAGCCATGGTCCGTCAGTTTGTGATGGGCATGGCTCCAGAGGTACGCCCGCGAGCTGAGCCAGAAGTTGTACTTGGTCGTAGGCAGAGTGTTACCAGAGAGAGGACACCTACTCGTGGTACCAGAGAGGCTGGCAGAGGCACAGGTCGAGGCGCTGGAGAGACTAGTAGAGGTAGAGAGACAGGTCATGGCACTCTTAGGAGGACAGAGAGTAGCCGTGGAGCAGGTACCAGCAGTGAGAGAGCAGCTAGTGGTAGAGTCACTCCAAGCAGCGGAGCTGCTGAGGTATATATCAGACTTGCCTTTCCTTTCTGTTGATCATTCATACGGTTTTATTTGGGCGCCTGTTTAGCCCTTCTTTTTCAGTTTTCTGATAGAGATGGCATGCGAGTCACAGTACTAGACTTATCATTGGGCCTGTTTGCCCCTGGACATGATTTATGCTTATGATGTGGATATTTTGGTTTGGTTTTATAGAAACTTGCACCTTGGCATGTTGTTATTCATATTGGCAATGAATTTGAAAAATCAGAGTTCGCACATGAGCATTTAGTTAAAACAACTGAATTGAGAACAAAGAATGCTAATATTGACTAGGAGTTGAAAACCGACACGTACTTATGATTATGACTCTCATACTCCAACGAAAAAAACGAACAAGCTTTGAATTTACATGTAAGAATGGAATAAAACTTGACATTTACACGTGCCGGAGTCGTGGCCCTTTAAGTGCTTGACGAACAAGTAAAATAGCCTCCTTACAAACCATAAATGTACAATGTGACATGCGTGAGTCAATCGATCTTTTTGAAAGATGACAATATCACCAAGAATATTTTGCCGGTATTTCCGCTCTTGTTGTATCCTGGTCTTCGAGGTATTCAATCATCAAAACTTGGTTGGGAACATCAACCAATCCTTCCATTAAGTCATATGTACGTGTTACGGCTTGCGTGCATAGGCCATGTGTCCAAAAGAAGCATGGAATGAGTTTCAGATGTTCTAAACACAATTTTGTTGAAATTGCCACCACTGTGTCGTGCGGCACTCTCACTGTGCCATACGGCACTGGCCTAACAGTGCCAAAATTTTGCAACTTGCAGCCGACTTCTGGCTTTTCTTTTTTACCTTTCACCACTCCAATACACGTCCTAGGGTCCTGAAGGGCCATTGTGAGGTATCCTTTGAGAAGATTTACAAACTTAGCATGATTCCTTACGGTTTTCGAGTCAGCATGTTCTTTGAGATGACCGTTCTTCGAAACTTTAAACTTCGCATGGTTGTTCATTCACAGCAGCTATAAACGCTATCTATTTCACTCCTCATTTGCATCCCAAATCCATAAACTTTTTCGTTGTTCAACTTTTCTTGCAATGGCGGTGAGTTTCTCAGCTTTAATGCGCCCTTGGCTCGATGATCTCGATGGCTTGGATTGGCTCAACTTCCGAGGCGACAGGCTGACTTCCCTTCACTACATTCGAGATGTGTCCATACGCCTTGAGTTGTTACAAGCTGCAACACAATTCTGGGACCCTGAGGTGCATGTTTTTCACTTTGGTCTTCATGAACTATGCCCCACTGTGGAAGAATTCTATGCATACATCGGCGGTTTTGATTTGGTGGAGCCTGTCATCCCTTTCCAAGGGGTTGGTTTTGCCCCAGTACTGTCTTTCAAACTTGAAATAAGCAACAATGCCGCCAATTCCATGATTTGTGGAGGTTTTCTGAACATTCCGCGCCTTATTGAGGGATTCCGCTCCAATGACTTTGCTTTGTGCTTGTGTTTATTGGCAGCATTCTTGTTTGTGCGATCTGATGGTCAGGCAAGCTCCTCCTTGGTTGGTGTGGCCATACAAATTGAGAAGCGTAAAGACGTGGCTCCCATGGTTCTAGCTGAAACTTTGATGGGTTTAGATGGAGTTCATGCTGGTCGGACCGACGTCTTCGAGGGAAGTCCTTTACTCCTACAGGTAGGCTTCTCACTCAGCTCTCCTTTTTCTGGTTTTTCACTCGTTCTCATTTTACCTCGACTCTCAGTTTAAGGCTTTCTAAGATTCCTTACTTGTTTTCTCTTTTTCACACAGTTGTGGTTATGTGACAAGGCTAATCTGCTGGAACCTGTGCCGAGAAACTGGGTTCATGAAACACAAGGGTTTGTTATCAGGGACTTCAGGGAAGTTTTTGATGACGTGGGAAGTTGGGCGCAGGTTCTCTCCCAGCTCACGAAGGAGGTGATTTCTTGGCGCTTGACTTGGCTTGATCTTCCTGACATGGCTATTAGCAACATGGGTCGTCAGCGAGTGGTTTTGGCATATCTGACCCGATGGACTTTCTATATTCCAAACCGCATCCTCCGTCAACTTGATGCTCGTCAAGTACTGTCGCCTGCAGGTCCCGAGAATTTTGTCATGCCAAATTTCAATGTTGCCACATTCAGAGCTTATCAGAACAATTGGAGGGAGCGCGTAACCATTCCAAGAGATCCATATCCCAGTGTTCTCCTTCCGGCATGTTACAAGAGATGGTTGACAAAAGACATCGAAGCAATAGCAAATGGAAACTGAGATGGACTTTAGACTTGATCTTACTGTGCTCGAAATAAGTTGTGTACCCAATGTTTTGGATGTTGTTGTTGTTTGTTTCTTTTGAAAGTTTCATGCTCAGCCATGTAATCGAAAAAGTTTGTTTGAATAAAACTTGAGTTTTGAGAATTTTCCATTCTTAATTTTTACCGGCTCCGTTTGTGAAATCTGAAATGCGCATAATGACTTGGGATCAACTCAAAAGATTGTGACCGAACCTCAAGGTGAGGCTGCCTACTTATCCCTTGTAAAAAGGAATCAGGTCATGACGCAGTTCAGGACTACAAATGTTTTGTTAGGGTTCACTCGGGTATTTACACTCTCCTTTTGTGCTCTGAATTTTGCCTAGTACCGCCTTTTTAGGTTTTCGGTCTAGCGAGCTCTTGATTTATTTAGCCTTATCTTTTGCCTAGGCCGCCCTTTCGGGTTTTCAACCTAGCAGGCTTTGCTCTAATTTTTGCCTAGAACTGCCCACCCTTGCAGTTTTCAGTCCAACGAGCTTCTCTAAGGGGTAATATCTCTTGAGTTGATCCAAGTTGACCAGAGTAGAGAATTCGTTGCCGTCGAGATCGATGAGTTGTGATGCACCTCCGAATAAGATCTTCTTGATAATATAAGGCCCGGCCCATTTCGGTCAAAACTTCCCATGCGGATCGAAAACTGGAGCTCGAATCTATTTTAAGACCATGTCGCCTTCCTGTAGATCCCTGGATCTCACCTTCTTGCTAAAAGCACGGGTTATTCAGCGTTGATATCCCTGAACGTGATACAAGGCCTTAAGCCACCTTTCCTCGAATAACATGAGTTCTTCGAACCTTGCGTTTTGCCATTCTGCTTCATCAATTCCCGATTCTGCCATGATCCTCAAAGATGGGATTTCGAGTTCGATGGGAAGAACAGCCTCCATGCCATAGACCAAAGAATAGGGTGTTGCCCTTGTTGGAGTTCGGATAGATGTTCGGTATCCCCATAATGCTAAAGGCTGTTGTTCATGCCAATTCTGTGCAGACTAAATGGTTTTCTCCAGTATAGACTTGATGGTTTTGTTGGCCGCTTCCACAGCCCCATTGGTTTGCGGTAGGTAGATAGTCGATTTATGAATTTGAATCCCGAATTCTTCAAGAGTTTCTACTGCTCTTCCTTTGAAATCAACCTCATTATCTGATACAAAAGCCTGAGGGACCCCATATCTGTAGATAATGTTCTGCTTGATGAAGTGAGCGACCTGGACTGCTGTGAGAGTTGTGTAGGAAGCAGCTTTAACCCACTTGGTGAAATAATCAATTGCGATCAAAATGAACTTGTGCCCGTTTGACGCTGTCGGTGTGATTGTGTTGATAACGTCTATGCCCCAGACGGAAAAGGGCCAAGGCAAAGTCATGGAATGCAATTCTGATGGCGAGACATGCATGAGATTGATGTGAATCTGACACTTGTGACATCGCCTTACGTACTCGACACATTCAGTCTCCATGGTTGACCAATAATAACCTTGCCTTAAGATCTTTTTGGCGAGCATCATGTCATTCATATGAGGGCCGCAAACTCCTTTATGTATTTCTTTCATGATCCGGCTGGCTTCTTCCCCGTGCACACATAGTTTGTGCATTCCACAATGAGATCTCCGATATAGCTTTCCTCCGTAAATGATGTACTGAGATGCCAATCTCCGAAGAGCAACTTGGTCCTTCTTATCGGTCCCTGCTGGATACTCGCCTTTCTCAATGAAGTCCCAAATGTCGTGATACCAGAGCAAACCATCGTTCGGCTCGTCAATCGCCATGACGTACTCATAGACAGGTTTGTCTCGTTGTTCGATCACAATTGGCCTGAGTCTGACTCCGTTCGGTATCTCAACCATGGATTGCTAATGTTGCAAGGGCATCAACAAACTGATTCTTCAATCTTAGCACATGTGTAAAAGTGACCATCTGAAATCGTGGTATCAAATCATCCAAGTCTTGATGATAGGGTTTCAACTTGTCTTCCCTAACCTTCCAATCACCGTTTGCTTGTGACACCACTAAGTTCGAGTCTCCGATCACTTCCAGTCTTTTGACTCCAATTTCCAAGGCAACTTCCATCCCTACGATGCAGGCTTCATATTCTGATTGGTTATTGGTGACTTTGAAGTTTAGTTTAAAAGCAAGAGGGATAGTCTGATTGGTTATTGGTATCGTTCTTCGCAACCGACCATCTTCTTGTTTATGTAGTAAATAGCCTTCTCAGATCCGCCTTCTCCTTCTTGTGCTAGCATGCATCCCATTGCTAATGGAGTGACTGACAGATACAGAATCAGAGGCCGTCCTGGTACTGGAGGCATTAGTACCGAAGGATTTTGCAAGTATTTCTTGATTGTTTCAAAGGCTTTCTAACACCTCTCGTCCCATTTGAATGGCACGCCTTTCTTGAGTAAATGAAACATCGGCTCGCAAGTTGAGGTTAACTTGGCGATGAATCTGCTAATGAACTGAATCTTGCCGAGGAAACTCCGTAATTCCTTCTCCATTCGTGGCGGTTCCATTTCAAGAATGGCCTTGATTTTGGATGGATCCACTTCAATCCCCCGGGTTGTGATCATGAAACCCAACATTTTTCCGGCTGTAACTCCGAATGTGCACTTTTCGGGATTGAGACGCAATCTGTACTTGCGAATTCTTTCGAAGAACTTCCTGAGAGCGTGCAAGTGCCCTTCTCTTTCCTTGGACTTGACGATCATGTCATCCACGTATACTTCGACTTCTTTGTGGATCATATCATGCAGTAAAGTTGTAGATGCCCTCTGGTAGGTTGATCCGGCGTTCTTTAACCCAAACGGCATAACCCTGTAACAGTAGGTGCCCCACTCTATGGTGAAAGTAGTCTTCTCTCGATCTTCAGGGGCCATGAGAATTTGATTGTAGTCTGAAAACCATCCATGAAAGAAAGCAATGCGTGCCCCTCAGTGTTGTCTACGAGTACATCTATATGCGGCAGGGGAAAATCGTATTTCGGACTAGCCTTGTTCAAATCTCTGAAATCCACGCAGACTCTAATCTTCCCATTATTCTCGGGAATGGGCACGATGTTTGCGACCCACTGAGGATATTCTGTTACCATTAAGAACCTTGCATCTATCTGCCTCTGAATTTCCTTCTTGATCTCCAGCACCCAGTCAGGCCTCATTTTTCTCAATTTCTGTTTAACCGGTCTTGCATCAGGATAAAGTGGGATTCGATGCTTCACGATTTCAGGATCAATTTCGGGCATGTCCGTGTGAGACCATGCAAAAACATCTTGAAATTCTTTTTAAAGATCTGAGTGAGCTTTAAATTCGTTTGGGCTTGGCAGATTCTCCTTTCTCAAATACACCAGTTCTGAGTGCATCTTCAACTGCAAGTTCTTTGTGATAATTATCATCTTCTCTTTCTCTAAGGGTCGATCTATCATCTGAGACGCTTTTCCTCTCCACCTTTTGATAAAGTCAGCAAAGGACTCGTTTGCTCTCATCTTGGTTGCGTCCAACTCTCGAATGGTCATCTCAAGTTGAATGTTGTAATTGTACTGGGCCATGAAGGCTGTCTCAATATCCTCCCAGCTTCCTTTCTTTGAAATGTCTAGATTCAGAAACCATCGTAGTGCTGGTCCTGTCAGAGTCTGTTGAAACATTTGACCCATGGCATTCTTCTCGATATTTTACATGGACAGAGTGCCCACGTATGTTTGCAAATGAGCTTTCGGATCTCCGCTTCCATGAAATTTCTCCCAGGCTATAGGTTTGAATCCTTCCGGGAGTTTGGCGTCGGGAAATAGACACAACTTGTCCATATCAACACCTATGGCAGCCACTTTCTCTTGTTTCTGGACTGATTCCTCGAGTTTAGCGACTTTTGCCATCATTGTTTCCAAGTTTGGTTTCTCTTGCGGAGGTGGATTCGACGGTGGTTGCTACCCCGGACCTCCTGGCGACATGTTCTGAAGGGTCAGTCCTTGTATCAGGAGCAGCAATTCAGCCATCTGACTATCACTGTGTTCCCGCTGTTCTTCCAAGGCTAACTTGAGGGCCTCGATCTCGTTCTTGTTTGACATATCTGCAGGGCCTGCTGAATCTGACTGTACCATTTTTTACTCAATTCGAAATAATCACTGTTTGGGAGTTCTAGTCCAACCAGGTACAGTGTTTTTCTCGCTATTGCCAATGATTAAAACTGATAGTGGAAACAAAATTAACTTAGTGACTGGTGCGGAAATGCTATGTACAAGAATTTATGTACAACCGAAAGAATGATGCATGATGTGCAATGCAATATCTACAGAAACCACAGTCTTAGAAAGGATTGCCCCAATTTTCAACACTCTGTTGGATATATTTGAATCCCCATTTTATTTGAAAGATTTTTGCAAAACAAAGGCCGAACCTTTTTAGGGGTTGCCTACGTATCACCATTTCGGAGGAATCAGGCCGTGACGTAGTTCAGGACTACAACTAGCTCTCTCCTTCAAACAACGGGAAATTCAACATAGTTGAAGTACAAACTGACTCAACTGAGATAAAGAAAAGTACAAACTAACTCGATAAAGCAAAGTATAGACTCGATAAAGTTCAAACTGACTTGAGCTACAAAAGATAGACTTGACAGTCTCAAAAAGGCCCTGTAGGCTAGATCTGCCGACAACTGGCTTGCTGTTGATTCTTGATCTGACTCAGTTGCTGGATTTGTTGGGGGAGCATTCCTGACTTGGTTCCTTTTGCTTTGCTTCCTTGCTTGGCTCTAGCTGCTTTGGTGGATTCTCCAGAGCATACATTTTCTTGAGCTGTTGGGGAGACAAGCCATCATTCAGAAGGAGACAATCTTCATAGCAAGCTTCACAGTCAAACTCATCCCAGTACTTATGTCCTGTCACCAGGTCTTGGAAGTAGTAGACTGGTGTGCCGTCTGGTTGGAAGTATTTGACTAGCGGCATGATGTCTGTATCATCATCATCACTTTCTTGCTCTACCCTGACAGTGATTTTGTCAGGGATATTCTTGGATTCATCATCTTCGGGAAGGTGGAATTCCCAACCTTGACCATTCACAAAGTTTTCAGGGTCGTGCCATTGAAGGGTTAAGCCTGGTTGATCAGACATGGCTAACTGGTGAAGCAGTTCCTCAAGTTTGTCTTTGTCTGGAGTTTCATTTCCAATCTCTTCATTTCCCATTTCTTCAAGTATCCACACCAGTGCACCATGATGGATGGCAAAGGTGGACTTGAGAGTCTGGCTTCCGGATTGGTTACTCATTTTCAGTTACAAACTCTGATAAAAGAAATACAACATTCTAATTATTGGGAGGGAATGAGCCAGTTGCAGCATTCATTTTGAAAAAAGGGGTTTTTGTATATTGAATAGAGCATTTGATTATTGGTATAATCCTTCTTATTACTGTGGAGGGGAGGAGAGAACCTAGGGTAAAAACTATCGTATATGTCCATTCAAGACAGGCAAACAATAAGTAGTAAGTAGTAAGCAGTAAGCAGTTAACAGGATATATCACATAATCCTAACCTATGGATTCCTGTCCTGGTTGGAAGGTTCTAAGTTAACTATATGCAAAGGCCGGTTTTGGTTTAGGGGGTCCCCCAGACTAGAGCCAATATTTGCCTCCCAGTGCCAAGTGTACTGCATGGCAAAGGTCAAGCGGCAGGCTGACTCATCACGGTCCAGGGTTGTTGAGCATCCAGGGATGTCCTAAAACCAGTGAACTGCGTAGGGTAACCAAGACGTAGCAGTGGGGTTTATCCAACATCAATGCACGTGATGCAAAAGTTTAGCAATAAAATTGTTTTCAAAAATCCCACAAATGTTTTTCAAGCTTGGCTCTCCAAATTAATCACTTCTTTGATATCTTTACACAAATAAACAACCCAAAAAGCTCCAGTCAGGATGGCCGGGCGAGGCCCTGCTAGTCTGCCATTCCTTCCATGCGATAGTGCTAGGCATTTTCGTTTTGACAAGCTTTCGGGAAGTTCATAAGTATAAAAAAACCAAGCCAGAGATTCTGGGTTCGATCCCCAGCAGAGTCGCCATTTTGTGGACTATCGATTTCCACCGGTGTCGTTTGAAAGTGATGTTTTGTTTTGAAAATAGAGTCGCCACCCGGGTTTTTTGGAAAATGGTTTAGGACCCGAGAAACCGTTTTAAAAAAGGTTGAGAAAGTGATTTATAAAATAATTTGGAAACCAGAGATTCGTTTTGGATTCGGGAGCCAGGTTACGAACGGGGAAGGGTTTTAATGCACCCCGCTCGCCCGATTAAAAATCGGTCTTTACTAAACATTTGTGGGATTTTTCAGAAAATATTTTAATGCCGAACTTTAAGAAATAAAAATTCTAAATCAAACAAAACAGACGATAATAATGAAAAACAAGTAATTAATGTGCAAATTACAGTACGAAAATCAAGGGTTCAAACTGTTCATACGAGGAAGTGATTCAAAATTTTAGGTTTTACAAAAGTGTGCGGTGCGGCACACTAGGTGTACCGTGTGGTACAGAAAGTGTGCCGTGTGGCACTGTTCATTGTTCCAACGGTCAAATTTTTAAAAGAGTGTCGTACATCACTCTAAGTGTACCGTGTGGTACAGGAGGAGTGTCATGCGGCACTACTTCCTTCACAAACAGTTCAAACTTTGATTTTTCGACATTATTGAATAAAAGCACATATAAGGTATGAAAGTTGATTAAAAACAGATTATTTTGGATGGGAAAACAAATGTGTTTGAATGGGGAGTGTTCCTCCTCACTAAATTACCCCGTACGAGGCGATATTTTCACCGTTCGACGCAACCGGGAGGTTTATAAACAAAACGGTTTTTACTGTAACATGGGCGTACCAAATGCGGAAACAATATTGATGACTATCCCGCACTCGGCATCCCTTCCCTTAGGGTACCAAAGTTGAAAAATTTGGCAAAACGGGATTATACCTCCTGTTTAAAACTCTCGGATTGAAACTTTTTCTCGATCCTTTGAGCGTGGCTTGGACCTCCTCTAGACTCCAACTTCACTCTGGTACTGTGGCTACGATGATTGATAGTTGGAACTTGAGAAAATTTTGAACGGCAACCTCACGGCTTAGGACCGAAAACAGAGGGCGGGAGTTTTGGTTGGGTTTGCTTCAAGAGGAGAAGATTGAATTGATTTTCTGGAAATTGAGGGTAGTTATGAGAGTGTTTTGTAATGGAAAATGTGTTTTTAGCAGAGTTTAAGAGTAGGGTGCCATGGTTTTCTTCATGATTTTTCTTCATAATTTTTCCAATGCCTTTCTTCATTGCAACCGATCGGGTTATATAGAGAATGGGTAGACTTGATTACCAAGTTTACTTCTTCTCCACACAAAGGAATGATGGTTCTAGGGTAGGCTTTCAATCTCACACGAAACCATGATTAGTAAGGGAACGATTCGTCAACATTTTGAGCTGCTGAAACTCTGCAAAAAGCTGTTTGACAAATGACTGTGTCGTGCGGCACTCCTCCACCGCCAAAGTTCAAAAAGGATGTTGTACGTGACAGAGGTTGTACCGTGCATGAGAGATGAGTATCGTACGGTACTGTTGACTTGAAGAGTTTCAATCCGAGAGGCCTTCCGGGCATTTCTTTCATCATCGGGGATAAAAATGTGTACGAGAGTCTCATTTTGGGGTGTCTACTGGTTCCAAAAATTAGGCTTTCAGAATATCCAAAATTTAGGGTTTCGGTATTAATTAGGGTTTGGGTTCTCAAAATGTCAAACAAATTTTGGGTTAGGGTTTCAAAAATTTTAGAATAGGGGTGGGTTTTCAATTTTCGAACACTGAACACTGTGTGTTTCATTCTTCTAGGGTTTTAAACGAAACATTTCAGATCTACATCGGAGAGAGAGAGAGAGAGAGAAAGAGAGAGAGAGAGAGAGAGAGAGAGATGGACTCCGTGTAGTAGGTTCGAATACATACTTACAGGCGTCATAGCTTCAAAGTTCAGAGAGAGAGAGAGATGGACTTCATCGTTCATGGTGATGAAGAGGAGAGACACCGATTGAGAGAGATGGATGATGGATTGTTGAAGAGAGGGGGAGAGAGGGTGGGTGACTTGCTCGATCGTCTGTGGAGGGGAAGAGTTAGGGAGAGGATGGAGGATGGAACAAATGAAAAAAACCTAACGGAGAGTTTATATATATCGAGGGGTATAATGGTCTTTTCCAGCTATTCGGTTAACGGCGTTATGGGCTGACGGATTTTGATAGTTCAGGGGGTGAAAGTGTTGGATTTTATAGATGAGGGGGTGAATGTGACAAATGGTGATAGATTAGGGGGTGTAAAGTAAATTAAGTCATATACTGTATTAATCATTTTTTTTACGGCACCTGTTGTTAAATTGATTAAGGAAAGTTTATTACAATTTTTAGGTTGTATTTCGATCAGGGCTTTTTGTGGATTTTTGGATAAATTTACGGAAGAAAAGTAATTCAAATTTGTACTTTGCTTTATTTTTTTAACAGCTACTTTGTTTTGTTGGTTCATCGTTTCTTCTGTCCCGTGTTAGCATATTTTAATAATTGTACCTTTAGTGGGATACAAATAGTGTATTTTGTAAGTAATTTTCAGAAAAAAATAAGTAAGAACTAAAGAATAAACTTGGTTGAGATCTATCAATACTTGCAAAACTCGAAATTCATTTGACAAAAGGCACGATTACTCATAACTGACAAACAATAAGATGAATGGAGTAATATTTTACCATTTATTCTTACCAAAAAAAAATATATGTCACCATTAAATAATATTGACAGTCGTTACCAAAAATTAATTAAGTCCATGCGCACCTTTGAGTTTTGATACTCTCAACAAAACAGTAATGTGGATTCAAACTTACTTTTGTTACATATTAAAGAACTCGATATCTAATTGTATTAATAACCGTCTCATGAGGTTAATTACTAATTGCATAGTTTTGTTACATATTAAAAAAATAACGAAGCTTATTAGGTTATGTTTGGATTCCCTCAATTAAGACAATATAATATTTTCCTGGACCAAAACTATCCAGCGTTGTCTTTTTTAGAATAAATCATCAGCTAGATATTTAACGAGTTCTCATCTAGTGATATTTGGCATAAATTTTTATATACTCCTTCTGTCCCATTTTAAGTGTCCATTAGGGAATTGGTACATTTTTAATTTGGTGCGAATTTTTTTTTAAAAAGTTGTATGAAAGTATATTTTTTTCTATCCAAGAAAATACACGTTCCTCCAAGGGAACACTTAAATTCGGATGGAGGGAGTACTAAAAAAACCTTTACCTCTAAAAGTTGGGAGACGTTTCAAAAGCATTAATATAATTAATTACCCTCGATAAACAAATTATTTCATGACAACCTCATGTTTATAGGAGTAATTAACAAATAGTGTAATGACCCTAAATTTTTTTTTAAAAAAAATTAGATTTTTAAATTGATTTTTACTTTAACTTATATTATTTTTGGATCTATAATTATTTTTGCACTAGTATACTAGTATATTTATACTACTAGATTTTTCTCCCATTAATTCCTAGATTTTGGTCTAGATGAAAGGAAATTACTTGGCAATTTCCTTGGAAACTTCATAATTACTTAGCCACTAAGAATAAGCACATTATACATGTATGTGTAATGCCCAAGAATCCCGTAAAGTTAAACCTAGGATTTCCTTAGATTTTCCTAGCCTATTAGGCTTATGTCTATTTTGTGTACACTTGTGTGTATAACTAGCACCCAAAACTCTATTTAGTAGGGTTTTTCTTCCTAATAATTAGGGGAATATATTCTCTCATTAATTAAGAGAATATATTCTTATTCCCTTATTAATTAAGGAGTATATTCTTATTCTTTTTCATTTAAACCCTAGATTGCCCTAGATTACATAGCCCTATGTGAACACCCCGCGGAGTTGTATCCACGAAAATTGATGTTTGGAAAACGGTTTGAATTGATTGGATGAAGTCGTCACCCGGGTTTGAGGACCGTACCCGAGAAATCAATTGAAAAATGACTATTTCGCCCTTGGTATGGAAAACATATTACCGATCTGCTTTTATTGAGATTTCTCTGGTCCGGGAGCTAGGTAACGAGAGGGGAAGGAATTCAAAGCACCCCTCTCGCCCGGTGTGACCACCGGTCTCTACTAAATGTTTAAGGGATTTTGAAAATAGCATTTAAATAGACTTTATTCACCAACTCATGCAAGAACACATAAATGCATAAAGAAAATTAATGAAATGAAAGTGGATGCTTGTGCTTGTGTCATATGAGGATGTTCTATATGCATAAGGTAGTGAAACTTGACTAAATTGTCTTCAAACTGTCCTGAGATGCTTCAGAAACTGATCAAAAACATTACACCTGCCACACCTGGAAAGCAAACTGGACACCTGGATCAAGCAATTCCAGGCGCCTGGAAGGGATGCAGGTGCCTGGAAGGAGACACTCCAGGCGCCTAGAATGACTTCAGGCGCCTGGATTGCACCAATGCAGGCGCATGGAAAGTTCATCAGACACAATTCTTCTTTCTTCCAAGCCACAAAGCAAACATCAAATGCAAATATGGGTGCTCATTTTCTCACATACAAAATGACTCTCTTTTTTATGTTGTTTTAATCCAATAAAGATCATCATATGCTCCTTAATCTAAAATGTAAAATGCTTTCTTTTGAACACTAACTTTGCATTCTAAATGTCATGTATCATGCCTTGGAACCACCATCTAGACCTTATAATGTCTTTATCAACCATAAATGATATACCAATGTTTCAAATGAATCAATGCGTCATGGAAAGAACAAAAAAAATCAAGACAAGAGAGAAGGGATCCAGGCGCCTGCATTGGGCTAATCCAGGCGCCTGGATCTGGTACTGGAACACAAAATGAAATCTTTTCATGTGATGTTTAAGACCTTTCCCAAACTCTAGGCCAGTATGGAACACTAGCTAGAGCTTGGTTTGTGTCCCCTCAGGGCCTATTTGAGCATTTTGGTAGAAAATCTACCTTGAAGGCTTGATTTTTTAACTTTGAAGTAGTTTTTGGACAATGTTTGGTAGTGGTACGAACTATATTTCAGCTTATGCAACTATGAATGGCAGGTTATGGAAGGTTTTTGATGGAGATTGGTTATGGAAGAAGAAAATATAAGGATTTTGGGTAACAAAGGTGAGTTTATTGGTTGAAAGTAAGAGTGGGAGAGAGAGGGATGAACTGAGTTTGAGTATTCTGGAAATAATCCAGCAGAGTAACAGTATGTGAGTGAGGGGGATTGATCCTCCTTTCCAATGGGGGAGAGAGCATGTATATATAGGCTTGAAATGGTCCAAAAAGGGCCATTAGAACCCTTAGGGGTCAAGGTTAGGGGGCAATAGGGTACCCTATATTCCCTCCACTATATTACTGCAGAAAATCTCTGCCAAGATCTCCAAGACGCTCCTCCCCACTCAATTCACCTTGGGATGCAATTGTCTGGAGAGAGTCCAGGCGCCCATATTGATCTAATCCAGGCGTTTGGATTCAATGTGGGCGCTTGGAATCATCCAATCCAGGCGCCTGGACTTGGAGACAGCACAAAATTCCAAACTTTGCGGGGCCATTCCGGGTGCTACCGAACTCCGTTTTGTGCATGGTTTAAAGCGTTGGAAATCTTGTCAAATCTACTTTCTAACCCAAGTAGTTTGAACCCAAGATGATTTGTACATCAAAATATATGACCATTTTACCCTCAGAAGGTCGGGAAAATAAGTTGTTTTGGTAAAACGTGCATATCTCCCTCATTTCAAAATGGATCGGGACATATTATATATCAAAAAAGAGGGTTTTTAATGTAATAGAAGGTGGTGTAGGCTTGGGTTTATTTTGGAGAAGTAGGAGGGGTTTCCAAGTTCACAATCAAGTCTCGTGTGCTCTTATCGGGCATTTTCATCATCGGGGATGCTTGATAAGTTTCTCGGGTCAAAATCGGGGTGTCTACACCCTAATTAGGCATGTGCCTCCTAACTTATTTCTTGTACCCAAAACTCCCTAAAACAAAGGTGGCCATGCAAAATTATACCCTACTTGGGACTTGGGAAATTACCTAGAAACTTCTTACCATTAAAACCCCTAGATTTGGAGAATAAACCTAAGATTTTGGTGTTCCAAAACCTAGAGATTTGCCTAGGATTTTATTCTTTACAAATCTCTCACAAATCTTGACATTTATGGTGGCACATGGGAGGTGTTATGGCCAGCCATTTAGAGGGGGGAGGGTTGCCCACCTTTCTCCTATAATAAATAGAGCTCTCTCCTCACTTGTTTCCCACACCAAAAACCCTCTCTTCCTTCTTGTTCTTGAAAGTAGTTTTTTAGTAGCCAACTTCTTGAGATTTTCAAGAAAAACTCAAGTGTTCTTCCAAACTCAAAGTAGCTCCACCACCCTCCATGCTTGACCGACCGGGTGACTGAAAATTAAACAGATAAAGACGCGTCCCAAGCGTAGGACTCTCGATCAGTGTAGCACAATAATTCCGGAAGTACCGGAGTCGAACCATAGAGACGCCTGGAGTGCTTGACTCAAAGAGATGTGAAGTGCAGTTTGTACCGGCTCTTAGGTAGCCACCCCTTCGATTTTATGAAATTAATTAATTAACTACTGAACTAATTTAACTGTTCGAATGCAAATTAATAAGGAGAGCGCAGCTGTGGGAACCCAGCGTCCACGCCTGGCCTAAACAATACTTACTCGGGCCACAATTAATCCTTTTTACTGATTTTAGAATACGAGAAAGAATTTCTAACGAATGCGCACCACCTGTCACCAGATTCCGTGCGCACTCGAATTCCGGTAATGCTTGGGTTGTTCGTTAGAGAAGTTTCTAGTTCCCAAAATTGCACGAAAATTGATTTAATTCGACCCCGAGGTGAAATATTGTTTAGACTCAACGTGGGCGCCTTCTCCCCGCAGCCGCACTCGATGCGACTACTCACTCATGCTTGTGAAGATTGCAGAAACCAAATTGAAACTAGAACTAAACATGCTTTAATGAATAAAGTATGAAAATATAATAAAGATCGATACCGTAGTTGCAAAGGGAAACTTGAAATTGATTAACGATCCGCAAAGTCAATCTGAATACTGGAGAATTGAAAGCAAAAACATTGAACAGGAACTGTAGCCGAAAGCTTGAAAAGTAAAGTCCTATCGAAAATTCATGGAACCCTACTTAGGCCCCAAAACGGGGTATTTATACCCCTTACCGAAGTCAAAATCCGTAACAAAGTCAAAAAGCTGATTATAAGGCACTCGGTATCGATACATGATAAGTCCTGTATCGATACCCATACGTTCTGTTCGCGTATGATGCATCGGGTATCGATACAGGACAATCCCTGTATCGATACCGGCTCCTCTAAATTGCTTCCTCAGCTTGCTTGGCCGTCCCCACTTGGGCCCCACTGGTTCCCTACGTGCCTAACCGCCATGTGCCCACTTCATGCGCTCTTTCCAACCTGTTCCCTACAAAACAACCAAAAACAAGAAAAACCCAAAGACACACCGCATCAACTGGAAAATGGAATAAAACCGCGCCTCTAACGCGCTAATTCGCCCTACTTAGGCGCTTATATCTACGACATCGCGCGCCTATCACTCCACCACTCAAAGCCACCCTCCAATCCTTAATGTAGGAACCAAGTTGATAGAAAGTTGTTTTCGCTTACGGTAGTTCAACCCGGAAATCAAACTAGCTTACACGTCTTCCGACTAACACTCGGAATTAAGGTAGATTTTTTTACCTAATTCTAATTAGTCAATTTTCATACCGTTATAATGCTTGTGTTACTTTCATTTTTTTCTTAAAGTTGTTTAATTAGTATTTTTCCGGAAAACTAGTTATTGTTTTAGAAAGCTTACGGTAAAAAGTTAGCAATAATTAAAGTAACTTTTTCTTTATCACACATAGTTGTTATAATGCCCGACTGATTTTCAAAAAATGAGATCGACTAACTTTTTTTAAAGTAACTTCAAAATGTTTTGACTGTATTTGGACTATGAGATAACCCAAGGCTAACACCCTTGAGGGTCTCTCAAAAGGACAAACTTCGCGTTGTCTAAGAAAGGAATGGTGATTCTAACTGGACTCTTCCGACCATCCGGCCTGAGACTCTCCTGGTTATCTCATTTGTCTAGAGAAAGTCACCAAAGAAAATTAATTTTTATGAATGACTTCGTAATCAACCAATGACCAAAACTGAACAGATCACCAAAAAACACAACTTAGCACCACGACCTCAGAAACGCAACGAACACCAAAACCTACAACCCCACGACACAAACATCCTCCAATGCGGCCAAACCAACACTGACTATGACGACAAGGTCACCTTTCGTCAACCAATGACCTAACTGAAACACCCCACATCCATCAGAACCCAATATCTCCACCATTGCTGCCTATAGCGCCCTATACACCTTCGACGCTAGAGTCCTCACCGGCGACAACCCATCGCCGCCCAATGTGCCGCCACTACCTATCGCCAAAACAACCCATCCCTCACCATTGTTGTCGTTACCCATCCCTCCCCATCGTTAGTTCGTTACAACATCCCGATGCCACTACGCCGCTCTATCCCGCACCATTGCTGCCGCCAAAAGCCAATGCCGGCACCCAACTAGGGTTTTCAAACAAAAACGAAAAAGTAAAAGAAAAACAATAGAGAGAAGAAAAGAGGAGAAAAGTAAGGAAAATAAGGGAAGGGGAGAGAGAGAATGCCTGGGGAAGAGGCAGATAGGGGGGCCGCCTTCCCTCAAAGCAAACCCTATCTGATAGAATAGTAAAGAGAATGATATTTCTTGCAAGTGTTTTGACAAGAGAACTAAATAAATGTAAAAAAGTTGGACCAAGGTTGAAGAAACATTATGAAGAACATAATTTGTAATGATCCAGATTTTTTTTGACATTTTTTGAAAAAAAAAATATTTTATCAATAAAATAATTACGTTTAAATTTATGATTTATTAACTTGAGTGAACCTAATCTTTAAATCCCATACAAATCCTAGCTCTAACGTTATGTTGTTTATGCATATGATACATATACAAATACATATACATATCCATATCCATCCTACACTCTTCCTTTCCCATCACTTCTTACACACACCCATACCCATACCCTCAATTACTTTTCCAACACTCCTCTCCCTCCCATTAACTTCCATCACCTCACCATCTCCCACACTTCTCCACCCAGTACCATCATTTCCTTCCCTCTCCTACACTCCTCATCTCTCTTTATAATCCCCTCACTCTTTATAACAAAACACAGGGTACCGATACCTCGTCAAATTGGTATCAATACCAGAGTATACCAGTCGACCACAATCTAAACAGAACACATTGTATAGATACCTCATCAAATTGGTATCGATACCTAAGTGTCTCGAGCAAAAATTTGACAGATTATTACAAAGTGTGGGAGATCTCAACCCAAGCAACAAAAACATGAAATTGCTCAAAGAGATGCATCAAAACACTACATGAACACATAGATGGGGTAGAAATGAACCCCTACCACAAGATCTATGCTCCATCAAGCTCCAATCAAGAGTCAAAGCAAAACCCTAGTTCCAAACTTGAATCCAAATCGAAATGCAAGTTTCCAAGCGGATTCAAACGCTACCCAGACTTCAAATGGCGTGAGAAAGCATGTAAGAGGGTGGAACTATGTAGAGGTTGAGTGAGAGAGGTGAATTTGGGAGTGGAGTTGAGAGATGTTTAGAGAGAGAATAGAGGGAGGGGCCGGCCTCACCAAATGGGGATGGAGATGTGATTTTCTCTCTCCCTTGCTCCTTTGATAGTGCACACGCACTCATACCTCTCTGAGTTACTAATGTGTTATAATTTTGCCCAAAATTAAATCATCTCTCACATTGACCCACTTTAACATTGAAACGTAATTTTCATAAACTCCCCAACAATTGAAATGTTTTCCGTAAAACCTGAGTCTTTACATAATTTTTTTTTATAACTTTTAATTTCTAATTTATCTCATCCTGAACAATTGGAAAAGACAAAGAAAAGTTCGGAAAAAGGACATTATAATCAAATCTAAAGGAACCCTTATTTTTAGTGTATCTTTTTGTCTACAACATACCTTTTTAACTTTTGGACAAAAATAATAGTACTCCTTTTCCTTGCCTAGACAAATGAACGGTAAAAGCGAGAATACAAAACTAAATTCAAAGTAAAATTGTCAATATTAAAAATGCAATGTGTTGAATTTTTTGATTGTGTATTTTAGACTCCCTCCTTCCCTTTTTAAATGTTCTCTTTGGAAAATGTGTTTTTTGTGGACATTAAAAAATGTACTTCCGTAAAATGTTTTAAATTTTTTTGCACCAAATTAAAGTACTCAATGAGAACTTTAATTTCGTATAAAACAAATTTAAAAAGTTCTATAGAGTAATATATTTTTTAGGGGTTTATTGCACGTATTACTATGGTGGACATTTAAAAATGGACAGAGAGAGTACCTATTATTTACGATAATAAAAAAATCTTGTGCACTTTCTTTATACTGGCATTATACTAAATAGTCTACAAATATGTGGTAATAAACTAGGGGAAGTTATTGTAACTGACCTTCGGGGGTGTTCCACTAACAACAAACTACTTTTTCAGAACACCGAGACAGTTCATTCTCTCACAACACAACACATAAAAAACCGTGAAAAATCAATTTTTTCAAAAAACTGGGTTAGTGGAACACCCCCTTAATTTGTTGGTTTTTATATTTAATTTACATTTGTCGGCGTAAAGAAGGAATCAGAAGAATAGTTTCAAAAGTAAGAGTTCTCAAACATAAGGGCAATGAGTGTGTTTGTCAGAAACTTTAAGCAGGTCAGTGTAATTACCTCAAATACTCCTTCCGTTCCAAATTATTGTTCCTGTTTTGGTAATTTAACTTTTCATGAACAGTACATAATTATACCCAAAATGGAAAACAAATATTCCCATCGTCCCTATTTTATAGTCTCTTTCGAGAGTTAGTGTCACTTTTCGTTGTGTTATATCTTACAATCTATAATGTTTTAGGTAATTTTGAAAATTTTGTTAAATAAATCTAATTGAGATCTATCAAAAAATATTCATATTGTATGTAGGGGTCCGGAAATACCGACCGATTTCATCAAGCGCGAAGACGACCAAGGTTTCAACATAACGGTCCGAAGGGATACCTTTTTAGGGACCCTTTGATATGATTTTAATAGAGCTGAGCTCGGACGACCCTGATAAGGCGAGCGACCGAAGGGATACCGTTTGGGGACCCCTCGGTTGATGGATCATCTCGGATCCGTATTAAAGAGAAGATAGTGTTTCTCTTCGGCCTTGTGCCGAAGGCCTCCCCACGGCCCTCCATAGGATGGCCCGGAGAATGGCTTAGCCGAGAGGCGTAACGAGAATCACATTGGGGGTTGACTCAACAGTGCAGTTAATGCGGCATGTGCCCGTAACAAATCGTGATCATGACAAGTGACGTCATCCGAGCGGTTATGACACGTGTAGGAATTTTATTGGAGGCATGTGCTCGAAGTATATTCCTTCGGGCTCGTCATCGTGACGTCAGCCGAACGGTTAAGTCACGTGATGAGCACAGCTGTGCTTGGAAGCCAAGCCAAGGCTCACCTATAAAAGAAAAAGTTCATCACCTAGAAAGGTACGCACAACTCTCCTCTCAAAACCCTAGATCTACACTTCATCTTCTTCCTCTACTAACTTGACCGTCGGAGTACTGTTCTGGACTCAATGGTCCAGTCCGATGCTAACGGTGCGTTGAGTGTGCAGGTTTAGGCACAACTCGAGAGAGAGGGTCTCATTTCCGTCGTTGATCATCATCAGGAAGAACTACCAGAGAAAGAGGGCTCCACAGTTGGCGACTATGCTGGGGACCGAGTGATTTTCTCACTTTCCCGGTGTTCTTTTCTTCTTCTTGGAGGGTACACTTCCTCTATTTCTCAGCTCTTCCATGGCGATCGTTGAAGACGACTGGAATGTCGCTCCGGCGCCGGGAGCTAACCCCGGAGGTGGCTCTTGGGTTGGGATCATTACCCACCCTATTTCAGGCTTCACTCCGAGCCCAAATCCTTTGGATACCTTGCAGCAAATGCAAGAGCAGATGGCTGCCATGAAGGCTCAGATCGAAGCCCTGACGAAGAAGCAACCCACCGCCTCGGCCTCATGGTCAGGGGCGTCGAGGCGACGGCGCAAGGCAGCGGCCCAGACAACTCAGCTCACTCACCACACTCAACGCCCTTCGGCCAAAGATCGATTGGGCCAGCCGTTCATCGTTACCGACGCCTCGGGACGAGTAATCCACCCCAGATAGCAGACCCCCTCTCCGAGAAGGCGTCCAGAAATTGTGCGTACAGAGCACACCACTCAGACAGGAGGTCACTCGACATCAAGCTCTCAATCTACAACGGGGCGATCCGGATCTCAAACGGCCCGTCGTAATGACGCTCTGCCTTACAAAAACTGTGACAGGGCTCTGGTTGAGTACGACGCAGATGGCTGAGAGATCCTATGCAGCAGATCTAGTGGCCATGATGACCAACTTGGTGACCGAGCCATCTCTAAGAATATTCCTCGTGATAGGAGTCCTCAGAGAAGCCGAGATAAGAGAAATCGCGATATTCCGGAGTACGATATGGATGATACCAGCGATTTTATAGTCGTACGGGACCCACGTACCGGAGAATCAAAAAAATACCGAGCTGAAATTCAGCCCAGGGATTTCGGAAAACGAAAAGAGCATTCACCATTGCTCCGTGAGAAATACGAGCGGCACAGGCTGAACGCCAAGAGGGCGTTCAGCACCGGCAAGGCCTACGAGGCCCCTCGTTCATCCGAGAAGCCAACTGACTCCAGGCTCCGAAAAATCCAGGACTCACCGTTCATACGACAGATCCAGGAAGCTCAGCCCCCGAGGAACTTCACCGTCCCAAAATTCACAAAATATGATGCCAAGTCTGACGCAGTGATGCACCTTGTGCACTACCGACAGCTAATGGGACTTTATGGCTATGATGAAGCCATGATGTGTAAGGCTTTTTCGGTGAGCCTCCAGGGAATCGGTTTAGTTTGGTTTAACCAACTACAACCGAGCTCCATCGGTTCGTTTGAAGAACTGGAAGAGGCCTTCACAGCTCGGTTTGTGACGACCAATACACAGCCAAAAATGATCGACGCACTCGTGGGCCTGAAACGACAGTCCGGTGAAAAACTGCGAAAGTATGCCGAGCGCTATTGGGAGATTTACAATGCCATTGAAAGCTGTGACCCGCAGATGGCTGCCACATCTTTCAAGTACGGCTTAGACGAGACCTCGGCGATCTTTGAAGAACTGATGTTGAACCCTCCGGCAAACATGAGCCGGTTGATGGAAACCGTTGAAAAGTTCGCTCAATTGGAAGATATCATATCCGAGAGAAGGCTTTCGAGGACCTCGGGAAATCAGAAGGCTAACGCTGGAGATTACTCGGGGAAGAAACAAATTAACACGGTTAAAACTGGGGACAACAAAGGATGGAAGAAGGACCGCGACTCATGGAAGGAACGGGAACCGTTCAGAGAACGGGAACCGAAGCCTAACGAGTTCGTCGCTATAACAACGGTGTTCAACTTACCGCTTTACAAACTGATCAGAGCTATCTCTCGAGAGCCTTGGTTCACCTGGCCGACCAATAAGCTGGGTACAGCCGAAGGCCAGCCGGACGATTGCAAGATAAAATGCACTTACCACAATGAACTGGGACACTACACCACCGCATGCCAGCCTTTCAAGGAGTTCTTGGAAAGGCAGGTCACGCAGGGGCGTTTGGACCAGTACATTGACCGACAGAGAACGGCTCGGGTACAACAGCCCCAGTAGAATAACCCTTCGGAAGAAATAATTGTCCACGTGATCCATGGGGTTGCAACCAAAGAGAAAACTGCTGCGCTTCAGGCAGTACCGAGCTCATCCTCACAAATCCTAACCATTGGCGAAAATGCCAAAAGAAAGCTCTCGGATCGTGAGGAGCAATGGACTATCACATTTACCGAGCAAGACTTAAAGGATGTACAACTGCCTCACAGCGATGCCCTGGTGATTTCCGTTTACATGGGAATCCCCAAGGTCAAGCGAGTACTCGTAGATCAAGGGAGCTCCACCGAGATCTTATACTACTCGGCCTTCAAGGCACTGAACCTGAATCCGGACTATCTGAAGCCGGCCGATTCCCCCCTCTTCGGATTCAACGGGACCCCGGTCTGGCCAATGGGACGGATCATTCTTCCGGTGAGGGCAGGCTCGAGAAACCTTCAAGTGGAATTCGTTGTTGTTGATGCGCCGAGTCCCTATAATGCCATCCTTTACAGAACGTGGTTGCACGAAATGAAGGCCATCGCCTCAACCTACCACCAAGTTGTCCGGTTTATCGGCGCCGAAGGATGGCCAGAAGACATCAGGGGTGACCAGATGGCAGCAAATAAGTGCCAAGTAAACGCGGTACACATGAAGAAGAAAACCACTAAGGGAAAGAAGAAGAAGGAACCAAAACCAAGGTTAATAGAACAGACGGAGGGTCCGGTTTTGGAAGACGTCGGGTTGCCGGCGGAAGAAAAAGTGGTTGAGGACCTAGTAACGGTACCCATTGATGACGAGGGAACCCGTTATTTTCTCCTCTGATCGACCTTGACAACCTTTGAAAGAGAGCAACTGGTGGAGTTCCTTAAAAGGAACATCGAGGTCTTAGCCTGGACACCGTATGAGATGCCAGGCATTGACCCTCAGTTCATCTATCACTCAATCAACGTCGATCCTCTCCGGAAGCCCGTGGTACAAAAACCGAGACGCTCGTCTCCGGCCCACTCAAATGCTGTTATTGCTGAAGTTGGGAGATTACTTGATGCCGGGGCCATCCGAGAGGTACAATATCCGACGTGGCTGGAAAACACCGTAGTAGTGCCAATGAAGAATGGGAAGCTACGCGTCTGCGTAGACTACACCAATCTTAATGATGCATGCCCGAAAGACTGCTTTCCTCTGCCACGGATTGACTAGTTAGTCGATGCTACGGCGGGACACGCTCAGCTCATCATGATGGACGCCTATAACGGGTACCACCAGATAGCAATGGTAGTTGAAGACCAGGAGAAGACAGCTTTCAAATCTCCCCGAGGGACCTATTGCTACAAATTCATGCCGTTCGGTCTAAAGAACGCAGGGGCTACTTACTAGCGCATGGTGACAAAAATGTTCGCCAAGCAGCTCGGGGACACAATGGAAGCATACATTGACGACATGGTAGTCAAGAGCAAGCATGCTTCGGATCACTTGGAGGAGCACCTTGCCGAAATTTTTGTTGTAATGAAGAAACACAAGTTGCGCCTCAACGCCGAGAAGTACGCATTTGGTGTCGGGTCAAGAAAATTTCTCGGGTACATGGTTACTCGGAGGGACATTGAGATGGATCCAAAGCAGATATCTGCAATCCGAAACCTCAGACCTCCGAGCACCCTCAAAGAAGTTCAAAGGCTCACAGGCATGGCCGCGGCGCTCAATAGGTTTATCAGCCGGTCTTCGGATTTGTGCCGACCTTTCTTCGAGTCCCTAAAAACAAGCAAAAGGAGTTTTCAATGGACCGAGGAATGTAACCGAGTGCTGGGCCAACTGAAGGAGTATCTCTCCAAAGCTCCCCTCCTCGTGATGCCCATGCCTGAAGAAGATTTATACCTCTACCTCTCGGTGTCTGGCCATGCGGTGAGCTCGGTCCTTGGAAGGAAGGAAGGGGCTAATTTCCAGCCCATCTACTACTCCAGCAAAACCTTGATCCCCTCCGAAACAAGGTACCTCCCTCTAGAAAAGTTGGTTTTGGCCCTTGTGACGGCCAAAAGAAAATTGCTGCCTTACTTCCAAGCCCATACCATTATTGTGATCACCGAGTACCCTCTAAAGGCCGTGCTAAAAAAAGCCGACCTCTCGGCTCGGATTTCAAAATGGAGCTTAGAGTTAGGAAATTTTGATATTCGGTACGAACCCCGAACAGCTATTAAAGGACAGGCTCTGGCAGATTTCATTGCCGAACTGACACCTGAGCTCAAAGATAACCCGGAGGCTGGATCAAGCGAAACCATGAAAGGGACTTTGGCGGAAGCCGAGAAACCTTCAGAAGAAAGACGAGGCAAAGTTTGGAAAATGTTCCAAGGAGAAGTGTGGCGTCTACATGTAGATGGAGCATCAAATAGCCGAGGAGCCGGCGCTGGGATGGTGCTCGTTTCCCTGGAAGGTATCATGCATGAAAATGCTCTTACCATTGGATTTCCGGCATCAAACAACGAGGCGGAATACGAAGCACTAATCGCCGGATTAAAGATGTCAAATCACTTAGGGGCCGAAGGAGTGCACGTCTACAGTGACTCGCAGCTAATTGTAAACCAGATTAAAGATCAGTACAACCTAAAGGATTCACGAATGATGAAATACTACAACAAAGTATGGGAGCTAATGAAGGAGATCGGTTCTGTGGAGATTCAGTAGATTGGCCGAGAGCGAAACGCCCATGCGGACGCTTTGGCCTCCCTAGCAACGGCTTGTGCAGTTTCCCCCAACCGAACTATTCTGTTAGGGGAAATAGGAATCCGGAGCATCGAGCACGAGATAAGAAAAGTCTTGATCATAACTCTCGGCCCAAGTTGGATGGATGAGATTTATGCCTACCTCAAGCACGAGAAGCTCCCGACAGACAAGAAGGAAGCACACAGAATCAGTTGCAAGGCTTCCTACTTCTACTTGGAGCTGAATGATAAAATGTACCGAAGGTCTTTCACAAGCCCTGACTTGAAGGTCGCACACGATTCGCAAGTAGAAAGCATCCTCCGGGAACTCCATGAGGGAAGCAGTGGGTGCCACTCTGGCGGACGGTCTCTCTATCTCCGAGCTCTTACTCAGGGGTACTGGTGGCCGAAAATGAAAAAGACTTCAGAAGAATACGCCAAGAAGTGCGAATAGTGTCAAAAACACGCCTCTCGTCTACTTCAGCCTGCCGAAGCCTTACACCCTATAACCAGCCCTTGGCCCTTCGCGCAATGGGGGCTGGACATAGTGGGAAAGCTGCCGACGGCTCCAGGAGGATTCAAACACCTGATAACGGCAACCGATTATTACACCAAGTGGGTGGAGGTCGAGCCCCTAATCACTATAACTGCTGCCGACGTGGAACGATTTCTTTGGAGGAACATCATCTCTCGCTTCAGTCTCCCTTATGCGATCATCTCGGATAACGGGACCCAGTTTCTCGCCGAAGCGATCGAGAAACTCTATAAGAAACACAACATCCGGATCTTCCACTCTTCGGTGTCGTACCCGCAGGGAAATGGACAAGCCGAGGCATCAAACAAAACAATATCGGCTGGAATCAAGAGGCGCCTAACTCAAAATAGGGGTAAGTGGGCCGAAGAACTCCCAAAAGTCCTTTGGGGCTATCGAACCACACCCCGGCGCTCAACCGATCGAACGCCATTCTCTATGGCATTTGGCATGGAAGCTGTTCTCCCCCTAGCCACCCTAATCCCAACAGCTCGGACTGAGAACTTTGATGTGCCGACAAACGATGAGGCCATGGACAGAGAGCTTGACCTAGCTGAAGAGCTCAGGGAAGAAGCACACCTGAAACATGCCTCCTATCAACAAGAGGTCGCTCGGGGATACAACAAAAATGTCCGGATGAGGCCCTTCAACATCGATGACCTAGTCCTTCGGGAAGTCGTCCAGAAGTCGAAGAAAACTAAGTTCAAACCAAACTACGAGGGTCCCTTCCGTGTAATTGCAAAGGCCGGACATGGATCCTACAAGCTAGCAGAGATGGATGGTACACCTATCGGCAACCCCTGGAATGCCACTAAGCTTAGGAAGTTCTATGCTTAGGAAAATTTTGTTAGAAGAAAATACATTTGGGCTGCTTGTTTTGCCCCTTTGCTCTCTGAATTTATGATGTTTCGGTGATCAATGAAGAAAAATTTCACAACTGTTGCCTATTTTAGATTACTTTGTAAAAATAACTATCAAGGTTTGGTGTTCATACTAACACCTTGGAAATAACCTAGGCCCAGAGCCAGGAATCTCGCTTCATTTTGCTTTGCTTCGGTTCAAATCCGAGCAATTATTTCTCTAATATGTCCTGAGCAGGGGCTATCAGTGGAAAATTTTTCCAAAGTGTTGGAAAATTTTCATTCCATTTCGTGTTGCCTCGGTTCCAATCCGAGCAATTATCCTCTGATTTGTCCCGAGCAGGGGCTATCAGGGGAAAAATTTTCCAAGTGTTGGAAAATTTTCATCTCATTTCGTTTTACTTCGAGCAATTATCCTCTGATTTGTCCCGAGCAGGGGCTATCAGTGGAAATTTTTTCCAAGTGTTGGATAATTTTCATCTCATTTAGTTTTGCTTCGGTTCCAATCCGAGCAATTATCCTCTGATTTGCCCCAAGCAGGGGCTATCAGTGGAAAAAATTTCCAAGTGTTGGAAAATTTTCATCTCAATTCGTTTTGCTTCGGTTCAAATCTGAGCAATTATCCTCTGATTTGTCCCGAAGCAGGGGCTATTAGGAGGATGAACTTCTTATAAACAGTAAGAATTTTTCCAAGTATTGAAAAGTTTGACTTGGCAAATACCAAGCAAAAGCTTCATTCGTACAAACAGTAAGAGCATACAAAATGCAAGCAATAAACATTCAAACAACTTAGGTTACATCCTAAGTCAAAACATTCAGCCATTCAAAAGAAAACTTTCACCCTTCCGGTGAAACCGAGGCATGGCTTGGTGGTACTTGTTCGTAGCCATCCTCATGAACCTGTTTTAAACATTACAACCCACTGGAACGGCAAACTCCAACTGTTCGGAGCCGCCCAGTACCAAAAATTAAATACAAGTTCAAAACAAATGTTCAAAAATTCCTAACTTTCCTTAGGATTGTACGTCTTCGGCCTGATCATCCTCCTCTCGGTTATCATCATCCTCCAACTCATCGGCAAAAGGCAGCCTGGCCGGCACCTTGCGTCTCAGATCTTCCTCAGGAATCTTGGCTGCATCCATACCGGTAATGTAGACACCCCAATTTTAAACCTTGTGTATCCCCAATGATGAAAGAAATATTCGGCGGTACCCTGAACAGCTATTGTGGACTTCAGAATTTTTGGACAAGAAAGCCATAGCCGTACGATTCACTGTCCTAGCCGTACGGTTTATCCCTCAATAACCCAACCGTACGGTTTACTAATGTAAGCCGCACGGTCAACCCAATTAGTCGTGCCGTTATGTACCAGAAAATCTTCGAAAATCTTACAGCAGAAGCATCTCATCATTCGTCGAAATCTTTCGAAAAATTTTATTCCTTTCTTCACCTATAAATACCTCTCCATCCCCTCCATTGTTCACACCCAGTAACTCCAGTACCACCCCGATACGCCGGAAAAACCCCCGGTCGCTCCCCCGTCCAAAAATCCCGTCCGAAACTCGCGTTAAAACCGTAATCCAATCTTCGCTTCTCTATTTTCGCCTCCAGCAACTCATAACCCATACCAAAATTCCCCATTCGAAGTTTGTGTCCAAAGGATTCGAAGTCCTCAAGCTGTTCAAGAATTTCTGCAAAGGTACAAACCGTACTTCTATAACCGGGTTCAAAACCTTGGTTCTTTGAGGGGATCCTCCCGGGCCGAGAGTGACTCTAATAGTCATTTCTAGGCTCGGGTGGTTGAATCTTTCACAAAAATCAAGTTTTACAAGCAAAAACATGTTTCTGTTCGAAAAACAAATTTTGAAAAATCTTTCAAAAAGTTAACCGTGCGGCTAACTTAAGTGCACCGTACGGCCAACTTAGATTAGCCGTACTGCTAACCTCCGCAGCACAAAAAATTTCCCCTGTTTTCCTCTGTTCGTGCTCTGTTTTCTGGTTCTCTGGAACTTGTTTATTGCACTTTCTCCCCCCTTAACTCCTCTATTATTACTATTAAGTCTTTCCATTTAATTTTATTTCCGTTATGGTTCTGTAAATTCTTTGCCCTTTTTTTTTTTATTATTGTTCGCGTTTATATATTTTTGTTAAAGTTTTGCATTAAAATATTTTCTAAAAATCCCACAAATATTTAGTAGAGACTGGAAATTATCCGGGCGAGCGGGGTGCTTTTAACAAAACCTTCCCCGATCGTAACTTGGCTTCCGAATCCAAAGAATCTTTTCGTAGATCAAACCTTTTCTAAAGCGGCACAAGAGTCATCAATTATTTTCAACGGTTTCTCGGGTACCAAAATAGCTTTCTAAGTAAATCCCGGGTGGCGACTCATTTTCCATCAACTTTCTATTTTTAAACAAAAGAGCCGCGTGGATCGACCGTCCACAAATTGGCGACTCTGCTGGGGACTTTCAAATTAATTTTTATTTTGGTATTTTACACTTGTAAAACGACCCCCGAAAGCTTGACAAAAACGAACACGCCCCGCGTGATCGAGAAAGGAATGGTGCAGTAACAGGGCTACGCCCGACCAATCCGGACTGGAGTTTTCCCGGTTGTTTGCTCGAGTAAAATTTCAAAATAAAAATTAATTTATAGGTGAGCCAAACTTGAAAATATTTGTGGGATTTTTGAAAATATTCTATTGCGAAACTTTTTGCATTGCACGTGCATCGATGTTGGATAAGCCCCGCCGCTGCGTCTTGGTTACCCTACCCGGCTTGCTGGTGTTAGGACATCCCAAGATTCTCGGCAAACCCTGGACGATGATGAGTCAGCCTGCCGTTCGACCTTTGCCATGCAGTACACTTGGCACTGGGAGGCAAATATTGGCTCTAGTCTAGGGAACCCATTTAAACCAAAACCCAGCCTTTTGCATATAGTAAACCATAGCACTTTCCAACCTACGATAGGGCCTACAGGGTAGGATTATCTGTTATATCCTGTTATGTGTTTATTGCTTCTAACATATCATCTTTATCTGTTAGTCGTTTTATGCATATCCTGTCATCATGCTCACATTCGCATTAGTAGTATAATTTACCCTAGATTGTCACCTTTCCTGCGGTCTTGAGAGGTTGCCCTGTCCGATGATGAGTCGTGCATCCCAATGCACGTTGTTCAAAATCAATTCAGGACTTAGGAAAATCAAATCAACTTGATCCTTGACAATCCCTTGGCAATGACCTAACAGAAATTAGGAACAATTGACCCAAGCTGGGGCAGTCGTCCCTAAAATCAAAGTTAGATCCTTGAAAAGGAATCATCAAGAACCAAGTTGATTTAATTTCCCCGAATCCTGCTATCCTAAACAAAGGATACACTGTCAAAAGAAACACTGAGGATCGGGGCAGCCTTTTTCTAAAACCCTTTTTTTTTTTTTATATGTAGTCTAAGAGACTTTAAATCTTTGGAGTTTGAAGCACCTCCAGTGTCAGCCGTGCTCGAACAGCTTCTCCTTGTGATTTTATCACATTTCTATCCAGATTTCGACAGCCTTATTGCTTTGTCTTGGATGGTCACAAAAGTTGACTGGCACTGGTTCCAACACACAGGAACTTAACCTACTGAGTAGTCGACCTACCCAGGGCTGTTGAAAACCTTTTGAGACTTAGGTTTGCATATATGACGACACAAATACGACATTCCCATTTTTCAAAATAAAACAAGCAGGGGCATTTCTGAGTTTGCTTTACTGTCAATCCCCAGTCATTCAGTCAAACAAGAAAACCTCACCCATTCCAAGGACAAAGGATGATCCGACCCGAAGCAACAGACATGGAAGTTCAGGCTGAAATCAAGGAGATCAAGAAGACTCTAATTGATATGGGCAAACAGATCAACAGTCAAATCACCCAACTCATGATCATGGTACAATACATCCGTAACCATCTCCTACCAACCCAAGAGAACCCTCAACGACCCAGAAAGAGCCCAGAAATGGCTGCAGCTTTGGCAAGAATTTTTGAATTAGATAAATCTGTCTTGGAAGAATTCAATCCCATGGGCCTTGAAAGTTTCATTGGTATCGGGGATTTGAAAATGCACCAGCAGGACATCAAGAAGGACAACCTTGCAAAAACCACCCACAGCTCCACAAACAACAATTCCATGAACACAACCCAAACCAACTGCCCTAAAAGAAACTTTCACCAATTCTCCACTTCCCTTATTCCTGTCTACAAAAGCCTTCTTGAGAATAACCTTCTTAAACCACTTGAGCCTCGAGAATTACCAGAAGAGCTCCCTACCAACCATAACCCAAACACCTTCTGTACCTATCACTAGATGCCCGGCCATCACACCAACAATTGCATGCGTCTCAAACACAAAATCCAAGATCTCATTAAAGATGGAACCATCCCACTCCCCCTCAAAAAGCCCAACATTGTCTCTACACCCATGCCAGAACACAAGCTCAATGCCCAAGTCAACCAAGTCTCCTTTAGCTCCACTCCAAATGACCAAAGCTCCACAACCCAAGATTTCAACCAAGCCATGCCTGCCAACAAGTTAAAGCCCAAACCAACAACTCTCAAAAACCACAAAGAACTGTTTCCCAAATTTCCAAGCCTCTGTCCTTGATCTATGAGAAGCTTCTCAAAGCCGGCCATGTCAAACCACTTACTCCAACTCCTCTACCTCAGAAGCTTCCATCTTACCATAACCCCAATGCCTTCTGTGCATTCCACCAAATGCCCGGGCACGATACCGATGAGTGTCATCGCCTTCGTCACAGAATTCAGAACCTCATCGACAGCGAAACCATTATTTCTCCACCAACAAAAACAAACACCCAAGCAAGTCTCAATCCTCATATCAACTCTGCCATGTTCGACACCGAACCCATGGGGGATTACTGATTGATGTCAAGACCAGCAAAAGAAGAATGAACCATCAAGGACCATGCAATAGACCATTCTTCCACAAGTTTTGGGAATTTTCAAGTTTCGAGTCAGAGTCTTCTCTTTTGTTCAGTCAGTTTGTATTTCTATTTCTACTTTGGTATCTGTCTTCATATTCGAGTCTGTCCTGTTGTTGAGAAAAAAAAAACCCAAAAATAGAGTCAGATTTGTAGTCCCGAACTACGTGACGACCTGATTCCTTGAAAAAGGATACGTAGGCAACCCTCAGTGGTTCGGTCGCAACTTTCAAAAATTGATGTCACGCTTTTGTGTTAAAATTGTCATAATAAACTTGAGTTTTTGCAATAATTCTTGAAAATGGAATTGCTTTCCACCATCATTTGAGATTCATGATAGTCACTTCAATACACGAGGTGATCGAACCCCCAGCTCTCACAAGAAGAAGGAATTTCAGACGCAATTCTCCAACGTCATCAAGAAGCAATGCTTTGAAAAGAAAAAAAAAGCCTGCTAGGTTGAAAACCCTCAAGGGCGGCCTAGGCAAAAGTTAAGGCAAGGCTCACTGGATCAAAAGCTTGAAGTACGACCCAGGCAAAAGTTAGAGCATATACAGATTCTTTCTATCAAGTTGTGCAATTCAAAATGAAAAAAGGCATTCTTTGTTTTTATTCCCCAGATAAATATATCCCTTGATAGCCCTTTTGAGCCTGAATCATTTTCTTTGAAAAAGAACCCAGCTAGGCAGCTATCCCTCACATCGGGGTGAATTACGAGAAACTAAAGTGCCAAGTTATCAGTAAGATGTCCAGATGGAAGTGCCAGAGAAATGTCAAAAGTACCAAATGCATGGTTGCCAGTGGCACGTCAGAATTTCGAAAGAATGAAAAGTGTCAAGTTCATGGGCACAACCAAATGCGAAGCACTAAAGAAGGAAGAAAGAAAGAAAGTGTCCATCAAAAGCCAAAATGGGACACAAGGAAAATATTGAAAGGGCACGTAAAAAGAGTTCAAGATAGCTGCTAGCTCTAATAACCCAGAAGAAAAGTGAAATTTTTTGAGCCTTTATCCTTTCTTTGTCAAACCCAAAATCCTTGGCCCCATTATAACCTAAATAAAGTCCTTTCAGATTGAAAATCACAGCTTGATAGTGAGGATCCATTAGAAATAGTATCATAAAAAAAATATATAAAAAAATAAATAATAAAGTCAAAGCATTACAAAACATCGGCATCCGCCAGAAGCTTAGATCCTCATCAACAACCCAGGAGCAAGGCATTGCACAAGACCAGCATCCGCCAGAAGCAAAAGTCCAAACCAAGGCACCTCAATGGAAAATCAACAGATCAGCACCCCGGGGGCATGGGTTCACAATAAGAATTCTTGTGTTTTGATAATCGATTTAAATGAACATCACTTGATGGGATGAAACAATTTCAAAAAAAAAAAAAACTCAGGTTCATGACAATTTCAACGTCAATTGTGGGGCACCTTCTGCCATTTCCAGAATTCTCGAGTTTGTCATCGCTTAAAGGTCTTTTCAGGTCAACATAATCTTGTCAGAGTCCATTCCTTGGTCACAAGGTCAAAATAACCGGGGTCTACCAAATTCATGAGTAGTCATTCTCCACCTAGTCAAGAGCACCTTCAGGGAAGTCACTCTTTTGAGTCTGTTGAGTCAGCCTAGTCTTGTCCAAATCTACCTCCTTTTGAGTATGTCATCTCCGCCCAAATCAGGGGCATCTTTGTAAAGTCACTCGTATCATCTAGGCCTTGTCCAAATTCACACATGGTCTTTTGTCTAGTCAACACTAGGTGATCTTGATATTCTTAAACTCGAGGAAGACAATTTCAATGCATGGAAAAGCCTATGTGTGGATGAACAACTCGATTGGTTCAAAACTGAAGCTTGTCATCTATTGGGGCACATTTGTCCAAGACTGGGGCACATCAGCTCAACGCCATCTACTGGGAGAAGCGCATACATCTGAGTTCAAGACTTGGGGCAGAAAATGCCAAAAAGCTCTAGCCTCACAGAAAGCTGGAAGCTCAAAAGTCCTGACTAGGAGCAACCTTAAACCCAGACCCTGTCCAAAAGGAAAGACATTAAAGCAAAAAGAGATACCTTGCTGCGCCACCTAATTTCTAATAAAGGGAATGTTGTCATTGTGTCATCAAGCATCGAAACCTGAGTCTCACGCAAGAGTCCTCATGGACAAACTTTTTAATCAAATTTTGGAAATACATTTCTCACTCTAATCCTTTTTACAAGACCCTGCTGGTCTCACTCTGCCGCGCGACATGCCCTTCGGTCTCTCTCTCAGCCGTTCGATTCCCTCTCAGGTATCCTTCCCCAAGCCGTGCGGCTGAACCCACTTTGATTTCAAAAATTTTAATCATGTGGGGCCACCCCCCGTACTTCCTATTTTTACAAATACACCCTCGCATTTTGAAGCCCTCAACGGCACTTTCCAAATTTTAAAAAAATTACTCTTAAGTCCTCAACGGCATTTTCCAAATTTCATAAAAATTACTCTTAAGTCCTCGACGGCACTTTCCAAATTTTTAAAATCACTCTTAAGTCCTCAACGGCATTTTCCAAATTTCATAAAAATTACTCTTAAGTCCTCAACGGCATTTTCCAAATTTTTAAAAAATTACTCTTAAGTCCTTGACGGCACTTTCTAAATTTCATAAAAATTACGTTTTTAAGTCCACAACGGCATTTTCCAAAATTCAAAAATCATTTTTAAGTCCTTTACGGCATTTTTTTCAAGATCCAAAATCATTTTTTTTAAGTCCTTTACGGCATTTCCCAAATCCAAAATTACGTTTTTAAGTCCACAACAGCATTTTCCAAAATTCAGAAATCAGTTTTTAAGTCCACAATGGCATTTTCCAAAATTCAGAAATCGTTTTTTTAAGTCCTTTACGGCATTTTTCAAGATCCAAAATCTTTTTTTTTTTTTTTTAAGTCCTTTACGGCGGGTACTTATTTGATTTTTCAGAACAAAAGTCAAATGTTTCTAAAATCCGTTAGGTACTTATTTGATTTTTCAGAAAAAAAAAATCAAATGTTTCTAAAATCCGTTAGGTACTTATTTGATTTTTCAGAACAAAAATCAAATGTTTCTAAAATCCGTTAGGTACTTATTTGATTTTTTAGAACAAAATTCAAATGTTTCTAAAATCCGTCAGGTACTTATTTGATTTTTCAGAAAAATAAAAATAAAAAAAAATCAAATGTTTCTAAAATCCGCCAGGTACTTATTTGATTTTTCATAAAAAAATCAAATGTTTCTAAAATCCGTTAGGTACTTATTTGATTTTTCAGAAAAAAAAATCAAATGTTTCTAAAATCCGTTAGGTACTTATTTGATTTTTCAGAAAAAAAAATCAAATGTTTCTAAAATCCGTTAGGTACTTATTTGATTTTTCAAAAAAAAAAAAATCAAATGTTTTTAAAATCCGCCTTGGTGCTTATGTAATTTTCATTCAGTAGCCCCAAACTACGATTGGTCTGATCCCTGCAAATGGGGTACGTAGGAAGCTCCATGCTCGACCATATTTTATTTATCTGTTTTCCCGCACTAGGGAGATCAAAATTGGGACGTCTATATCTTTGACGCAACTTGCATCACAGAATGATGTTTAAGTCTCGTCAAAGAGGGGCAACTGTAGACACCCCAATTTTAAACCTTGTGTATCCCCAATGATGAAAGAAATATTCGGCGGTACCCTGAACAGCTATTGTGGACTTCAGAATTTTTGGACAAGAAAGCCATAGCCGTACGATTCACTGTCCTAGCCGTACGGTTTATCCCTCAATAACCCAACCGTACGGTTTACTAATGTAAGCCGCACGGTCAACCCAATTAGCCGTGCCGTTATGTACCAGAAAATCTTCGAAAATCTTACAGCAGAAGCATCTCATCATTCGTCGAAATCTTTCGAAAAATTTTATTCCTTTCTTCACCTATAAATACCTCTCCATCCCCTCCATTTTTCACACCCAGTAACTCCAGTACCACCCCGATACGCCGGAAAAACCCCCGGTCGCTCCCCCGTCCAAAAATCCCGTCCGAAACTCGCGTTAAAACCATAATCCAATCTTCGCTTCTCTATTTTCGCCTCCAGTAACTCATAACCCATACCAAAATTCCCCATTCGAAGTTTGTGTCCAAAGGATTCGAAGTCCTCAAGTTGTTCAAGAATTTCTGCAAAGGTACAAACTGTACTTCTATAACCGGGTTCAAAACCTTGGTTCTTTGAGGGGATCCTCCCGGGCCGAGAGTGACTCTAATAGTCATTTCTAGGCTCGGGTGGTTGAATCTTTCACAAAAATCAAGTTTTACAAGCAAAAACATGTTTCTGTTCGAAAAACAAATTTTGAAAAATCTTTCAAAAAGTTAACCGTGCGGCTAACTTAAGTGCACCGTACGGCCAACTTAGGTTAGCCGTACGGCTAACCTCTGCAGCACAAAAAAATTCCCCTGTTTTCCTCTGTTCGTGCTCTGTTTTCTAGTTCTCTGGAACTTGTTTATTGCACTTTCTCCCCCCTTAACTCCTCTATTATTACTATTAAGTCTTTCCATTTAATTTTATTTCCGTTATGGTTATGTAAATTCTTTGCCCTTTTTTTTTATTATTATTGTTCGCGTTTATATATTTTTGTTAAAGTTTTGCATTAAAATATTTTCTAAAAATCCCACAAATATTTAGTAGAGACTGGAAATTATCCGGGCGAGCGGGGTGCTTTTAACAAACCTTCCCCGATCGTAACTTGGCTTCCGAATCCAAAGAATCTTTTCGTAGATCAAACCTTTTCTAAAGCGGCACAAGAGTCATCAATTATTTTCAATGGTTTCTTGGGTACCAAAATAGCTTTCTAAGTAAATCCCGGGTGGCGACTCATTTTCCATCAACTTTCTATTTTTAAACAAAAGAGCCGCGTGGATCGACCGTCCACAGGTAAGGTAGCCGGATTCGAAACCTTCATCTCGGCCTTCGGACTTGCCATTCTGGACGAGCTTGTATATATCTTGGGAATAGTCCTTTCCAGCAGCAAGGTACCCTCGGCTATAGGCCTCGGTGTCCAGCTCCTGCAGCTTCTCTCCATGATCCTTTTTAAGACGCTCCAGTTCCTCGCAGTGCCGAGCCCTCTCATCCTCCAACGCCTTCTCGACCTCAGCTACTCGAGCCCTTGCAGAGTCGGTATCTTGTTCGGCTTGCTCGACCTTCTGCTGGGCAGCGTTGGCACGAGTCTTATACCGCCTTGTTTGATCATTAAGGGCGAGGGTCTGGTGAAACAGCACATACATGGACTGGGAAGCCTGTCAAAAACAACAAAGATAAGTTTTCAAGACACAAACTCAAGGAAATATTTCGGAGAGAGAGTACCTTCATGAGATGGTAGGGGAGATGGAAAAGATTTTCACCCAATTGTTTCGGTACATTCTCAAGGTCCCTTTTTAATGCAACAGCCGGCAGCAAAGACATGGCTAATTGGGGATTAGCATCGATGCTGTCGGTGTCCTTTATTAAATCTCCTTCCTCGTTAATTAAAATTGGAGAAAAGGGGTGGGGATCATCTTCCTTCGGCATATCAGAGTCGAGAGAGTCCACAAACTCAACACCCTCCCAGCTCACTTCTTTCCGAGACCTTTTTTGGGCCCGACCTTCACTGGCAGACTGGGACCGTGAGGTCGCTGGCTTTGACGCTGAAGGGTGGGAGTCAAATACTTTTGGTTCTTCACCACTCGGAATCAACTTATCGGATATTACTGTTTTGGCAGACGCAGGCTTCGACTTGACAACCTTTTTCTTCCAAGATTTTAGCTAAGTCAATTTTTGGCGGTCCCATATCCGATTCAGCGACAAGGGGGTCAGGAATGGTCCTATCAACCGGAAATCTCTCCTTGCCTCTTAGGTCTTCAACCGGAAGCTCTTCAATATTAATCCTCTCGGATTCAGAAATAACTGTAGCTTTACCCTTTTTAGATGGTCCAGCCGAGGGATCGGTGGTGTTCTCTCCCTTTCTTTTCTTGGTCTTTTTCTTTAAGAAGTGGCGATATGTGGGCCGGTAGCTCAGCAAAGTCGGCGCGTTTCTGTCAGGAATTGCCCGGAGCGCATCCTCTCTCTCCTTAGACCAGAGCTTTCTCAAGCCTCGGGTAATTGGACCGGGAGCTGCAGAAAAGAAATATACATCATTCTATCAAGGGAAAAATCAAAGAGAATCATATGAAACAGTCACCAACCTAAATTTCCCTTCTCGGTTGGAACCGGGCAAAGATCAATGTTCTCAGTCAGAGCATAATTTCCTCTCACGACAATGTAAAGATCTGCCCACTTGTCGGAGTCAGGGAGTGACTCAACGATTTGGGCTTTGTTCGGAAGAGTCGCAAAGAAGTAACGGCCATAATCTTTGTTCCGGGACATTGAATAAATGCCGAACAAATCCCCCACGGAAAATGCCAGACCATGTCTTCTCTTCAATTCTAAAGCACAGTTTATTATCCGATAGCTATTTGATGTAAGTTGATCGGGTGCAATCCTATAGGAGAAGAGGATGGCCCGAATGAATTCGTTCATCGGGAACCGAAGTCCACCTTCTGTGACAGCCATGAGAGGCATGTTCACATGATCCAGACCGTACACCAACTCTTCTCCCTTCGGATGAAGAGCGATGGACATGTCCTCTGGGATCCTATATTTCCTGATAAAGGCTTTTAGGCCACTAGCCCCTTTTGTAAAATAAGGAAGATATGGGCATGATATCTCTTTCTTTTTCTTCTTCGATGAAGTGGCCCCTTCCTGACTTTGTGGAACGTCGCCGCCAGGTTGCTCGGTGGCGAATGGGACCGGAACCTCAGGAGCATTAGGGCCCGGTACGGATCCGCTCAGATTTTGTGCCACCCTCTCCATCGATCTCAACGACTATCGCGCACTCTACAGCTGCCGAGGTATCAACATCGGACACAGCGTCGGCACTAGAACTGGGATTGGAAGTTACCTCTTCGAATTCTTCTGAAGGCTCCCACTCCGACCGGTTGTCAGATGGGGTGGCCTTGGAATCATCGATAAAATCATCTAAGTTAACAGGTGACGGCCGTTTTGGAGATGGAGGGATGGCTTGAAGAGGAGGCATATTCAACGGTTCCTCAAAATTGTAGTCCATGGTAACAACAGTCCGACAGGTATTTCTCCGAGCAAAAATATGTGCAAGAATTCTGTCCAAATCGGCACGGACAGCTCTCGGAGAAAAATTCTCTGAATCTGAACTGTCTGATCAGGAGGAGATCTTGATTACTGGAGACGCCAGACCTATCACAGTACATGGGTAAAGACCATTAGCTACATGCAAAGGTCAAAATGTTTAGCAAACCGAAGCCTAGCACTACCCATGAGCGGGGCAATCGAGATCTCGGGGTTAATCGCTGGGTTTTCCTATCACTGTTCATCTTCAACCTATTAACACAACCGTTCAGATCTCAACTTATGGACACGATGGTTCGTCTTCAACCTAAGGTATCTTCGATTCATGAACAGAGGTGACTCATCCGCACTACTATTCATCTACCCATCCCAGTTAGATCCAAGCACAGGATATTCAAAACCTTGAAAAAAGGCCCTATTCGTTCAAAAATGCAACGAAAAACGAAAGTAAAGAGCAGTGAAATCAATATTTACCTGAGAATCTGCGGAAACGTGAAGATCACCCCTTCAATCTCTGCAAAACCTTGAAGAATGCAATCAATTTCTAGAGAGAAGCAAATCAGATGAAGAAGAGAGAGCAAATGGGGGAAAAAGTGTTCCTCTCTCTCTCCACTCAGTATTTATAGTCACAGCGGAGAAGTGAGAAAGGTTCAAACGACGAGCGCGTGGGTGCACGATGCTTCGATACGCTCCTCCAATGAACGCCACGTGGCAATGGGGGGCGGTTACCCTTGAAACCCTAAACCCTCATCATTACTCCGCCGTTTCATCAAGAGGAAATCCTGAACGACTTGACCTCTCGCGTCTTTTCAAGTCAGACGTTTGCGGCCCGGGTGTGACACGTGGCACAATCTAAACGGGCCCCGGTGCAGCAGTGACAGGTTGCCATTAATGAAGCTTATCTCAAAATACATAGAGCTCGAATCCGGAACCGACAGAATCAATCCCACCAAAAATACTTTCTGAAGGGATTAAGGGGCTATTGTAGGGGTCCGGAAATACCGAGCAATTTCATCAAGCGCGAAGACGACCAAGGTTTCAACATAACGGTTCGAAGGGATACCTTTTTAGGGACCCTTTGATATGATTTTAATAGAGCTGAGCTCGGACGACCCCCATAAGGCGAGCGACCGAAGGGATACCGTTTGGGGACCCCTCGGTTGATCGATCATCTCGGATCCGTATTAAAGAGAAGACAATGTTTCTCTTCGGCTTTGTGCCAAAGGCCTCCCCACGGCCCTCCATAGGATGGCTCGGAGAATGGCTTAGCCGAGAGGCGTAACGAGAATCACCTTGGAGGCTGACTCAGCAGTGCAGTTAATGCAGCATGTGCCTGTAACAAATCGTGATCATGACAAGTGACGTCATCCGAGCGGTTATGACACGTGTAGCAATTTTATTGGAGGCATGTGCTCGAAGTATATTTCTTCGGGCTCGTCATCGTGACGTCAGCCGAACGGTTAAGTCACGTGACGAGCACAGCTGTGCTTGGAAGCCAAGCCAAGGCTCACCTATAAAAGAAAAAGTTCATCACCTAGAAAGGTACGCACAACTCTCCTCTCAAAACCCTAGATCTACACTTCATCTTCTTCCTCTACTAACTTGACCGTCGGAGTACCGTTCTGGACTCAACGGTCCAGTCCGGTACTAACGGTGCGTTGAGTGTGCAGGTTTAGGCACAACTCGAGAGAGGGTCTCATTTCCGTCGTTGATCATCATCAGGAAGAACTACAAGAGAAAGAGGGCCCACATTGTATATAAATAATATTAACAATTAAAAAATATGATCGATTTTTCTATTTGGTTAGGATAAAACGATGAACTATAAAATAGGGATGGAGGAAGTACCAACTTTTCATTGTTAACTTTCTAAATTAAACTTTTGTTTTGGAACATCCAAAAAAGAAAAAAATGAGCAACAATGTGGAACCGATGGAGTAATTTTTTTTGAACAAGAACCGATGGAGTAATAGAAATGGGAAAGATTGTCTAAAGTGTTGTTCGAAGGGCAGATTGTCTAAAGTTGAAGTGGATTTTTCATGATAGCGATTGTCGGCACTACCAAATTGGGTCACGTGTCTTCCACCTCAAATTGCCTACGATACCATTCACAATTTAGAAATATTGGAAACTAGTAGTCCCTCTGTCCCTCAAATAATAGTCGAGTAACTGTCACCAAGATTCCCCAACTTATTTGTATATAATAAAATCTAAGAGTGAGCATTTGTAGAAAGTTATCATTATGGTAATTATCCCTTTCTATAACACATATAGGTGAGAGTCTCATTTTCGTTGACCTAATTGGTAGGAAAAGATGTCGGACTTTCTTTTCTCCAACCTTGATTTTAATATAAATCGCTATTGAACAAAACGTTTTTTTAATAATAAACCAAGATATTTATATATCTTGTCCTAATCAATCCCAACTTGCGAGGTTCAAAATAAACAAAAATCCCAACTTGCTAATTATGGTGTATACGCTACTATCTGGGAAGAAAAAAATCTTATTAAGAAATGCCATAATATTGATAATGATCTAGCTTGGGGTATTTATGGAATAAGATTTTTGATTTACTTAATAAAGGACATTGCTTTCAGCACCAATGGAGACATGAAATATCTGTACCTCCATATCCTAATTGAGTGTATAAGAAAATACATGTCACCTCAATCATCAATTAATCAGGCAAACTTATAGTTATACCATCGCCTAAAGCGATTTTTTTCTTTTATTTTTTAGCGGAATAAGAAATATTTTATTAACTAGGAAACACGAACTATAACGAGATAAAATAGCATCAGCGTGACAACAGAGAAGAAAAACCAATGTCGGTGGTCCACCCGTTAAAAGCAAATTAAAATTTTGAAGAAGTTCTCCCCTTGCCAAATTAAAACCCCAAATCCAAAGTCACATTTAGATGGGCGTCTGAGAAATCAATACTCCATAGTGTATTACATTTTGAAAAGTTCCTAAATGTTGAAAAGTTAGTAGGTAAAAATTGGTACATTTCGTATTTTGCCCTTAAAAGTAGATTCTTTTTGAAAAGTTAATGGGTAAAGTTTAATTATAATATCTCCATTAAGAGCAATAACGGAAAGTGGATGTAAAAGTTGAAATGAAAAGTGAAATGATGAGTTATCTTTGTAATAAGTTAGAATTACGAAACTACACACTTAAAGAACGGACGGAGTAATGTTTCTTTTGAAGAATGAAATCTTATTACCCTAAATAATAATAATGTTTCCCCCTCTTCAACAGCTACAATGCACTTCGTGTTTGCGTTGCAATTTAGGAAATAATAGTTGATAGACAACAATTTAACAAACCCAACCCCTAGGCCCTAGCTGACTCCTAGCGGTACATTGTGACCTCAATTCCATGAAACTTCCAATGCGACATGCCATCGCCATTTTTTTTTAACGGCAAAAAGAACATCTTATTATTGATAGAAAACCAATTACATAGGACCAATTACATCCGTCACAGTGGTAGGGTCTCTAAAAATATAGTACTAGTATACGTGGAAATGGAATAGGACGTTTAGAGTGACCCTTCACAGATTTTGGTGTGATTTTTTTCAATGATCGATGCATGCCACAATCAGTGGGGGAAATACTTGCAAGTCACACTCTATCCATACGTACATGCATACCTATGCGTTTGCAGTATTTCGTGGGCACCCGTATCCAGGCTTTCTTCCACTGATTGTGTAAGCATTATTCAAGTCTTCTTTTTTTTTTTGGGGGGGTGGCAATGCCGTGTGTTCCGAGTCAACTTGCAAGTACCTCGGACCAATATTCTTTTGGCCCCTTCCGTAGCCCTTTCCAAGCATACACATGAGATTAAGTGGCCTCAAAAGTTACTGACAAATAGAATTGAACCTGAAACCTCAAGAGGAAGCAAACTCCAAAGTCATAGGCCCAGGGACGGACATAAGGAGGGTCATGCAGTGGCACGTTCCCCCACTAAAAAAAATTTAAAAAAATTATTAATACTATTATATATTTAGCATAACTATATGGAATATAATGTTATAATTAGCATACAAACTTACACACACACACACACACACACACACACACCACGGATCTAGTCCATACCCTTAAAATACGGACTCCATCCACACCTTCACTTTCCCGATCAAATTCTCATGATCTGAATCGTCCAATGTGTTTTCAAAGGTGTTTTTAAGGGCCTCTTCAAGAAATCAACAAAGAAAATGATCGGGAAGGGTTTAATCTGAACAGTTTTTTTCATAAAAATTGTATATATGTATTTTTATGAAAAACTGCTCGGATCAAGCCTTCCCAATTTTTTTTTTGTGTGTGATTTATGGTGTGGACCATTAAAAACACATTTTAAACACATTGGACAGGTTTGAATTATAAAAATTTGATCGGAAAAGTGAAGGTGTGGACAAAGTCTGCATTTTAAGAGTGTGCACTGGAGATTTGGCTGGTCGTTAACTTCAAGTCGCGAATAATCAAGATGTCCACAGGCTTACCCGGACACTTGGTGATAAAATAAGTGAAACCAATCCAAAATTGCTTCAGAATGGAATTGGATATCACTATATAGGATGTTAAGATCGGCTGGTCTACCTAATAGCTAGTTCTTAAGCAGTAAGGGGAGGAAAAGGAAATTCCATTGCTGTGAGAATACTTGATCCAAATTATCAAACAGAAAGGGAAAATAGAAGAAAGAAGAAAGCATGTAGATTTTCAGCCAGTAGGACCCTCAATAATAAACCAGAAGAAAGCTAGGCCAAGTATTCGAGTCGTGAATAACAGGCAAGACCCAGATTTCCGAATTCCCCAAGTATTCGTCTAGTTGGCCACACTAAATCCAAAATTATGGTTCCTTTCTGCAATAACGTGTGATAGAGTAGTGTTTTCTTTTTTTGATAGCCGGATGTCCGGCCCAGTTTTTGTGCACCTCTGTTAATTCCGTGGCCCTGAAGGTAAGCGATCGGACATAACCCCCAGTGGCTCTAAGAGTTTGCTAGTAAGGGGAATCTAACCTGATACCTTAGGTGGGAGCAAACACTTAAGTACCAAGACAAGACCATTTTGTCAACCCCTTGGGGTTCTTAGAGTAGTTGTCCCATATTATTTGAGTATGAAATTAGAGATCACTTATTAATAACATTAATTTGAAACCTCTTCGCTCATCACCTATTTATTTTGAGTTAAAATAAAATTTCCATCTCAAAAGGTAGACGTACATCCAATAATGCACTTGGAATTAATCCTTTCAGGGCCCGATTGGCTGCAGCATTAGAGGGGTATTAAGTTATACCCCCTCCCCTTATCCCGGTCCCACGCCTATATGCATGGTTTGGCAAAAAAAAAGTCACCCGGATAAGTTAATACCCCTACCCGATTTATACCCCTTTATACCCCTTCCCCCTCACTAATTAATAACACCTCTCCCCCCTATTACTAATTTATACCCCCTCATACCCCTACGAAATTACCCCCATACCCTCCCTTATACCCCTCCCCTTACCCCCCAGTTTTTTTTTTACTGTTTTTAAAAAGAAACCGAATGAAATTTTAAATGTTTTACGAACTCTTGCGATTTCCTTCGGATCAAAAAATGAAGTACTTTTGTGCATAATTTTTTAACTTTTTTGGCACCAAATTAAACTACTAATTGAGATCTTTAATTTGATACAAAAAAATTTGAAAAAATTTATACTTTAGAATTTGACATTGTTGGTTTGCTTTGCAATATCCTTCAGATAAAAAAATAAAGTATTTTCACATTAATTTCTTTACTTTTTTTTGCACCAAATTAAACTACAAATTGAGATCTTTAACGTGATACAAAAAAATTTAATTTTGTTTACACTTTAGAATTTGACATTGTTGGGGAATAACATAAAAATTACTAATTAGTTATTATTAAACACGTATAACTAGAAATATTATTGAAATGAATAATAAAAATTAAACTTCATCCATCCAACTTTAAACTTCGAAATATTATTGAAATGAATAATAAAAAAATAATAACTGAATATTTTATTTTTAGATATAACTAATAAAAGGAATTATTTATTAAAAAATATAATTAATTTAATTACTATTGTGTTTATGTATTTTTTTTATCATAAAATCTAATATGACTGTTCAAGGGCAAATTAGTCATTTGTCAAGTTTTTACATCATCCACCCAATTTTATCCCCCTTTATCACAAATTCATCCAAACCACATATTATTTAATCATCCCTTCATAAATGTCACATCACTGTGGGTCCACCCTTACTAAATAATACTTCTTACTATCTTATCCCACCAAAACTTATCCCGCATCCAATCGGGGCCTCAGGTTTCCACCCATCATTATCTTCGTGTCTCTTTTGCTATAATTAGAATCAACAATGGCAAGGGTAATTACTTCTTTAAGGAAAACAGATGTCCGAAGATGGGGGGAAATAGGGATGGCAACGGGTAGGGTATGGATCGGGGGATCCTATTCCATACCCGATCTCCTATTGGACGATCTTTCACCATCCCCGCCCCCATTCTCATTGGGGATATTAGATGAAAAACCAAACCCACCTCCCGATGGAGATTGGGGTTTCCCCGAACATACTCATATCCAAACAAAAAAATAAATAAATAAGTGAAGAATGAAATAAATTGATATTTATATTTAAAAAATATATTCTTAATTGATGTTTTTGAATATTAAGTAGTCTAGTATATGTAGTAATTGATAAGATTTGCTAATTAAAAAAGGTAATTGTTTACATATGTAAACTATACTCAAGATTTATACGTATGTTTTTATTTATATGTACATATATTATATGGTATATGTAGTATGTATAGTTACGGGGAGGGTAGGGGCCGGGTACGGGTATTTGGGGATGGAGATTAAAAAATCATACCCGCTCCATACCCGAGCGGGTTTTCTTCATATCCTACCATACCCGCTACTATTGGGGAAAATTTTGGGTTATCTCCGCCTCTATATGGGCAGGGGCGGGGCGGGTATTTATTGAATATGGGGAAATTGTCATCCCTGGGGGAAAAGGTCTACATGGTCTTTTCCCAGTAATTAGGATTTGTATTTAGTCATTCAAAGTCATAGGTGCGTCAATAACATATATATAATCAATTTAGCCAATCAGTAACAAGCAACTGGCGTACGTTATGCACTGATATCAGAAAAGATTGACTTCGTGGTCATGACATCAGACTTAGAAATACACTCTTTCCTGAGGTATTAAATTCTAAATGTTGGAACATACATATATGCTCTTTCCTGAGGTGTTAAATTCTAAATGTCGGAACATACATTATGCATTTTGATTGATTTGTAATTATTCAATATTAGGTCTATTAATTCTTTATGTTTTCTTGTTTACGTTTTAGGATGCAAATTATTCCATTAATATTGGGCTGAGTAATCATTTCAAGAGTCAAATATCACACATGCGACATATTGACATGCAAACATGTATATACATATATAATTTGCCTATTTTACTCGAGATTTTTTTAGTGAGATACAGTGAATTATCATTTTAAAGGATATCTCACTAGGGTACCACGAAAGTCCTTCATACGCCTAGGTTTGACGGTAGCCAAAACTACTCAACTCGGTAAAACGTAAACTAGCTCAAACCTTCCCCTGCCGAGAAAGTAAATCATGTGGGTAATCACTAGCTCGCTGGCCGAATGAAATCCCCGAGTGCGAGAAGACTCCTTCAAAACTACCCCAGAACTACAGACACGTGTTTAGTTCAACAGACCCATCAATTATAGTGTTGCTTCTGTGAAGGAGTTCGATCTAGTAGTGCTGAGAGGTAGACGTCCATGCAAACCGTAAGCACCGTAGTGGGGGCAAATCTGTCTTAATTAGAGAGTGTTACATACTCGCCTTGATCATCATTTCTTTTTCATTTATTTCCAGGTTTCGAGTTTTAATTTTATTGCATTCATATTCTGTTTTATCACAAAAAGCAAACATATATTCCAACAGGAATTTGTTTAAATTAATTTTTTGAGTTGATGTACTGTGAAAATGAAAGAATGACATATCTCATGACGAGTAATAAATCAATTTTTGAGTCAATTTGAAAATAAGTTAGTTTTTAGAACAATTCTGTATTCAAGGAAAGCAGAGATTCTGCAGATTTTTAACTTTGATCACTTCAAATTGAACGCTGCTATTTGTACCGGCTCTTATGTACCGACCAATTTTGAATGAAACAGGGGAATTTGTGTCAACCACTTACGCGCTTCCGATATGGAGCTCATTTCTCGCGGGGTTCTTGGAATATCTTTATAAAATGAATGAACAGTTCAGATCACTCGTACAGAACCCACAAGTAGCTGTCCGAGTGCAGTTGGTGCACGAGTCGGTACCCCTTGAATTTCCCTCTTGGTGATCTTTCTTAAAGCCAATAATTGTCCCCACAATTATTTCGCTTATTAATACTCCTATTTGGTTTGGCGAAAGAAGTGAAAAGAGAGAATATGGACATGGCAGGAGGAAGTGGGGAAGCGGACAGCCCAGCTCGACAGGTGGCGACAAGTGGTGGGGCCAGTGAATACAACAGGATCGTCCGACGAGATGTCATGAAGGGTCTGTGTCGCCAAGTGCAGAAGCGGCATAAGGTGTAAGGTGGGACCGGGTGAAAAGGGTGTGGTCAAACTTTCACATCTCATGCCAGCCTTTTTGCCTTTTTAGAAGGGGTCGCTGATGTTTTCGCCACGTACCTTTCCGACAACCGTACCAAGTGGCTCGAAAGTCGAGAGATCCAAAAGGGCGGAGAAAGAAAGGAGTTTGCAGCGTCGACAGACTCGTCCTCGACCCCTGGCCTGGCCGGCTTGGGTCTATGCACGTAGGGCACGTACTTTTGTTTTGAAAGGAAGGCATCTCCATGGAAGATAGAAATAAACAAAGAATGCAACGGGCCGGCCCGTTTCGACGGGGACTAAAGAGTCCGGATTAGATTGGACCCGAATGAGTAATCCCAGGTCCACCATTAATCTTGGGATTGGGAGAAAAATGAGACCCGATTAAATAAGTCTTGGACAAAATAGTACCCCGATTCCTTCTTATTTATGGTGAAAATATCGTCAAAGCAACTATTTTCGATATAGCTAGATACCAAGAGTTCGTTGGTGTTTTCCTATAAATGGTATTTTTGGTATGTTTAACGGTCAAAATATACCTTCATAAAATACCATTTAGATAAGATGTTGTCTTCATCAAGTACGCAAGAAGTTAAAAATATCAAAAATACCATTTAGACAATTTAGAAAATATTGTGAACTGGCCTAATTTGTAACCTCTTAGTACCCATAAGCTACTTTGGATGCCCATAAGCTCTCTCACTTGGTCACAAAATCTTTTGGTAAGGCTATTTGCCTTCATTCAACATTTTCAATCTTAATCCCCTCTCTTACGATGATTTGTCATATTTCTCAAAAGACATTTTTTCGCTATCGATCATTCTCACTCCCGCTTTAGGTACCTTAATTAATTTTTAGTCCTCCCCCACACACAGTGACAGAGACAAAAAGGGACACTGTCAAAATGCAGTGAGGTGAAAAACAAAAACTAGACGAACACATAAAGATGAAGAGAGATGAACAAAATTAAGTGACTTTCAATCGTACTCTCAAAAGACACTTTTTCGTTATCAATCATTCTCACTCCCGCTTTAGGTAAGTGACTTTTAGAGTTTTTGTCCTCCCCCGCAGAGAGACGGGACAAAAAGGACAGGGTCAAAATGCAGTGAGGTGAAAACAAAAACTAGACGAACAGTACATAAAAGATCAAGAGAGCCGAACAAAATTATTGCTGTGCTCTCATCGGTGAGTGTAGTGAGAAATTTTCACCATGGTTTTGCAGGGAAGAAGCTGTCAGCAATATTTTCGGAAATCCACAAAAGTCTATGAGCCTGTTGTCGGATGCATGATTGTGATGTTATTGATTGACTACTTTCCCTGAAAGATTTCAGACATGTATGAATGAGTATGAGGCCAGTAATTAACCACCCTAGCTAGCTACACCGTACGTGGCTGCAAAGGTGACTGCTCACCCATATTGTGTCCAAGTCCAACTTAGGCCCATAAGCCATAATTAACCCTCTCCAGCATTTGTCTCCACGCCTTTCACTTGCCTCTGAGTTGGAAAAACCTATAGGTACAGAAGAAAATGTCCAGAAAACGTACGGAGCGCTTTTGGGGATCCATTTTTGGGTCCTACAAGAGTGATCCGAATCGTTCATTATTCTAAGAACATTTTTCCGAGGGCTCCCGCAGAATTTCAGCTCCATCGGACGGTTAGAAGTGCTTGAACCAAAGTCTCACCGTTTCAAACAAAAAAAATTTGTTTGAAACGGTGAGACTTTGGTTCAAGCACTTCTAACCGTCCGATTGAGCTGAAAGTTTTTTCGGGGCCACTCGAAAAAATGTTCTAAGAATAATGAACGGTTCGGATCACTCGTATGGGACCCAAAAGTGGGTCCCTGAGCATGCTCTGCACGTTTTCTGTGTACTTTCTTCTTTACACGTAGCAAGGTCCCTCTAAGTTAGGAAACTGATATTCGCCAACGGAAATTATATGAGTACGGATTCACTCCGCTCCACTTCCAATTAAGTACAAATTGCGGCAGGTCGGCGATTTTTGCGAACCAAAAATGTCTTTTTTTTTTTCTTTTCCTAAAACGACGTACCGCAATAAGATTCAGAACAAAGGTTTTAGCATCAAGGTTTTAGTTTCATTACAAGTTTCAAAAGGGAAAAAAAAAGTAGTATCTCATTTTGAGTCTTACAATAATGTGGTCTCCCATGATTAGTCAAGTGCGAGAAAGCTGACCCAAACACCTGGTTATAAAAAAAAAAAATAATGGGGTTGCACGTTGTTCTCCGATCCAATTTGTGAGCATTGGAGAAATCTAGACCTTTAAAGCTAACATAAAAATGTCAACGTAGCATGATCCCGCTCACAGGCTGCACCCTTGAATCTCCATCCCCAGACCGTAAATAGCTGAAGGCAAAAAAAAAAAAAAAAATTCTTTTGAATATTGTGAGCCATAATTATAATGAGTGGTTTCATTGCAAATGAAGTCCCACATAGATCATTATCATTATTCAAAAAACTCCTATACGCATATTCTGGCTGTGTAGCCTAACCCTTCGAGTTCGGGATATGAGTATGGTTAAACCTACTAGCTTGTTCCACAAGGAGTCAAGCACTGTCTTTTTTACTAATTGTCTTTTGTTTTTGCTTTTTCTTTTTCTTTTTCTTTTTCTTTTCTTTGCTTTTTTATTTAATGTATTATGAGATAATGATCTGTCTCGTAGAACTTGAAAAGATAGTTTACCAAAAAAAACAATTTTCTAGAATAACCGCTTACTACCATAGCATACAATGATTAGGTTACTTTTGAAGACTTCCAGTGTTTGGACACTTGTTTTATTTGGAAGTGTAGGTTTAACCTGTTGGTACTTCGTACAATGATTAGGTTACCTTAATTTGAAGACTTCAGTGGTAACAACATAGATGAGATGTTTTCTGCCGTTATAATATATTTGTCTCAGTTCCGTTTAATCTTTATAACACTTTCATAACATTAAGAAAATGTTTTTGTTGTCCCAAAAATAAAAATAAAAAATTTGAAGACTTCACGTGTCCATGACACTAGTTTTGTTGTATATGATAAAGAGAAGTAATTATTAGTGATCTTGGGGGCATCGCCATTTGGTGACGCAACACCCTTCACAACCACAAATTCATATAGACTCAATACACTAGTCCTGAATCTCACATAAATATGTGGTGCAAAACGGTGTTGGGGCATTACGTGTCTAAGTTTATTAGGTTGGGTTCCATGTGCCCTACTTATGCTTTATAGTTGTCCTGGTTATGCATCGAAGGGGCGTTGATACGCTATCACTCAGAGGGGTGGGATCCCCTTAGTTATGAGAGTTTTTATTAGCACTATTATTTGGCTATGGGCCAAAGTGGTGGTAGTTGCGTTGGTAAAGACCGAAAAATGGTCTTTCGTGGCAAATGAAAATTAAACTTGGCATGCCATATTATTTCATAAATTTATACTCCAATTGTTATTCCCATCTCTAACGGCTCATCTTTTTGACGAATGAGGCTTTTGATGATCAATAATAAGGAAGAAGGGTGGATATGTTATAAAGAGGTTTAGTTAAAGAGGAGGGATTAGCTTATACTTGGTTTGTGTAGTAGCTTATACGAAGCTGCTATGGCTACAGAGGAAAAGATATAGAAAATCTACAGAGCAGTTCGAGGACCCACTTTTGGGTCTCACACGAAAGATTCAAGCCGTTCAGTTGTCTTAGAATAATTTTCCAAGGGCTTCTCGGGAAAATCAACTCAATCAGACGTGCTTAAGTGCTTGATCCAAAACCCACCCCGTTTCAGTCAAATTTTTTTTAATGAAATGGGATGGGTTTTGGATCGAGTACTTACTCACGTCCGATTGAACTGATTTTTCTCGTGACCCCTTGGAAAAATATTCTTAGATGAATGAACGGCTGGGATCTTTTGTAACTTCTTAAAAGAACATTTTACATTTGGTGTCTTATGTAAGGTAGTAAAATAATTATAAAATTGATGGGCTCATTTTTGTCGAAGTTTTAAAAAAAATTATCCTTCTCATAGGAGCCCCCTGGCTAGAATTCGGGATGCATGTCGTATGCTTCTTGTTTAAATGTGTATTGCAATCATTTTCTTTGGTCTTTGAGTAGTCCTTGTGTCTTTAACGATATATTTTAACTCTGGGCCATTCCTTGGGCTCATGGCCCAAGTACTGCACTACCGAATTGATTTTTTCTTTGGGCCGGAAACCCCTTTTTTTTTTGTTATAAACACGCCTTTTTTCTTTTTCTTTTTCTTTTTTGTCTTTTAGAAAAACTTTAAAGACATAAAATTTCACTGAAAGACAAAAAATAGGGCATGTTTATATATATATATATATATAAATAAAAAAAAGGGGTGTGAACATCATTTGCCTTTTTCTTTAGGTGCTCATAATTTGTAACTCATTGGGCTACTAATGGAAGGTTAAATGGCCCATTTCCAGACCATTGTAATTGCAAATTGGAGCACCTTGGGCCTGGGCTCATGAAAACGCCTTGTCATGTATGTGACAAACTTAACAGACTGGGATCAACTCGTTTTCTTTTTTTCTGTTAATGATTCTCCAAAATAAATTTTTGGGATACAATACAAATTTGTAATCTTAAATGATATTCGAAGAATTTGCTGTCATTGTGGAATTTCCATTTTATCTACAATTTCTATCTTTCCTAGAAGGGAAAGAAAAAGTAAACTCACATGGTGTGTGAAATCCACACACACTTGAGTGTCAAGTGTGTGTAGATTTCACACACTATGTGAGTGTGTTGAAGTCGTGTTGGAGATGTATTGTTCTACCTCTATCATTTTTTAACGTAAGGTCAATTCATTCAATATTTCCACTTTTAGAAGACAAATTTTCACATTTAAATTAGGGTAATTTTGACTTACACCCTTTGCACTTTGCCCGATTTTGAAACACACCTGCTCATCTTTATTTTGGAATACTTCCCCGCTCAACTTTGGACCAAACTGAAAATGTTAGCATTTCCGTCAAAACTAACACTCACGCGCAATAAAGTAATTTGACAGCAAAGTTCTCTCCAAAGAATCATTATGTTTTGACCCAGTTGCCCATAGAACACCTTATAAAAGTTTCAGAGGCCATTAGGTCACCCTAGCTAGTCTCCAAACAAAACCAACATTCCCAGAAGTGTTCCTTTTGGAGACTTCCTACTCTTTCCATTCCAACATAAGTGTTCCTTTTGGGACTGCATGCCATGTGCAAATAATTTCTATTTGAACATTACTTTTCTCGCACTTTTAGTTCCAACATACTAATTAAGTCTTCATAATCAAGGTAGGACTAAAAATTTTCAATTGGACTTACTTTTTTCATAACAGGCTAAAACTAAAAATTATTTGAGTCTAAGGGGCTTACATATTTAGGGCCCTCGTCACAGCACATCCCCCAAAAGTATACGTACTCTCTCAGTGCCAAAAGTACTTTATTTTTAAGTTCTCATTTTGCAGACAGATGGTACAATTTTTTGGGGACTAAGGGAGTACCAAATTTATCTCAACACAAAAAGCTAAAAACTTGCATTTACGCTCCAATTGCATTGATGGAGAGTGGGTATATTGGTTTTTTTTAGACTAGGCAGTGGCAGCTCCAAAAATTTTTAACAGAGTGTTAAAAAAGTTACCTTAATTCTACTAGATTTATTAACTAGTCATACATGCCCCCAAATTTTTATGGAGTATATTTGTGTGAATAATGCAGCCAAATAATACGAAAATACGTAAGATGTGAAATTACATGTTTTCTCTGTGAATTCTATACGAATAGATTCGCATGAATTTTTTTTTGTTGTTGACATATGCTCTTATTTTTGGAGATATAAAGCACGATATCGATACCGATAGATACTTTACGTGTAAAAGAGTTTAGGTTGTTCAATTGACGTCTATGACAAGCTATAGAGTCGCCTATGACTTCTAATTTGGTTGTTTACATTCGATTGGTTTGTGGGTTGATTTTTTTGGGCTAGTTGTTCAAATTTTTTGGGTTAGGTGTTTAAATATTTATGCTTAGGATGTTCAAATATTGTTAGGTTGGGTGTTCAAAAAGGCCTAAACTCATAGAAAATTAAAAATAGGGCCACTTAGTAAAAAATCCAAAACATTTGACATTTTTAAAGGGAAGGACAAGGAAAATTTGCAATTGAACATAAAAACAAAAAAACATTTGACATTTTTAAAGGGAAGGAAGGATAAGGAACTTTTGCAATCGAACATAAAGACAAGATAAAAATTTGTGAAATGTCACTAATTTTTAAAAGTTCTAATTTTCATACATAAAATTCGAAAAAATCGTCACCCCACCTCCGGCCAACCACCATCCCACATCTGGCTCACAACTTGCGGCGACCAAAAAAATTAGTGAAATGTCACTAATTTTTAGAAATTCTAATTTCGAACATAAAATTCAAAAAAATCACCACCCCACCTCCGGCCGACCAACTCCCCACCTCTAACCGACCACTTTTGGCAATCAAAAATATTAGTGAAATGTCACTCATTTTTAAAAATTCTAGTTTCGAACATAAAATTCAAAAAAATCACCATCCCACCTATGGCTGACCACTTCCGGCGACCCAAAAAATTAGTGAAATGTCACTAATTTTTAAAATTTCTAATTTCGAACATAAAATTCACCACCCCACCTCCGGCCGACCACCACCCCACCTCTGGCCGACCACTTCCGGGACCAAAAAAATTAGTGAAATGTCACTAACTTTAAAAATTCTAATTTCGAACATAAAATTCAAAAAAATACCACCGCACCTCCGGCCAACCACCACCCCACCTCTGGCCGATCACTTCCGGCGACCAAAAAAATTAGTGAAATGTCATTAATTTTTAAAAATTCTAATTTCGAACATAAAATTCAAAAAAATCAACTCTTGCCTTGTGGCCGACCACCGCCACACCTCCGGCAACCCAAAAAATTAGCGAGATTTCACTAATATTTAAAAGTTAGGAAAATTTATCGAAATGGTCCCTATAGTTTAACCTGTGTCTCGATTTAGTCCCTCATGTTTCAATTTCACTCTAATTGACCCTGTAGTTTCAATTTTGCTCGAATTTCGTCCAATTGATAATAGACGTTAGCTAAATTAACGGAAAACCCAATTTGGGGCTTTTTTTAGGGACAGACCTGTCATTTTTTTAGGGACAGACCTATCATTTCCCCTCCCCTCCCGCCCAAACTCCTAACCCTAATTTTTACCCCTTTTCCTTACCAAAACCCTCCCATTTATAACCCCCAAATCTGGGGAAAAACAACCACATTTCATCTCTCTCTCTCTCTCTCTGCCATTTTTCTTCTCCTTCTTCTCAAAGGTGCTTCAATGGATCACATGCTATGTCATTGTGGAAAAAGTTCACCAGTCACCACCTCATGGACCGACACCAACCCTGGCAGAAGATTCATTGGGTGTTACAAACATGGGGTAAGTTCCAACCATGCCATTTCTCCTTTTTTTTGGGTTCTCGGTTGTCCACTAAAAAGTTTTCTGTTGGTGCTTTGATTTTGTAGTCTCCTGATGCTTGCCAGTTTTTTATGTGGGTGGATCCACCCATGTGTGCTCGTGCTAGAGTTGTCATTCTAGGATTACTCAGAAGAAGTCGAAGCCTTGAAGAGCAGATTCGAGTATTGAAAAAAAGACAGAGGATTTACGTGGCTGTTCTGATATTCTTTGTTTTTTTCTTCTTGTTCTGGAATTGTTCCATGGATGGTGGCTCTGGTGGTGTGGAAGGCAGTGGTGGCAGTGGACTGTGATGGTTTTGGTTATTGTAATGGTTAGGTTAGTTTAATGGTTAGGCAGTAGTGGTGGTGGAGGTGGGTTTTGTAATGAAATGTTGTGGTTGTGTATGCTATTTAACAACCCATTTTGTGTAATTTGATTGTAATGGTCATTATATTCTATGTCAATGTGAAAAGTGCCTCCTTTCATTTCTCTATATGTTGCAATCTGTGGCACATTCTTGTGGTTACGAAGAATGAAAAAACCAGTGTAATCTGTGAAATTCATACCACTCAAGAAACTGGGCATACAAGTCATACCACTTCTCTCATACAATTCATGCCACTCAAGAAACTGGGCATTATGCAATCTGTCATTTTTGCATTGATACCATGAACATGCCATTTAAAAAACTAGGCATAATACAACCTGTGAAAAAACTAGTAATACCATTCAATGCCATTGAAAAATTGGCCGTAATACCATTCCATACAGAGATGACAATTAGTAAATAATAGTCATGACATTACCCAAATACAGTGGGTGTTCACATAACACAGACAATGGGTGTCCATAATAGGTGGTCTCTTAGCCAAACATTCAAAAAACTGGGCATAACACAAGTGTACCCATCACCCAAATAAAGTCATCACAAAACAACCCAAATACATAGTCATAACAAAAACCCCAATGAAATGTTCTACTAGCCCCTAACCCAAACATTGCATACAGAAAAGGTGTTCTTTGTACATCTACTTCCTTCCCCCAGCTTGTGGTCCATTTTTCCTTCCCCTGGACCCACCCAATGAGCTCCTGGTCGTAGGTGGTGGTTGGCTTGAACGTTGTTGGGCTTGCCTCTGACTTCTCCTAGTTGGGGTGGCCACTATTGGTTGACTTGAACTGTGTGGGGCTTGACTTGAACGTTGGGGAGTACCACTTCTGTCATTACTCTTCAACTGTGTACACAACCACAAAATGTCATTTATATGGCAATGAAAAAACACATAAATGGCTTTGTATTGGGGGTAGAATACTTACAGGTAACCTTTGCCTTGTTCCACTTTCATTCCTTGCTAGTGGTTGGCCCTTGCACTTCTTTTGTTGTGTCCAAGTTTACCACATTTACTACATGTGGTTGTAGTGTTCCTTCTCTTCAACTTGGTGCTATCCCTAGGTTCATCATTTCCCCTCTTTCTCAATTTTTTTGGTCTACCAGCTTGCTTTTTAACATTTGGAGGAATTGGACCAAGTACCCCAGTGTGTGTCCACATTTCTATACCATTTAATGGATAAACAATAGGTTCATAGCTTTTCATGTAAGTTTCCTTCCTAAACCAGTGGTCAACATAGTCATCAACATCTTCATGGCACTCATTAATGGCAGTAATGGCATGAGGGTAGAGGAATCCTGTGAGGTCCCACTTCCTACATGAACTTGTGTGTGTGGCAAGGTCACATGTGAATTGCTGCCCACTAAAGCAATTGACTTGGTATAACTTATCCCCTGACCATTGGGCAATGCAATTGCTACCTACCTCATCTATTCTGTTATTCAGCCTACCTCTTATGTTAGGACATATGTCACCCTAATATGCCCTCATTGCTTCCCTCCTTTTTTGCATTCTTAACATTATTATTACCCTAATCTCCTCTAACATAGGAATGATAGTCTTAACTCTTGCCTCCAGAATTGTATCATTGAAACTCTTACACATGTTGTTATCCAGCACTTCACATTTGCTGTGTGTGCAGAAATGGGATCTACACCAGTGCTGTGGTGGGTGCTCATTCAACCATTTGACTGCTGCTTCATCAGCTTCATTCATTTCTTGCATATGAAAATTGAACTTGGCCACATAAGTGGCTTTGGCTGCACTGAACAGAATCTCCTTCAAATGTAGGCCCTTGTTTGTTTCTTTGAAGTTGTTATAGAAGTGTCTTATGCAGAACCTATGCTCTGCATATGGGACAACCTTTGCAATTGCTGCTATCAAACCCTGCAGGAAAAATGGAAAATACAACCTCTGAATATAGTGGAAAAATATGAAACCCTAACTTTAATAACTTCAAAGACAACAAAATTAAACTAAACAAAGGGCCAACTAACTTTTTGTTTGTCTGGAATGAATGTGAAGTTGTTGCCTATATGAAGGTCTTCAGCTAAAATCGCCACAAACCACTTCCATGAAGGCTTGTTCTCTGCTTCCACCACAGCATAGGAGACCACATAACTCTGGTTGTTACCATCAATACCAACAGCAAGAAGCAACTGACCTTGGCAAGGCCCTTTCAGAAAACACCCATCAAGTCCAAGAACTGGCCTGCAACGAGCTAGAAACCCTCTCTTGCAAGCCCCAAGGCAGACATACAGTCTCTCAAACCTTTGCCTTCCTCCACTCTCTTCATCTTCAATGGTTTTGAGAATCACAGTGGTGTCAGGGTTTGTCCTCCTCAGTTCTTCACAATAATCTGGTAACTTTTCATATTGTTGGACATGGCTTCCCTCAATCATCTCAAGTGCTAGGGTTTTTGCTTTATAAAGTTGAGCCCTAGACACCCCCACTTTGAGATCCTGTTGAACTTGGTCTTTAAAAGACTTTACTGGCCAAGTGGGGTTAGATCTCAATGTCTCTACGTACTTCCTTGACAGCCACCTGGCAGTCACATGTTTGTTGTGAAAGACTCTTTTACAAGTGTGAGTAGGGACATAGTTTTTGACTTGGAAGCTCTCTGACCCTTGCATTTTAAATGCAAGTAAAACCCACTTCACACATTTCTTATCCTTGCAAATGACCCTTACTCTTTGTTTGTCATTTTTTACTAACATTATTGGTTTCCGTGTCTTTATGGCATGCTCTTTTACTGCAAGTTTGAACTGTTTTCTTGTTGGAAAAATCATTCCAACCTTGAACTTTGGGTCAGCAATGTCTGTGGCCATGTTAAATTGACTAAACCTATCTTTTGGTGGACCACCTTCCTCATCAGAAGAGCCATAAAGGCTCACCAACTCATCAGACTAAGCCTCTTGATCAGAAACATCATTGTCACCTGTCTGCTTACTTTCTACAGGTGCGTTTCCTTTTCCATAGGACAACCCACCCCACTCAACTTCTTTATCCACATTAATGTCAAAGAACCTGTCGTCCTCACTCTCATCACATTCACTATCCACAAATTCCTCAAGTTCTATACTCTCATGACTGTCATCACCCCCTTCCCCATCCTCACTTCCTCACTCACAGTAGCCCTTTGTACATAAACCTCAATTGTCTTGCTTAGCTGCACCCACGTAGCCATTTCCAGACAATCATCATCCTTAATCAACTTCCTTAACCCATGATATAAATCCCTAGTAGGTACTCTGTAGTAATAAAGAACATCCCCAGTCACACCTACCTCCTTTACCATGTGCCATATTTCTATCATGCTTATTTCATCAGTGTCCACCCAATCAATATTTACCCCCAACATAGCATCTAGCATTCAAACCAGTCTTTAATAAACCATTATAATGCAGCCAAATGGTGAAAAGTTTTTATCTGAACCTGATGATCAGTGGGGACAAATCACTTACAACAAGGACAGAAAACCACTAAAATATGAACAAACACACTTCAAATGGGGACAATCACACTTAAAATTTCAGACAAAACCATTTATAAAAGCGAAGTGGGGACCAAAAGGCACAAACAAACATCTATATGTACACGAAAGGACCCAAAACCATTAAACAAATAGCCAAAGCCCTTAAACAATGATAGAAAACATAAAGAAAAGCAATCAGAATTCATACCATAATCAGGTGCTTGATCTCCAACCCTAACGCTCCACATTTCTATCACGAAAGTGTTGAATGAGAGAACTTGATCGACAATTGGGGCTGGGTTGAGTTCGATCAGGGTGAGTTCGATTGGGGCTGGGTTGAGTTCGATCGGAGTGAGTTCGAGCGATTGGGGTGAGTTCGTCTGACTCACTCACCTGTTTCCCCTCTTCAGACAACGTTAGTCTTGGGAGTTTGGTAGGGTAGGGTTTGGGTAAAAAGGGGTAAAAAGTTAGGGTTAGGGTTAGGGTTTGGGCGGGAGGGGAGGGGAAATGAGAGGTCTGTCCCTAAAAAAAGTCCCAAATTGGGTTTTCCGTCAATTTAGCTAACGTCTGTTATCAATTGGACGAAATTCGAGCAAAATTGAAACTACAGGGTCAATTAGAGTGAAATTGAAACATGAGGGACTAAATCGAGACACAGGTTAAACTATAGGGACCATTTCGATAAATTTCCCTAAAAGTTATAATTTCATAAAAAAAAAATCAAAACATCGACCAACTAGTCAACTACCAACTCCTCAAACTAGTGAAAACTCATTAATCTCATCCTAAAAATATATGATAATAGATCAAATTAATAGTTAGTAAAACCTCACTAATCGTCATAAATGCTCTGAATAAAGCACTCCATTCGTTCTCTTTCCATCAAATGCAATCTCAATCAACTCTTCTCCCTTCTCTTCATCCCAAATAAAGCACATACTCTCCGGAGAGTCCGATTCCAGCAAAATCACCGCCTTCTGACTATCAATGAGAGTCCGATTCCAAGTAGTAAAGCGACAAAGACCCATACCTCTCGATTGATGAAACAGGGGTGATCTCTCGATTGATGAAATTTTGCAATCTTGAATTCTAGAGACCTCCGGATTAAAATTCAACAAAACATGAATGGATAGGCTTCTTAGGTAGATTTAATAGTATAATTAATATTGGAGGAAAAAAACAAACCTCAAGTTGTAAAAGAAAAACGATTTGCTTGGGAAGGAGGGAGTTACTATTCAGTGGCTGAAAATGTGTTGTAGATGTGACCCAACACCACCAAATAATTTTTTGGGAATAAGGAGATTTTATCATGTTTCATGTGTATAGTGTTACCTAGTTCTATAGCCCATCGTCATTTAGAGTCCGCTATTTGGACAGACCTAGAGGAAGGATTGGATATTGGAATACATGAAGGAGATTTGATTCTATTGGGCGGAATAAGTAGTGGTTGAAATATATCTAGAGAGAGGGGGCAATGGGTCGTGAGGATTCAATTCTTTTAGAGAGAGAGTCTCCGTTGAGAGAGTCACTTTTAGGGAGTGAGAGTAATTTGTGACCAAAACAAAGGGATAGTGAGTGTGTTTCTATCCTTTTATTAAATCATAATTGCAAGCAATGTATTTATGTTTGATTGCAAAAGTTCATTGTCCTTTCCTTCAAATAGGCAAAATATTGTGTATATATGACTAATTATTCCTTAAAAGTATTACATATATTTTAACAAAAAAAAAAATTTGGGTGGTCAATTGACAACCCAAAGCCTCACGTGGAGCCGCCAGTGAGACTAGAGTGACCTAATAAAGCCTCTAGAACCTTTATAAGGTGTTCTAAAGCCAATTGGGTAAAAAAAATAATGATCTTTTGAGTGAGCTTTGCCTTAAAATCACTTTAGTGCGCGTAGGTGTTAGTTTGAACGGAAAAGCTAATGTTTTCAGTTTGGTCCAAATTTGATGGGATGCTAGTATCCAAAATTGAAGTTGAGGGGTTGTCTTTCAAAAATGGGCAAAGTACATGGGAATAAGTCAAATAGTAATACCCCCATACTATCCATCTGAAAATCATGGTTCAAACTCTGTGGTTGTGTTTGATTTGAGTTTTGGATTTTAGTTTTTGGTAATGATTGAAGGAGAAATATGGATTATAATTTAAAATATGGTTAATGATTAGAGAGAGATAAAGAGAAAAATGAGAATAATATTTGAACATAGAGATAATGATTGGATAATAATTGAGGAATTCGGGTCTTGAAACCCAAAACGAACAAGGCCACAGTGTTACTAGGTAAAAGATGCCTCCTCTTTGCATTTCTACGATTTTTTGAGGTGATGCGGAAGTGAATCGATGCGACTTACCTTAGGGCCAACTTTAGAACCTAAACCAAAAAGTAACAACTGAGGCCCTTCAAGTATTTTTACGATCAAAATACAAAATAGATAGATTACATTTTTCCAAAACCATTACGAGTATTTAACAACTCGAAAAATCCTAAACAATAATCTAACATCCAAAATTCAAAGGATTCACTTAAACATTTCTAATCCCCTGTTGCCACCGATTCCTCCAGGGACAGGAGAAACGGGGATGGTCAACACCTGGTGGTGTAGAAGATGCGAGGGCGTGCCAAGAGACGTGAATCTCCAAGAGAATAAAGAAAAGCGCCTGAAACTACCAACTTCTTTCAAGCAATTGCGAAACTTGAGCTAAAGTTACAACGGTTCGTGGGCCTTGAACAAGGACTTCCACAATTGAAGAAAATTACATAGAAGAAAGAGAGAGAGAGAAGAGGAGGGAGAAGAAGGAAGAACGGGGGAGAGGTAGAAGATAGACATAGATAGGAGATAGAAGAAGAATAAGAGGGGATCGATCGACTAACTGCGAGAGTTAGGAGATAATACTAAATTACTTTGCTGCTGTGAGCGTTGTTGGTGCGTGGACCCCTGCAATGTTGCACCAAGATCTTCATTTATAGTCTTTGAGTCCAATTGTAACTTCCAAACGTAACCGCCCATGAACACGAACCATTATGCCCATGTCTTCTTGAAAACGCATATGGAAGCGACATGTGTCCATAACCCAGCCGAAAATAACTACTCATGTTCTCAATACAATTAGCACATGTTAATTTCGGCTCTTATCATCTTGCTTTAGATAAAAACCACTTCCCTATAATTTAGGTAACAAACTTATCTCCTAAATTATAGATAATTCGGCCATTAAATTAAATCCGAATTAAATAAAAATAACTTCCAACCAAAATTATTGCCACGTGTTAAAAATTAAAAATTATGGTACAAACATTGCCCCCCATAAACTCTATTTTTGACATAAAATGGAGTTTAAAATATGTTATATAAATAATAATGGGGAAAAAGAGTCCGTAGATTCTAGAAGATAATGGCTATAAGAAGATGAAGAGAAGGGGACTCTTTTTACCGTTATCTTCTAACACGTGGCATCGTTCAACATTTTGGCCTTGCCCCCCCTTGACCTCTTTGCCCCCCATTGTGTAAAGTTTATACTTGAAGAACTTTGGGCTTAAAGAGGTCTTTGCATGATACCTTAAGGGGTAAAGATTCAGATTTCTTCTAGACATACTGGTACTTCAGCCTTGATTTCTCCTTAAGCAGGTGAGGAAGTTTCTGATTTTCCTTGACTCTATCCCTCCTTAGCCAATTTCATTCCTTGTCTAGTCCCTTGAAGCTTCCTTTTCTAGGGATTTGACAAAGCATTCTTTGGCTATAGGAGTTTTGAATGCTTGACTTTGAATTATTGGCAAGAAGTAGGAGGTGTTTTGATCGTCAGGTTCTCCAATTTTCTCTACACTTCGGCCATGGCAAGCCGAACATGTGTAAATACTGAAAACCTCTTTCTCCTACCATGTGTGTTGGCTGGAGAAAATCTTCTATTTGTTTCTTGACCACAATTCTTTAAGTCTAGCACTCTTCTTGGGTATTCATTGCCCAAGTTCGGTGTAACTTTGAGTCTTCTTATAAGGGAAACTTCTCCTGATGTAAATAGCTTCCAGATCTCACCAAACCACCTATCTCCTAAGGAGATATGTCAGAATCCTTCCAAAAGAGGTAAATATGTTGGAGAAACGAATTACCCTAGCCCCCTTGCTCAACAGAAGGTGAAGCAAACAAAGGGCTATGTTATCTCCTGAAACCTTAGTCATGGCCGTTACAAGATCTCCTGCCATTTTTGTTGGCTCTGAACTTATTCGGCCTAAGGTGAAGAGGAATTTCAATTTGCACATTCTCATGCCTCTCAAAGTTGTGTTGTTGACAAGAGAAACTTGAAAACTCCTTTGGAAGGCTTAAAATGGTGTTGCAAACCGTCCCTTCTGATTTTCCTCTAATAGTGAGCCAATATTTCCTGGAAATAGTCTTGGCTTAAAGCTGAATGGTTTTGGCATTTGAAGAAACTCCTCTTTGTCCTCTTGAGAATCAGGTTATACAAATCTTTGATATCTCCTGATCCCCTTGTCGAGAAGAAGACTTAGTGGTTGTTGCCGAAAATTACGGCCCATAGGCCGTTTGAGCGACAACATTGGGACAAAAAATCTCCTTTATGCCCCATGTTTCTCCTTAAGGATAATTGAAAAGGGAGTTTGGTATTTCTCCAGATTCATAAATGGGCTTTGGTTTACCTTCTGAGCCCAAATTTACTTCCTCCAAAGGATCTTGAACATCTTCTGTCAGATCATATAACTTTGCTGGTGGAGCTTCCAAATCTTCTAACTGGATGACATCATCAGGAGGTGTATTGCCCCCCTCGGCCACAAAGGCCGAATTATCTTCTGCATCCTTGGTAGGAGACCTTGGCTGATGAGTTGATATCTTCTGCGACACCAGCAAGTGTAGAGGTCACTTTATCACTGAAGAAGGCCCTCATCTCCTTGACGGCCTTTGCCAAACTATTTGTTGACTCTTATCTCCTTCAGGAGATTGTTAAAAGGAAGATCCGAATTGCTCTATGCTCCATGAGGTTGACCGTTGCGAGGGGGAGAAGGTTTTTGGTCGGGACCAGCGCCTTCTTTCACCTCTTTCGGCTTATTCCAAAGCAAAAACTCCTGCGGCTTAGGTTGTTGCTCCTTAGGAGATATTATTGAGTCAAGAAGCTGCTGAAATCTCCTAAGGTCTGAACCTAAGCGACTCAACAATAGAACCCACACTTCATAGAGGTCCAGGAGATCTTGTCTAAGCATGACCAGCATCTCCTTGATGGCCTTTGGCAAATTCTCCTGATATTCTTTGGCCTCAAAAAAAAAAAGGTATTGTTGAAAAACAAATTGGATCTCGTCATGCTCCTGGAAAATGACCGTTATAAGGGACAGGAGATCTTTGGTAAAGACCATTTCTCTCCTTTATCTCGCTCGGCCTAATCCGGAGCAAAATTCTTGCCGACTCTAGTTGCTGCCCTAAAGGAGATTTTCGTGAAAGTCTCCTAAGGGCTGAACTAGATACGGCTGGCATGTTTGACGAATCGGCGGTTGAACCTCATGAAGGGCCAGGAGATGTCATGTTCTCTCCGATTAGGGCCATCATATCTTTGATGGCCTTCGTCAAACTTTGTGGAAGTCTATGTGATCGCCTGAAGTGGGCCAACAATGGAATTAGTCGGCCCTAATGCCAAATTGGCGATGGATTTGAGGAAGATATCCCGCATTCCAACAGCCACCTCCTGGAGATTTTCTTGAGAGGCTGGAGCAATTTGATCTATGCAACGCCTCCTCCTCCAGGAGAAGTCTTCTTCAGGCGAAGGCTCATCCGTTGCCGTATTCTTTGTTCCTCCTTTGTTTCCATCTTTTCCAGCCATCTTGAATCTTCAATTGTCTTAAAAAGAGTCCCACCGGGCGTGCCAAAAAATGTTGCCACCGATTCCTCCAGGGACAGGAGAAACGGGGATGGTCAACACCTGGTGGTGTAGAAGATGCGAGGGCGTGCCAGGAGACGTGAATCTCCAAGAGAATAAAGAAAAGCGCCTGAAACTACCAACTTCTTTCAAGCAATTGCGAAACTTGAGCTAAAGTTACAACGGTTCGTGGGCCTTGAACAAGGACTTCCACAATTGAAGAAAATTACATAGAAGAAAGAGAGAGAGAAGAGGAGGGAGAAGAAGGAAGAACGGGGGAGAGGTAGAAGATAGACATAGATAGGAGATAGAAGAAGAATAAGAGGGGATCGATCGACTAACTACGAGAGTTAGGAGATAATACTAAATTACTTTGCTGCTATGAGCGTTATTGGTGCGTGGACCCCTGCAATGTTGCACCAAGATCTTCATTTATAGTCTTTGAGTCCAATTGTAACTTCCAAACGTAACCGCCCATGAACACGAACCATTATGCCCATGTCTTCTTGAAAACGCATATGGAAGCGACATGTGTCCATAACCCAGCCGAAAATAACTACTCATGTTCTCAATACAATTAGCACATGTTAATTTCGGCTCTTATCATCTTGCTTTAGATAAAAACCACTTCCCTATAATTTAGGTAACAAACTTATCTCCTAAATTATAGATAATTCGGCCATTAAATTAAATCCGAATTAAATAAAAATAACTTCCAACCAAAATTATTGCCACGTGTTAAAAATTAAAAATTATGGTACAAACATCCCCCAAAAAAATAATCACAGATTATAAGATTTCGAAACCATTGATTAGATATCACACTGTTTTGTAATTTTTAATAGCGAAAGTAATAATTATGTCCACAGAATGAATTTTATCCAAAATCCCTTCATGTTTCAAGCATTTTCTAGCTTGGCACTATCTATCTTCAAATACTGATCGCTGGTGGAATTTAACAAATCAAATAAAAAACAAAAAATAAGGATGACATGTATTCCATTATGTACATTTTTGGGGCTAAAGCAGCCTCACCTCGAACTTTAGCGCAGGGCTAACACTAAGCTTTAACTATGTTTTTTTTTCTTCCCCCTTTTCTATCACAAGGCTTAACTATATGGTTGTCCGTTCAGGAAAAGGCTACAATACACACCCCTCATTTGGGTGTGTATCCTGTAAAAGTTACGATTTTTTGCGAAAAGTTACGAATTTTTTGGAAAAGTTATAAATTTTTTGTAAAGGTTACAATTTTTTTTTGTAAAAGTTACGAGATACACCAAAATGTTACGAATCATAGAAAATGTTACGAATCATATTGCTGAAAAGTTACGAAAAATTAAAAAATATTACGATTGTCGATGAGGTGGCACAATCTGGACCATATAATAGGTGCATATGGTACACCCAAATAAGGGGTGTGTATTGTAGCCATTTCCATTCAATAAACTTGTCAAGAAATATCCAAATTCATAATCGGCATGTATATGCTCATGGGCTATGGGCCTAAATTCGCGCACTTTGGGCACAACTGCGACTCTAGCTAGTGTTTATTAGTAGATCCGTAGCAATGAAGAAGAGAATAAGGACAATTAAAATGAAAAAGCAGAAAGACAAAGGGATAAAACAATAAAATAAAATAAGACTTCTTTCTTATGTTTTTAAACTCCATATAACAATTCGTAGAATCTTAGCCATTCGAAAGTGTATCTTTTAATAGTGGATTCGAAAGTGTATCTTTTAATAGTGGATTCTAATGTGAACCTGGATTCTTGATTGTCAACATGGGCAGTCGAGATGCAACTCTTGCAGTCTAAATTCACACTGCACAAACAAAATCGGATCCATAAAATATCTAGTTGGTGTTTCTAGTGGGCGAACATGCTAATCCAAAGAGGCCCAACCAACCATGGGTCAGGTCTGGGGACTTTGCTATTAGGCCGGGTCAAACGGTCAGCCTGATCGATCGTGGAACCAGACCCTCTAACTTCGAATCGTGGAACCGGACCCTCTTAGTTCGGGCACATAAATCGGTATTCACCAACTGTTTTAGCCAGATCCGAACAGACTCATTCGGCTTTGCCGTATTCGAACCCGACCAATATAACTCGCTCAATATATGGAAGACCGGTTGTGTACGTCCATCTTATCCTATACGTCATGGTTGACGTCAACCAAAGCGATATTCTTGCGTGCTAGGCATGCAAATAATTGGAGTGCAAGTCTTGAGGCTCTATAGAGGTTACATGGATAAACCTAAGAGGTACGCCACAACTCTCTTGCACAATTACTTTGTACTTTCCTCTCCTTCTCCATACACTTACTAAACCATTGGAGTACCTTTCGGTCACCTTTGACCGGTTAGGCGCTAATGGTGGGTGTTCACTATATAGGTTAGGCGAAGCATAAGTTCAGGACCAGAGATCAAGTCAAGCAAGAAGTTAGGTCCTAACACCTTAACACTTCCTCGTGAATCACCTCTTTTTTTGAAATCATGGACCGCGAAACGCACGCTCCAATCGGTTCTTGTTCCAAAGAGCGACCTTCTACTCCACTAGCTGCTGGTCAAATTTTCGTCGGCGTTCAGGGCGGAGACTCTTTCACTCCTCTCTCAACCATTCCCTCCTCTCTTAGACATTCCCTCTATAGAGACTCTTTCACTCCTCTCTCAGACATTCATTCCTCTCTCAAACATTCCATATATCTAACTCAAAACCAACTGCTTGAGAAACGTCTCGAGGAAAACGAGTTGCATATCGTCACTCTCAAGGCGGAAATGGCCAAGCTCTCCGCCAGCTATGAAGGACGTACAGAAGCATCACTAGAAGAGGAGTCCAGGGAAGGAACGTATTGGCCCACCGAGCGATGACGGTCTCTCGGGCAAAGATCTAGTTGTGTGACGGTGGAGCCCTATGCCCCTGCACCAATCGCTAGGTGGCCATACCCGTTCTGGTCATCGTCGAGCTAGCAGCGTTATACAATAGCCATCCCTATGCCCCTGCCCAATTTTCAATACAGAAGTTTGACCGAAATCTAAACTGATGATAATTGTGCGATTTATTCAAGCAGTTACCGTTATCCGATTGCATTGATTTTTTGTTGGGTTAGTTAAAAATATCATGTTCTAAAAGATGAACTATTTTAATTATCAAAATAGGACCGGGGACATGGTGGGTAATGTTAACCCACTTTTAAAGGTGGGTGAACAAAATTGAACTCACCGCTCCCTGAAACCCTAGCTGTGATCTGCCTTTATATGAGAGAGAGAGAGAGAGAGAGAGAGAGAGAGAAGGATAGAGAGGGGAGATTGTGTATAAATAGCGCTGCTAAATAAAATATAAGAGAACGCTCTCTATAATAAGGAAAATGTAAATATATAAATATTTATAATAACTATACCATTATCTATTGGTTGCCAATAAACAAGAACAGGACAAGCCACCTCTCATGCTAGGGAAACATTTGTTGTCACCGTTTCGAACATCATGCAAAGTACTAGTGAATAGACAAACTTCCGTTCTATAAGAGTTTTGATCACTCATACATGTCTACTTTTGTCAATCTACAGTCATTATGAAATGATATCCTTCTTCATAAACTAACGCTTCTTAAATGTCAAAAAAAAAAAAAAATGACATTGTTTTTATTATTCCTATTTCAATTAGTAGTCCTTTCTATATATATATATAGGGGCCGGTTCCCCTCACACTTAAAAAAACACATAAAAAAACACACGATTTTATTCCAGGCCCCACTGCGACGTTTTGAACCGTTGATCTTGTTTAAATGAGTAAAATAGGAGGTCTTGTAAAAATTCGGCTTAATCGGATATCAATAAGTGCTTAATCCAAATAGTTTTGCAAAAAATGTGACAGGAACTAGTGTTTTTAAAATCGTTTGGATCAAGCACTTACCGATATCTTATTGAGCTGAAATTTTGCAGGACCTTTTAATTTACTCATTTAAACAAGATCAATGGTTCAGAACATCACAAGGGGGCCTGGAAGAGTGTTGTGTTTTTTTATGTGTTTTTTTAAATGTGAGGGGAGCCGGCCCCATATATATATATATATAGAAATTTTCTAGTCCAAACCCTCCCGAGAATAAGAAAAAAGTGATTTGTTTGTGTTGCAAATTATTTTTGGAAAATCCGATCCGTCCAATGTGTTCAGAATGTGTTTTCAAGGGTCCACGCCAAAAATCTTCAAAAACAAATACCGGGAAGGGCTTGATCTAAGCAGTTTTCGCAAAAATATATATATTTACATTTTTTGCGAAAACTACTTGGATCAAGCCCTTTCCGGTATTATTTTTTGAAGATTTATCGCGGGGACCCTTGAAAACACCTTCTGAAAACATTGGACGGATCGGATTTTCCAAAATTAATTTGCAACACAAAAAAAAACCCATTTTTTTCTTATTTCCGGGAGTGTGGATAAGAAGATTTCCGTATATATATATATTTATTTATTTACAGAAAAGAATAAAAAGCAACAAGAGCATGTGGCATTCTTGCCTGGTAGTTGGTACCCTGTTTTTTAAACAGGATCGATGTTGCTGTCCATACAAGTCAGGTGAACAAATCATTCGGCCAACCTTTTGACACCGATTATTATTAATGACGGTGGTTACCAATTAGCCAAATCCAAAAAATATTTGTATATGCAAAATGCCTCCAGAGACAAGAAATTATAATCACAAAACTACAAAAGGGACCCTTGTCTCCTATTTTTGTCGCAAGAAGTGGCGATTTTAGGAATTTTGTCACTAGATGATGCACAAACTTAAATTGCAATCATTGTATCAGAAAAAAAATAATTTACGTAGCATGTTAAGGATAAAAATATGAAGCAATAAAACTGATAAACTCACAACATTCTTATACTTTCAAGTAATCTACAGTATTTGGATTAACTTAGCTGGAAAGGTTAAGAAAAGACCTAGATATAAATTTTCCCGCTAATTTTTTTTCTTTCAAATTGAAACCATAAAACCTTAGTGTTCAAAATAATGTACTCCAAAATCAATACTACAACTATGAATATTTTGAAGTTGAAATAATGTTTATTGCCAAAGAAAAGGGATGAAAGAAGTAGATGTGTTTTTTTCAGATAAAGAGATCTGAACCTTCAAATGATTGGACTTGTAATCAGAGATAGAGCCAAAGGGGGGCCAGTAGAGGCGGTCGCCCTTGCAAGGGAAAAAAAGACCCTCTAGTATTATATAGAAAAAAAGAAATTTTTCTATGAACTATGTAGGCTCGCCCCTGCATTATATATTGGGAAAAAAATTCGCCCCTGTGTAGTGAAATTTCTGGCTCCGTCCCTACCTGTAATTACAAAAAAATTCAAGGGTTCCTCCTATGGTGTCAACGATAATTTTTATGGTGTCCAACAATGACAAATTAACGAAAAAAATCAGACCAGATAAATTGTTTGATAATTTCGGCTTGAGTCAATTGTTAACTCATTGGCGTCACCCTTATTGAAAGTCTCTTGATATTTGATTTTGAGGGCAGGAAGTTTTAAATGAGACAGCATATGATTCACAGTTTCTCGGTATTTTATATAATCCAATTTGAGTATTGACTTAATTGCATAAAGGAGAGAAATGTTCCATATCAACATTTTACGTAAACATTAGGTCTTCGTAATTCTACTAACTCTTTATAATTAATTATTTACCTGGATAAAATGTCAATTATACCTGACTCCCTTGAATAGATACTTCTATTTCAGTATTAAAAATAAAATAAAAAAAGTCCTGAATGAAGGCTATCCCTTAAAATTGACGAGGCCAAAAAGGCCCCACCTATCTATTGGAGGACTCTTTGCACTTGCATACCTAGATAATTAACTTCCCTATAGATTATAGCCATACAAATTTTGTCCTTCATGAGAGTTTCTTTTTCTTTTTTTTTTTTATCAAGCCTTCATCATATATATATTTTTTATCATCCTTCGTCATACTATCATAGGCATAGTTTATGTACCAAGTTATGTTGCAATGGCATAGAATTCATCCATGGGCCCGCCAGCTTATAGAATGCTTTAATATGCAAATGAACATGCCAAGATTTTCCCCCCCCCTGCCATTTTTAAATTCCTTGCTTCCCTTTGAATACTTATTAACATGGGATACACAACTAATATCCAGTGTAGTGTTTGAAAACAAATAATACTTATAAGTAATCAATTATAAACCATAAGTTGGAGTACTATGCAAGCAATCGCGCATTGCCAATTCCACCATGAAGGTTGAGTAAGTGGCAACTTCTGAAGCAGTCAAGGAGGCCATTTAGTTCAAAAACTTCTTGATGGATCTAGAAGTACATCAGTGGATCCGGGGGGCATGCGGGGACAACATGCATGTTGGGCCGATCACGGCCGTCCGTGGTCGGCCATGGACGGCTCAGATCGCATTTTGTTCAAACAAATATGAATTGTCCACTGCCGAACAGATCTGAGCCGTCCATGGCCGACCACGAACGGATGTGATCGGCCCAACATGCATGTTGTCACCGAAGGAACAGTGTGCAGTTAGCTTTCACACCCTATTGTGACAATAGTGGTGCAGTTGCTACCTCGAAGAAGCCAAGGACTCATAAGAAGGGAAAACACATTGAGCATAAGTTCATCTAATTCGAGAAATCGTACAGAAATGTGATGCAGTTGTATGCCTATGACCAAGATTGCATTAGTAAACAACTTGGCAAATCCTTTTATGAAGAGCTTACAAGCCAAGAATTTTGATAATCAAGGGAATGGGAGTGAGATGTGTGGCAGCATGACTTTGAGTCCAAATGGGAGATTATTAGAAATTTATACTTGTAGTGGGCCGAAATTTTTTATATGTTTTTTATTCCTCCTGTACAAACAAATAATTCATCCCAAATTTTTACCGAAAAACTAAATAAAAAATCAAAATAAAAGTAAATACTATTGACTTTCTTTAAGACAAATTAATTTAGGCCCATTTGACTCGCTCGACAATTTATATATAAAAAAAAAATCGGGAAGGAAACATCAAAAAACATATCAATGTAGTAACATGTACTTGTATTTTGGTTTCAACTACGTCAGGCAATCTTGTGCTTACTTTCCATTTAATAGCAAGTATGACTATTAATGTAATAGGAATGAAGATTTGTTACGATTCTTTATGAATTTCTCAAAATAATTTAAGTCAATATGCAGCTAATAGTATATAGGGGGTGATATAGTTTTTTTCATATTATTTCCCATAAAAAATTATATGTTTTTTAAATTCTATATGATGGAGCAGTGTCAATACATGTACATTCACACATGGCACACTAGCATCCTACCTCTCACGAAAATGAAAAAGGTGTATATTTCAAAATTTAAAATCTGCCAACATATATATATATATATACCGGTGATCCAGTCAAGGATCCCGGATTGAAGGTTTTTGGGTGTTTTGAAGGTTTTAAAAGATGTTTTTGCATGATCCGAGCCGTCCAATGTGTTCAAAAGGTGTTTTCCAAAGTCCATGCGGGAAATTTGCAAAACAAAATACCGGGAAGGGCTTGATCCAAGCAGTTTTTCGCAAAAATTGTATATTTACAGTTTTGCGAAAAACTGTTTGGATCAAGCCCTTCCTGGTAATTTTTTTTTTTTTTGACGATTTCCCGCGTGGACCCTTGAAAACACCTTTTGAACACATTAGACGGTTCGGATCATGAAAATTTGATCCGGAACTATGAGTCCCGGACTTAGGGATCCCGGACTAGATCGGGACTCTATATATATATATACACACACTAGGTATAAAAATATAGGCAAATTTGTGGGCCGGTCCTCTAAGGTTGGACCATACCCCAACAAGTCCCACCAAAAATTATCAAACAAACTTCATGCCTCACAAGGTCCTGCGCATTCTTTTCATCCAAAAAAACCCTCTGGCCCATCATTTCACCTTTCCATGTTCTATCCGTCCCATCTCTCTCTCTACCCACCCCACCTAAACCCCAGGGTACCCTATGAAAGTGCCTAAACCTAAACCTAAATCCTAGGGTACCCCATGAAAGTGCCTAAAATCCTAGGGTACCCTATGAAAGTGCCTAAACCTAAACTTAAATCCTAGGGTACCCTATGAAAGTGCCTAAACCTAAACTTAAATCCTAGGGTACCCTATGAAAGTGCCTAAAATCTTAGGGTACCCTATGAAAGTACCTAAACCTATAATAGGAAAGTGCACCCTAAACCTAAACCCTAGGGTACCCTATGAAAATGCCTAAAATCTAAAGTACTGTCTAAATTCTAAATGTACGGTCTAAATTCTAAATATACAGTCTAAATTCTAAAATGTACGGTCTAAATTCTAAATATACGGTCTAAATTCTAAAATATACGGTCTAAATTCTAAAATGTACATTCTAAATTTAGGGTACCCTAAACTGTAGGGTACCCTAAATTCTAAATATACAGTCTAAATTCTAAAATGTACGGTCTAAATTCTAAATATACAGTCTAAATTCTAAAATGTACGGTCTAAATTTAGGGTACCCTAAACTGTAGGGTACCCTAAATTCTAAATATACAGTCTAAATTCTAAAATGTACGGTCTAAATTCTAAAATGTACGGTCTAAATTCTAAAATGTACGGTCTAAATTCTAAAATGTACATTCTAAATTCTAAAATGTACATTCTAAATTTAGGGTACCCTAAACTATAGGGTACCCTAAATTCTAAATATACAGTCTAAATTCTAAAATGTACATTCTAAATTTAGGGTACCCTAAACTGTAGGGTACCCTAAATTCTAAATATACAGTCTAAATTCTTAAATGTACAGTATAAATTCTAAATATACGGTCTAAATTCTAAAATATACGGTCTAAATTCTAAAATGTACATTCTAAATTTAGGGTACCCTAAATTTTAGGGTACCCTAAACTGTAGGGTGCCCTATGAAAGTGTTTAAAATTCTAGGGTACCCTATGAAAGTGCCTAAATGGTTAGTAAAAACAAAGAGTAACGACAACGAGGATGGGCAAAAAAGTAAAATCTCCAACCATATTTGTGCCCCAGGACCTCTCCAGCAATAAATATTAGCCCAGGACCCGGTGGGCCAAAATTCCAAATAATAGGACCTGCCAATAGATTTCTAAAAAATATATACCGGCATATGGTCCGCGTTCAACAAAAATAGCCCACACTGCAAACTCCAGCCCATCTAGCTTCTCTTCCAGCTTTTATTCCTACTTTTTATTTAGTGTCTTCTCATGCATGTTGTTTCAGGTCTTAATTTCTCGTGATACTTGTCAACTTAGAATGAATATTTAATTTCTTTTATAACTTAAGAAGTTTAGGCCTCGTTGTGTATATCACTAATTAAATGGTCTCTATTTCACCGCGTAGTGTATAACTAAAATAGAATTTTGTTACTCACATATCAAATTGAGTACATAAAGTAATGTTTTGCTACTTCATTTGACATGTGAAAAGGAAAATGTAACGCATTGTTGGGGGCAGGTTTTACTAAATTTTCAATAAATACACTTTTGATGTGTTAAATATCACAAAAAATGCTATACTGGGGGAAGAGCTGGAAACAAAACAAAATCTGTAAGATTACAGTCTACTATATATGGATTCTAACTTCAAATCAATACAAAGAAAATGAGAGCAATGAGAAGAAAAAGAATGGATATTGGTAAAAGAGAAATTAAAAATAATAATAATAAGTTTCTTGTTATGAAAAAGAAGTCGGTATAACGACTTCTTTATAATAAGAGGGGTGTCCTGGTTAGGTAGACTAGACAAAATTAATTAACATGCCAATACCACTGGCTAAAATTTATTGGCTTGACCTTCTTTTGGTGCCAACTGTTAAGTGCAATAATCGCCCTTTAGAGATTTTATTTTATGTTCAAAGAAAACGCTCTTTAGAATTTTCGAAATCTTACATTTTCAATTGTCAGTTGTCCAATTTTTGAAAGGGAACAAAAGATATAAACTAAACAAGTATCTCAGACCTAATCTTTTTTCTCTAGCTCACATTGGATCTGATCAGTTTTTTTCCATTAATTTTTCTAGTTATTCTGGGTAATATTTTGCTTTTATATCACTTCCAAAAACCCCAACTAAAGCCACTCTTACATTCAATTATTAATTACATTAATAAAGACAATCCCTCCTAAATTCGTTCAAACTAAACTTTCTTGTCAACTATTTGCTGGAAAACATAAAAGTTTTTATAATTTGGTTTCTCTAAAATACCTGAAAGTTTTCGGAGGAAAAAAAAAGCCGAACATTTTTTTTTCGCGAAGGAGAGAGAATTTTATTTCATAAAATTGCTACTACAATCTACCGCATATAAAACAACAATAGAAGAAAAGACATAATACAAACGAGAAGAACATAAGACAAAACCAAAACAAATGAAGGATATATCCAGCAAGAGATTGCTTCGGCATGTCAGTGATCAATGTATAGTGTCGATTCACTGATGTGTCATGGTAGTTCCACGGATGACGATTCTCCCAACACATAGTAAAGACAGATAAGCAACCGAAGAAATTTAAGGAGGTATCCGGCTGCCAATTGTCAAAAAACTGCATGTTTGATGTTGAAATCAAATAGAAACTGATTGACACTACCAAGTGTCTAAAGCACCTAAAGCAAGAGCTCTGCGGCACGGGTAGACATCATGCAACTAGATGGCTGAAGCCAACTACAAACCTCTAAGAATCGATAGAAATTAGCTGTGGTTATTGAAAGGAAACGACCGACGATAATATCCTATTCATCTGTGATGTGTATCGCAGGCATTTTAGCAACTAGCTACACCTAATTAAGCACTTCTATCCCAAACCCCTTGCTCTCCGGCCGCCAATCCATTGAGCCAAAACAGATCATCAATGCAACTCCAAGCAGAAGAAGAAGATAAAAAGTTGACCACTCGACAAAGCTCCAACATAGCAAGACTAATGAGTTGCGACTCCAAACAGCCAAACATTTAAATTGGTAAAATAAAATAAAATAATACAACATTAGCTTTCATAGGGCAGTTCCCACTCTTATTTGAGTTTTTATTCTTTATATATATATATATAGGAGCCCCTTCCAATAAGGGTCCCTTATTGAAAAATAAAATGCGGACCTAGCCTTTTTTGTGTTTCCGGACCAAATTTTGACGATCCGAACCGATCGGATGAAGCCCTTACGGGTATTTTTTTTGGACGAATCTTCGCGGGGGCCCTTAAAAATGCATTTTAAAAACATTGAAAAATGCATTTTAAAAACATTGAACGGTTCGGATCGTCAAAATTTGGCTCGGAAAGGTGAGGTCCGCATTTTAACTTCAATAAGGAACCCTTATTGGAAGTTAACAAACTAGTGGTGGCTCCCGGAAAATTCTTACGAGGGTGGTCATTTGAAAAAATTGATCTAGTATATTGTCTAAATGAAAGAAGTTAGGGTGAGCAAAATAACCGTAAATCCAGTTCAAATCAATCTAAACTGGATGGTTTTGTTCGGATTTTTAGTATTATGATTTGGTCCCGGCTTTAAAAAATTAAAAACCGTGTTAAATGGTTTGGTCTATGAATTTGCCTTAATCGTTCTGATTTCAAAACAATCCGAACCGTATAACATGTATACATAACATATATACATAGTGTATGAATATAAATACGTATAGAATTTGTTTAGGTACATTAAATAAACATTTTTTCCATATTCAGTTAATTCTCTAATCCAATGCTCCACTCCACTATCCTTTGCTTTTACATCCAAGATTAATTCCCTAAAATTCTACATGTGATAATCTATTCGTACAATTTTAATACACTAAACATATACAATTTGAGCTTAGTCAATTGATTTCCTAATCTTTTGCTCGGTAACTAAATTCCTAATCTAATCCTACATTCGATAGACCCCATTTATTCACTACTTACCAGTATTTTACTTTTCTTTAGTTGGTTGATGTTAGTGAGTCTTGGTGATTTTAATAGAACTGGTTTTAATATTATTTATGGTTTAACTTATCTATGCAATTTTAAGTATTTAAATAGTTTATCAAGATGATATCTCAATTTCAAGCGAACCATGGTTTAAAACCAAAACTGAACCGTATTTTAGTGGTTTGGGTTGGTTTGGTTCAATGAATTTTGTGGGTTAATTTGGTTCTCCAAATTCATTATCCGTAGGTAGTGGTTTGGTTATTTAATGTTTCTAAAATCATAAAAGCAAACAAAAGTTTAATGGATGTAACTATTTGAGGAAAAAGGGAACAATTTTGTTTAGCTAAACCCGTTTGAATTACCTGTTAAAAATCGAATTTTATGCGTTCAATTTTTTATCCCTAATTAAGTTAAAGCATCTGAAATGTGATTGAGTTGGGTGTTTAAAATTTGGAGATTAAAACAAATGCTGGCTATTCAACTATAGAGTGAGATATACGGAATAATGAGATTAACATAGTTATTAATTAGTACCTAAAACACATAATTCGCATGCGTGAAGATGAGTGAAAGTGCGAGTGCGAAAGCGTCTTTAAAACACATCCTACCCTTCTAAAAATCTGCGAGTGCGAGGATTGAGTGCTTGAGCATAGTGCAATAATTGAGAACGGGAGCACTAGACATTTTGAAAAATTTTGTGACTAAGATTAGTACTATATTACACAATGGTGAAAGGTGGAGCCAGGGTGTTATACAACCACCCTAGCTCTCTCTCTCTCTCTTCTATAGTTCCAAATCTAGGGTTGAGTTTCGGGGGGGAGGCAGCACCTCCCGCGTGCCTACCCCCCCCCCCCCCCCCCCCCTCCCCTCTCCTCCTCTTCCTCCTCCTCTCTCCTCCTCCTCTCCTCTCTCTCTCTCTCTCTCTCTCTCTCTCTCTCTCGCTTGTGAAATCCCTCCTCTAATCTGTTTTTTTTTTTGTGCTCGTCATCGGTTTTGATGGCGTGTGTGGTGGTGGGGTTGCTGCGTGACACACTCAGAGGCGTGATGGCGATGGTGGCGTGGGTGGGGCTGGTGGGTTAGGTGTTGGCGGTGATGGCTGATAGGCGCGCAATATCTCAAGATATAAGCGCCTAAGTAGGGCGAATTAGCGCATTAGAGGCGCGATTTATTCCATTTTCCACTTGATGCGGTGTTGTCTTGTGTTTTGGTATTGTTGTGTTTGTTTTGTAGGAAACGGGCCGGAGGAGCACGTAAAGCGGACACAAGGCAATCGGGCATGTTGGGAACCGGTGAGACCCAAGCGATGACGAGCAAACAAGCCAAAAGCATTTTAGAGGAGTCGGTATCGATACAGGGATTGTCTTGTATCGATACCCGAGCGACCATAGCTGAACAGAATGTCTGGGTATCGATACGGCTAAAAGCCTGTATCGATACCGAGGGCCTTAAATGGGTCGTTTGACTTTGCCACGTGTGTTGACATTGGGAGGGGATAAATACCTCGTTTTGAGGCAGAATTAGGGTTCCGAACTTTATATTAGTTTTCTTTCAATTAGCAGCCGATTTTTCCTTTGGAGATTCTATTTTCCGGGTTTCTTTTCCATTGAAGTTTCTGAAGTTTGGTCTCAAAGATTCAAGTTTTGTTTCCGGTAACTCTTTCTAGTTTACATTAATCTCAGTTTTTGGTTGATCTTTTAGTTTATTCCTTTTCCGAGTTATATGAGCATGTTTTGTGTTGAAATCTTGCTGTTGATTCAAGTTAATATGAGTGAGTAGTTTCATAAGTATGGTCGCGAGGTGATTAACACGCCGTGGCTAGGGCTGGGTATGATCTCGCTCCTGTTTTCAGAATTAATAAACGGATAAGCAATTTTAGGTTATTAAAGAACTTCCGTGGACGAATCCGGGCATTGTCGGAGCCCATGTAACGCGGGGAACGGGGGACCAAAACTTGTTCTTCGCTGTACATGGGCAACGGCGGCCGCGAGGATTCGCATCCTTCGGGGTAACCTTTTCTCTCTAAAATCAAACGTTTTCTTGGAAACAACGAATGGAGCATGAAATATCCGGACCTGGTCACCGTGTTATGAACCCTACGACCGTACTTCCTTTTAATTAATTTACGTAAAATCAAATTCTCTTAGTTTAGGTAATTTCACCAATCAAATCACAAGGGTGGCCACCTAAGAGCCGTGTTAAACATTAGCAACCCGAGTTTTTAGTGAGCACTTTCCACCTTCTCTGTGGATTCGATTCCGGTCTTACCGGGTATTGTGCTACACCGGTCTCCGCCCTACGCTTGGGGCAACCCATTAAGTTAGATATAGGATTTCGGTCAAGCATTTTTGGCGCCGTTGCCGGGGACGGCGAGAGGTGTTAAGAATTCGGGTCGTTAGCGTCTTTTGAATTTTAGTTTTAATTTTATCTTTCTTCATTCAAAAAAAAAAAAAAAAAGGGAAACAACTGGGCGAACGAGGTGAGAATGGAAGAATTCTGTGAGAAGTGTGCGTGTTGGGGGCATTCTGTTTATACCTGCTCCGCTTTTTATGCACTAAAGGAAGCTATTCGAAATAATCAGGCTAGGGAGAGTGTTATTAATCAGCGGTGGGATCCATATCCAAATACGAACAATCTAGGGTGGTCTCATCACCCATCCTTTTCAGGGTGGTATTCCGAACCTCCAGTGCCACCACAGGCACTGCTTTTGCCTCCGCAAGAAATACAATCGTTCGAACCTGCCCAGGACCACATGACCCAATTTAGCTCCCTTTTCCAAGACCCGCAAAGGTTTGGTCCTTATTCTACTGGCCCACCCCCAGAGCTGATTTATCCCCCTCATGATGAGGAGTTTGAGGAGATGGTACAAACTATTGTGCGATCGCAAATGACCCTCACCGCGGAAACCACCCAAGAAATTGAGAACCTTAGGTCCCAGTTGACTCAACTCACAAAGGCAGTGGGACACATCCAATAGGAATGGGAGACATTTCCTTCTCCGCCTCCAGTCAATAGAAGAGAGGAAGTCGACCCATTTCTCATTGAGGGACGGGTTGATGACTGTTTGGAGGAACCTTCCGAGTTTGGAGGGAATGAGGAGTTTACTCCTAAGGAAGAGGAAGTAGGTTTATCTAACGATGAAGAGGAGGTTGACTTGGGCTTACAACAGTTCTCCGAGTTTAGAGGGAATGAGGGGCTCACTGCCCAGTGTTCCCCACTTAAGCCCAAGGAGAAAAACGAATCCCCTCCAATGTATTTTTCACTGTTGATTCGGGCCGCCTACGTTTTCCTTTTTCGCTCCTGTGAGTCTAGAGATCGAGGAGTTGACCGGCCTTTGTGCGCTGACCACTTTTCAGAGTCTGTAGGAGGTGGCGAGTTCCATGACAAACGTTTTTCCCTTGAGTCTTCCCCTCCTTGTGATGATATGTTGGAGGACAATTCCTCTGTTGGGGTTGAGTTAGTTGAACAACCGAACTTGGAGGGAGTGCAATTATTAGTGGAACCAAAGTTAGGGGTTGATGTTTACAATGAGGATACTCGCAGCAAGGAGAATGAAGAGGAGTCTGCGGTATGTTTGGTCGACACGCTCGTTAAGGAGCATGTCGACAATGTGTTGTTTAAAGATCCTCTGGAAGTTGCTCTTACCGCTGAAGAGCAATCATTTTTAGATTCTCCAGAGACTGGTAGTTTGATGGATTTGTTAGCAACGGGAGATTTGTGTGGAGTCGCTTGGGACCCGGGCCCTGAGCCATTGTTGGTCCAACCGCCTAAGTTGGATTTAGAGCCACTGTCAGACTTGTTTAAACATGCTTGTTTTCGGAGTAATAATACTTATGCGGTAGAGGTTCCCTCGTCCCTCAGGGTGGAGCAAGAGAGGGAAGTGTTAGACATGTGGACAGAACACATAGGAGCAGCAAGCTGGACTGCATCTGATTATGTTGTAGAAGAGGCAATCAAGTGGGAAGGAAGCAACGAGCTTCTTATTGAATGTCTTCCTTTTGAGTCTTCCCCTTCTAGGCAACCAGAATCTGTTGGGGTGAGCTCACTTGAACAACCAGTCTTAAAGGAAGTGCAACATGCTGACTTCCTCGGTGTTGACAAGTTTGATTTTGTTTATCCTCCGTCTATTATAAAATTTGTCAACTGCCTAAAACTTAATTGATTTGGTCTTACGGGAGCATTCAGAGATGCGTCCATTTTTAAGACAAACTCGGCAATTGCTTTACTCGAAATATCTTTTCTGGTGGTCTGGCCGAGTTCAATTTTTAATGCAAAGCTTCGCGTGGGGTGATGCATTCATGGGATTCATCTTTGTGGATTTGATTAATTTTCGAATTCCACGTTTCAAAGATCTCTCTCTCTCTCTCTCCAAATTAAAATTAATTTAAAAAAAAAAGTTTTTTCGGTCCGGTATAGCCACCTAATTTCTAGCCTTAAATTTGTGTATCTGGGTTTCGAACAATCTTATTGCCGTGTCTCGGATAGTCATAAAAGACGATTGGCTCTGATTTCTTTAAGGAAAAACCTTGAGTAATTTAACCTGTTGAGTCATGACTTACCCGGGATTGTTATGATGACCTTCTCTACACAAATTTAAGTGAGAAATTAGGGAGAAAAGTAGTACCCGTGCCTTTCACGTGACGAAAGTGGTGGATTTCAATGTTTTGCAGAGTCAGTAGTAGCGTTTCTTTTCCTTCTTTTCTTTTTCTTGTGTTTAGTGTCTTGCAGACTAACACATGCAGGTTGATTTGTCCAAGTTGGGGGGTCGTCTCTCCACCTACTTCTATCTTGTGTTGTCCGCTAGTTCGAGGTGATCTCTTTCCTCTCTCTTTATTTATGTCATTCTCTTTTAGTGTTTGAGCAATCAATGAGGACATTGTTTTATTCAAGTTGGTGGGAGGGATTACTTTGTCACTTGTCTTATTTAAATTTAGAGTGTCTTATTTAAATTTAGGGTCTTGCAAAAAAAAAAAAAAAAAGAAGGAATTTGGATGTGTGGGTGTAACTATTCTTGGTTGATGACTGCTAATTAGCGCTATAATGGTTGTTGTGCGAGTCGGAGTCTCGATACGATTTCATGGATAGACTTAAGCTCATGAACATGATGTTTAGGAAGCACTCAGTTAGCCGTATCATCTATAGTTGATTGCGCCCACGGGCTTATTGGAACCCCTTTCCTACATTGTGCGCTAAATTGGTATTGCTTATCCGGGCGTTCATTGAGTATTCGGGCAATCGGGGTTTGCTCCCACCGTATTGTTCGCATTACAAGATGGATAGACCTTGTGAAGGCATTGGTTAAATGTGGTTAGTTTGGGTCTCTCCCTAAAGCCTTTTTGACTCGAGCAATTAAGTCTGAGGGGTCTCTTTAAACCTGGTACCCTAAGGCCATCTGGCTTGGGGATGACCGACCTAAAGCTCGTTACATGGGTCAACTAGAAAGCCCGACAGATCCAGGCATTGCACGACCACAAGAAAAATGGTGAAAAAAAAAAGAAGGAAAAAAATTAATCAATAGGGGGAGAGGTGAGTTTTTAGAGACACACCGGGCTATTGATATTGTGTGAACTGTTTTCGGGATTAGTGAATTTCTATGTGAGATTCTCACTTACACGCATGTTATGTGATAAATCCCTATCCGATCGTAGGTGAGAGGATTAATTTTTGTGCTAAGTTTGTTGCGAAGTTCACTTGTTTAACTTTGTCCATGGATGAAATGTCTTGTCTTTGACTTGCCTGACAGTCACTGTAGTGTTTCGAGAAGCTATTGACTGGGTTGAGTTGCATTCAAATGTCCGAGTCTTTGTGTTTTGTGGGTTATCACTGCTGAAAACCCTCACGAGACTTCACTCGTCCTACCGGGGCCGCCTGGGGGTTTAAAAGATCTATCCTTTTATTTATTTGTTTTATTCTTTTCGTTGCTCGGGACTAGCAACCTTCAAGTTGGGGGGTGTGATAGGCGCGCAATATCTCAAGATATAAGCGCCTAAGTAGGGCGAATTAGCGCATTAGAGGCGCGATTTATTCCATTTTCCACTTGATGCGGTGTTGTCTTGTGTTTTGGTATTGTTGTGTTTGTTTTGTAGGAAACGGGCCGGAGGAGCACGTAAAGCGGACACAAGGCAATCGGGCATGTTGGGAACCGGTGGGACCCAAGCGAGGACGAGCAAACAAGCCAAAAGCATTTTAGAGGAGTCGGTATCGATACAGGGATTGTCCTGTATCGATACCCGAGCGACCATAGCTGAACAGAATGTCTGGGTATCGATACGGCTAAAAGCCTGTATCGATACCGAGGGCCTTAAATGGGCCGTTTGAGTTTGCCACGTGTGTTGACTTTGGGAGGGGATAAATACCTCGTTTTGAGGTAGAATTAGGGTTCCGAACTTTATATTAGTTTTCTTTCAATTAGCAGCCGATTTTTCCTTTGGAGATTCTACTTTCCGGGTTTCTTTTCCATTGAAGTTTCTGAAGTTTGGTCTCAAAGATTCAAGTTTTGTTTCCGGTAACTCTTTCTAGTTTACATTAATCTCAGTTTTTGGTTGATCTTTTAGTTTATTCCTTTTCCGAGTTATATGAGCATGTTTTGTGTTGAAATCTTGCTGTTGATTCAAGTTAATATGAGTGAGTAGTTTCATAAGTATGGTCGCGAGGTGATTAACACGCCGTGGCTAGGGCTGGGTATGATCTCGCTCCTGTTTTCAGAATTAATAAACGGATAAGCAATTTTAGGTTATTAAAGAACTTCCGTGGACGAATCCGGGCATTGTCGAAGCCCATGTAACGCGGGGAACGGGGGACCAAAACTCGTTCTTCGCTGTACATGGGTAAACGGCGACCACGAGGATTCGCATCTTTCGGGGTACCTTTTTCTCTCTAAAATCAAACGTTTTTAGAACACCGAACGGAGCGAAACTGTCTGGGCCTTGTCACTGGTGTTGTGAACCCTACGACCGTACCTTCTTTTAATTAATTTAGGAAAAACCAAATTTTCTTTAGTTTAGTTAATTCTCCCATCAAATTACAAGGGGTGGCTACCTAAGAGCCGTTTCAAATCTCACAACCCGATTTTTTAGTTAAGCACTCTCCACCGTCCCTGTGGATTCGATTCCGGTCTTACCGGGTATTATGCTACACCGGTCTCAGCCCTACGCTTGGGGCAACCCATTAATTTAGGTCCAGGATTTGGTCAAGCAATGGCAGTGTTGGTGGTTAGGTTTTGGCTGTTGTTGGTGGTAGATCGGAGTTGTGATGGCGGTGGTGGAGCGGTAGGGGTTGGTGGTGATGGGGGGTTAGGCTTTGGCGGCAGTGGCAATAGATGGGTCCTAGTGGATGAGGTTTAATTCGGTTAATGTATGGTGGTTGTTGGGAGCGACAGTTTTTGTCCGTGATTTAGCTTCATTGTTTGTTTATGGTTGCAGCGGTGGCATGACGTGATCTCTCTCATATCGATGACAGTGGTGGGCTACGGCAGTGGCATGACATAACTCCTATCCTTTGCCGATGGCAGCGATGAGGCCGAGGTTCGACGGAAGTTTGTTTGCTTGAGGTGTTGGAGGTGTTTGGCTGTTTTGACCGATCCAAAGTTGGGTGGTTTTTCGTTTTTCTTGTTTTTTCTTTTTCAACCCATGGTTGAATTCCCCTTCCCCTCCCCCCGTTTCGATATACCCTTTGTCGGGATTTCTTATATATATTTAATAATTTTATCGATCAAAAAAAGTAGGCGAAGCCGCCTATGTAACTAATACCCTCACTTTCTTAAACAAAGTTTATATTCAGTTTTGTAACACTGGCTCAGTTTGGATGACGGCAATTTAAGAGGGAATGAGAATGTGATACCTTATTTGTATGATTCCAACGTTTGAAAGAGACAGAAACGAGAATGTGATACTATGCTTATATGATTCCGACATTCGGAAGAGACAATAATAGGAATGTGATTTCTGATACTATATTCAACCATGAATCACATTCCCAATTTGAGTGGAAATCTGATACCTTCTTTACCCCATGAGAATCTTAGATTTTTTGCTCATTCATTAAGAAAATGAAATGTTGACTTTAATTAATTTCCAAAGTTATTGTTTCCTATGTAAGATTATTGAATTAATCCAAACATGAAAATGAAGTTACTCCAGGTATCCAATTCCTAGGAATTTGGTTTCCAATAATCATATTCTTATTCCTACCCAAGGAAATTCCCAGGAATTTGATTCTCGTTAACCATATTCCTATTCCTACTCAAGATTCTAGTCATCAAGATATAGCCTATAGTTAACAGAAATATAGTATTAGGCCCCATTTGCTAGCACTTACTATAAGTTAACTTTTTAGATTATAATTTTCGAAATTATTGATATAAAAAATTAAAATAAGTTATAGAACTTTTTTGTAATGGCTTTTTTATAAGTTATAAAAATAGTATCACGTGTTTATTTGAATAAGCTGTCAAATAACTTTTGAAAAACCGAATGTCTTGATTAAAATTTGGATAAGAATAACTTCACTGTACGATTCTTTTTGTCCATTCATATTTTAACAACTTAAATTAAGCAAAAAAATTCAAATTGGAGCTTCAAATAATCTATTTTTTTTGCGTCAAATAAATTAGAAAAGTGAAATAAGTATTTATTCATAATTGTTAATAAACAAGCATTTTTATGAGTAAATAAGCAAAATTTAGTTAGATTATAAGTATTAGCAAACGGGAGTAACTCGAATATCAGAAGGTCAATTTGTATCGTTGAATATTTATACTTCAATTTATTTTTTAATCCATTTTGCCTATTAGAATAGTTCAGACCAAATGAAACTCTTACTCAACTTTCACTTGAAGTTGAAAATGGGACCATCTCATTTGCGATTTGAGCTTGTTATTGTGTAATTATTATAGATGTGCAAATTTTCCATGCCAAAAATTGAGATGGTCAAACCTCAATAAAGACTTTATTGAATCATACCGGTTCAAAAAGAAATAAACAATCAAATAGTACTGTGATTTTACCAACTTAGTTTTAGCAAAAGAAGTATGTAAGGAAAAATTGATTTTTACTAATTTAACTTTTATCTAATAAAAAGTAAAAATTATTTTAATAACCAAGTTAAATTTAATTTTTATGAGAAATTTCATGGGAGAGTTAATTAGGCATCATGTACAAAAAAAATCATTATGATTTCATCCTATGAGATTTGAATATTTATGATTCCATCTTGAAATTCAAATAAACCCCAAAATACCCTTTCTCTCTCCTAATTTTCCTAATATTTCTCTCCTGATTTTTCTAATAATTCTCTCTCCTAATTTCCTAACATTTCTCTCTCCTAATCTTTCCTAATTTATCTCTCTCTCTCTCTCTCTCTCTCTCTCTCTCTCTCTCTCTCTCTCTCTCTCTCTCTCTCTCTCTCTCTCTCTCTCATCTTGAAAAATCTCTTTTTCCTAATCTTATAATTCTCTCTCCTAATCTTCTCACACCTAAATCTCTAAATAAAAAAAAAAAATCCTTATGACAACAAACAAAAAAACATGATAACTTAATTGATTTTCATAGACTATGCAAAAAACAAGATAAAGTAATGATGACAATAATCCTGGAAATCAAGCAACCAACATCCCATTTTAAAACAACTCATCATCCCATTTAAGTAGAAGATATAAATGGCAAAGTGGTGTGTTTACACAGGGAATACAGTTTATTGATTAACCATGTTTATTGCAACCAAATGTTCATGCATAGAACATGCTTTATTTATTAACCATGTACCATTTTCCTATTTAAGTAGAAGATTTCATCGCAAAATGGTGAGTTTTCATAAGGAACATGGTTTATTGATTAACCATATTTGCTGCAACCTAATATTCATGCATGGAATATGGATTATTTATTAATCATGTTGCTTCTATTGTCACATTGTTGGATTATTGATTAACTGTGATCATACAGGGAACATGGTTTAATATTTAACCATGTTTATTATATGAAATAATACAAATTGGCGAATCAATAAACCATGATCACTGTATAAAATAACTTTATTTTAAATGACATGTGAGCATGGTTTAGTGATTTACATTTTTACTGTGTCGAAAAGGAAGCAACTTCTGTTTGGAAAATCATGAATCATGTTCGAAACATGTGAGCCATAATCTACAAGATCCAACCACATTGAATAAAAAAAAAACACCATTATCAAGATCTTGAATATGGTCGGAAAAAAAAACACCATTAATATTAGGAAGAAAAAAAAATACCAATGAATCGGAAAATAAACACTAGATTGAATCGGAAAAAAACCCACCATTAACAAGATCTTGAACTCCACAATTCGAATCGGAAGAAAAAAACCCCACCATCACCGATATGTAAGTTAGAAACAAACCTTGGACGACAACGAAGTTAGTTGCTCGGAGACCTGGCTGTGACTTGGCTATGATGATTATGAATATTGTAAACTTGTTGATGATCAAGCATTAAACATTGGCATGGAAGTCCCAACTATTTCACACCCACGTAGCTTGTATTTTTCATTTGATAGTGGTCATGCTGCTCATGGCTTCAACGGAGATGATGTTGATATATAGAAGGGTTGCTGATGGTTTGGATATTGATGACAAGCATTTTACAGTGTAACCGCCCATGTAGAGAGAGAGAGAGAGAGAGAGAGAGAGAGTGATTTTAGGGGAATCCGTGAAATAAATCACATCCCACGTAAATAGGGATGTGATCAGTGGAGATTAATTTTAATTCTTGAAATTTTGCATGTAAACTGTAAACTATTTATGTAGATATTTTCATGTGGCAAATTTGGTAATGAATCAATTAATGAGGGCATTTTTTTGCCAATATTGATGTTTCAGGATGGAATCATAAAGATTCAAACCTCATAGGGTGGCATCTAAGGATAATATTGAAGGAGGATGGCTAATTAAATTTCTCAAATTTCATTTTTGCAAATGGGAATCACCCTAAAACGGAAAATCCCAAAATAATCATCAAAGTAATAAACATTTATCATATATAATCACCTCCGTCTTCCCGTTCGGCTACTCTCTTTCTACTCTCTCTCTCTCTCTCTCTGCAATGGCATCTCTCTTCAGGGACAGATCATCACTTGGCCAATCGAAGAGATCAGAGATGACCGGCAACACCAGCTCCCGCTTCTTCACCTCAACCACCGCCTCCACCACCGCCACCACAATCACTTCCTCTCTCCCCTCCCCATTTGGCGACCTAACAACCACACTCTCCGCCACCGACCTCCGTGAAACAGCTTACGAGATCTTCGTCGCCGCCTGCCGCACTTCCTCCGGCAAGCCCCTCACTTTCATTCCCAGCTCCTCCGGAGGAGGGGAGAGAGAGAGATCTCCGTCACCGTCACTGTCGTCCCTTTCCAGCTCCCCGTCGATGCAGCAGAGATCTCTCACTTCGACGGCCGCTAGTAAGATGAAAAAGGCTTTAGGGCTCCGATCTAGCAGTTCGAAGAGGAGTGAGGCGGGGAGTCCAACGACGTCGTCTGGGGGAAAGGGGAAGAGGCCTATTACTGTTGGTGAGCTGATGAGGGTTCAAATGAGGGTTTCTGAGACTGTCGACTCAAGGATAAGGAGGGCTTTACTCCGGATTGCGGCTGGCCAGGTGATCTATAGTACCTAACTCACACAATGTCCGTAAAGTACTACAATTTGCTAGCGAGAGAGAGGATTGAGAGCGCAAGCGCATAACAGGGATTGAGAGCGCGAGCGGAGGAGGAGGGCTTAGCGAAGGAGGATTATGTGACTAAGATCTATATACACACGAAAACAACTAAATTGTTTAATTTGGGGGTTTTGATGGGGATGTGATACAGGAACGGATCCAGATTTCACCTTAAGGAGAGAATTTGTACAATTTTGGGGGTGTATAGCTCTAAAATTCGGGATTTCAACCTTTATAATTACGCACACATTTACAGATTAACCAATAAATTGGTTAATTTTGGGTTTTGAATGGTGATGTGGTGCTTGGATACCAATTCTGCCTAATTAGGAGTGAAAATTCATACAATTTAATGGGGTGTATAGGTCTGTATAATTGGGGGTTTAAACCTTTATAATTAGACGATTCTGTTACACATTCTCAGTGTAAGATGAGGGTTTTTAATACATTTGGGGGTGTGGTCAGCCCCATAGGGCAGCTTGTGTTCGTGTTTTGTCAGCTCGGGTTTGTGTCAGTATTGTTTTCTACCTTAACCTGATCCATTGTGGGGTTGTGATTAACTGATGGTGATGTAACGGATTCAGATTCCACCGTTGGGCGTGAGCGTCCCTATAACACGGTGTGTATAAACTTTATAATTTGGAGGTTTAAACCTTTTAATTAGGCGATTACTTCGACATTTTCAGTATAATAGCAGGGTTTTTTAAAATTAGAGGTTTGTGGTTGACCCCATAGGTGTGCATCATGTTCGTGTCATGTTGTCTCGGGTTCATGTCAGTATTCCCTCAACCTTAGCCTGACCCATAGAGGATTACCGCTGGGGAAGTGATTTTATGTACACACAGGTAAAATACTAGACATGTTAATGTGGTGGTGTGGTGCTGATGTGGCGCAGGAAGGTATCCAGATTCCACTAGTAGGCGTAAGAGTTCCTATAATTGGGTAGTATCACCTTTGTAATTGGAGGTAATGGGTATAAACTTTTTTAATTAGGCGATTACTTGCAAAGTCTCAGTATAATAGGAGGGTTTTTGAAATTTTTTGTGGTCGTCCCCCTTTGGATCCATTACTGAATTGTTTGAGTAAGTAATATACAAGTTCGCCGAATTTTAGTGCTGTTTTATTAATTTCATTAGATTGTTTTTGAGAGTTTTCTGGAAGTGTACAAGTTTTCAGTATCTCTACCACAGACTTATTTGTAATTTTTTCATGTATGAACTTGAACATTTGTTGGCAATGCATCTGTTCACATGCTTTGTCTCCAAAAATTGTTTAAGAGGGCCTAAACTTTTCTGATATTTTATGTGAAGCTCTTGAGTCATCGTTTAATCTATTGAGCCTAACTGACGGAACAGTAAAGCAGCGTTAAATTCCCAACTTTTAGGATCTGAATTTTCTTTGAAGACGGCGGAATTCCCAACTTTTACTATCTGAATTTTCTTTGAATACGGCGGAATTTCAACATGGAAGACTGAGTTTTACTGAATCTTAATAATTGGTCTGCAGTGCTTGTCTCGATCCGTGTTTCAGCTATTGACGCATATATTTGTCTAATAAATCCAGTGTAATAGGTCTATAATATTCAGCAGTAATTTTGCTTCCGTCTAGTTCTCTGTCAATCTGATGCGATTACAGTACTGCGCTTTCAAACATTAACATGTTTGTCTTTGTTGGCACATATACATTCCTTTAAACTCTTTGTACACTGGTGGTTTGTGAAAATTTAGATTTTCAATTGTTTCTTCTTTAATAAACTTGCTGATCTATCTCTTGCATCCTAGGCAAGAGTGAATAATTTTTTGAGGAATCCTGCTATCCGCGGATTATGATCTCCTGGAGTTTGTCTTGAGCTTCTTTTGCATTTTTTGTGTTATAGGTTGGAAGGAGAATTGAGTCAATGGTTCTTCCACTAGAGCTACTACAGCAGTTCAAATCATCAGATTTTACTGATCAAGAAGAATATGAAGCATGGCAGAAGAGAAACCTGAAAATTCTTGAGGCTGGACTCCTGTTACATCCTCACGTAATGCTGGAAAAGTCGAATACCTCTTCACAACGGCTTCGGCTAATCATTCATGGGGCCTTAGATAGGCCCATAGAAACAGGGAGGAACAACGAGTCAATGCAAATCCTTCGTAATGCTGTTATGTCTCTTGCTTCCAGATCATCTGATGGATCTCTTGCTGAGTCATGCCACTGGGCAGATGGGTCCCCACTGAATCTCCGACTCTACGAAATCCTTCTAGAAGCTTTGTTTGACGCTAACGATGAAACTTCCATCATAGAGGAAGTCGATGAGCTTATGGAACTAATAAAAAAAACTTGGGTAATCCTTGGAATAAATCAGATGCTCCATAACCTTTGCTTTACGTGGGTTCTATTTAACCGTTTTGTTGCGACTGGTCAAGTCGAAAATGACCTGTTGTATGCTGCGGATAGTCAACTAGCTGAAGTTGCAAAAGATGCAAAGATAACAAAAGATCCAGCATTTGCTAAGGTCTTGAATTCTACGTTGAGTTCAATATTAAGTTGGGCAGAGAAAAGGCTTCTTGCATATCATGACACTTTCGACACAGGGAATATTGATACAATGCAGAGCATCGTCTCTCTGGGTGTTTCAGCAGCGAAAATCTTAGTTGAAGATATATCTAACGAATATCGAAGGAAGAGGAAAACTGAAGTTGATGTGGCTCGCAACAGGATTGACACTTATATCAGGTCGTCAATTCGTACTGCTTTTGCCCAGGCAAGTGCTTACTATCTGCTTAGTGCATTTTTCTCTCCCTTAGCCATCGTGATAGTGTCCCTAAGTCCCTACTAAACATCAAGTATGCCACAAAGTGTAGGCAGCAGTCCGCTCATTACCTTGGAGTCTAAAGTCTGGCACATGATGAAAGACGTTGAATTGCAGTGAATACCCCACACAAAAATTGGAATCCAAGACATCGGCTGCCTGCATCTCTAACTTTTTTATTTTCGATAAGTTTAATTTTCTCTACGCATATACTAGCTCAGTGATTGAGATAATGCTTTCGAACTTCCTCTCCTCGCCCTGGGCTCTGGCACACGATAACGAACCCAATTCTGGGCAACATGATACTTAAACTATTCAAAGATTTATGGAAATACTAGCTTAAGATATTTCTCCCCTTCCTTGACTAAATGTTTGTTCATTCCAATAAGTATATCGTGAATGAGTAGGAAATTTTTTACTGTATACTTCCATCCCATGTCTAATCAGTTGACCTAAGCCAAGTCTGCCTGATGCACATACCATGAGACTGGATTTTGTCTTAGCTTAGGTCGAAGCTCAACTTTTTTACTGTAAGTGCACAATAAGGTGGAACCTTTGCTTGCCGTATGTTGTATTAGTCTTCTGCTACGAAGGAATCCTAAGAGCATTCATCAGTGTTACAGCAGTTCCCATTTGAATGTTCATTGATTTTGCATGTATGATTATGTTGCAGTGGATTTAATCTGGTTTAGAGCACTAAAACCATTTACCATACCTCCTTAAATCTCTGTGTAGGAAAGTTTAGTATTCATCCTTTTGTTATGTAAATTTGCGGGTGCCTGGGGAAATAATATGGTGGGTGTTGCCGAAGGAGCATATCGATGTGAGAAGGGCATGCAGGATGTGGTGGCGACTATGATTAGAGCACCTACTGGAAACAAGTGGTTTTCAACACTGGGATCTCGGTAAGGGTTAGTCTTGAGTCCTTATCTTGTTAACTTAGTCACGAATGAGTTGACTATGCATATTGGTGATGATGTTCTATTGTAAAAGTTATTCGCTCTAGATATTGCCAGAGAAGATGAAGCTTGGAGAGGAGCTATTGGTAATTTAAATTGGGGAGAAGTGTTGGAGTGAAAGTGTTTAGAATGCGTGGTTGGAATGTAAATTTAGTAACCATGGAGTTAGAAATTGTGAACAAGTGAAGATGAGATAAACAGAACTCAATTTTACTATCCAGAGTTGATTATCAATGAGGATGTCGAGATTGAGCATGATGTAACCCATATGATTTAAATAAGTTGGCTCAACCATTGGGGCACTCATGGCCTTGCACAAGTATAGGGATGATGAGCAAGGATTGAAGCCCTGTAACCTACAAGATTGAAAGGCAAATTTTGTTGGAGAAATTAAAGGTCAACAAAGTGGTAGGGACCATGATTTTGGGCAAGAAAGAAACAACACGTAGATAAATGAGGCAACTGGGGAAAGTTAAGATAAATGCTGTTAAATCAGTTGAGGAAAGCTCGGGTAAGGTGATTTTGGTCACTTCCCCTGACAACCAGTAAATGAGATGGCAAGGTAGAGTGGTGGGAATTGGGGGTTGCAGCTTGTCTGTTTTTTGCCATACTACTCTGGTGAAAGGTTGTCCATTCAGTTATATTTCACACATTCATTGCTATTTTACCACAACATCCCATGTCAATTTATGCTTCATACTCCTCTAGCATTTCCATCAAGAATGAATCTGCTTCCACTCAAAGGAGCCTTAAAGTTGGTTAGCAACTTAGCATGTATACTACAATGATCTACTCTACTGGAATGTGATCACAAATGAAAGTAGATCACTTGAGTCCCCTTTAACTTTTCATGTTGTCTGTAAGTCGTACTTCAAGCTGATTAGCCCTAGTAGTTAAAAAAATTGGTGGAATGAGAAATCTTCTGTCAGCTAGCCGAATTTGCATCCCTTGGCTGCAGC